>JAQSUU010000611.1:1212297-2424595 GCA_038087645.1 Saccharum hybrid cultivar R570 | reverse complement strand
CGAAGGAGTTACACTGGGACTACGACGACTGGGTTATAGGAATACGCTTAAGGAATAAGTCTAGGGTTACGTCCGCACTCCAAGTTGCCTGTAGGAATGGAGCCACGTTGTTATAGGACCGCTGTCTTAGATCTCTGATATACAATGTAAGGCCAGTGGCCCAAGCTATGTAACCCGAACCATGTAATATATTTCTTCTTTAGCAATAAAAGTATGGTTTTTGATATCAATCTTGTTCGAATTGTGCGTATCAGCTACTGATCCAGGGACTGATACATGATGCACAGTGGACCCTAAATTGGGGGCTCGACAAATTGGAAGACTCCGGCTGTAGTGGCGGAGTGTGATCATGGGCATGATCCGTCTGAGCTATCTCGTCTCTCTTGCTTTTATGGGAATTTGACCTTGGTACTGGCATGTATTTGAATTAAGGTGATATTAGTTTTCAAACTATTTTGCTTCCGCTACTTTTGAACTTGAGTTGTAATAACTCTACCAAACTCCGATATATGTTGAATTACTTATGAAATAGATGTAACATATGACCTGTTATGTTGGACCACTACGATCTTGGCTTGTATGTTGGTTGGTTTAAAATCCCTCGTGATTTTATTGGACTACCGGAGTTATAGGAGCTTAAGTACGAGAATTTAATTGCTTCGGCGATTGTTTTTGTACTTTTGTTCTTATAATTTGGGCGGTTCCGTGACACCAGCTAACGCCATCGCTGGAGAAAACCAAGAGAAACGGTCCCCATCCGCAGATCTGGGAGAGCACCATCGCCTAGAGGCTTTGAGAAGAGCCGCAATAGCATCTCGCGACAAACGGGAAAAGGAACCCTAACAAACATCGCCCCGGGGACACGCCCCGTGCAGACCCGGGCCTAGATGTGGCCATCTCGCCGGTCATCCCACAGGAGACCGCGAAGAGAGGACGCCACACCGCCATACCTGTCCACCGCAGACCTAGCAGCTTCCCCACGAGCGTCCTTGCGTACCGCCGCCAACAGCATCACCGCCGATAGGCGACCAAAAGCTCCTACCTAGAAGTCGCAAAAATCTGGAGCAGCAGATTCGAGCGACCTCCACCTCACAAGCCTGTCACCATCCATGGAGCCAGACACGGCGAGATGGATCAGGACAAGGAGAAACTTATTCCACATAAGCGACACCGCCTCCACCAAGCGACTGCTGCCGAGATTCAAACCCCTAAAAAAAACTAATCTGCATCGCCAGGCCAGGGGACAGAGATCCCCCACACATCCGAGGCCAGGACGCCATCGGAGGCGAAGGGGATCGGCGCTCTGGCACGACGAGAGCACAGGAAAGTGGAGCCGCCCTCTTTCGCCTCGCACTACTGTAGCATGGGGAGAGGTTTCGAGAGAGACCCACAAAGTGGTGGCTCACATGCGCGTGCCTTGCCTCGCAAGAACGAGATCCTCTAACATGCTGCGATCTACGGCAGAGGGACGTACTTATGCCCGATGGCGTTCGTTGGGCATCCGACGGCGTAGGGGAAATAAGCACGGAAGACGTCCAATTCTTGCCTCGGCCGGTCGGCCCATATACTCGACACGGCCCACATCTAGGAAAAGCAAAACAGAAGTGGGAAAAGAAAGATACGGAGTGCTCCAGGCACTCGCCGCCGCCGCGCCCATGAAGATGGTCGTCGGCTAGCTGCTGCTTCTCCCGGCCCCCGGCGCTGAGCAGGAAAGCAGGTCCCTGAGCGAGTTCTCTCATCCATCCTCCTCGTTGTCTACAAAGCAACGGAGTGTTGCAAGCACTCGTCGCCATTGCAGTGCCCGTGAAGATGGCCCGCCATAGCCGGCGGCTGCTGCTTGTGGCCTCCCTCAGCACTGGAGCAGGCAAGCAGGTCTCCAGGAAAGTGGTCTCCTCCACCGCCCTCATCCTCAGCCTACGACAGCACCTTGAGAAGCCGAACTCCAAAGTTCAGAATAGAGTAGACAATTAGTGTTCAATTGTCACTGTGTATTTGATGTGAGTTGAGATTGTGGCTCAACTTCGTTTGTGATGATTGGATAATTCTTGCAAATTTGAGAGTATAATTATTGTGAATTTGATACTTCAGTGTTGTTGTGATAAGAACTGTTTCGATTTTCGAACTCTAAATGGCAGAATATGTACCAATGGTACTAGAATGCTCATTTGCAACATAGCAAAAGAAAGCTAAATTATATATACAAAACTGAGTTTTTTTGCTTCCAAGATACTTGCAAAATGGCAATAAAAAACCGATTTTGTTCACTGATTTGTGGCAAAAAAAAAACTGAACATAAGTACGGAAAATTATATGCCACATATAAGTGATCTGCTTCCCAGTGGATATATAAGTTCAGCTTTCTTTTGCCATAAATCACTTATCTTGTACTAGATGGACAAACTCAGCTTTCTGTTGTCATTTTGCAAGCAAATCTTTTGTATATAAGTGCTTGCAGTAAATCTTTTGTAGTACCTGGAAATTCTAAACAATGTATCTCTTATAGCTAAATCTGGGCACACACTGAACTGATATATTTTCAGTGCCAAGTCTGAATCTCTTTTCACCCTTCAAAGTTCTGAAATCAACACAATCATCACAATAGCCGTGAAGTCTCAAATACATATAATAATCAAACTCTCCAATTGACAACCATTCAATCACAAAGAAAACTGAGCCACAATCTCAACTTACATCAATTACACAATGATAATTCAACACTACTGCTTGTCTAATAGTCTGAACTTTAGAGTTTGGCTTCTCAACGGCGATGTCGAGCAGCGTCCTGCAGGGCTGTGAGCTAGCATCCATCATCTTCCCACGGTTCGTCGAAGCATCCTCCCATGGCCCGTCGAAGCCGGAACCATGAATCCACCGTCGCCGACGCAGAGCTGGATGGGGCAGTTGCTTTGCATGCTGGGACAACGCGAGGGCGACAGATAGGAAAGCGGAGGATGAGGGTGGGGGAGGAGAGTGCTTCTCCATGGATCTGCATGTCTGCTCCAACGACGGGGGTGGGGGCAGAAGAAATTGGCCGGCGGATGGCGGCCATCTCCACGAGCGCCGCAACGACGAGTCGCTGGAGCGCTTTGTTTTTTCTTTCTTTCTTTTCTTTTGTGTTTTGCGGTTCTAGAACACGGGTCAAATCACGTATATGGGCCGGGACTGCGTACTCTTATGTGCCATTTGCTGCGTACCATCGGATGATAAACGAACAGCGACGTCCCTCTGCCGTAGATCGCAGTATGTTAGAGGATCTTGTTTCTGCCCCGCAGGCCTCTTGGGCCAATGCGCTGGACTTGGGCTGTTAGCGAGACTCTTTGATCACGTTTCCAGATAGTTCCGTAGAGCCCATAAGCCCATTCTTTTCTACGGTGGGTCCAGATGTGGATCCTGTCACCAGCAATGCACCTTTGGTGTTCGGATTCGGAGGACTCGTTGTTTGGTTAGGACAGAAGCCGTGTAAAATTGGGATTGGAAATCTCTTCTCCACAATTTAAAAGACCGGCGTGTTATGGTACTCGTCCCGCTAATAACCTCCATCATCACACGCTAATCCCCGTCAACTTATCCCCACCTCGCTCCCTCTACGGCCCGTCCGCGGAACCGTCACCTAGGCCAAGCTCGTCCCCGCGTCTCGCGCACGACATCCACTTCCTTCCCTGCCGCCCGCACAACCATCGGCAGCTTAGGCGGCGCGGTGTCCCGGTGGAGGCACGACAGCGTCCCATCGGCGGAGTTAGCGTGTCACCATCAGCGTCGCGGCCAAGTCTGCCCCGCCCTCTGCTGTCTCCATGGCCCTCCCCTGCCACCGCCACCGTCGCACCCTTGCCCTGTCTCCCATCCACCAACGAGGGTCTCTGCCAGGATGGACGAGCCTAGCGCGGCCGCGACGCTAACCCTGGAGCACCTGGCCCCATACACACATCCTCATAGGTGGCGGCAGCACGGCTGCTCGCAGAGGAGGTCCCGGAGGACGCAGCGCGGGGCCGCTGCTTGGGAAGAAGGAGGCTACGGAGGACGCAGTCGGTGTTTACACCAAAATTTGGAAAGAGAACGCGGGAACTCGAAGCTTCCTAGGTTTTATCATTAAGGAATCGATTAGAGGTGAATCGGTAACGACTGATTTAGATATGAATCGGAATCGACTATTTTACAGATGACGTCAGCAATCAACGTTGGTGGACTATGCTTGGTTGGCGCCAGAGAAGACGTGTTGGACTCTACAGAAGGGGAAAGATTAGAGTCCAAGTTATCATTAAAGATAGAAAGTTTTCTTTTATTCCAAGAATTGTAATAAGTCGTATTCGACTAGGAGTCATGTTTAGGTTCCGAGTATAAATATTAAGCCCCGACTATTGTACAAGGACACGAACACTCAATCAATACGATCTTTCTGGGTTTCGCCATCGCATTAGGAGTAGGAGTACTATAGGTCTCGACGAGTTCTTCAACAAACAGGGCCGCATCGACCGATCAACCTCCAGCTTGCTTGTGAGTACCGTCACGACTCATATTACTTGTAAGGCTGCATCAGTCGATTGATTTCTTATATTTGTGATATAAGTTAGTTATCGATTATATCTTAAAGTAATAAGACTGCATCAGCTGATTGACCTCTTGTGAATTTCTGATATCAATCACACTTATCGATCTTGTGTTAAATAATTTATTATTTAATACAAAATCGCTAGTTACAGATTAACTCAATATTAGTAAGATTTTCCCTTATTCTTCTTGGTTAATTCTTGAGTTCTCAATCTTATTATAATTAATATTTATGTTAGTTATAATAATATCACCTACTTGGTTAAGATTGAAATAGATCGGGATCATATCATATTGATTAGTTGTCTCCTAATTATATCGTAATTGAATTCTGAATATGACGACTAGTCCGGCTAGATCGATTGTTCTATATCAATCTTGACCATACGTGGAACGCATTCAGAGACATGAACTGTTTATAGATGGATTCAGTGGTCAATAAGATTCGATTTATAGTCATTACTATAGCTGTATCGATCTGTTTGAACCTCACGGGTAGGGCTTTAGATTGAGTTTTATTAACTAACAAGTTTATCTATATAAACACTAGTAGAAATTTCAACTTCTATGACGAATTTGCTAATGACGGGTCCGAAACCGTCATAGAAGATCACTTTCTATGACAAAAATTTCCGTTTCGTCATGGATAAACGGTGACGATCCTGCAACCCTCCAATTCTATGATGAAAACAGGCATCGTCATAAATACCGTTATAGAAGAGCGCAGGGTTTCGTCACAGATCACGGGTGCGACTCATCTGTGACGAACTCCTTTAAATTTGTGATGATCTGGGCTTCGTCATTGAACTAATTACACATCTGTGACGAACACTGTTCCTGTAACGAATGTCTTCGTCATAGACGTTCACATGGTACTTTCTCCATCTGACGTGTACTTATGGGGCCTGCAGTTACTCATCCAATTCATCATATTACTTATCCGTGACGTTTGCAATTTGAGAAGTCTTCGCTCGGTCCTTTCTCCTTGGGATGAGACCCTTTTCTCCATCCGACGTATACCTGTGGGACTTGCAGTTACTCATCCATGACGCTTGTAATTCGTCATAGAAGTCTCCGCTCGGTCTTTTCTCCATGCGATGGGACCCTTCCCCATCCAACGTGTACCTGTGGGACCTGTAGTTACTCATCCAATTCGTCATAGAAGTCTCTACTCGGTCCTTTCTCCATCTGACGTGCACTTATGGGACCTACAGTTACTCATGCGTGATGCTTCCATTCGTCATCCGTGACGCTTGCAATTCTGTCAGAGAAGTCTCCTGCTCGATCCTTTCTCCTTGCGACATGTACCTATGGGACCCTTCTCTATCTGACGTGTACCTGTGGGACCCATGACGCTGGCAATTCATCATAAATGTCTAGCCTCGGTCCCTTTCTCCCCGACGTGTACTCGTGGAACCTTTCTCCATTCCGACCTGTGGGACCATGGCACCGCTCTCCATCTCCATTCGACATGTGGGACCCGATAGCTTGCATGTAACTTGACACTTGCAATTCGTTATAAAAGTCTCTGCTCGGTCCTTCTACATCTGACCTATGGGACCTGGACGGTTTATGTGTCACGTGTACCTGTGGGGCCTTTCTCTATTCCGACCTGTGGGACCGCTCTCCATCTCCATTCGACCTATGGGACCCGATGCTTGCAATTCGTTATAAAAGTCTTCGCTCGGTTCTTCTACATCTGACCTGTGGGACCCGGATAGCTTATGTGTCACGTGTACGTGTGGGACCTTTCTCCATTCTGACCCGTGGGACTGTGGGACCGCTCTCCATCTCTATTCGACCTGTGGGACCCGACGACTTGCGTGTAACTTGACGCGTCATGAAAGCTCCGCTCGGTCCTTCTACATCCGACTTGTGGGACCTAGACGACTTACGGTGTCACGTGTACCTGTGAGACCTTCCTCCATCCCATCCGACCTGTGGGACCCGACGAATTGCATGTCACTTGTACCATGTGTGCCGTTGAGGTTTACTTTGTCAAAAAAGGTCTGGTACCTAGGAGTCGAACACAGGATTTGGACCAACGTCTGCCAGGAGACGCTGCAGCACGGGCCGGACGTGGCGGAGATGACCGCGTACGTGATCCTGGCGGCGAGGCTGGCCAAGTGGTCATACGACGACACGGTGGGCAGGGCGGAGCAGCTGATCGCCGACGGGTCGCTCCCGGGCGACCAGCGGGCGTCCTACCAGCAGTGCATCGACAGCTACGCCACGACACGCATCCAGATGGTGGGTGTGATGGACGAGCTCACCCAGTGCGACTTCACGCACGCCGCGCAGGAGCTCGAGGCCGCCGTGGCCGCCATGGAGGCCTGCGGCAAAGGGCTGTCCGCCGGCACGCCGCTGGCCGCCCTGAACGCGGCGGACAAAGACCGGACCACGGTCGCGTATGATTTGGGCACCTTGATCTTTGGAAGGGCTCCTGGCTCCATGAACCCCTAGCTGCTAGTCTTGCTGATGAGCTAGCTTGTTTCCGGTTCAAGCTGGCCGTTTCGTTGAAGTTGCTACGCTTGCATGTCGACATGTCGTTCAGTGGTAGTTGCTGTCTTTGTACTCTTGTTCCGGCTGGAACTGAAATGAAAACCTCTATAATCTGAATGTGAACATGTGATTGAACAAAATTGGTGATCTTAGTTTCCAACAAGAGCAGGAACGAATGACAGAACCTGCACTAAAAACAACAGGTACTGAAGGTCCGAGTGTTGGCGCTTTTTGTCCTTCGATGAGATTTTCTATTTTTCCGTGTCACAAAACAGAGGACATACTTTCAGAACTTCACAAATCCCCGAAATCTATACATAACACAGCCTAAAATTTCACAGTTCTCCAAACACTATACCACAGCCCAAAATCGACGTCGGATGTGGGTTGCTAAAAATACCAATATAACTTAGAGGCGCTAGGAAGGTGAGAGAATACCGATGCCCTATGTTGAGTCGCTTGGGGTTGCGTGTTTCATTAGCACAGAAAAGCCCTATGCGTGGCCTTTACATAGGGGCTAAAGCAAAACCAGAGAGCAGGCCGATAGGATCCACAAAAACTAACCGAAGTTTATCCCGAACAATTAGATAAGAAAAGATAGATCCTTCCGGCCTAAGCAGGCATAGGTTGCTAATCTTATCATATACTCTTATAAAACAAAACCCCACTAGCAATTTTTCTTGACATGTAATGTGTTCACCTCAGCAGTCCACTGTCACTTGCATGCTAGGTGTCCACCTCAGCACCACTATCTCTTGCAATTAAAGTTCTTGACATGCAAGGTATCTATCTCAGCAGTCCACTATCACTTGCATGCAAGGTGTCCACCTCAGCACCACTATCACTTGCAATTAAAGTTCACTAGCACAAACAATTATGATATCTACGTCAGCGAGACACATTAATCACTAACATACATTTAGTTGTCCACATCAGCGTGCCATGCTATATATCCACTAACATTAGTTTATAATAGTTAATCTCTTCCTAAGATTTGGATGAATAGTTAAATTTCATTCCAAATCAGTAGTTCCCGTAGCAACGCACGGGGTGTTCTTCTAATACTCTTATAAAGCGAAACTCCACTACCATATTTCTCTGTGATTTCGTGAGGCCACGTCACCATCGTCTAGGACCACTTCTCTCCACCTATGTTGATGCAGAACTCCACTTCTTCTACCGCCACCACTAGGCCAACGACCCTTTTATGTATGCACCAGAAAGCTAAAACTGACATAGCCTTGGCAGGCATTCGCAACCCTCGTTACTATCGCATAGATGAAAAGGGCAGCATGCATGTAAATTCCTCCGATCTCCACCACTGGCCCAACCAATTGCATGGCCTTTGTTTGGTGTACTTTAATTCCACGCATAGCTCAACAGGCAGCATGCAAATTCCTCCGATCTCCACCAGGTATGCCAGTCAACGGCCTTCCCATATATCTTCCTTCTTGCAGCATTTTCGGATGCCTGTGCGCTGACGGTTTGTCACAATCACCAACCTGCAACCACCTGCTGCTGCTAGGCTACAGAAGTGATGGATACAAGAGATCTCATCATCTAGATTACTCTTCGTATATGCCAGGTAGGACTATGCCTGCAATATTAAATTTTTAGTTCGGTTTTCCTTATCTCCTCTCTTCACTTTCACTCTAGTAAGTAAATAAAAAAATGTCATGTCAAGTAGCATTATTAAATCTTCAGGATAATGTACATCGTTCCCATCAAATTATCTAAGAAAAAATGTCACCGTCCATCATATATACTATGGAGTATCATTAAATATTTTATAAAACTTGATTTCATCTTAGTAGCAATAGCTTTTCGTATTTTCTTTCATTTCTCTATATATTGTGCACATTCCTATATACTCCCTCCATTCCAAATTATAATTCACTTTTACTTTTTTGGTACATCCATTTTGCTATGTATCTAGATATAATAATACGTCTAGTTACGTAGCAAAATGGATAAACCAAAAAAATCAAAGCGACTTATAATTTGGAACAGAGGGAGTAGTGGTAATCCAAGCAAATCTCGTGGCAGCGCGCAGGGTATTCATCTAGTTAGCAGGATTGCAATGACCAAACACATGCACACAACTAACTTTAACAGGAAGATCCGATGGTAAAGATTGGTAATGGTTTCTCGGTCATTATTTTTTTTATTCTGCTTTACCGTCTTTACATATGAATTGGGCTCACGTAGTTGGCTGGCCCATCACGCCTAAATTTTATAGGCCCACTAGCCAAACCAAACCCTAATAGCAATCTAACCTAAACCTACTGCTATACTTGGCGCCGCAGCCTTCTCGCTCTCACAGATGCCACCCTCCGCCTACCACCTCACACTCTCCTGTCACAAGTGCCACCAACCATCCCATGACTCCTTCCAGCGACGGACGCTCCACGCGACGCCCCCTTCCTTCGTCTGTAACCTCCCACCTCCCTTGTCGAGCTCCTCCCATTGCCACCAAAGAGTATAAGAAGAAGATCCATAAGCAGGGCGCCTCCGCCACCTTAGGTCATCAGGATTCTTAGGAACGGCAAGCCCTTCATCCTCGGTGCTCCTCCACGCTCATGCTACCTAGTCCCTATTTTAGTCTTGTGAAGTTCGTTCTAGATCTACTGCTTCCACATGGATCTAAAGGGATGGGGAAAAAGCAGCAGAACAGATGACAAGAAGTTACCATATCCTTTCTCCTCGTGAGTATCATCAATGCTTGCAATCATGCACTACACTAGAACAGACAATCACTACTGGACCTCCACATGGATCTAAGGGGATGGGGAAAAACCTTCTATACCAGCACACAACATTAGTCCCAATGATTATGTTGTCATCCAATGACCAAAATCACTTAATGGCCCTAGCTAGGTGCCATTTTCCTTACAAACAGGAGACGATTTAGATTCCCTTTTCCAATTCCTACATCTAGGGTCCTTCACTATGGTTGATAACCTTTTAGTTATCTCATATTTTCTCTTCCTATCCCAAACTTTGGTGAGTCGGCATGGCTAGTGCCCGGATGTACGGATTCCCACACTCTGTTTCTCGCGCTGCACCCCGATTGGCGCACCCACGCGGGGTCTGTGCCCGCCACCCACACGGATGACTCACCTGCCCGTGCCGCATGCCCGTACGCGGGGACCATCTCCGCTGGCTCAGCGGTGCCCCAGCAACTGCGACATATGGGTCCCATTGCAACATGTGCAACACCAGATCTACTTTTGCAACATCCAGATGAAACACTTGCAACATATGTCCGAAACAGCTGAAACACTTGTAACATACATCTGAAACACTTGCAAAACACCTGAAAACACTTGAAAGCCATTGCAAACATATGCAACATCCAGATGACACACGTGCAACATATGTGTGAAAACATATTCAATATCCAGATAAAACACTTGCAACATACGTATGAAAACAGATGAAACATCTAGAATAGGCGCTTGCAACATGCAAGTATAGACATTGCAACATATGCAATATCCGGATCTACTTTTGTAATATCCAAATGAAACCCTTGCAACATACCTCTGAAACATGTGAAACACTTGAAACATATGTTTGCATCATGCACTTTTAGCGCAACATCTCCTTGCTGCTTGGGAAAATGGAGGCTTGTTGGCATGTGGAGTTCACCGGTGTAGAGCTCACCGGTGGCGTGGAGCTTGCCACTCCGGTGGAGAAGGCCACGGCAGGTTTGGTGGAGAAGACCGTGGCGAGTCACTCCTGTGGAGAAGGCGGGAAGGAGACGTAGTGGAGAGGGACTCACGGTGGAGAGGAAGGAGGACGGGAGGTGCGGAGACATAGTGGAGAGGGACTCATGGTGGAGAGGAAGGAGGACGGGAGGTGCGGTGGAGAGGAAGGCAGGTGTGAGGCGCGGTGGAGCGTGGTCACGGTGCTGCGTGAGTTTTTTTTATTTTGAGAAACTGTGGTGACTGGAGGGGAGATGATAGGAATAGAGAGGAGAGCCTTCTGGGCGTCATGGCCCACCAACGGGAGCGGACGGGCGGACGGACACCCTATTCCAAGCATTACCAATCCTTATATTAGATAATGATATTCTAATTTTAAGGACTATTCATATTATGGACATGGTTATCTCTTTTAGAGGCTAAGTTGTGTGTAGCACATTCTAAATCACCAAACATATCAAGTGCAGCAAAATTCATATCTATGTTTACCCCATATATTACTACCTCTATCCAAAGAAGGAATTATGGTTATTGAGACAAGTGCCTTCCGTGTTTCTTTTCTTGTTGATGGGAATCAATACATTATTGGCCTTGGAGATTTGCATTTCGGATCTTTTGCTTCTTCTTCTTCTTCTATCCTTCTGTTGATCTAGTTCTTGCAGAATAGCCTGAGAATTCTTACATTTTGTCTCCTGTGTACCATTGTCCTAAAATAAATCTGGACCAATTGTTTTTCACTTCAGTAAAAAGAGGAAAGCAAATCAAAAGTCGTATGATGGCAATGACATCACATGACATGTGTTTTAGAACAGAATTTGCACCTTCGGACGTCAAGTTTCTTAGACGAAGATAGTCACAAAAGAAAAAAAAATGACTTGATCGGGTTCAAAACATATGCCTGAATATTTTCCAACCACACGAAGTCGCGAAAGGACTAGTTGGCATATATATGCATTTATTCAAAGGCGAATGTTTTTCTACGCTCCACGTGGCCATTAATTCCCAATAACAAGCACATATCTCTTGTAAAGATGTTACTTAATTTTTAATAAACTTTTCTTTTGAAAAAAAAGGACATGCTTGGTCAGAAATAATAATGAGTTGAGCCCAGTCCAGAAAATGTGAAATGTGATGACTGATGACTAGTGTTTTCCAGCCACGTGAATGACAATGACTAGATTAATGGTATGGATTGTTCAAATGGAGCATTTTCTACGTCAATAAGACTGTTCACCAACGGTCAGAGAACAACTGATTGCTTCGAAACTTTCAATCAACGAGGGAAGACTATTACTTCCTCCCTTTTTTCTATGAAATTAAAAAAAGACTTCATAAGTTTAGTCAAAGCTGAACATAAATTCCACTATTCATTCGTATATGTTGTTGGGACATTGACGTACGAGTAGCGGAGGCCCCTACCTAACAACAACTGTTTACATGTTTCATGGTGCGCAGGTGTATCAGGAGGAGCCTTCGGGCCCGACCACTGGTGTGGCGAAGGTCAAAGCGCAGGAATGCCAAGGAAAGCCTTCGCCTCTGGCCACCAAAAAAGCAGAGGTCCAAGCGCAGACTCCGAAGGAACCTGGAAGAGCTCCTCGGCAGAGGTTGCAGAGCGCAAGCAGATCAGGCTCAGACCGTGCAATCCCCGCACGAGAGAAGGGAGCTCTTACACCACTATGGCTCAGAGACGGAAATGGGCCTCCCACAGGCCTGTAGCTGAGGCCCGAGAGGCAATGGCGGTGCAGAAGGAAAAGACCCGAGATGCCCCTGAAGATTTGAACTAGTCTTAGGATATTCCAGGAATGTACCTTAGCTGGCATAGGGCAGAGATATACAATGAAATAGTAGCAAACAGTGTCCTATAGAAGGGGAGCCAAATCCTATGTAAAGGGAGGTTGGTGAATACATTTATGAAACCCTAATTGTGCTTGGGCCCACCTACCACTCTCTCAGCCTTCGCCTAGGCGAAGACTCCACCGCTTTATTCCTGCTGGAAACCCTGTTTTCCAACATTGGCGCCCACCGCGTGTAGCCCAAGCAAAACCCGCAAGAAAGAGAGTAGCCTTCGCAAGAGCACCTCCGGAGCCTACCAGAAGGGGAAGGTCCAGGCGTAACGCCCGCAGCACCTATGCTACTGCTACCAAAGAGCCAGACATAGAAGAAGATGCTGCGGAGGATCAGCCTACGGCGACCGAGGAGCAGCCAGTGCCAGAACCAACACCAGAGCAAATGCTCCAACACCTCCAAGCCTAGTTACAGAGTACGCAACAAGAAAGAGATAGGTTGGCGGCAACCCTTCGTCACAAACCAGAGGAAAGTTCAGGCATCACTTCAGGCCGCAAAGATCAGGTAGCAGTTGGCTATCTTGCAGGCGGAGATTCAAAGCATGCAGCCTAATCAACCTCTTTCCAACACACCTAACCAGCGCCACTATTGACGATCATTAACATCAATTATAAACCATAAATATAGCCTGCATATATACTTAATTCTATCACCAATCATAGGTTTAGGGGGTTTGAACTAATAAATTCTATGAGTTTTGGTGAATCTGTGATTTCTGTAGGGTTTAATTAGAAAATCATCAAGGTGGACCTACATGTAAGAATTAATTATGCAATTCTACCGTAAAATCAACGTGGGAAGATTCTAGAGGACTCCAGAGGACACCACACAGAGGCGGGAGGCAGGTGGCTGCCATGTGGGGCCGGCCGGCCCCACCTACAAGCCGCTCGCCCCCTAGGCCCACCTGTCATCCACCCCGTTACTACGTCGGTTTCCCACCGCCTCCTAGGTTGCATCTTCGCCGTTCCTTAAGTTGGTTTGATCCAAGAGCTCACGTTGCAAGCTCTGGCCTATATAAGTAGCCCTGTACCCCCTCCCTGAGGCATCCATGAAAGCCTAATTCATATCTCTCATTCAAAGATCAAGATACACCAGAAGGATTAGGTCTAGACTCTCCAATGTAGTAGATTAGTAGCTCGGGAGCGAGGGTCGAGGTGAGCTCATGCTTAGATTCCAGATCTAGTCTTGGAGGCTTGGCAAAGCCTTGTATCTTCACTTCTTCATCTTGTAGGACTTATTATCAATTTATCATATTCTTATCTACATGGCTATGTTTACTTTGAATATATATCTTGCTTAGTTAGCTTATCTTTACTTTTGTGTGCGGGTTCGTAGAGCGCTTAGCCTGCTATGGTTTATCGATTGGGTTAAGTAGTCGAGCCTCATGTAAGCATGGTGCTTATACGTTGCTTTGCCTGTGAGTACACCCTGTTCTCTGGTTGTGTGGTAGCAGCGGGTGGTGACAGCCCTGTCTATCCTTTGTAGTCCATGCTGAATTGAGCAGGTTCTTAAATTGTAGGATCGTAGTCGCGTCAGTAGAGTTATCTATTGTGGGTGCTCTACCGTTTAAGCGGCGTCCCGAAGTGCACAACAGTAGAGTTAGTCTTAGCTATAGCTGGGTGTGTATATATACTTTGACCATATAATAAGAATATCATAGGAATCTACCTCACTCGTTGTTCTCCCAAATTAACTAGTTTATATTATATTAGTGATCTATCCCCTGAGTGTCATTATCCTTAATTCCTATCATTACCTTTACTCCTTGCTCTAGCTATGCTGGTATGTTGACTAATATATACTCCTTTGATATTAAATAAATCTTTACTCCATTATTTTCCTGTGGTAAAATATAAATAACGATACCTAGAATACTCCCGGTAAAATGCTACAATGGTATTATGTGCGCTTGCGGAATCCATCATATTCTATTTGCGTTAATAAATACCAACAGCCACTCATCAAATCAAAGCCAACCTAACCGTTCACCAGGTATGGCCGCCTAACCAACCTTCGGCACACCTTTCACCTCACCCCCAATCCACAGAACCACATACTCAAAATCTCCATTATCTGAAGGTATCCAAAGCTCACCTTGGCACTCATCTTATAAACCTATTACCTAACCCAAATTTAACAGAAGGACAGATCTGTGCCAGTTCATCGTGAGCTCAGTTGCAGCCTCCGCAGGTGGGAATGACACCGTTCTGGCCAAGTCATTTGTTATTGTAGCTGAGGGTGACGCATTGGCATGGTATTCGATATTGAGGCCGAGCTCAGTGTATTCCTGGGAAGACCTCCGTGACAAAATAATAGCCAACTTTGAAGGGTTCACCATTGAATCCCTAACCTCAATGGACCTATTCCAGTGCAAACAAAATCAAGGGGAGGCACTAAGGGATTATTTTTAGAGATTTGTGCAGCTAAAGGCGAAGGCACTAAATGTCTCAGAAGAAGTCGCTATTGAAGACGCAATCAAAGGCCTTTGCATCGGAGCCTTTGCAGCTCACCTAGCTCAGGAGAAGCCAAGCACCATAGAAGAACTATACAGTGAATTTGAGAAGTATTGGTGGTCAGATAACGACCTTCGCAGAAGGTTATAAGAGCAAAATCAGAACAAGCAGTACCAAGGGAGCAGCAGGAATGCTCAAAAAAACAACAGAAGCCAAGGCTAGTCACAGCCTCAGCAACCGCCAGACCAACAAGTTTTCTATATAGAACAGCAAGGGAACAGCCAGCAATGGCAGCAGACAATGGAGACGACTCCAAACAAAGCACCTTAGAAGCAGTATGAAGGCAAGAAATACAATCAAAGGAAGAACTGAAACAAAAACCAGGAACTAAGACAGCGATGGCAGTATTGCTTCCTTCTTGGAGAAAACAAAGGGCACATCACTAGAGATTGCCTAGACGCGAAGAAAACTCAAGAGAGGATAAAGAACAGGGCAAACCCTCAACATCCGCCACAACAACCTGGAAGAGAAGTCAACCATACCTTCGCTGCACCCCCGTAGCAGCCATACTGCCCAATCTATCCAAGCCTTAACTCCAATCAATTTCACCCATCCACCTTAGCAGCCGCATACTACACTAACTTCTTACCCACATGGCGACCAAGAACCCAGTAGCAAGGGTAGGCCTGTAACCAGCGTGCAAAAGCGAACCTCACCTATATAAATCCAAGACCTCCGCACATAACATTCATAGAGACGAACCAGCCAGCTCAAGTTCACAATAGACAACTTGAAGCATTACCTCTGCCACCACCGCAACTAGCCACGCCCAAAAACGAGCCCAACCCCCAAAAAACCAACTCAACCCACATACACCGCTACCCACTATTGGTATGATACTGTCAATAGCCGGAGGCTCTTCAATGGAGTTCCAAACAAAGAAGCAGAAGAAAGATCATCTCAGGCTTGTTAACAACATAGCAGTTCAGGGTCCAGTTCGCTGCACAGATTGGTAGAAGACACCCATTACGTTCTCATAGCAAGATTTCCAATTGGAAAGCTATCCCCATGCTGATGCAATGATGATCAAAGCCAACATAGCAGGCTAGGAAGTTAACAAGGTTCTCATAGACTCCAGAAGCTCTGTGGACATCATCTTTGTTAATGCCTTCGACCAGATAAAATTAAGTAGAAGCCAGTTGCAGCATTTGGAATCACCGCTAATTGGTTTAGGAGGAAAGAAGATCGATGCCTTGGGAAAAATATCCCTGGCAGTTACCTTCGGAGGCCAGGAAAATGCAAGAATAGAATACGTGACCTTTGACGTAGTAGATCTCTACTACCCATACAATACCATCTTCGACAGGGGGTTTGCAAACAAGTTCAACGCAGCCATCCATATGGGCTATTGACAGCTTTGCATGGCACCATCACAGTCTACGGGAGTCAGAAAGAGGCAAGAAACATAGAGAGAGCCATATACAAATCACAGTGTAACATCAACTCTATCGAATCAGCCAAGAGCAATGCTCTAGAACCTCCGGACATGCTGAAGGGCAAGACAAACCTCAAAGATCAAGAAGAAACAAAATCAGTACCATTGGACAATGCAGCGGCAAATAGAAAAGTCACTATCGGAGGCAACCTTTTGAATAAAGAAGAAGCAGAGCTCATAGAAACTTTAGCCAAAACAGAGACGTCTTCGCCTGGTCAGCCTCCGACTTGAAAGGAGTCAGCAGAGATATCATACAACACTCTCTTGACATCAACCCTAAAATGAAGCCAAGAAAGAAGCGACAAAGGAAAATGTCCGAAGACAGAATCTTAGCAGTGAAGGCTGAAGTGCAGAGACTGCTAGATGCAAACATCATCAGAGAAGTCAAGTACTTGAGTGGCTAGCAAACATAGTGCTGGTGCCAAAGAAAAATGAGAAGATGAGGATGTGCATAGATTTCACAGACCTAAACAAAGCCTGCAAGAATGATCTATTTCCTCTACCAAGAATAGATACCTCCGTGGATAAGACGACAGGCTACAAGCGATTTTAACTCCTGGACCGTTTCTTAGGATATCACCAGATTTGGCTCAACAAGGAGGATGAGGAGAAAACAAGCTTCACTACTCCCTTTGGAACATATTATTACATCAGAATGCATGAAGGGCTCAAGAACGTGGGTTCAACCTTTGCCAGAATGACAAAAGCATTTCTCGGCCACCAGCTGCAGAAAAACATCATAGCCTACGTCGATGACATTGTGGTGATGAGCAAGAATGAAGAGGGTCACATTGCATACCTCAAAGAAACCTTCACCAATCTCAGGGCAGTCGAACTCAAGTTAAACCCAGAAAACTGTCTTCAGAGTAAGTCAAGGCAAAATGCTCGGGTACATTATAGGGCCCGAAGGCATCAGAGCAAATCTAGAAAAGACGAAGGCCATAGTCTTAATGGTAGAGCAATCAACCAAGAAAGAAGTTCAGAAGCTCACAGGAAGGAGAGCAGCGCTAAATAGATTCATCTCAAAGTTAGCAGAGTGTAGTCTCCTATTCTTCAAAGCTGAGAGGCGGAGATAAAGTGGAATAGGGTCCGGAGCAATCGAAAGCCTTCTAGCAGCTCAAAAGTTATATGGCCTCCGAGCTCCTAGTCACAGTGCCAGATCTAGAGGCTCCACTACTGCTATACATCACAGCCTCCGACCACACAGTTAGTGAAGTACTCGTTCGAGAAAAAGAGGAAGAATCGAAGGTTATCCAGTGTCTACTATATCTCAGAAGCACTTTTAGGAGCAAAGCTAAATTATACATAAATCAAAAAGATAGCCTACGTGGTGTTGATTTCATCTAGAAAGTTGAAGCACTACTTCCAAGTGCATGAGATAACAGTGCCATCATCACAGCCGCTCGAAGACATATTCAGTAACAAAGAAGCCTCCAGAAGAATAGGGAAATGGGCGACAGAGTTGTCCCAATTTGATCTCAAATACGTGCCAAGAACAGCAATAAAATCACAAGCTCTCGTAGATTTCATGGCCGATTGGACACCTTCGGTGCATCAAAGTTCACCAACCCAAGCTCAAGTCTAGACACTCTACATAGATGGGGCCTGGGGTCACCTAGGAGCAGGAGCCTCCACCATGCTGATAGCACCGTCAGGCCTCTGAACCAAGTACACAGCCAGACTAGAGTTCAAAGCAACAAACAACATTACAAAGTACGAAGGCCTCATACTAGGACTCAACAAGGCAAAGGCACTTGGTGCAAAAACAATAATAGCAAAAACAGAGACTCTCAGGTTGTGTCCGAGCAAGTCAAAAAAGGGTACATGGCACGAGAGCCGGAATTGGTAAAGTACTTGACAATAGTAAGGGCACTAGAGCAAAGGTTGCAGGGGTTCACCTTGAAATACATACCAAGAGCAGAAAATTCAGAGGCCGACGAGCTGGCGAAGGCAGCAACAAACAATCGGCCTACACCAGATGGAACATTCTACCAAGTACTCCAAGCACCAGCAACACAAGCAACTGCGAAGGCATTCAAGCAAGTCTTACTCACACAGTCCAAAGACTGGAGACAGTCGATTATTGATCAGATAAACAACATACAACATTCAGAAGACGAAGCAAGCATAGCAAGAATGGACGCTAGAGCAAGAAGCCATACATTAGTAAATGGGATCCTGTACAAAAAAATATGTAGTCCAACCGCTGCTCAAATGCATAACCTAGGGCGAAGGCAAAGAGCTCCTCAAAGAAATTCACTCGAGAATATACGGCTCACACATTGCTCCAAGAGCACTATCTGCGAAGGCCATCAAGCAGGGATTCTATTGGCCCACACACATCAAAGATGCAGAAGAAATTGTCAAGACATGTGAAGCATGCCAAAGCACCTCCCCACATTAGTCAAAGCCTTCGGTTGCAGTATAACTCATCCCACCAACTTGGACCTTGCGAAGATGGGGCATGGACCTTGTTGGGCCATTACCACCTTCGTAGGGGGGAACAAGTTCGCAGTAGTAGCAATCGATTGCTTCACAAGGTGGATTGAAGCGAAGCCATTGGCAATAATCACTTTAGAAACAGTAAAAAAAGTTCTTTTGGCATAACATAATCTGTAGATTCGAAGTACCAAGAACCCTAACAGTTGACAATGGGAAGCAGTTTGACTCAGACAAATTCAAAGAATTCTACAAGAGCATAGGCACAAAAATAGCCTTCGCATCAGTCTATCATCTAGAGTCAAATGGAGCAGTAGAAAGAGCTAATAGAGTAATATTCTCAGCAATCCCGAAAACCTTATTCAACCTCCGTAAAGATAGGTGGGTGGAGTAACTACTGAAGGTGGTGTGGTCTCACCATAGCATCTAGGGCGACGGGCTTTACACCGTTCAAGCTCCTGTACGGTGAAGAAGCAATGCTACCCAAGGAAATCAAGCATCAGAGCCTCCAGGTAATGAAACAGGTCTTGGCAACAGATGAAGAATACTCAAAAGGAACAATCAAAGGCACAAGACTAGAAGCAGTAGAAAACATCACCAAATACCAAGAGCAAACCAGGAGATGGAGAGATATCTAGGTGGTCAGAAAGTTCATACGAGATGGAGACCTAGTCCTAAGAAGGAAGCCCAATGCGGCTAATGCAGGAAAGCTCCAACCAAAATGGGAAGGCCCATACATGACGAAGGCCGCCGGAAGACCAAGGTCATTCTTCCTGACAAACGGCGAAGGTAAAACAACCACTTATACCTAGAACATCGATAGTTTGCGTAGGTTCTACATATAATTGTAAAGGGGTGGCCTCTACAGAACTATAAGCGAAGGTCACCTCACCCCTCTTAGTTTTCACATTTTCTCTTTACATTTCGTGCAAAAGGGCATGTACTATTTTCCTCACAAAGGGGGCTCCTAGCGAAGGTGAGTATTTTGACAAGGCAGGACCCATGTAAAACCCTCTAAAATATAAAGAGGAATCCCCCCCAAGAGTACTATGAAAAGCGAAGGTCGAAAGTGGCTAGCAACGGAGCCACAACATTCGACAACGACATCATGATAAAGAGGACCTTCCACTGCCTTAGCTGAAGGCCCCAAAGCGTGGAATGACCTCCACGACTAAATTAGCCTGCAACCTTGACAAATCCTTGTCCACAATCAGGTATCAAGGTGTCATCAAAACGGCCAAAAGGCCACAAAACCCGACAAAGACCTACCTTCGCCATAGGCATCATGCGAAAAAATACCTGGCGAAGACCTATCCTTATCAGGCACCAGGTGACAATCAGGAATTAATGACTAAAGTACAACAGAAATAAAGAGCCAAAGATGTGCCAGGTATAAATAAATCCATCAATCTTATTATGACTTCAAATCATATCTAAACAATAAACCCCGGCCAACCACCAAAATTTATTAAATCGTACAAGTATGAGACTATAAAATGCAGCGCCCACTCCCCACATTAGCCTCAGTCAGTGCATCACCATATCACTAACTCCAGAGAGCGCTAGGGGGGAGGTCAAAGCAACCAAAGCCTAACGCACTATAGAGGAAGGCAAGAAAGCAATGGAGGCGGGAGTTTCCTTAGAAATAAAGCAACCACAAGATACCGTGCGAAGACTCGTAACTAAAGCAGCTCGTGTAGCCTAGCGAAGGCCGTGGAGAGGCTGTACGCATCCACCACATGATGTTGTACAGCCTCCAGAAGGTGTTGCACAGTCACAGTCCGCTAGCAAGCGGTCAGTATCAGAGGTTGCAGAAGGGTATCGCACGAAGACTCGTAACATCCCCCCGCAACTGAAGATACCCACCAGTACAACTCGTCATCACCATGTTTGATGGGAGCGTAGCTGCTCCACCATGGCCAAAGGCAACAACACTCTCATCTAGGCGCAAGCAAAGACAACACCCAAGAAAGGCTTCCTCAACCTTCGTTGCTTACTCAAATTGCACTATGGGCTCTGGAGAAGCATCAAGATTAAAGACTGACACCTTCGATGAGTGCTCAAATTGTGCCAAAGCCTTCGCAACAACTGCAATATCAAATATGAGCACCTCAGCTTCTCTGCTGCGACGTGCTAGAGCCCCCTAGCAATAGCAAGAGACCGAAAAAAGCAGAGGCTACAACAAGAAAGCAAGCGTTGAAACCCTCGCACAAGACATAAGATCGAAGAGTAGCGCCTCAGCTTTTCAGCGCGGATGTGCAAGCTCATCCCCAACGGTAACCAAAGAAGAGAGAAGCGGAGGTAAGAGCAAGGAAATAAGCGCCATCAGCTAAAACTCTTCGGCCCAAATTTTAATCAAAATAAGATTCTGCAATCAAACAAGTGTCCATCTAGAGTGCAAACAACTTTATTCAAAGGAAACAAACATATAACAACAAAGCGCCTTACAAGCGTAATCATCGAAACAAAAATCAAAAGTATACAAAAGCCCGAAGGCAGCTACAAAGCAGAACGCCAGAGGCATTAAGACCTACTATCATAAGTTACAAAAGCACGAAGGCCAATAAAACAGAGTAACTCAAACACAAAAACTAAACAGGCGGGAGAGGCCCTCGCCAAGCAAGAGGTCTAACAAACTCTGCACATTAGTCATCAATATCATACAATACGAAGGCGAACATTTCAAAAACAGAAGGTCTTGGGAAACTCTGACGCCAATATTCCCATAGTTCACCGCTAACATAAATTCCATCTTGATACATAGTTAAGGGTAGCACGTCCTGCACAGGCCCAAAGAAGGCAACCTGTGTAGGACAAATTTACAATTAAAACTTAACCGGCAAAGGCACCAAATCAGCAAAAGATATACACCACCTTCGGTTAAACCTAAAGCTAGCAACTAAAAGCCTAAAAACTACACCTCCGGATTAACAGGAATAGAGGCGGCCCTCCTCGTCTTCTCGGCCTCAACACCACCAGATGGAGCCTTCGAGGCCGCTGCCTCAACCTTGGAAGTCTATGCCTCTACAGCAGCGCGTGCAACCTCCGTCTTATGTAGCTCCTTCAAATAGCAAGATTCATAAGCATATGAAACAAAACATAAAAGGTTGTAGGAAACTACAAAACAAAGCTAGCCAAGGAAAAAGAGCTAACCGCGGTGCGCCGAGCCTCCACCATCGAGCGAGCATCCGCACGGCCAAATTTCACCCAGAAGGACTTCATGAAATTCCAGACTAATCTTGCAAGGGCCCAGGAAGTTTCCCCAAGCATGGACAGGCTCTCAATATCTTTCTTCTCCAAGCCTTTGGTGTGCGTACAACCCAACTAGGCTAGCATCTGCGAGAAGTTTGTGGTGGCGGAAAGAGCTCCAAAATCAATAGCCCCACCAATAAAATCTGGAAGCTTGGCGAAGTTGGACTTCATCCAAGAGAAGATGTTGTACACCGAGGGTTCAGAGGGCAGCGAAGAAGCAACACCCCCAAATTGGCCAAGTGCACCAATATTGAGATCAGCCGCCACCAGCCCAACGGCCTTGGCGTCCTCTAAGCGCTTGGTCAACATATCCACCTGCGCCTTCAAGGTTGCGCTCGACTCCCTTTCTGCATTCACCTCCTTACGGAGGTTCTCAGCCGTCTCAAGGGCCTCCAGGGCACGTTCGGCAGCGAGTTGCTTGGCAGCCATCGCACCCTCAAGATCCTTGCCCAGGGACTCTACTTTTCCCTGTAGGTCTTCAAAATCAGCACGGGCCACACGGAGGCCTGCGACCTCCTCTGCAAGCCGGGTCTTCTCGGCCTCCACCACCTCCACTTCTTTCTTTAACGCCTCAATGGCGACGTCATGATCAATAATCTCCTTCGTCCCCTACTCCTCAAGAGTCTCCGCCATGTGGTGACTCTACAAAGGAGAGTTTCAATACTCTGAAACCAAAAGAGTACCCAAAACAAAGAAAAAGGGGGGCACTCACCAAGCACTGCTGCTCCAAGTTGTACCATAGCAGCGGATAGAAATTAACCTTCGCAAAATGATGGCGAGCCTGGCCTATCGAAAGGTCAAACATAAGCAACGTAAGACAAAAACATAGAACAAAAAATGGAGGTCACAATCAACCCCCTATCTCCGTGTAAAGAGCATGGAGATGCTCCGTCCACCCACTTAGTGTATCCGTGGAGCTCCCTGAAGAGAAAGCCAAAAAAACATATGTCAGTAACACCAAACCAGTATAACAAAAACACAAAAAAGAATGAAACAGCCAAACCTTCACTGTCGATATGACCAGGACCCGAAGGCCTGGCCCCTCCCATCAACGCAGCCTTTGGACCAGCGTCCAACCCAACTCGGTCAAGGTCCAGGTCAGCTGGCGGAGGCACCTCCCCGGGCAAAGGAGTGTTCTTAGCCTTAGTCAAGTCACCTAGAAAAAGTAAAAACAAAAGAAGTTTAATGGCAAGCATAAAAACACAAGGTAAAAAACAAAAGCAAGAGAACACTTACCCAAAAATAAAGCAGCTTTAGTAACATCCATCTCTTGTCCTCCTCCCGCCGCGAGCCGATCAGAGGCATCGGATTTAAAGGCCGCGTCGGGGGTGGCTCATGCTCAGGCTCATCCTTCGACTCCTCAACCAAAGGAGCCATCGAAGAGCGGTGACCCGCACTCGTACCCTCCACTTCATTAGGAGCAGAGGCATTATCTCCTCCACCATCCTCGCCCTCAGAACTGGATGACTCGTTGCCCAGCACACCAAGCATGGGTGCCATGGCAAAGGAACCGCGTGGCAGGAAAGCAAAGGCCGTAAGGCAAAGAAATCATGAAAAATGACGGCATCAGCAACCTGCGGCTTAGGCACCGTCTCATCCCGCGGAGGCTTCGCCTTCCTCGCACTAAAACAGCCCTCCTTCTCCAAAGCCTCAATCATATCCTTCATCATGAGTGAAGGCCCAAAATCCCATGTCCTGCCCGTGCAAGCCATGTCTTCTGCTTCCTTGGCGGTAATTAGATCACCAACGGAGGCTTCGACACTAGCAAGATTCTCCTCCAACTCAATAACCTCCGCACTAGCCAGCATACACTCCTCGAAGCGCTGGGACCAACTGTTAGCCCTAACGCCGAGTAGCCGAGAATAAGGGCCGAACAAGAAAGCCCGGCGGGGGTGGGAACCGGAAGAAGAAGCCACCTCTAAGCACCAAAGCAAGCTCGGAGAAGCAAATGCACATCGAACTTGAGCGAAGGTTAAGTAGGCGAAGGAAAACTTAGAAGGCTCTAGTAGGTGAAAGTGATAGCTCGTATGGGGTGCGGGGGACCTCCACCTACCACCCCCATTATATAAGTCACGGCCAGATGCTTCAGCTTCCGTGGCCAACGGTCACGTCCGTCCAGCAATACGTCAGTTCTAGAGCCATTGCAACTAATAAGAAAATGACACGTCAAAATCACAACGGTCTGATCTAGGCGACCCAGGGGGAAAGGGGGGAAGCCTCTGCAACTCAATACTAATGATGAAATTGAGGGTCACGGCCCGCTCGCATCAGACCAAGCCCTCAAGGGGGGAACTATTGGGACATTGACATATGAGTAGCAGAGGCCCCTACATAACAACAACTGTTTACATGTTTCATGGTGCGCAGCGCAGGTGTACCAGGAGGAGCCTTCGGGCCCGACCGCTGGTGTGGCGAAGGTCAAAGTGCAGGAACACCAAGGAAAGCCTTCGCCTCTAGCCACCGAAAAAGCAGAGGTCAAAGCGCAGACTCCAAAGGTACCCAGAGGAGCTCCTCGACGGAGGTCGCAGAGCGCAGGTGGAGGCTCAGGCAGATCAGGTGAAGGCAGTGCGATCCCCACCCGAGATAAGGGAGCTCGTACACCACTACGGCCCAAAGACGGAAATGGGCCTCCCACGGGCCTGCAGCTAAGGCCCAAGAGGCAAAGGTGGTGCAGAAGGAAAAGACCCGAGATGCCTTTGAAGATTTGAACTAGTCTTAGGATAATCTAGGAATGTACCTTATCTGGCATAGGGGAGAGATGTATAATGAAATAGTAGCGAACAGTGTCCTATAAAAGGGGAGCCAAATCGTATGTAAAGGGAGGTTGGTGAATACATTTATGAAAACCTAATTGTGCTTGGGACCACCTACCACTCTCTCAGCCTTCGCCTAGGACCTCTGCCTAGGTGAAGACTCCACCGCTTTATTCCTGCTGGAAACCCTGTTTTCCAACATATGTGCCAAAATTTACCTAGCCAATTGGCAAACTTAATTTTCATGATGTTAGTAATTGTTTTCGAAGGCATTAATCTTCTTTTTGTGGGCACTTAATTATACCCGGTGGAACCAATATACATTAATCTGATAGAGCTGAGCTTAGCTTAGCTGGTTGGTTTTATTTCATTTTGGAGAACCATTTGAACAAAAATTAATCACTATATCTTTAAACACTCCCACAATTTCTCTACATCCTATGTGCGCCCTAGAGAGCGAGCTCCGCTGTCCATATTTGACTAGCGAAAAATCAGAAATAAAAATTTGGAAATATTTGTATATCTAATTGAAGAACTTGTGGAGGGCACTTTTTACCAAAAATCTCTATCTCTATAGTACGGAATGATATCATATAAAGAGTCTCTTGGACATCCTCTGAAATGTCCACGGCTTAAAAAGAATTTGTAGCAACGCCACCTTTTTTTTGTAGGGGCGGCTCTATATTGAGCCACCACTACAAATGGTGCCCAAACGAGCTACCCCTGCAAATCCATTTGTAGGGGTTGCTGGTGTTATCAGTCACCCCTACAAATGGCTTGATTTGTAGGGGCGGCTCTATATCTAGCCGCCCCAGCTCACCGCCCCTACAAATAAACGCCCAATAGTAAAAATTAAGCACTAAAAAATGAATTTTTTTAATGACCTCGAATCGAGTAATGACCAAAATAAAAGTTGTAGATCTCGAAAAATTATGAAACTTTGTTGTTTATAACTATTTCATTTGAAATCATTTACTGCTTGAAAATGCTCTTTGAAATTCAAATTTGAAATTATTGAATAACACTGATTTCTCTTTTTAATCTCTGGCTAAAACTTGTAACTAGTCTTTCTCCCTCATACTAACTTCAAATTTGATGATTTTTTCATAAAATTTTATAAAATCATGCTCTATCAATATATTGTGTTCTTACAGCTATTATTTTGTCCATCTTTTTATGTGACTATGTTTTATCTGTTTGAATTTTGAATTTCAAAAAATGGCAACTTCAAACATTATTTTGAAACATTAAATGATTTCAGCTGAAAAAGTCACGAACATAAAAGTTGTAGAACTCATCAAGATCTACAACTTTTATTTTGATCATTTTTTCATCCGACAAAGTGATAGTAACATTGTTCGTAAATTTTACATCTCTTATAGTTCCATCAACTATAAGAGAGATGTAAAATTTGTGAACAATGTTACTACCACTATGGTAGGTGACCAAATGACCAAAATAAAAGTTGTCGATTTTGAAAAGTTATAGAACTTTGTAGTTAACAACTTTTTTATTTGAATTCATTTTGTCAAGGAAAACTACGTTTGAATTTCTCAAATTTGAATTTCAATTTTTTCAAACGACCTCAGATGGTGAAACAACTAAAATGAAAGTTGTAGAACCCAAAAAGTTATACAACTTTATAGTTGACAACTTTTTAATTTGAAATCATCTTGTCAAGGAAAACTACATTTGAATTTTTGAAAGTTTGAAATTTGAATTTTTGAAACGACCTCGGATGGACAAACAGCAAAAACAAAAGTTGTAGATCTCAAAAAGTTATGAAACTTTGTAGTTGACAACTTTTTTATTTGAAATCATCTTGTCATGGAAAACTACGTTAGAATTTCTCAAATTTGAAATTCAAATTTTGTAAACGACTTCGGATGGAGAAACTACCAAACTAAAAGTTGTAGATCTCGAAAAGTTACGAAACTTTTTAGTTGAAAACTTTTTCATTTTAATTCATTTAGGGCCTCAAACAATCAATTTATGCTTGGTTTAGGATAATATATGGGGAAAGAAAATGCAACATAGACACCAGAGACAGCGTGGTGTAGTGGTTAGAGGAGAGAGCCTGCAAGGCTGAGGTCAGCACGTTCAAATCCTAGCTGACGTGAAGTCTCAAAAAATGCCGCGGGCCTCCCGGGTGTGTGACTAACTAGTGCGGGCCTTCCGGGTTAAAATTTTTTTTGCTATTTTTTTGGCAATTATTTTCATGATTTTTTAAAATTGATTTGTAGGGGCGGCTTAATATTTAGCCACCCCTACAAGACAGCTGGCCAACCGCCTCTACAAACGGGCATTTGTAGCCGTTGTCGCTTAGGGGCGGCTGGCAAAACCGCGGCTACAAATGCACATGAGCCGCCCCTACAAGTACGTGCTGGCGTAGTGGTTAGGTTTTTTTTATCGAAAAAGTTGGAAACAAACATGCATATGTTTGAGATATATGTGCTTTATATTTTATTAGGATCTTTACAGATGTTTGTATATCTTGACAAATGCTCGGAGGTAGCACCGGTCAATTGGAAGACACGTACGGTAAGTGCATGTGTGTTGCATGGATGCATGTTCCGGCTATCTTCCTCAAGACTAATACTCTTGTTCGTTTCGCTGGTTTATTGTGGCTGAAAGTACTGTTCATTGGTTTGTTGTGAGAGAAAAATACTGCTGGATGGCTGCTGATTCTGCTGATAAGCTCAAGCAAACAGGGTGACACGAGATACCGGCCCACATGCGGCAGTCAAGCATGTTCCCATGCATATTGCACGTGTGCTTGTGTATATAAAGGGCCGGGAGGCCAGCGATCTTCCTCAATCCAATCCACACAGCTAGAGCTGGCCCTCCATTAGTCCATTCTCAAGCATCGCACCATACCCCTGCTGCCAGTGCTAGCAGTCTAGCACTAGCACTACTAGTCTAACTCTAGCAACCCACCAGTAGACCGGCCGGGATCAGCGCACCCCCAGCCGTTTCTATGGCGACCACTCTCACCATCTGCAGCCCCGGCGCCGTTCCGTCGTCGTTACCACAGCCGTCGTCGGCCACGGCGGAGCAGGAATGTCGCCGGCAGTATGCCCCGAGCGTGTGGGGCGACTTCTTCATCACCCACCAGCTGTGCACGCCGGAAGAGCTCCTGTCCATGCAGGAGAAGGCGCTGGCCAATAAGGAGGAGGTGAGGCGGATCGTGTTGGACACCGCCACCGCCGCCACTTCCGGCAGCGACCTGGTGCAGAAGCTGGACCTCGTCGATGCGCTGCAGCCGCTCGGAGTGGACTACCACTACAAGAAGGCTCGGACGTGGAAAGCCTAAATTGGCCTCGTTCGGCTGGAATTATAAGCCGGCTGAAAAATACTGTTGGCTGATTTTTTTGAGAGAAAAATACTATTCTGACTGAAAAAACAAGCCGAATAAGACGGATTATAAGTCAGATGAACAGGGCCATTGTTGGCGGCCCGGCCCGGTCGTAAAAAAGGGGCTCCTTTTCCTTTCATTCCATAGTCGTGAAGAAGCCCAGCGCCGCCGCCGCCCTCCTCGTTGAGTTCGTAGAAGATACTGAAGCGGATTAGAGATGCTGTGCATCTCGCGCTGCCGCTGGCCCACATCAATCCATCAGCAGAAGAAAGTCCGGCGCTAGCAGCGGCATCGTTTCTGGCGGCGGCGGGTCTCCTTGGTATCCTCCAGCGTCGTCTGCACGACGTGATATGGCGTGCAAAATCACGGCCGCTGATGGTGCACGGCCTGCATCATCGACCATTGCACAGAGTAGCAGCCAACGTGATGGTGCTATATGTAAGGAGGAAGATCGGGGAAGCTGTTCTCCTACGAATACCAATCATGGCATGAAGAACGACAACCACCCATTGATGAAATCATAGCAAAGATGAGGAAGTTGTCCAATGATGTTTACGAAGGCAAAATCGTCATGAAGATAGATCGCCTGCAAACGGTACAGGTGGGATATGGCGTGCTTCGATCTTGGAGGGGAGCAGCCACCGCGACGGCGCCATATACAAGAAGAATTGGGGATACAGTCATACTGGAGAACTGGTCGCCGTATCGATCTTGCTGACCGTACAAAGACCGTCTTGGACCTGAACAAGTTTACAGAGTCAGCGGCGGCCGCCTCCCCTTGCGTCCCTGATCAGGAAAGTTGCTTCTCCCATCCGACAGCAGAGATGATACAGGTTTTCTCGTTAAGGTTGGCTAAACCTCCTGTCAGCATCAGCAGTGACAGTGGCGGGTGGTATGGATACATTGCAGCCCGGGATTGGACAAAAAAAAAAAAAGAGGCTCCTGTCGAAGTGGAACGCTTGGGCGGCGTCTTGCCCGTTTTTTTTTTAGCCCTTTTTTCAAAAGATTTTCTCAAATATGCTCCTGGCAGAAAAATTTAAAAAATAGATCATTATCTTGGCGCCATGGTCGTCGGCGCCAAGGTAACACGGCATGACACCAAGACCTTAACGTGTGGCGTTGACGTGGCAGGGTCTTGGCGCCATGATCTTTGGCGCCACTCTAATTGGCGCCAAGCCTGACGCCACAGATCACGGCGCCAAGACCCTGTTTTAAATACCCCAGTTTATCATGAGATGGACATGTTGGAATTTGTTAAGTCTTAATATTTACTCAGGTTTAGACATATGCAAATTGGCTAAGTCTGGAATTTTACCATGAGATGGACATATGCAAATTTTATCATGACTTGGATATTTAAAATTAAATTCCAACTTGTCCATCTTACAGTAAATTTGGGTATTTAAAACAGGGTCTTAGCGTCGTGATCTGTGGCGCCAAGTCTTGGCACCAAAGATCACGGCGCCAAGACCCTGCCACGTCAGCGCCACGCGTTGAGGTCTTGGCGCCATGCCGTGTTACCTTGGCGCCGACGACCATAACACCAAGATAATGGTCTATTTTTTGAAATCTTTCCGTCAGAGGCATATTTGAGAGAATCTTTCGAAAAAAGGGCTAAAAACAAAAAAAGACGGGCGTCTTGCATGCATCTACGGCATCACATTATCCTCACTAAGAGAGTAAGGCCAGTCTCAGTGGGGATTTCACATCACTGTTTTCCAACACATCTGGATTTTGGAAACAATGCAGAAGAGTTTCATCCCCACGAAACTCTCTCTGCTCCCATGAAACCATTATCATCTCTCTCTTCATTAATATGGTGCCACATCAGCATAATTAATGTCCATGAAACTCTGATGAAACCCTATTAAGACTGGCCTAAGGCTAATAATTCAGTCAGCTGAGTGTTATACTGCTATAACACAATGTCATGTCAAATAGAGCTAGTAATGCAGTCAACTCATATTATAGCTTGGCTATTTAGTTGGTTGCAAAGTATTTAAAGCCTACATATATTGCGTATACGATCTGCTATGCTCTACATCTTTGTGGTTATTTCATCAAACAACATTGTTCATGATTATAATTAATAACTAGCTAATGTGTACCACCAATCAGATCATAGATATGTGCTCTTACATTGAAGATAACACATATGCTCATGCATGACATTTTATATATCAAACAATCTGCTCTCTCCATTCTAAACTATAAGTCAGTTCTGGTTATTCTAATACATAGCTTTTGCTACATATTTAGGTATATATATTATATGTCTAGATATATAGTAAAAGTTATGTATCTTGAAAAGTCATAACAATTTAAAATTTGAAACTGACAGGAGTATATAATATGATACATCATTGTTCCATATGAAAATAAAAGAAACATCCAGATAGCTGATTAATTTCAAGCAGCAATGCACTCCGGATCTGATGGTATAGCACCATGTCATGACTCAGGACACTTACGTCACATAAGTCTTTAGAGAAATACATTAACCAAACACAATACTAAATAAGTTCTTTGGCACATGAGCCATTATCTATTGACTTACAGACGACCTAGCTAGTCACTAGTGCAAAAAATAGAACATATGAGTACTGAAAAAGCAAGTAAAATAGTGTCAAAACTAGCTAGTCACTAGTTTTGTAAAGTTTAGCTACAAAAGTTTCTGTGTTTAAGACAAGTACAAATCAAGTATGTTGAAATGGAAATGCTTTACTCAGGATGCCCAACCCTCCGGACGCGTCCTTTCTCTGGGCGTGCGGAACCCAATACGAAGCCAGCCCCACGGCTTTCTCTATAAAAATAATGTTGATTCTCCATTCCACCTCGCCCATCGCGACCTTATTTCACCGCGCACATGCATCTTCCTCAGCTGACTCCACCGCGCCGCTCACCTTACTAGCACGGCGGACGCTCGCCACAGGCAGGCCGCAGGCCGCGGGCAGCACAGTCGACCGGCACTATTGCCTCCACCGTGGGAGACAGCATCCTGCCCGCCCTATCACTGGGAGCCGTGCAATAGCTCGCCGGTGTCCGCACAGCCACTCACCGGGGCCGTGCAGCCACCCGCCCACTGACATCCCCCTCCCCCGCGCCACTCCACAGCATCTTGGCGTCGAGCTCCGCGTCGACGAGCCTCTATTCATCCAAGCAACAAGTAGATGCTACGTAAAAAGCGCATGTTGCAAGAGTATATTTCGAGTGTTTCAGATATTTTCAGATGTATGTTGCAAGTGTTGTATATGGATGTTGCAAAAGTAGATCGGGATATTGCACATGTTGCAATGGCTATACATGTATGTTTCAAGTGTATATTACAAATGTTTCATCTATTCCAGACGTATGTTGCAAGTGTTTTATCTGGATATTCCAAAAGTATATCTGGATGTTGCAAGCATATGTTTCAAGTGTTTCAGATATTTCATACGTATGTTGCAAGTGTTTCATCTGGATGTTGCATATGTTTGCAATGGTTTTCAAGTGTTTTCTTCTTTTGCTTGTTGCAACTATTGCATCTGGATGTTTTAAAAGTAAATCGGATGCTGCACATGGGATACGTGTGGGAAGCGGCTGGCAGCGCGGGCGACGTCCGGGGTGGCGCAAGCCCACTGCTAGGGCACCCGCTTGCTCACTGTGCGGGTATCGTCCGACGCTAGCGTCTCAGATCAGACGTCCGAGCGCTAGCAACTCCGATGTTGATAAGAGAGAAGTTTAGAATTCCAGAGCAACTTCGTTCAAGAGAGAGGTTTGGGGGGGGGGGGGCACAAAATAGGTTCCAACGGGAAATGTATCCAGGATTCTTAAAATAATAACAAAGTAACAAACTCGGTAGCTAATGAAAGCTAGCGGGCGACGCTCGTGGATTCCCGCGCGCGTGGAGTTCTTCCCCTGCCAGATCTCCGGCACCATGTCGCTGTGCCACTGGGCTAGAGCTAGACCTTCAAGAGCGCCTTCATGGGCTTCAGGCCTATGCCACGCTCGTCTTCTCCACTCCCGCATTACAATTGATTCGTTTTTTTTTTCTAGGGATGTACAATTGGTTCGTTGGGTTGGTTGCTTTCTTGCCGCGGACGTCAAAAGTCAAGGAACACGCGATGAATTCCGTCCACCACCAAAAAAAAAAAGAGGAAGGGGCCTGGAAGGAGCCAGCCGGGCGGGCGGCCGCTGACGGCTGACCAACTGCTGCTGCAGTCTTCTAAGTACCCATCGTGCCACCGACACGTACGCGCGTTTCCTAAGGTTTTGGGCGCTCACGTCCTCACCGCATTCCGCACCTGATTCGCTGTCCGTCCTCTCCACCGATCTGATGCGCGCGCGCACGGATCTGGGGAATATACTTGCCTTCTTCTTGGGTCACAAGTCACGCTTGCTACCGACTCACATGCACGAGAGTACGAGACAAATATACAAGTACTCCATACGGCTGGGAATAATAAAATAAAATCCGCCCACCTTGCTTGGCAAGAAAGACCTCCTTCCCTCTCCGTCCTTTTTTTCTTCAATACAAAACTTATTCATGATCATATATGATCATATGAATCATGAATGAATTGCGGTTCGAAGATTTATTCAGCGCGTCATCTGTTGGAATATACCGTGGGATCAGACTCCGTACCATATAGGCGCGCACAAAGACACATAGTTCTTAATCGTATGAGCATCGATCATGTAGTTCATATCCCATATGAGAGAGAGAGAGAGAGAGAGAAAGGGGTGTGACGTCATTATGAAAAGTAAGGCCATGTTTAGTTCACTGCAAAATGCAAAAAGTTTTCAAGATTTCCCGTCACATCGCATATATCGGCACATGTATGGAGCATTAAATGTAGGTAAAAAAATAACTAATTGCACAATTTATCTGTAAATGTCGAGACGAATCTTTTGAGCCTTGTTAATCCATGATTGGACAAAGTTTGTCAAATACAAACAAAAAGTGCTACAGTGCTTTTTCAAAAAAAATTCACAACCTAAACATGGCCTAAGTAAAAAAAAAGGGTTGAAAGTACCTCTTCTCTCTTTAATATTACCTAACAAATGTCGTGCGTTGCACGAAATCCATTACATCTTGGTCTCTGCTAGTTGTTTTAATTCATATGAGCACGGGTCATGAATTCGAGTCACATACGAGATACCAAGGACACATGAGGGTTGTTTGGGAAATAAAAAGAGACAGGACAAAAGAAAGGACCACGTACAGGGGGATTTTTGAAATAAAAAAAAAACAGATTTGAAGAAAACATTTCGTTCTTCGATCTCATGTTATTATAACTAGAAGTTAGGAATGTGTGTGTGTGTATAAACTCGTATTCCCTGGGTTCTAATGCTGAACTAGGTTAACAAGAAATAGGCTCAACATTTATGTTTTGAGATAGATATATATTATTTATGATATTTATTTGATATCATGACTATTAGTATATTTCAAAATTTTAGTCATATCGAATACGGTTTGATGATACTCTCTCCATACGAGAAAGAGTGCCATTCTCAAGTCAAAATATATTTTATAATAAGTAGTGAAGGGAGTATTTACTAATTATTAGTAAGGAAGGGCGTTCAGAAAGAAAATGCGGCCAATCTCCACGATTCTAGAGCAGTGCTGGCCGCCGATTAGAAAAGGCGAAAAGGCCGAAGCTGCCAACTCTCCCACGCAGGATAAAAACTAAACAGAAATATTTCGAATTAACTGTTTTCGTTTTCTATATTATGAACCGTTTTTTAACCTAAAAAATTGTCAGTTTCAATTGGTTTCACAACCATTTTTAATTATTTTTTGTATTCTTTAATTGCTAAATGTAGAAATATTCCGAATCGATCGCTTTCGTTTTTCTATATCCTAAGTTCGTGTTCGACCATTTCCGACCGTTTTATCCTTACTGCCGCATGTCAATATGTCATGACACAACGACACAGCAACGGCACAGGGTTCGCTTTAGCATGCCGACCACGTGTCGAGGAGAGGCAACCAGAGGTCCAGCTTCCCAGACACCCCCCGGGGGCCCACACGGCAGTCACCAACCTCCGCTTCGCCGCCAGCCACGAGCACAGAAAGAAAAAGGTTGGCGAGGTTGGACCAGGAAATGGAAATCGCAGTCGGCGGAGGTCGCCGCTCGCTTCGTTGTAGGCTCCGAGCCTCCGAGTAGTCCTTCGTTGAAGAAGCTGTTCCTTCCTCCCAGTATAAAGGAGCCTCCTTTTCCTTTGCCCTGCCGTGCCGCGCCGTCCCTTCTCCTTCCGAGCCTTCCTTCTCCTCTCTTTCGCCGCCGCGTGGGTGGGTCGTGTGCTGCTTGTTCCAAGATCACCGGAGAGGAGCGAGCAAGCAGCCGAGGAGCCAGCCGGAGATGAGGTGGGCGGCGTTCCTGTGGGAGGGCGCGTCCCGGGGGTCCGGCCGCCGCCCGGGGGTCTCCAACCTCCTCCTCGTCGTCGCAGCCGCCAGGTACCGTCCTGATTGATTCATCCGCCCCCTTCTTCCTCTCCTCCTCCTCCTCCTCCGCCAATTTCTCTGTACTCTGTAGCCGCCTCTGTTTTGCAGTACTAGTATAGTACATGCGCTCTGCCTTGGAGTCCCTGCCTGAAACCGGGGTCATCCATACATTGGGATCTTGCGCCTTTCTGCGATCGATTTTGCCGCCGGCGGCTGGCCTGTTCCGCTCCCTTTCTGTCAGGATCTTGGAGGGAGGGACTTGTGTAGTAGTTCTTCCTTCCTGCTACCTTGGCGTTTCCATCCCCGCGGATCTTGGAGGGCAAGATGTTGTTCAGCTTGTGCCAGGACTTCTCTTGCCTTGCCTTCTCAACCTATAAAATCTCGCTTGCTCAGATGCCCTGTTCGATTCTGCTTTCGCATACGGATCTCCAGTCAGTCCCTCTCAGATGATGTTAGATGAGCAAGATGAACAAAAAATATATATTGCAAAAAAAACCCTGTTTTCCCTCACCTAATATAAAAATTTGCAAATCTGAGGTGTCCCCACGTCGTCGTGGACTCCGTGGTCTCTGCAAATGAATGAATATGCCGTAGTGGTCCATGTGCCCAAGAGCAAAAACCTTCCTTTGATTTCTCCACTACATGTGAATTGTGATGCGAGTCCCCACGTCGTGGTGAGGTGTGGTGTGAGACTTCAGCTCTGAATTTTCAACGCTGGATGGCCAGTCCAAGTGTCCAACAAGAAAAAAAAACCTTGCCTTCCATTTCTCAGTTCCGTAGCACCACGATGTTTCAGCATTTCCTTAATGCAAGTATTCCTTGTTTAATTAAAAAGGCGAGGTCGTTATGGTACGGCCACAAACCAGTAGAAACAACAACCATTGTTTGGTGTGTACCGTGTCATGGGAACCATGTGCCGAACTAACGTGGAACATGCTGCTGTCTTTCATAAGTACTAGGCGTTCCCTTTTTCTTCGGATTCCCTAATGTAACAACGAAAGTAATCTGCATAGTCTGCTTGTTGGGTATAAATTCAAAATGAACAACGAAAAGTAATCTGCATAGTCTGCTTCTTGGGTATTAATGCAAAATGAACAACGAAAAGTAATCTCAACAAGCAGACTATGCAGCTTCTATTTTTTATTTTTCTGCCAAGGTCTGCGCCATGCCATTCCATTTCTTCGAATGCTGCTAGGCTATAATGAGGCGGCCTTAATGTAGAATATATACAGATTACATTCTCTAAGATGTCTGAACATTGCTGCAACGTCATTAATCTGTCACGTCATATGTCCTGCTATCATATTTTCAGCTCCCTTGCTCATAAGTTACTGTATCTGCAGTAGTGGAGGCCTCGTCGCATATGCTGATTCCGGATCAGATGCTGCTGTTGAGAAGCCGCAACTTCCTCCAAGGAAAAAAGTTGTGGTGCTTGGAACTGGTTGGGGCGGCACCACATTCCTGAGGAACCTCGATAGCAGGTTGTATGATGTGCAGGTTATATCTCCTCGGAACTACTTTGCGTTTACGCCACTGCTGCCGAGTGTCACTTCTGGAACAGTTGAGCCTAGGAGCATTGTTGAGCCAATCCGTAGGATCTTGGAGAAGGTATGCTGTTTTCCAGAATTTATGCAGGTTCTTTTTCACTGCTAATAGATTCTAGCACTTACATTATTATCTGTGCTTTGGTCATCCTTGTTTTGAAAGAGCCATTTGTCAGTTTTGGATGCAGTTCTTCTGCCTTAATCTAAGATTTATTTGTGGACCAGAGCAATAGAACAATGGCAGCTGACAATGTTCAGTATGCAGTAAAAGTACCACACTACCACTGTATCATTGTTGTATATATACCTACATTGCATAACTTGAATGTTTGTCTAGCAGCAGCTTGAATTCTTTTAGTCTAAATTCATTCAACCCTGTTTACTGAAAACATTAGGACGTTTTCTTTTTTATGATGCACCAATGAAGACTTGGCGTCTTTCTGACCTTGCATCTTGCACCTCAGCAAGTCAGCAAGTTGAGTCCCACACATACAATTAGTGGATGACTCATTTCATTTGGGAACAGCCATATTTCGTTTTTTCCCTTTTGTAAACAAGGAACAAACACTATTCATGTTTGAATCACTCCAAAATATTGAAAACTAGTACACTATACCTCAATTAGATGGTTACATTTATTGCCAACGGACTGATATTCGTTTTGTTGTCTCTGATGCCTACAGAAAGGTGGAGAAATCAAATTTTGGGAAGCAGAGTGCTTCAAGATTGATCCACAAAGCAAGAAAATCCATTGTCGCTCGAATGTTGGGACAAATCTTGAGGGGAATGGCGAGTTCTCGGTTGACTATGACTATCTCGTGATAGCAGTTGGAGCTAGGACAAATACATTCAATACTCCTGGTGTGGTAGAGAATTGCCACTTCTTGAAGGTAACCCTCCACTATGAATGCAGGACATGATTCCCTCGTATATGTATATTGTTAGGCCCATAGCTGTAACTTGTCTGCACGGAAATGAACCTTATCTGACTCTTGACTTACCTAAGATAAAGATTTCATTTTTTTCCTAAAGATAATATTTTGCTTAATTCGCATGGTTTTTTCACTTTAAGCAGTATTTTTTACTCATTTTGTACTCCTTTAATTGCAGGAAGTAGAGGATGCTCAAAATATCAGACGGAGTGTGATGGACTGCTTTGAGAGAGCAAGCCTCCCCTTCCTGAATGAAGAAGAGAGGAAGAAGAATCTTCATTTTGTTGTTGTGGGTGGTGGGCCTACTGGAGTGGAATTTGCAGCATCTTTGCATGATTTTGTTACCGAAGATTTATCCAAGCTTTATCCCTCGATTCAGCACCTTGTCAAGATATCATTGATTGAAGCTGCAGATCACATACTGACCATGTAAGGCATATGGATATATGTTTCTTTTCATACTTTTGATGCTTTACATTGGGTTTCACCTTTTATGTTTTTGTTCCATGCCATGGTTAACTATTGCACCAACAATTTGTCAGCAAATTTACCTGGAGTAAGTTACATTGCTTCCTAGACTAACAGTTGCTTGCATTTCCTAAAGGTTTGACAAGAGGATAACTAACTTCGCTGAGGATAAGTTTGGAAGGGATGGCATTGATGTGAAAACTGGATATAAAGTTGTGAAGGTTTCTAAGGATGCTATTACCATGCAAAATCCTGCCACTGGGGATATTTCGGTTCCTTATGGGATGGCTGTCTGGTCGACTGGTATTGGAACTCGTCCATTCGTTGTGGAATTTATGAAACAAATTGGCCAGGTAGATATAAAATCCAAGTGTTCATTCAGTATTCTTCTGCAGTTAAGTAAGCCATCTGAACATTTATCTGCATATACAGGCCAATCGGCGTGTCTTAGCTACTGATGAATGGCTAAGGGTCCGTGAATGTGATGGTGTCTATGCAATAGGTGACTGTGCTACAATAAACCAGAGGAAAGTAATGGTATGTAACAGAAGCTTATTACTTATTTGTTTATGTTTTGCCTGAATTCTTATTATTCCCCTTCAGGAAAAGGTTCTGCCATGTCGGCAATGCAATCTTTTGCACACAGACCTATATATGGAAATTTCAGTACTATATTCCTAAGTTTTGTCTATTGATTCATAAGTGAAATGCCATGAAAAAAATATTCCCTCAAAAGAAATTCATAAGCCAATGTTTCTCAATAGGAGTTCCCATGAAGGCCACTGGTTCACTTGATGTGTACTATCAGATATGGTTGGTACTTCGTAGGAAACTTGAATGTATTGGCAATCCAGTGGTCCAGTGTTGATTATCTGTAACACACGATTTAAGCTAACTAGTAGTAGATGTTTTGCTAAACTATGTTATCTGCCTTCAGGTATTTATGATCTTGATGTGTAATGGTTGCAGGAGGACATTTCAGAAATATTCAGAGTCGCAGATAAAGATAAGTCTGGAACCTTGACTGTGAAAGAAATTCAAGATATCCTGGATGATATCTACGTGAGATACCCGCAAGTACAGCTCTACCTTAAGAGCAAGCAGATGAATGGCATCGCTGATCTAGTAAGGAGTGCCAAAGGAGATGCTGAAAAGGAATCCATGGAACTGAACATCGAGGAATTCAAGAAGGCTCTTGCACTCGTGGATTCACAAGTCAAATTCTTACCTGCAACTGCGCAGGTGGTGTTTTATTCTTCTCCAGAGTTTCAACAACTGGCTTGATGGCTTCAAAGCAACTGAATTGAATTGAAGGATCACGCTCTTGCCCCAATTTCTGACTTGCTTGTTCCTCTGACAGGTTGCGTCGCAGCAGGGCCAATATCTTGCTAGGTGCTTTAACAAGATGAAGGATGCTGAAGAAAACCCTGAAGGTCCAATCCGCATCAGGGGAGAAGGCCGCCATCGCTTCCGCCCTTTCAGGTTCCTATTCCACCACTCATTTGCTCAATGTTTCCATAGGGCCGGTTTAGTTCCCAAAAAATTTTGCAAAATTTTTCAGATTCTCCGTCACATCGAATCTTTAGACACATGCATGAAGCATTAAATATAGATAAAAATAAAACTAATTACACAGTTTAAACGAAATGGACGAGACGAATCTTTTAAGCCTAATTAGACCATGATTGGACACTAATTGTCAAATAACAACGAAACGTGCTACAGGGTCATTTTGCAAAAAATTTTGCAACTGAACAAGGCCTATAGTTGGCTGATCATGACCTTCACTCTGATCCAAATGCTGTTTACCATGCTTTGCCCTCCAAAAGCATCCACTTTTTCTGTACAGCATCTAATGCTATTACTTTCCTGACCCTCCAGGTACCGGCATCTGGGCCAATTCGCCCCACTAGGAGGGGAGCAAACTGCTGCACAGCTTCCCGGGGACTGGATCTCCATTGGCCACAGCACCCAGTGGCTCTGGTACTCCGTGTACGCAACGTAAGTATTTCCCTTTCCGTGATAACAAAGTAGATTGTGCTACCACTCTTCTGCCCATATTTGTGAGTCATCAGCAGTATGTCTGATGCTGTTCTCTGTTATATGGATTCAGCAAACAAATCAGCTGGCGCACGAGGATGCTGGTGGTATCTGACTGGACGCGCCGATTCATTTTCGGAAGAGACTCGAGTTGCATATAATCAAGAGGGAAAAGATTTTGCTGTGACATACTATAATATATATTCAGATGAACGGGGCCAATAGAGCCTCTTCCCACTTTTTTCAGTCTGATTTCACATAAATGTTCTTTTTTTTTGTTAAGGGAAGAATGTGAGTTCCCTTGCACTTTGTATAGTGCACCACGAAGAAATTCCTTTGTACCTACTTTTTTTTGGAGAGTTGTACTGCACTTCTGCGGCCTGAGTAACTCAGATTCATTTAATAGCTATTTTTTTTACCACTAAGATGTGATATGGAAAAGGGTCAGTTTGGACCTGATTTTGTTGCATGAAATCCTGTTTTGGCTGTCCTGCCCATGGTAGTGAACTAGTGGTTCAGTTGGTTGCATGATTTTTCTGGCGTTTGGTAAAATGTTGGTGCCAAAAGTTGGTAGTCAGTATTGACATTCTGGCAAGTTTATGGAGCAGCTATGAGCTGAGCTGATAACGTTGTACTCCATCTGTTCATAAAAGAATTAATTTCTAGCCTAAAAATTTGTCTCTAAAAGAATCGATTTTTAGAGGTGAACAGTCCACCGATATATATTAATCTATCTTGTAGTCCGGGTTGCATTTAACATAATCTCTCTATCCTACGCTGCTATTGGATACTTCAAACGATACTACTTAATTAAGCTTTTTGGTAACTGGAGAGCTATTTAGGTTTAGCAATTTAATGAGGGGCAGCATAGTCTTTTATCTTTTTTGCTAATCTATCCTAAAGTTGCTAGGAATTTATTCTTCTAGGGACAGAGGAAGTAGTTAGGAATTCGTTCTTTCATGGGGAGAGGGACTAGTTGAGTTGCCTCGTAATAACTGTTTGTGTGTTTGACACCATTGAAACACTACGGCCTTATTTAGTTCCTAAATTTTTCCCCAAATTCTACTATGCAAAAAAAAAAGATTCTCAATCACATCAAAATATCGGTAAATGCATGGAGTACTAAATGTAGATGAAATCAAAAACTAATTGCATAGTTTTGTTGTACTTTGCGAGACGAACATTTTAAGTCTAATTAATCAATTTTTGAACAATTTTTTGCATAAAAAACAAAACGCGCTACAGTGTTCCGATAGGAACACTGTAGCGCGCAGTGCCAATTCGGTCGGCACCTAAACACGGCCTACAATCGTCAGTGGGGCAGATAGTTCCCTCGAACACAGGGCAAGATGCAATTTAAGACAGAGATGTACTAGAAAACATATATTCCCGATGAACAGGGAGGTTGCAGCAAAACAGAGAATGGTTCATTGGTCCAAATCTTTTAAGAAATGTTCTCTCTGGTAAACTTCAACATCTCAGATGAAAATTCAAAGTCAAGTTGATCCTTCCATGTCTCTCTTTGAAAGAGAGAGCCAAGTTTGAATCTGAATTTTTCAAACCATTCTAGAACGCGCACTACATGGAGCAATCCTATTGCAACTGCATCACCGCTTGGCGGCAAAATACCGGTTTTAAGGTGTTCAATGAATATAACCCTTCACTAAACAAGTGTCCATATTGCACAAAAGAATTATTCTCACGCATGCATGTTTGTCTCTTTGAAAGTGAAATAATTAAATACTATATACAAGCGGCAACTTGCACATATTCAATCTCAAAAGTCAAGGATGTATGATCACATCTATCTGGCTATGAAACTGAAATAAGCATTTAACAAATCACCCAATACTCGAATTCCATGAAAGCAACAGCTTGTCCGGGCCACAAAAAGGACGAAAAATAAAGTTCCATTATCATCCACCTCTTTGGTTGGTGGGTTAGGTATACTTGTACCTAATTCCTCCAGCTCAACAGCTGCATCAGTACAGATCAGATGAACACAAAGGAACAAGAACAATTATATCAGCACAGCACAGATCACACACACACACACATCAAAATTGAAGGAACATGAGATTACAAGATGCTAATCCTAGCCCAGAATGTTTCATGGAACCAAAGCAACTGACAACTGATTGACATAAATCTCAGGGTGTCATGACATGTTTTTAATAGCAGCTCTGCAGAGAATATTCCCTGGATGATTGCTACTAAGCTGACTTCTTAATATTATTTTCCAGCTGCAGTATGAGTTGTATAAGCAAGTGGATGGAAGAATTACTGCAACATGATGGCAGAACTATATCACTAAATCACCTTGGAGTGTGCCTTTCGATATTACAATTACACTTTTAATATTGACAGGACAGCAGCTAGGGAATGTATCGCATTCACATGTTGAGTCCCACATTCCACAACACCGAGTACATGGCTAGAACAGGAGGTATTATTATCAAGCAGTGGCTGATTATCTACACACATCCACACACAAGACAGAAGTTCGTGAAGCTCAAATCCTAATTACACAAAGCCTCATTGTTGCTTGATTGCTCCAGTCCGAACCTTCACAAAATTAAGCTCCAAAACCATTTGACAACTGCCCATAAAATGGTATGTTCAACCTGCACAGTTTGCAGGGCTGCCTCGTGTCTACACTGAATCAACACCTTCAATCTGCTGGCGAGCAAGGTATCTCTCTCTTCGTTCCTTCTGGAATAATATAATCAAGAAATAAACGTTGGAGCACATGAGGCAGAGCTGCATCTCGAATACTTGGACACTATATTAAAAGACTAGGAACTGTCATTAATAACTACAGAGCCATAATCTTACCCATTCGTCAATCACAAGGCCTTCACCAACAATACGGGGACCATTGTCCTCTGGAGGTTTCTTGCGAGCCTCAAGCGCTGCTTCTGCTTCAGCAAGCTGGCGCTTGAGTTTGTCAATTTGCTACCAAAAAAAATGTTGCCAAAATGTATAAGAAACCTTGCTATTCTTCACTAATTGCATCGCATTAAGAGAAAAATCAAAAGAGAAAGAGAGAAAAATCCAAAGAAAGAAGAGGTTTTGCTCAGACTTACTGGGCTCGGGCGCTCAGCATCCAAGAATACTACCCGCAAGATTTGCTCGACTGCAACCTGGTCCTTCTGCTCATCGAACTACAACATAAGGGATAAACACTTCAGTCTAGGCACCCATTCAAATGGTGACGGCTGATCACTAAGTGAAGGTTTCCAACATTTGAAATGGACACTACACTGAGTCTACCAGGGCTGGTGGAGAGAGGGTTTACCAATTCAGGGACATACTCCACCGGCCCTTTGACTTTGAGGCTGACAATCTTGAACTTAACCTTGCACTTGTCCAATGGCTTCTCGTTATTCTCCGGATGCTCAACAAACTTGAAAACTGCAATTGATGCAAGGGAATGCACGGGTTAGGTCATTATAACTTGCGAGCACCACAGCTAGCGATGATATCCATTCATCAGTCTCAATTCTCAAATTGAATTACCTGTTGCTATGATGCTTTCCCCTGGAGCAAGTACACCGCCAGGAGGCCTCATGAAGCAACTCTTTGGTGCAGTCGTTTGGAACTGGAACAGCAAACATGCTTAAAATTAATGCTCTGCTGATGTGTACTGTGCAGCTGAGGGCTTAACAATTCTACTAGTTGCACCAATCAGTGGTAAGCTAGTTAGGAACAGACTGGTTGGGAATTTTGCAATAAAAAACATTTCAGAGAAAAGCATCTGGTTATAGTAGCATAACTGAATAAGAGACAGTTGTTTGTTACCTTGAAGGCCACATGGGACTTGCTGATGTTCTTGATCCTGACCGCGCTCCGGACCTGCTTGCCAGGTTCATCTGTACAAGTCAAAATTAGAGACCAAAATTAGGCTAAAAAACAGATGAACAGAAAATTTCTTTCCCACATCTCCCATGGCCTTTTACTATCCATCGATTTAATCTCTATACACGAACAGTCGTACAAAGTAAGTCTTTTTTATTCGTCTATGAAAAAGTCCCTTTTCTCACGAATAAGAGTTGAGAAGGAACACAAGCTTTCACCGAACAAGCAGAGGGAGAGGAGAGTTGCAGAAGCAGAAAAATTGAGCAAACAACACGAAAGGCGATGCCTTGACGAGACAGCGCAATCGAATCAAGAACTCGAATAGCAGCGGGAGACGGACGCCGCAGAGGCGGAAACGATTGAAAGGCATCGCCAGCAGTTGCTAGTCGAAATGAACAGAGTTGCTAGTCGAAAGAAATCAGTAAACCACCGCCAGCAGGAGCAAGAGTAGTCGACAGGGGGGCAAGAAAGAAAGCAACAGAGCCCCGCGCGCAAATTGCTTACATGGGAAGTAAAGCTTGGCGGGCGGGTCGAGGCGGAGGCGGCGCCGGGTGGGGAGCAGCGACCGGATCACCTTGACGCCCCCGCCGCCGCCCCCGCCGGCGGAGCCTGACGGCGCGCGGGCGGCGTCGCCCTCGGCTGCCGGCGGCGCGGACGCGGCGGACCCCCAGAGCGGCATGTGGCACAGCCCCAACCCCAAGCGGCCGGCGCCCTTCTGATACTCTTCCTCCCGCTGGCCCCGGTGCCTCTCCTCCTCCTCCGGTGGCGGCGGCCGAAGCAGCAGCAGCGGCTCGCCGTCCGCGTCGGGCGCCGGAAGACGTATGGTTGGGGGTGCTTCTCGAGAGAAGAACGAGGATGGGGTGGAAGAGGAAGAGCCGGGGAGGGAAGGAAGGGGAGGGGAACCGAAGAGGGAGAGTATGATTGCGATCGCGACGCACCGGTGTGCGTGCGAGCGTGTGTGGAAAATTGGAAATGTAAATTGCCACGACGGACGGAGCGAGTGAAGGGGGGTCGTCGGCCTATCTTATACGCTGGGCTGGGCTTTTCAGTGGATGAATGGTGGGCCCCACCGCGCCGATAATCGTTTTTGTGTCGTTTCACTGTGTATTTGTGTGCTCGTGCCTGCTTAGTGATGATGATTGTTAGTAGTGTTGGAACAATTAGGATCGGTAGTAGTAGATTCAGAGGGTACAAGTCTTTGATTCACGAAGAACAACAATATTTCTCATTTAAAGATACTAGGAGAGGTAGTAGTGCAGACCAGTGGTGTTGGGGAGAACCGGTGCAGAGGAGGAGCTGGAGCCGGTGTTCGCCATCGTCTCGGCGGTGGCGATCTGCGCTAGGCAGCGACGGTCGGTGAAGGGGGGTCGAAGCAGTGGAGACGGTGGCGCGGTGAAGTGGCGGTGAGGGAGCTTCCCGTCACTGACTGCGCCCTCACTAGATCGGATTAGGGTTTCGGTGGGGTGTGTGACTGCCGGTCAACTTCGTAGCCCGAGCCGTCAGCCCCCACCTATATTTATTGCGCAGCGTGACAGGGGCCCTTCAACCACATACGGTTGGGCGCCCCCGATCAGGGCGCTTGACCAAGTCCCAGCGGGCCGTTGGGCCTCCTGGGGAGGAGATCAGTTCAACATTCTCTCCCTTGATCTCAACTCACACTTTTAACTTTAATACATTTCACTTTTACTTATTCCATCACAGATTAGTGCATCGAGCGTGCTTCCTCGTCACGGTCTATTGCCGATAGATTTCACAGCCACGATACATGTCTCCGTTCTGAAACAAATTCATTAACTTTTGGGCCGTTTACTGTCCAGGAATCACAGGCTTTCCCTTAAACCCATGCCGGCTACGTGTTCTCTGAACACGTTGGGTGGTAGGCTTTTGGTAAGCGGATCCGCGAGCATCTTTTCAGTGCTTATGTGCTCTAAGCTTATCATTTGATCCCGAACTCTATCCTTCACAACACAATACTTTATGTTAATGTGTTTGGCAGCACCACTTGACCTATTGTTGTGAGCATATTGCACTGCTGGATAATTATCACAGTATAACTTTAGTGGTCGATGGATAGAGTCGACCACCTTCAAACCGGGTAGGAACTTCTTTAGCCAGTTCACCTGCCACCGTCTCCACTGCTTCGACCCCCTTCACCGACCGTCGCTGCCTAGCGCAGATCGCCACCGCCAAGACGATGGTGAACACCGGCTCCAGCTCCTCCTCTGCACCGGTTCTCCCCAACACCACTGGTCTGCACTACTATCTTTCCTAGTATCTTTAAATGAGAAATATTGTTGTTCTTCATGAATCAAAGACTTGTACCCTCTGGATCTTCATTGGCCTGAGCTTGTTGTTCAGCTGGTTCATCTCTGAGATGTGCTCTCTAATGCTAGTGCCATTTTTACCACCAGTGTACTGTGCTGTCATGATCTGTTTGATTATCTGTGTAGCATACGTCTTTGAAGAGCCATGAAACTGACTCTTTATCTTTTCAAGATACTCTGTAGCAGTATCACACTTTGCAATTGAGCCCATTATGGTGGGCTCAATTGTGTTCTCTATGACAGCACAACATTTTTTGTTGGCGTTGATCCAATTTTTCTTGTCAATGGAATATGCCAACTCTATGGGAGCAAAATCCCTTTCTCTCTTATTCCAATCAACATCAGATTCATCAGCCCGCCTGACTGGTGCCTCAGGCTCAACAGGGCATGGTGTGGTCTTTATCCACTCCACCTCGGTCAAGACAAAAGCCAGATCAAGCTTCTTCTTCCACTCATTGTAGTTATCCCCTTTCAGCTTGGGGATCTTTTCGATAGCATCCATCAAGTTGAAACTTCCTGAGATCATGATCCATAAAGAATGAGAACATTATATAAAGGTATATATATAAAAACATAATTGCATGTCTTAGTTCTGACGTTGGTCAAAAGTAAAACGTACAATTTTCACCACATTAATTCAAATCACTGTTGGGCAGAAATTGAATTAATGTAGGACGATAATTCAATATAAATATCACAATATTGCTATTAATCAACGTTGGTCAGAATAATAACAATATTACAATAACAGTAAAATTATTCATGTTTCAAAATTTAAATTCTCCCGTTGGTTTGAATTTAATAATGAAACTGAGAAGCTTTAAGTACACAGCGTAAAACAATTGTAAAAAAATTCCTATAATTCTATTTTCCAGAAATACTCTGTAATCCTTCACTGAACAAAATTATCGTTGGATAAAATTGCACAGAATTTAAAATTTATTCAAATCAAAACAATCAAACATGTAATAATCGTTTCTGGAAAATTAGAAAATAGGAATATCTTTTCTTTGCTTCTGGCCCAGCGGAATGAATCGGCCCACCCGCGCACGCCATCAGCTGCGGCCCATTAGGCCCACGGCAGCGACGCACGCGAGCCGCTTCCCGCGCCCAGGCCGCAACCTGGGCCGGGAAAGCGCCGCCCCGCCTGGGCCACAAGGCGGCCTGGTGAACGCTGGCCGTCGGTGATGATCGAACGGCGGAGCGCCGAGCTCGGGAGAGCAAAAACCCCCACCCGGCCATCTCCCGAAACCCTAGCATTCATTCTCTCCATCTCCTCCTCCTGTTTCTTTCATCGCCAGCGCCGCAACCGAAAGGAGCAGCCCCTTCATGGCGGTCCCGGAGGAAGGAGATGGCGCTGCCGCGTGCCTCCTCGCCGGTGCGCATGCTCGCCAGTGGTTTGAGCATGCCACCGTCGAGTGGCCGCGCGGTGGTGCTCTATACCGATGTTCGCGCGGCCGACGAGCGACCGTGCATCAGTGGACATGGCAGCGGTGAGGTGGAGATCCCGGGTAGATCACTCTGTTCCCTCGCCCTTGCCCTTTTCATTGCTAGGGTTCGTTTCTTCCCGCACGCCGACCCCCTCTATCTTAGGGTTAGCGTTTCTCTTTTGATTTCTTTTCCTGATTTGAAAATCGGTTTGTTCTATGTCTCTTATTTCTTGTCCCGATCCAGATCTACTTGCTAGTAGGCTCTGATACCATATACGGTTGGGCGCCCCCGATCAGGGCGCTTGACCAAGTCCCAGCGGGCCGTTGGGCCTCCTGGGGAGGAGATCAGTTCAACATTTAACCTGAAAAGTGGAATCTTGAACGTTGCATTGCAATGTGTGTGCAAGAGGAAGACAGAATTAGGGCTGCCAATGGTGGTTCTCTTAATTTTGTCAGAGATAACAAGAAAAAGAATGCCAATGCTAATGTTAACTCTCCCTCAAAGTCAACGGGTAAGGGTAGAGCTCCCATGCAACATCAGCCTAAACAGAACAAAATTATGGTGAACAAAGATCAGTGTCTTCACTGCCATAAAGAAGGACATTACAAGAAAGATTGTCCTGAGTATTTAAAGTATGTCATGAAATGCAGAGGTGAGAACATTATTACCTTTGTTAACAAATCCTTGTATGTACAGTATTATAAATCTACTTGGTGGATTGATTCAGGAGCAACTATTCATGTTGCCAATTCTTTACAGGGATTCCGTTCGACGAGGACTACTCAAAGAAGAGAAAGGCAAATTAAAGTTGCAAATGGAGTCCAAGCGGACGTCGAAGCTATTGGCGATGTTTCTTTGGAGCTTGCTGATGGCTTCATTCTTTTACTCAGAGATGTTTTATTTGTTCCTTCATTAAAGAGAAATTTGATTAGTGTTTCATGTTTGGACAATGATGGATTTGATTGCCATTTTGGAAATGGCAAGTGTGAGATTTCATGTAATAATGAACGTATTGGTATTGCTTTTCAAAAGCAAGATCTTTATTTGCTATCACTTCGTGAAAATGTTAATTCCGTATGTGATGTGATTGATAATGTAGCCTCGTCTGTAAATGAAAATAGAAAGCGAAAGAGAACTCATGATGCTTCGTCGAAATTATGGCACTGCCGTTTAGGCCATATTTCGAGGGGGAGAATAGAGAGACTAGTTAAAAGTGAAATTCTTCCTCCATTAGAGTTCTCTGATCTAGAACAATGCATAGAGTGTATTAAAGGAAAATACACAAAAACAATTAAAAGGAACGCTAAACGAAGCATAGGAATTTTGGAAATAATACACACAGATATCTGTGGTCCTTTTCCTATGAAAAGTGTGGATGGTTATGACTCGTTCATAACATTCACTGACGACTACTCTCGTTATGGTTACATTTATCCAATCAAAGAAAGAACAGAAACATTGGATAAATTCAAAATATTCAAAGCTGAAGTTGAAAATCAGCATGATAAAAGGATAAAGTTAGTCCGGTCTGACCGTGGTGGGGAGTACTATGGTCGGCATACCCCATATGGCCAAGTTCCTGGACCTTTTGCGAGGTTTTTACAGGAGAACGGCATAGTCGCCCAGTATTCTACACCGGGCGAGCCTCAGCAGAATGGAGTAGCCGAAAGGCGTAATCGAACATTGATGGATATGGTGCGTAGTATGATAAGTTACTCCACCTTACCAGTGAGTCTATGGATGGAGGCGTTAAAAACCGCCATTCATATTCTCAACAGAGTACCCAGTAAAGCGGTGCCTAAAACACCATATGAGTTGTGGACAGGAAGAGTGCCCTCGATAAAACACTTGCGTGTCTAGGGGAGCCCTGCTGAGGCAAAAGTATTTAACCCAAACATTGGGAAATTAGATCCTAAAACAGTAAGTTGCCATTTTATTGGCTATCCTGAAAAGTCAAAAGGTTATCGTCTCTACTGTCCTGACAGATATACAAAGTTTGTAGAAACAAGACACGCTGTCTTCCTAGAGGACGACATGATGAGGGAGAGCGTGGTAGCTCGGAAAATTGATCTTGAAGAGAAGCGGGTGACTGCGCCCACTCCGATGATTCAGGAGCCTTATTTCGAGTTACCAGTCTTTGCCACACCGTCAGTGCCCGACACTACGGTGCCATCACCTGTCATTGTTCCTCATGCGGCAACGATAAATGATAATGTGGAACCTGTTCTTCAGGAAACCATAGAACCCATTACCGCAGATGGGGGACAACAACAGCCCCAAGATGTAGATGTGCCAAATGAGGAGGCCCCGAGAAGGTCTCAAAGAGCTAGGAGGTCACCTATTCCTAGCTATTACGAGGTCTATGAGACTAAAGAGTTTCATATGGAGGATGATCCCACCTCATATGAAGAAGCCATGAGTAGCGACCACTCATCCAAATGGTTGGAGGCCATGCAAGATGAAATGAAATCGATGAAGGTGAATAAAGTATGGGAACTTGAAACCATTCCTAAAGGAGCCAACAGTAGACTGTAAATGGGTCTACAAGATTAAATATGACTCTAGAGGGAATGTAGACAAGTTCAAAGCGCGACTTGTAGCAAAAGGCTTCACGCAAAGAGAAGGAATTGACTACAATGAGACGTTTTCTCCAGTCTCATGTAAAGATTCCTTCAGAATAATGATGGCATTAGTAGCACACTACAATTTAGAGTTGCATCAGATAGATGTAAAGACGGCATTTCTCAATGGGGATTTAGAGGAAAATGTCTACAGGACACAACCGAAAGGTTTTGTCGTGGAAGGAAAAGAACGAATGGGATGCCGCCTAAAGAAATCAATTTATGAGTTAAAAACAAGCTTCAAGACAATGGTATTTAAAGTTTGATCGTACCATAAAAGGTTTTGGGTTTAAGGAGAATATAGAGGATAATTGCATTTATGCAAAATTTAAGAATGGAAAGTATATCTTTTTTATTTTGTATGTGGAAGATATCTTACTTAGGATCGGTAGTAGTAGATCCAGAGGGTACAAGTCTTTGATTCATGAAGAACAACAATATTTCTCATTTAAAGATACTAGGAGAGGTAGTAGTGCAGACCAGTGGTGTTGGGGAGAACCAGTGCAGAGGAGGAGCTGGAGCCGGTGTTCGCCATCGTCTCGGCGGTGGCGATCTGCGCTAGGCAGCGACGGTCGGTGAAGGGGGGTCGAAGCAGTGGAGACGGTGGCGCGGTGAAGTGGCGGTGAGGGAGCTTCCCGTCACTGATTGCGCCCTCACTAGATCGGATTAGGGTTTCGGTGGGGTGTGTGACTGCCGGTCAACTTCGTAGCCCGAGCCGCCAGCCCCCACCTATATTTATTGCGCAGCGTGACAGGGGCCCTTCAACCACATACGGTTGGGTGTTGTCACAGAACCTCCTAATTATGATGGCCCACAAGCACACGTCATTGCCATAATGACCTCTGACAGTCGTACTTATGTTCACCATAACTTAAAAGGCCTGCTTTCCTCCGAACAGGATCCAATCACAGGAGTATTGCAATATTACAACAGTTTATTCAAAATATTCAACAGAGTAAAGTAGCGGAAGTCTTACAATAACTTAGGTTACAAACCAGTTTTCAAACTTAAAACCTTATGTAACATTATTACAAACCAGTAGTAGAGAAGTATCGGTAGTAACTTTATTACAACACACAAGCGAGATGCCTTGCCCAAAGGCCACACAATCTACTCGTCGTCACTGTCTTCAACCACGACGGTCATGCAACAAGGCTCGAAGCAGACTTGTTCATGAACCGCACCTGCAACAAGGGGTTAACAAACCCTGAGTACGAGAGTACTCAACAAGACTTACCCGACTAAGACAAAGACTCCAAGGGCATGCTAGCTTTAGGGAATCAAGGTACGGGTAATCAAGAATCAAATTTTCTTTTTGCAGAAAAGCTTATTAAAGTAAGCCCTTATCTTCAACATTTTACTTTTACCATTGATGGTTCATTAACCAATTCTAGGTGATCCTAATCTAGATCAAAGTAATTATCATCAAAACCTTTCTCATTCTTTCTTTCAATTCCAGTTCTTAACTACGATGTTGGTGCAAGGCCAAGACTCCTTTCTCGTGGAGTAACGACGATTCGAACCGCTTCATTTACCCAGCTGGGGATTCCTAACCACACGACATATGTAGAACTGAATCTTGCATATATCAACTCTTACCCGAATAACCCAAAACCAGAACGTGTCCATCGCCACCCGAGAGCACAGTACTCCTCGAACCCGGCCCAATTCTAGCCCCGAGGGTACACGTTACTCTCGCCATCTCTCCACTCCTAGTGCGAGGTTAGACGTTCTCGTAATGGACTAACCAAAGTAAGGCTTACCCGACATGGGCACATGGCTAGTACTAATAAAAACTCCATGACGCGAGGGCCAACAACGTACGGTCCTTAACTGATAAGGCGGAAACAATACAGCGGGACTCCTTTCCCAATGCATGTTAGCAGTGGCCAAACCACCCGCCCGATCTTACAAGTTCATTCACATATTTCAATATTCATTCGATATGCCGTCATGGCTATGTAAACATTCATTTAAAAACTTAACTTCTAAGCATAGCGAAGCATACTACGCATTTTCTGTAAAGCAGGTATCAAGGTTGATATCACAATAATCAAGGATGATAATGCAGCAATTAGGTTATCACTCAACTCCTAATTACTTAATGCAGTCAACCATAATATAAATAATAAAACATTTGTAAAACTCAAGGTAGGGTTTAAATGCACCGGGGCTTGCCTTGCTCAAACACGACGACCGACTCAGACTCGAGGACTTCACCCCCTGGTCCGGAACCCACCGACGATCGCTCTTCTCCGGAAGCTTGATCGACGACTTCGGCTTCCTCGAAAGCGGAGACTACACGAATACATAACATGCTTTAACATGATGCTCAATGATAAACATGATGCTTGATGATAACATGCCACGGTTACGATTTGAGTACAACTTTTCTTCACGGTACAAACGTAAACAGAAAACCTACTAACTAGTAGCGACGTTTTCCCGCGATACCAGCTTTTAACCTAACAAGTTACTAACGAGCTCAATCATGAAATTAAGGTGCCAGAGATCACAAAAAGGTAGTGACCTAAGGACATCACTCAATTAAAAGGCACACAACACTTAAAGTTCTCAAATTAATATTTATTTTCTATTTAATAATTAGGGCATAATTAGAAGTTGATCAAATTTTACCTAATCAAGCTCAAACTTTTTCTATGGGTTAAGAATGACTTATAACAGTGCTATAATAAATTTCATAATTTTTGGATAAATAAATTAATTATTAAAATTACTGGAAGTTGCATTTAATCTTTAATGAAACTAATTAATTCTACTGCTCAAAGTATTCAAATTCATGATTTAACATTTTTCCTAGATAGTTTATACATTGAAAAGCTTACACAAAAATTTTCATGAATTTTGGAACTCTACACAATTTTTAATGAAATAAACAAATAATAACACTATTCATTTATTTGAAAAAGAAAAACAAAAACGAAATCGGGCTGACTTTTCTTTTTCCCCGCGGTCCGGCCCAACCAGACGGCCCGCTCACGCGCCCGCACGCGCGCTCGCGACCGGCCCAGTCGCGCGGCCCAGCCCAGCGCCGGCCTGCCTCGCGCCCGCCCGCTCACTCTCGCTGACATCGCGGTCCCACTCGTCATCGCCTTCCTCCCGCCTCCTTCGCTCTCTCCCCGACTCGGCCATGTCCGCACGGTGGCCGGCCGGTGAGCACGGCTTCGGACACCCAACCAAGCGACACCATAGCACTAGCACAACAAGGCGAATCCATTTTACTACCTAGCAGCTATCCTACGGCTTCGGAAAGGTTCTCCCGACGGCCATGGCAGCACGGCGGCTACGGTGACCAGCGTCCCGATGATCTACCACGCTAGCGTCTAAAGCAAAGGCACAGGAAGCACCAGAAGCTCACCGCGGTTGCAGCGAAGCACTCGGGAAGCTCGGAGCAGCAGTGGAAGAGGCCGACCACGTGAAGCGGCACGGTCGCCGGAGCTGGGCACGGGAACGGGTGGCCGCGGTGATTTAGACGAAATTGGGCTGGCTTGGGTGGTTCACGAGGTGCGCGAGGCCAAGGCGAACGTGATGGCGTGCTTTGCGTGGCTAGAGGTGACTCGACGGCGGCAGCGGCGAGCGGTGGAGCTAGCGGCAGCGGTGGTGGCGAAAACGGTGAACGCCATTGTGAACCTCGGTATATATAGAAGGAAATCGCGTCTACAGAGCAGCACTGCAGTGCTATCGCGTTGGCGATCCTGGCGCGCTCTAGAAGACTGTGGAAGTGGCCACGGCGGCGATCGACCGGCGCCCATACCGGCCGGTGGCCGTCGGTGATACGTCGTGCACTGTAGCTGTTCCCCCCAACTTTTGAAATTCAAACTGGTTTTTCAAATTGCTTTCAAATTTGTATAGCAACTTGAAAATCTTCCAATGTATGACATCTTCAGATTTTCAAGCTCTACAAGTTTTATATTGAACGCTTTTTCAAATTTTAACTGGATTTTGAAATTTGAGTTTAAATTCAAAAAGGGACACATTTTTCAGATTTGGTAATTTAGAAATTACTTTTGATTTTTTTATTGAAACTTCAAAATCTCCAAACATCAAAGTTGTATATCTTGACCAGACCTACAACTTTGCTGTTCAAAACTTTTTCAAAATCAGCCTCCATTTTGAAATCTTAGTTTGGGGACAAAAATGAATTAAATCTGAAATTTGCTTATTTTCAAAATTGCTCCACATTTTACACTAAAACTTTGAAAACTCAAAACACCAAAGTTGTAGCCCTTGTAAAGTTCTACAAACTTGGTTTTGAACTTTTTCCCAAATTTTGCTTAGATTTTGAATTATTTCAAAAGGGGTAAAACAGGGTTTTGAAATTCAGGGTTTTCGGAGGGATTTTAAATTGGAATTTGTTGCTACTTTGATTTGTGATTACTTAGTGATCAAAACCTCACCCAAGGGCATCATTTGGACCAACATGACATGGTTGACCAAATGCCACTCTTGGTTGACCAATTAGCTTTAAAAATTCTTTTACATTTCTCCCCAGATTTGAATTTAAATTTGAATCGGAAAACTCGTGACAAGTTTTGGGACTCCAATTCAAACTCAAATTTGGAGCTTCATTTTAAATGTTGTACTTGAGCTCATACCCTACACTTGACACTAGTGGGCAACACAGTCGCACACCTCAAATTACGCAGGGCATGGACTAAGTATTTGCGGTGGCATTCGAAATTAGGGTTTTCGGGTTCGGAGCACACCACTGAGAAACACATTCAACCTAGATAAGTAAACTTGTTTTAGTTGATGCATAACAATGTTAACCTAATAGAGATGCTTTGCAATGCATTATGATGACATGGCAGATTAATTAGCACTATAACACCCGGGGTGTTACAGCCCTTCCCCCTTAAAGAAATCTCGTCCCGAGATTTAAAGCCTTGAGTTAAGTAATGGAAAAGGAAACGTGTCAAGCAAACACGTCCAAGACTTGTCTACAAAACGGGTAGGGGTTTTCTGCATTATAAAGATTTTTAAAAGGATAGGTTACAGTTTAAAGAAGAAATTGCAACCTAGATAGAAGCAAAGAACTCCGGGAAATTCTCCAACAGATAACCTTCCGATTCCCAGGTGGCTTCCTCTTCAGAATGTTGATCCCATTGTATCTTGTACCATTTAATTGTTCTACTCCGGGTAACACGATCTTTTCGATCCAAAACTCGGACAGGATATTCAGAATATGTCAAATCAGGTTCAAGTTCAACTCCCTCAACATCAACCACTTGATCAGGTACTTGCAGACACTTCTTCATTTGTGATACATGAAATACATTGTGCACGGCTGATAGTTGTTCAGGCAGCTTTAATCTATATGCCACCTTCCCACATTTTTCAATGATTTGAAAAGGACCAATATAACGTGGTGCGAGTTTGCCTTTGACTCCAAATCTATTAACTCCTTTCATGGGTGACACTTTCAGATAAACATAATCTCCCACTTTAAACATCAAGGGTCTACGTCTTTTATCTGCATAACTCTTCTGTCGAGACTGAGCAACTTTTAAATTCTTTTGTATCTGCCTAACCTTTTCTTCCATTTTCTTCACCAGATCAACTCCATAAAACCATCTGTCTCCTGGTTCTGACCAGTTCAACGGAGTTCTGCACCTGCGGCCATACAATGCTTCAAACGGTGCCATTTTGATACTCTCTTGGTAACTGTTATTGTATGAGAATTCTGCTAACGGTAAACATTCATCCCATTGATCTTGATAGGTGAGAGCACAAGATCTTAACATATCTTCCAAAATTTGATTTACTCTTTCAGTCTGTCCCCCAGTTTGTGGATGATAGGCTGTGCTGTAAAGAAGTTTAGTACCTAATGACTTTTGAAACTGTCTCCAAAATTGCGAAACAAACTGAGTACCCCTGTCAGTAACAATTGTTTTGCGTATTCCATGTAAACTCATAATCCGAGCAACATATATTTCTGCATATCGAGATGCTCTATAGTCAACCTTCACGGGTACAAAGTGAGCTGACTTAGTCAAACGGTCCACAATGACCCAAATTGAATCAAAGCCTCTTGAGGTCTTGGGTAACCCAGTAATGAAATCCATACTGATATCTTCCCACTTCCAGGATGGAATGGGCAAGGGTTGTAACATTCCTGCCGACTTCAGGTGTACTGCCTTCACTTTACAACAAGTATCACATCTAGCAACATACTTAGCAATCTCAATTTTTATTTTGGTCCACCAGAATCTCTGTTTCAAATCTTGATACATCTTATTACTCCCTGGATGAATAGAAAACCTTGTACTATGTGCTTCATCAAGAATGAGCCGACGTAACTCTGGAACCTTTGGGACCACTAGCCGGTTCTTAAACCATAACACATCTGCCTCATCAATACTGAAATCTGTCTGTTGACCAGTTCTAACTTTTTCTTTGATGTGAGTGATTCTAGAATTTGTTCTCTGAGCAGATACAATCTGATCTTTAAGTGTTGATTCTACTGTGACACTAGTCAGCTGACCTTGTTGAATTATTTCAATATTCAACTTTTCCAATTCGTAACACAAACTGTAATCCATTGGCTTCACAGTCGTACAATTGCAATGATTCTTTCTACTGAGTGCATCAGCAACTACATTCGCTTTTCCAGGGTGATAGTGTACTTTTAAATCATAATCCTTTATCAACTCAAGCCACCTTCTTTGCCTCATATTCAATTCTGACTGAGTAAAGATATACTTTAAACTCTTGTGATCTGTATACATGTGGCAAGTATTACCTAACAAGTAATGACGCCATATTTTTAATGCATGAACCACAGCTGCTAATTCAAGATCATGTGTCGGATAATGTTCTTCATGGCGCTTCAACTGTCTTGAGGCATAAGCAATGACTCTGCCTTCCTGCATCAATACGCAACCAAGGCCAATACCCGAGGCATCACAGTAAACATCAAATGGCTTTTCTATATCTGGCTGTGCCAAAACTGGAGCAGTTGTCAATGACTTCTTTAAAATTCTAAAAGCTTTCTCACATTCTGTAGACCATATGAACTTAGTTTGATTCTTCAACAACTCTGTGATTGGCTTGGCTACCTTTGAAAAGTCAGGTATGAATCGACGGTAATAACCCGCCATTCCCAGAAAACTTCGGACTTCATGAACTGAGATTGGTGGCTTCCAATTCAGAATATCTTTCACCTTGCCAGGATCTACTGCTACTCCTTCGGCTGACAACACATGTCCTAAGAATTGCACTTCTTTTAACCAAAACTCATATTTACTGAACTTGGCATACAATTGATGATCTCTCAGACGAGTCAGAACAACTCTGAGATGCTCAACATGCTCTTCTTCACTTTTGGAGTATACTAAAATATCATCAATAAAAACAACCACAAACTTGTCAAGTTCTGGCATGAAAATTGAATTCATCAGATACATGAAATGTGCCGGTGCATTAGTGAGACCAAAAGACATAACTAGGTACTCATACAGTCCATATCTGGTGGTGAATGCAGTCTTTGGAATATCTTCAGGTCGAATCTTAATTTGATGGTATCCTGATCGAAGATCGATCTTTGAAAATACCTTTGCCCCCGCAAGCTGATCAAAGAGCAGATCAATGCGAGGCAACGGATATTTATTCTTAATGGTTACTTCATTCAGCGGTCGATAGTCAACACACATCCTTAAAGTCTGATCTTTCTTCTTGACAAAAAGAGCTGGACATCCCCATGGTGAGGAACTGGGTCTGATAAAACCTTTGTCACGTAACTCTTGCAATTGATCCTTAAGTTCTGCTAATTCATTGGGTGGCATTCTGTAAGCTCTCCGGGATATTGGGGCAGTACCCGGTTTTAACTCAATCACAAACTCTACATCTCTGTCTGGTGGCAGACCTGGTAGATCATCTGGAAACACGTCTGGAAATTCACAGACTACCGGTATATCACAAATCTCCTGTACTGAAGTTGCACATACCCTTTCAACTGTTCTCTTTGGGATAGGAAGTTGGATAAGAAGATGAGATTTATTATCTGACAGGTTCAACCTTATAGTTCTGTGCAGTGCATCTATAAGGGCTCCTCTTTGGTACATCCAATTCATACCCAGGATTACATCTATATCCTGTTTCTATAATATTATCATTGAGGTAGGGAATATATGCCCACCTAACTCTATAGGTACGTCACGTACCATCTCCTTAGTACACAGTCGTCCCTCGGGCGACTGGATAAAGAAATCTTCTTGTGTTCCCACAATTGGAATGTCATGCTTAACAACAAAGGTGCGATTTATGAATGTATGCGATGCACCTGAATCAAATAACAGTACTGCTGGATGATTAGCAACAGGGAACATACCCATCATAACAGGTTCTCCCTCTGGGATTGCACTTGCTTGAGTATAGAATACACGTCCGGTCTTCCTCTTCTCACCCTTACCCTTCTGAACATTCAGATTATTATTCTTGCTCTGAAGTTGTTGCTGTTGTGGTACGGGAGCTCTGGGATAATTGGGATTGTACTGCCTTGGATATGGGCAGTCCTTGAAAAAGTGACCTGGCTTTCCACAGTTGTAGCAGGGAAAGTTATGGGTTACCGGAGTCTGGTTTCGAATACCAGGGGCATTCGGCTGTTGTAAGAATTGCGGGGTTGCGGCAGGACGGAAAAACGTCTGCGGCTGAGCTTGGTATTGCGGTGGACGATAAGTTGGGCGGAAATGGTTCTGAGGGTGATAAACAAACTTATGGCGCTTCTTAATGCCGTCAGACGGACTTGAAAACACTGGCTTTTTTTTCTTCAACTCTTTGTGCAGTCGGGACTTCTCTTCTGACGCAATAGCCACATTGACTATCTCATGGTAAGTGGCATTATAGCAGGTAACTAATGCTTCCTGGATTCTGGTACTCAAACCTCTCATGAACCAACTTTTCTTCTTCGCATCGGTGTTCACATATTCCACTGCATACTGGGACAGATGATTGAATTTGCCCACATACTGCAGAACTGTCTGGTTCCCTTGCTTCAGCGAGAGAAACTCCTCTAGCTTCATGGCCATGACACCATCTGGGATATAATGTGCTCTAAAGGCTTCACGAAACTCTTGCCAAGTGACACGGTGGCCAGCAGGCTGTGCGGCGACCAAATTCGCCCACCACGCCCCTGCGGCACCTCTAAGCTGCTGCGCTGCAAACACGGGCTTCTGGTGCTCCGTGCACTGTAATAGTTCAAACTTCTGCTCCATGGTACGGAGCCAGTCATCCGCCTCTAGCGGCTCATCTGCCTTTGAGAACACTGGTGGACGGGTATCAGTGAAATCCACATAAGTGGTTTCCCCTCCATTGTTACGGCCTCGACGACCCTGATTTCCATTCTGATTCTGATTCTGATTCTGAGCCAACAGGGTAGTGGCATTAACCAGTGTGGCAATAGCTTCTGCCAAGGTGGGTGGAAACGGTGGGGGATTCGGAGTATTGTCCCCTCCCTGGGAAGTTCCAGTACCGTCCATCTGTTGTACACAAACCATGTTTATTTTCATTGCTTTATTGAATTAAAAAGCAGTTAGCACAGAACTTGTATACACATACAAACTCATCTTACATATTTCATTACAAACTGGCTTGCAAGCAAGAAACTACCCACTAAGGTTCTTAGAAAGCAGGAAAAACTATTATATTACACAACCATTCATGTCAACACTTCACTCCTCATCATCATCGCTGATCACGATTACTTCATCCTCATTCTCTGGAGCACTTGCACCAGTGACATGACTTGCATCATCCCCACTTTCCATCATGGGTTCATCTTCTTCCGGATCTTCTTCATTGTCCTCTCCATCAGGAACAACCACAGCACCGACATCATCTTCTACTGCCTGGGGCTGATGATTGGGATTCATCAGATCATTTAGCCTATGAACTTCCTCATGCAGAACTGTGTTGTACTGCTCCAGGTGTGTCACATAAAGCTCCAACTCACGAACACGAGTCCTGGCTTCTGTCTCCTTTTCCAGCGACTCATTCTGGAACTGTTTCCAAAAACACATGTTGCGCTTCAGTCGCTCTACTTCTGATGTAAGCCTTGCAACCTCTGACTCTGAATCCAGGTTCGGATTACGGCTACTGCTTGCTCCATCAACTCTGGCGGCCAACTGATGACGCGGCACTCCTTGCGGACCCGTTTTCTTGCGAGGAGTCATCTTCACACGTGCCATCCTAAAGCAAGATAGAATTAGGACGATGAGAACAGATAGGGGGATCTGAAGGTTAGCATGAATAGGATTGAACCTTACTTAACCCAAACCACTTTAAAAGGGAAGGTAACTTAAGCAGGTTAATTAAACATGATGCATGCATCGTACTTACGATCTAACAGAAAGATTTAAGTAACACATGCAATCTTTATAACATAGGGCACTATACATGATACTTCACTATGAAGCTTTCAAATATGAGCTAAGGAAACTATAGAATAGATTAAGAGAAGCAAAAGCAATTTGGACCCAAAATATCAGTATTAAATTTGTTTGACCCAAATCATTTTGAAGTTTTACAAAGTAATACTACAATAACTCAAGTGATTATGCTCTGGTACCAGCTGTCACAGAACCTCCTAATTATGATGGCCCACAAGCACACGTCATTGCCATAATGACCTCTGACAGTCGTACTTATGTTCACCATAACTTAAAAGGCCTGCTTTCCTCCGAACAGGATCCAATCACAGGAGTATTGCAATATTACAACAGTTTATTCAAAATATTCAACAGAGTAAAGTAGCGGAAGTCTTACAATAACTTAGGTTACAAACCAGTTTTCAAACTTAAAACCTTATGTAATATTATTACAAACCAGTAGTAGAGAAGTATCGGTAGTAACTTTATTACAACACACAAGCGAGATGCCTTGCCCAAAGGCCACACAATCTACTCGTCGTCACTGTCTTCAACCACGACGGTCATGCAACAAGGCTCGAAGCAGACTTGTTCATGAACCGCACCTGCAACAAGGGGTTAACAAACTCTGAGTACGAGAGTACTCAACAAGACTTACCCGACTAAGACAAAGACTCCAAGGGCATGCTAGCTTTAGGGAATCAAGGTACGGGTAATCAAGAATCAAATTTTCTTTTTGCAGAAAAGCTTATTAAAGTAAGCCCTTATCTTCAACATTTTACTTTTACCATTGATGGTTCATTAACCAATTCTAGGTGATCCTAATCTAGATCAAAGTAATTATCATCAAAACCTTTCTCATTCTTTCTTTCAATTCCAGTTCTTAACTACGATGTTGGTGCAAGGCCAAGACTCCTTTCTCGTGGAGTAACGACGATTCGAACCGCTTCATTTACCCAGCTGGGGATTCCTAACCACACGACATATGTAGAACTGAATCTTGCATATATCAACTCTTACCCGAATAACCCAAAACCAGAACGTGTCCATCGCCACCCGAGAGCACAGTACTCCTCGAACCCGGCCCAATTCTAGCCCCGAGGGTACACGTTACTCTCGCCATCTCTCCACTCCTAGTGCGAGGTTAGACGTTCTCGTAATGGACTAACCAAAGTAAGGCTTACCCGACATGGGCACATGGCTAGTACTAATAAAAACTCCATGACGCGAGGGCCAACAACGTACGGTCCTTAACTGATAAGGCGGAAACAATACAGCGGGACTCCTTTCCCAATGCATGTTAGCAGTGGCCAAACCACCCGCCCGATCTTACAAGTTCATTCACATATTTCAATATTCATTCGATATGCCGTCATGGCTATGTAAACATTCATTTAAAAACTTAACTTCTAAGCATAGCGAAGCATACTACGCATTTTCTGTAAAGCAGGTATCAAGGTTGATATCACAATAATCAAGGATGATAATGCAGCAATTAGGTTATCACTCAACTCCTAATTACTTAATGCAGTCAACCATAATATAAATAATAAAACATTTGTAAAACTCAAGGTAGGGTTTAAATGCACCGGGGCTTGCCTTGCTCAAACACGACGACCGACTCAGACTCGAGGACTTCACCCCCTGGTCCGGAACCCACCGACGATCGCTCTTCTCCGGAAGCTTGATCGACGACTTCGGCTTCCTCGAAAGCGGAGACTACACGAATACATAACATGCTTTAACATGATGCTCAATGATAAACATGATGCTTGATGATAACATGCCACGGTTACGATTTGAGTACAACTTTTCTTCACGGTACAAACGTAAACAGAAAACCTACTAACTAGTAGCGACGTTTTCCCGCGATACCAGCTTTTAACCTAACAAGTTACTAACGAGCTCAATCATGAAATTAAGGTGCCAGAGATCACAAAAAGGTAGTGACCTAAGGACATCACTCAATTAAAAGGCACACAACACTTAAAGTTCTCAAATTAATATTTATTTTCTATTTAATAATTAGGGCATAATTAGAAGTTGATCAAATTTTACCTAATCAAGCTCAAACTTTTTCTATGGGTTAAGAATGACTTATAACAGTGCTATAATAAATTTCATAATTTTTGGATAAATAAATTAATTATTAAAATTACTGGAAGTTGCATTTAATCTTTAATGAAACTAATTAATTCTACTGCTCAAAGTATTCAAATTCATGATTTAACATTTTTCCTAGATAGTTTATACATTGAAAAGCTTACACAAAAATTTTCATGAATTTTGGAACTCTACACAATTTTTAATGAAATAAACAAATAATAACACTATTCATTTATTTGAAAAAGAAAAACAAAAACGAAATCGGGCTGACTTTTCTTTTTCCCCGCGGTCCGGCCCAACCAGACGGCCCGCTCACGCGCCCGCACGCGCGCTCGCGACCGGCCCAGTCGCGCGGCCCAGCCCAGCGCCGGCCTGCCTCGCGCCCGCCCGCTCACTCTCGCTGACATCGCGGTCCCACTCGTCATCGCCTTCCTCCCGCCTCCTTCGCTCTCTCCCCGACTCGGCCATGTCCGCACGGTGGCCGGCCGGCGAGCACGGCTTCGGACACCCAACCAAGCGACACCATAGCACTAGCACAACAAGGCGAATCCATTTTACTACCTAGCAGCTATCCTACGGCTTCGGAAAGGTTCTCCCGACGGCCATGGCAGCACGGCGGCTACGGTGACCAGCGTCCCGATGATCTACCACGCTAGCGTCTAAAGCAAAGGCACAGGAAGCACCAGAAGCTCACCGCGGTTGCAGCGAAGCACTCGGGAAGCTCGGAGCAGCAGTGGAAGAGGCCGACCACGTGAAGCGGCACGGTCGCCGGAGCTGGGCACGGGAACGGGTGGCCGCGGTGATTTAGACGAAATTGGGCTGGCTTGGGTGGTTCACGAGGTGCGCGAGGCCGAGGCGAACGTGATGGCGTGCTTTGCATGGCTAGAGGTGACTCGACGGCGGCAGCGGCGAGCGGTGGAGCTAGCGGCGGCGGTGGTGGTGAAAACGGTGAACGCCACTGTGAACCTCGGTATATATAGAAGGAAATCGCGTCTACAGAGCAGCACTGCAGTGCTATCGCGCTGGCGATCCTGGCGCGCTCTAGAAGACCGTGGAAGTGGCCACGGCGGCGATCGACCGGCGCCCATACCGGCCGGTGGCCGTCGGTGATACGTCGTGCACTGTAGCTGTTCCCCCCAACTTTTGAAATTCAAACTGGTTTTTCAAATTGCTTTCAAATTTGTATAGCAACTTGAAAATCTTCCAATGTATGACATCTTCAGATTTTCAAGCTCTACAAGTTTTATATTGAACGCTTTTTCAAATTCTAACTGGATTTTGAAATTTGAGTTTAAATTCAAAAAGGGACACATTTTTCAGATTTGGTAATTTAGAAATTACTTTTGATTTTTTATTGAAACTTCAAAATCTCCAAACATCAAAGTTGTATATCTTGACCAGACCTACAACTTTGCTGTTCAAAACTTTTTCAAAATCAGCCTCCATTTTGAAATCTTAGTTTGGGGACAAAAATGAATTAAATCTGAAATTTGCTTATTTTCAAAATTGCTCCACATTTTACACTAAAACTTTGAAAACTCAAAACACCAAAGTTGTAGCCCTTGTAAAGTTCTACAAACTTGGTTTTGAACTTTTTCCCAAATTTTGCTTATATTTTGAATTATTTCAAAAGGGGTAAAACAGGGTTTTGAAATTTAGGGTTTTCGGAGGGATTTTAAATTGGAATTTGTTGCTACTTTGATTTGTGATTACTTAGTGATCAAAACCTCACCCAAGGGCATCATTTGGACCAACATGACATGGTTGACCAAATGCCACTCTTGGTTGACCAATTAGCTTTAAAAATTCTTTTACATTTCTCCCCAGATTTGAATTTAAATTTGAATCGGAAAACTCGTGACAAGTTTTGGGACTCCAATTCAAACTCAAATTTGGAGCTTCATTTTAAATGTTGTACTTGAGCTCATACCCTACACTTGACACTAGTGGGCAACACAGTCGCACACCTCAAATTACGCAGGGCATGGACTAAGTATTTGCGGTGGCATTCGAAATTAGGGTTTTCGGGTTCGGAGCACACCACTGAGAAACACATTCAACCTAGATAAGTAAACTTGTTTTAGTTGATGCATAACAATGTTAACCTAATAGAGATGCTTTGCAATGCATTATGATGACATGGCAGATTAATTAGCACTATAACACCCGGGGTGTTACAGGCGTCCCCGATCAGGGCGCTTGACCAAGTCCTAGCGGGCCGTTGGGCCTCCTGGGGAGGAGATCAGTTCAACAAGTAGTAATAAGGTGCCGTTTGGTTTAGCAAAAAGAAAGGGAATGTAAACGAAAACCATTCCCACAGGAGCCGAGCAACACAAGAGAGGCGACGCGCACGGCAGCAACGGCGGCGACGCGCATGGGGTTGAGGGCGGTGGCGCTTTGTTTCTTTCGCATGCTCGGCGGCGAGGGCGGCGGTGCTTTCTTTCTGTCGCACGCTCGGCGGCAAGGGCGGCGACACGAATGGGGGCGAGGGCGGCGGCGACACGTATGGGGCCAGGGCGGGGGCGGCGCTTTCTTTCTATTTCAGGCCTTGTTCACTTCCCCTCCTAACCCAAAATATTTCCTCTTCCACCCATCACATCAAATCTTTCGACACATGCATGGAGCATTAAATGTAGGTAAAAAAGATAGCTAATTGCATAGTTTGTTTATTAATGTCGGGACGAATCTTTTGAGCCTAGTTAGTTCATAATTGGACAAATTTTACCAAATAACAACGAAAGATGCTACAGTAACTTTTCAGCTACTTTTCGCGAAGTGAACATACCCTCATAAGACTTCTGCGTCCATAACCCGATTGGGAGGGGAGGAGGGGTAACGGTGTTGAATGGGGTTGTATCTGTTTATAGCGCTATCAATAAAAATCGTTGAACCATACAACATCTTTAAGTAGTAGTAGCAGTTTCATTGGGTGGCATGGCATGGTGGTCAGGTGCTTCCATTTTGGCCTCTGCTGTGGTTTGGTTACCTTCTACTGGTATCGCCAACTGGAATATTTCCATGCTAGCCTTATCCCAAAAAAATAGTTTCCACTCTTTTTTAAAAAAAACTGAAGTTTTATTCTGATCTCTACATAAGTTACACACTCAATTGAAGTTGACATCTGCTCCGGTACTCCTCCCTAAAAAAAATATTGCACGAATTTCAAAGCAACCAATTAAAGTCTTAAATTGGTTTCTTAATTATTTTCTGTTTGGGCCACGATTGGACCCAGCCCATCCTATCCAACCCTGGCCCTAAAGATTTCTGCCCTTCGTTTAGTGATTGACGAAGGAGACCGTGCCGCCGCCGCCACCGTGACCATTTCTGAGCAGCGACCGAGCGGCAACCGACAGACGGAGCTCGGTGGTGATAGTCAGCTTCCAGCTGAAGAAGTGCTAATAGATGGCTTGGAGTTCGTCGCCTAACTACTGTGTCACATTGACCTAGCCGAGCATGGTATGGAGGAGGTGGCCGGTGGGCGGGCCATGGCGGCTGCCGCCGAGCGTCCGCGACGAGAACGCGGTGCTGTACAGCAGCCGCCACCGGCCCTGCAGACACTGCGCTTTGCGGAAATTACCCAATCAAAACACGAGCAATCCATTCACAAACCGTACCACGGCGCACCCTTGCTTGATGCTTGTAGGACAAAGCAGAGCGCTGGTCGACGTGGTTGCGGTGCAGCAAGACGACGACCACGGCGCGGCCATAGCCACACGGGAGAGGCGGGGATGGGCACGTATGATACGGAGAGGACTCAGGGCTGGGTTGGACCTGAACGGGCTGGATCCAAGCGTGACCCAGACAACAAATCAAGCAGAAAATTATTAATTTCTTTAATCAGTGCTTTTGAGATTCGTGTCATTTTTAGAAGAGGAGTACCGGAGCAGTTGCGATTAAAGTTTAGGCCATGTTTAGTACCCAAAAAGAGCCAAAATTTTTTGCATAGTAACTGTCACATCGAATCTTTGGACGTATGCATGGAGCATTAAATGTAGGTAAAAAAAATAACTAATTGCACAGTTTGTCTGTAAATGTCGAGATGAATCTTTTGAGCCTAGTTAGTCCATGATTAGACAAATTTTGCCAAATAACAACGAAAAGTGCTACAGAAACTTTTCCCCAAAATTTTTCTCATCTAAACACGCCCTTAATACAAAACAAGTCTTTAGCATACAAAAAACAAGTTATCAAAAAGCTCACAAGAAGTAACAGTAATCTATGCAGTAAGCTTATTGGAAAACAGCTACCTATGTTTGGTGAAGACCTTCGTTGCTATTGTCTCTAGGATACGACTTGTCCACTTAACATTGGTCGGTCTTGGTCCTTTTTGTAAAATGGGTCAGAAACGTGTCTAATGAGAAACCCTGAAAACAACTTGTAAATAAGAAATTATATATCTTTTCTGATAGTATCTTTTTATCAAAAACTAAGTCATTTTAGACCTAATCCTTGCTTCCATACAAACTTGAGGGTGTAAGTTGTGATCTATTTACTGAACCAAGACAACAACAAAAAATCAGCAGAGCTTGTTGGTCGACGTAAACCAATGAATGCTTTGCCTAAGCAATAGAGCTAATTGAAGAGAATACTAGAAAGTAGAGGGAAGTGGAACTAGGCATCTGTTATTCTGTATCCATATTTAGTCTCTCCGCCTCCTTGTGTTGTACTCATTCACTCTCGTCTAAAAAAATATATAATTCCAGATTTAAACCAAGTTAAATTTTCTTAAGTTTAATGAAATTTATACAAACTACTATCAATATTCATGTCTTGAAATATATGTGCTAAATAGTTCTTGAAAAGAAATTGCTAAATCAATAAGTTTTTCAAGTGGCTAAAAAAATTTGGGATCACAATTGTTGGGTTACTTCTACTGTTTTCAAAATCACACTCCTAAACAATAAAAGATAATTTTGCATCTAAAATCCAGACTATTTACAAATCACATCAACTATTTTTATATTTTTTTCTCTCATATTTGCATCGGGAACCATGTCCTTACTCTTTATCTTTATTCTTTCTCGTGTCTTTTCACCTCTAGATTGATTGATCGATTGATACATGCATATATTTCCGTGCGACTGGATCAATTTTGTATCATAGGTGTTATTACTTTTTATATAGATGATCAATTTTAAAATTATTTAACTTATTAAAAAGTAAGAATTGTATTTTTTTTTGGAGAGGGTTGGAGTGCTAAAAGAAAAAGAAATGTCGATATGGTGCTCTTTTTGTATGAAAATGTGCAAGCAGGCCTAGTTCCACTTTCAGGGCGATATGATCTACGGCGATAGAGAAGGATAGACCTAATCCCTAATGCCATGCCTGGCCCACTCTAGGCCCAAAAAAAGTTTATAATATAAAAAACAATATAAAAACTTTATGTACAGTACAACTGAAGCAGTAGCATGGATGGTTTGACCTGATCTAGCACGCGCTTTTGGCTTCACCTTTGTCACGGGCTTCTCCAGAGGGTGTCAGTTGACTCCATGGACCTGCAAAACTAAAGATGCCAATATAATTTGGTGACTCGTTAAGCAATCTTTTTATTTTGGGTCCAGGGCACCTTTGCTCTGGGTGGACGTGGATGCGGTGCTATTTTTCTTTTCTTTCTTGACTGAAGCTCGATAGGATAGAATGATAGTGCGCATTACTGATAATCTATGGACATGTGGGCCATGTCCTCTTTGCTCTCGTGCTTATCCCCTGTTACAAAAGTTTGAAAAAGGACGTGTAAAGTGCTCACGTATAGATATGAAAAAGACAATTGGCAGAGAAAGAAGTACTTCTATATAGTTTAGTATTTTTGTTCTAAATTGTATGTCGTTTTGATTATCTAGATGTATCAATTTTGTTATGAATTTAAATATATTGATGTTATTATTGTACTTTAGGAAATCAAAACAACTTATAATTTAGAATGAATAAAGCTAAAATAAATTATAATAGCAAATCATACTGGTGGTTCTTGAACTATTACATGATTCTCGTCTAGGTTCTCAAACTATAAAATTGTATATCTAGATCCCTAAACTATTTAAGTACACCATCATGGTCTAAAATAGCTAGGTCATTGTCCATTAGCTGATGTGGCGCTCTAACATGGAACCGACATGTGGGGCCATAGCTTATAATTACAGGCGCGGTCCCTAAACTATCGTATAATTCTCACCTAGGTCCCAAACTATAAAATTATTCATCTAGATCCCTAATCTATCAAAGTACTACAATCCTAGTCCAAAGAAACCTCTTGACATTCCATTCATCGTCGCGTAGATTGCCAGATATAGGCTTCTGAGCCTTTGCTAGTTTTGAACTTATCATCGTCTGTTCTCATCTTATCTTGGAGAGCAATATCTTGACACCATAGGTTAGTATGGTCGGATCGTAAGACGTACTGGCAGTCATTGTCCTAAAGTGTGTTCTAAGACAAGTCACTCGCTCACGGTGACATGGAATAGCTGGTTGGCATACCCGAGAAGCTGTTGCTAGCCAATTGTTCATTATCACCATGGGTGAGTGAGGTGTCTTAGCACACACCAACAATACTTGTCTCGGCGTGTCCCCTGATCCAAGCATACTGGCAGATGACGTGGAGACATTGCTTTGGACTAGGATTGTAGTACTTTAATAGATTAGAAACCAAGATGAGTAATTTTATAGTTTGGGACCTATGTGAGAATCACATGATAGTGTAGGGACTATGAGCTACGGACCCACATATCGGTTCCACGTTGGAATGCCACGTTAGCTAATAGAATGGGACATGACTGTTTTGGACCGGGATAATATACTTAAATAGTTTAGGACTTAGATATGTGATTTCCTAGTTTGGGGACCTAGATGAAAAGTGTCTAATAATTAGGGACTACTGGTGTAATTTACTTAAATTATAATTTAAATGAGATAAAGTGTTACACAAAAGTACCTATGGTTACAGGAAAGCCTACTGTAGTACTCCATGTGCCCCTAAAGGAGTGTTATTGTCGCTTTCCAAGAAGTCAATCACTTTCAATATTGTCTGAATATATATTAGAAAATATTAATATTTATGGTGCATAATTAGTATAATTAGATAAATCGTTGAATAATAAAATTATTTAGAGATACAAATATCGTTAATATTTTTGTATAAAGCTCTAGTCAGACTTAAGAAAAATTGACCAGTTAGGCCTTGTTTAGATGCAAAAAATTTTCACAAAAAACTATAGTAACGAATTTTGCGACGCATGCATGGAATATTAAATATAGACGAAATAAAAAAAACTAATTGCACAGTTTGCGTGTAAATTGTGAGACGAACGTTTTGAACCTAATTAGTCCATGATTGGACACTAAAGTGCTACAATAACAAATATGCTAATGATGGATTAATTAGGCTTAATAAATTCATCTCGTAGTTTTCAGGCAAGCTATGTAATTAATTTTTTTATTAGTATCCGAAAACCCTTCCGACATCGCACGGAACATCCGATGTGATATTTTCCCAAAAAAACTTTTCACCAACTAAACACATAGGCCTGGTTTAGTTTCCAAAATTTTTTGTCTCCACCCATCGCATCGAATGTTTAGACACATGCATAGAGTACTAAACATAGACGAAAAGAAAAATTAATTACACAGTTCTTAGGGAAATCGCGAGACGAATCTTTTAAGTCTAATTAGTCCATGAAAAACCCTAAGTGCTACAGTACTAACATGTGCTAATGATGGATTAATTAGTATCATTAAATTTGTCTCGTAGTTTTCTAACGAGTTCTGTAATTTTTTTTATTAGTATCTAAAAATTTCTTCCAATAAAATTTTTTCTTTTCGCGAACTAAACCAGCCGTAGTTTGGGATGAGAAGAGAAGAGGTGTCCAGGCTCGGCGCAGGCGGCCTGGCAAGTCAATGGACGGGACGGGAGCTGGAGTCTGTGCAGTCTGCAGTCGTCTGTTCGGCTGGCAGCGGCAACGCACGTCGGAGCGGAATCTGACCTCACATACACGGCTGGACGACAGCAACGTCGTCCGCGTTTGCACGGGAGGTCTTGAGCTCGGTTCCAGCTACTAGCATAGCAATCAGGGAGGGCCTGCCCGGAGTGAGGCAAATAAACGAAGGAGAAGACACTTTATGTATGTATGCCTTGTATACTTTATTGAAAAAAGGGCTCGTAAGGTGTTTTTCAGTTTCAACAAAGCATTCTCTTGGAATAGTATTAGAATCTATCTGTCTATTTATACAACGTGTTTTGTTATACAACCTCCATCTTGAAAGGAATACAATTCTACCAATGTATAGGCCGGGTCAAACAATCTTGAGTTTGAGGAGATCTAAATGAAAGAGGTATCAAATGTTTATGATACCAACTCGGATTTATAGTGTAATGTATTTTCATACTATACCTATTTGATTTGATGTTATAAATATCAATACTGTTTTTTATATTGACTAATGATACATCTAAGGTCCTCGGTCAGGCTCCATGACCCAGTTTCTAAGACCGCCTTGTGTTGGAAACAGTGTACATAAGTTAAATTTCAATGAAATTTATTTATCAACATGAAATTTTTATCATCTCTTTTTTTTCATTTATACTATACCACGTCAGTTTATTTCAGGCTTAACTTTCATTAAACTTCACTAACACTGGCCTAAATAGAGTATCGCAGAAGACTTCACTGGTCAGGGAGTCAGGTTTCCGTGTTTTGGCTCGAGCGGAACGCACGGAAAAGTTGCAGGCCCGGTCTACGACGAGCAGCGGACCAACGAGGGACCAGTCACGTTTCAACTTTGAACTAGAGTACTCCTACTACCAGACAGCAACTGCCGCTGCCTGCGGAGATGTGAATGTGATGGGTGGTGGAGTCTGCAGCGAGTCAATGGACACTGCCTACCACCACACACACACGTCTTTGTATGCACGCTGGCTCAACAAAACAACGAAAAGTTTAGCCTTGCACACCAGGACATTGACCGCCTCCGATCCTGCAGTCCAGTGCGCACGGGCATTCTCGTAACCTCACTTGTACAGCCTTCCAGGAGCTTTAACGTCTACTGACTCCTGCTAATTTTATTTATACTTTACTGAAAGAGTTTTCCCCATTTTTAAGGCAACCACCGTTACCGAAAATGGTTCATTTTAAATCAGAAAAATATAGAACTTTGTCTTTTTTTTAAAAAAAAATAAACTATGGAGTATTAATGCTCTATTTAGAGTTATTTTGATTTATCTATTGGTGTTGCTGCATTTTTATTACTCATAGTCAGACTTCGGTTATTTAATGACTTGACAAAGCTCTACACTTTGGCTCTAACAATAGTTTTAGCGGAGGAGTCATACCAAACACTCTAAAAAAAAGAGTTGTTTTCCCCTAAATAGTACTGGAGTTGGCACCGTTCTTTAGGTCTAGAGGAGGAAACTGCAATTTGTGACTCCTCTTCAAGTGCTCCAACACTTAAGGAGAATCCATGCCAAATAAACCCTAAATTACCATTTTGCAATCAAAGTCGAAATAAGCTAGCTAGGAGTAATCACCAGAAGAAGTCGCATGACACCATTTGTATTTGTACGCCACTACTCCACTACGCTGTGCTTCTCACTTCTCAGGGCTGACAAAGAGCATAAATATATTTAATGATCTTCGCACTTGGCTTCCCGTCGTCGAAAACAAAACGTGCAACTTTTCACACCTTTTCTCCAAAGTAAAAGCAGATAAAAGAAATAATTAAAGGATACGTTTCGTTTGCTTTGCTTTGCTTCAGTCCTTGAGAGATAGGAAGGCAAATCAGTCGTTCTAAATATCTTCGGTTCACATACGCACGCACAGTAGTTGGCCTTTCCACCCTTCGCGACCCTCTTCCAGCCCAATTATGTGACAAGCTGGTCCACGTAGTACTATGATAGCCCAAATTGTTAAACGTCCAAAATAAGCCCAATACACTATTACTAGTAAGCCCACTATGATTAGCCGAAGGGTGACACACAGGCAGGCCCTGCAGTCCGTGGTTTCCATTTTCTTTTCATACTAGTTGCTCCGGACAAACAAAAAAATAGAGAGATGATAATAGTTGTACACCTGATTTTTTTTTTAAAAAAAGGCGATTCGCCCATTAGTCATCCAAGGGTCAAGTATTAGAACCCCTTAGAATACAAACTTAAGGGAATATTTGCATCAAAGAAATCACATACAAATATGTCAATTAAAACAAAACTATGTCAAATCTGGGAGGCAAAATATTTGTGTTTGACTCACTACTCCGATCATTCTTTCCCAAACTGTTGTTCTATTGGTTTGCTATCTGCTGCATCTATCAAATAGGCTCCTCGCAGTATCCAAATATGAGAATTCCAAATCAAGTATAGTGCAATAATTTAAACGGAAGAAAACTGCCATGCAACAATATAGAGCATTAGTAGTTAAGAGACTACTATAAGAAGGTGCTCAAATGCATTTCTCATTGCCAACAGTCTTTAGTAAAATCAAAATTAGTGGGTTTTGAGATCCAAACCATGAAAAAAATGGTTTCAAATTTCTTCGGTTTAATTGAAAGAATGAAAAATGGTTATTAATTACTTACAGACAACTTGGCTATTATGGTTTTTAGCTAGTGCCTTGTAAGCTTGGATAATTTAATTGTGAAGCGTGATTTCAATTACAAAAAAAGATGCCCAAAGAAACTGAGAAAGGGAAGAGACCCTAAACCATGAACCATCTAAAAAAAGGGCCAAGCACCACATTTTGCAACACATGAATCTCAAGAAGAAAAATCACCGTGACAGAGAAAAAAATTGCATTTTTATTCACAATCACATAACAATAAAAAACATCAACAATTAATTATCCATACTATGACCTGACAAATGGTAGTGTTGATTGCTTTGTTGATTGCAACAATAATAACAAGTTCAGTGTCTCAACACATTATTACAAGAATGAATAGCAAGGAATTTATTCCATGGAGGCACAAATGTCATCGCCTTCAACCTTGCCGCCATCGATCATCATACATTACTATCATAATCACATAACTATTTTTTCTTGGATTTTAGCTCTGCCACTCTTTCCTCTGTGGCCTTTAGTGCTTCTCCATATATCCCCACTAACTGAAAAAGCAGTTTGAGTACATGCATGAGGTACATATATTCAGTAATGAGCCATGACATATCAAACAATTTTTTCATTTATGACCCATATAAAAGAGAGGTATAGGTATTGAGGGTTAATTATGCTGTGAATTTTGTTCTTACCTCATCAATTTCTTCATGGGTAATTATCAGTGGTGGGGACATTACTATCAAGTTTCCAAGAACCTTCATGATCATGCCACGTTTCTTACACTCTGCTCCAAATATTTCACCAACTCCTGGAAATGCCATCAAAATCATTAGAACTTACTTTGTACGAATGTATCTTAACTTACTCCACTAGTGAGAGTTCCATTGGTACATGCACCAGGGCCCCTTTAGTTACAACTTCTATTCATGTGTGTTCAGATGAACAAGAAGCTTTTGCTCACCCGGCTTTAGGGGTTGAATCTAGCTATTTTGTACATCACATATATGCATGGGACATAAATAAGAACTTTATAAGCCATATTCCTTTCGGCACGTGACCATCCATAGACATGATATGAGCATGTGCGGACACACCACAAGATAAATGCAAATGGAAGGAACAATGAAAACATATGAATTCACAAATTCGAAGAAACCTTTAATGAAAAACCCCTACATATTTAGAAAACCAAATTGTACGTGTCAAACATAAGTAAACAAAAGTGCAATAATAATCGATCTTTGCAATGATCAGTTCATTAAACTCGTTCAAACTTTATTCAAACAATGCTTGGTACAGATGGTCTAACATAGGACACTAGATTATTTACAATGAGGCAACATAAGTCACTCTCTTTATTATTGTATTTCTTTCAGTAGAAAAGGCAAGTCGAGCAGCTACCCTAGTTCAAAATTTGCCCTCTACAATCAATGGTTTGGTCTATGTTGAACACACTTATTACATTTTAATAACTTGGCATATGTCAACATAATAAGATAAAACTTTACTTTAAATAGGTCACATGTATGAGCCAAAGGTCTATGGCAATACACATAACATATTTCTGAACCTAATTATGGACAATCGTTCTTAGTTGTGGTCATGCTAATAGAATTCCAAGCAACATTATTGGAGACAAGCTAATAATTTATTAAATAATTAAGAGCATGTGGTCACTACTATTACTTACCCCACTCGAAAGGGAATAACTCATGTGGTGATTTGTTGTCAGTGAACTCAGTTGCTATCAACAATCCGATACCACGTGTCTGCATATACAAGAGCACAACTAGATAAAAGCCATGTTGTTCACTTGGTTAGAAAAATAAATCCATGCTTGTGTGGTACATGAGCACCATCAGAAACTTGGAAGTGTTTGAAAATCTGAACATAGAAATGAATACCTCCCCAACAATTGCACTTCCAGTTGCAAAGGCCTTGATTCCCTCCTGGAACCTTTGAGAAACATGTGCTACATGACCCGGAATATCTCTTTCCCTGGTACCAGTAATTTTGCAAAACATTTATCAAAAATAAATAAAACCTATGCAACTAAAGTGGCATTGTACATATGTTTTGAGAATAGTAAAATGAGTGTACCGATAAATTTTTAGTGCTTCTAAAGCCACAGCACAGGAAACAGGATGGCCAGAGTATGTGAAGCCATGAGCAAATATACCTATGCCAAAAGGCAAGAGCTCAGAATGTTCTCATTTTGACTACAAACCACAGATGAGTTCAAATAATGGCATACCAAGCTTATTGATATGATAATGAATCACATCTGATATTTCCCGGCTAACAATTATTGCTCCATTAGGGGCATATGCAGAAGAAAGAGCCTATCAAGGTGAATTAACAAGAGTAAGATATTAGATAAAAAAAAGGTTTCAATGGTACTAGCGGTTTGGTACTAGAGAACTCACCTTGGCCAAGGATACAAGATCTGGTTTGATGTTATACAAATCAGATCCAAACATGGTTCCCAACCTTCCGAATCCAGTAATGACCTAGAATGGAATGTTGGTAAGTTCACACCTTTTGCCCAAAAAATGTATTATTGTTTCTTTCACCTTCTTATATATGTGGCCTCAGTAAGCAACAATGTCAACATACCTCATCTACCACGAAAAGGATGTCATGCTTCTTAACCACGGCTTGAATCTATTGAAATTAAGGCAAGAAAATAATAGACAATGAACAAACAGAATACAAATTTTATTTGCGGTAAGACACTATTGCTAGAGACTATGTAAGCATCAACATTTTCGTGGAACCACTAGGGTGCAATGAAGCACAAAAAATTTGTAGTATGACATTAAATAAATGAATAAGATGGGTTTCTATACTAGTGTAGAAAATGTCTCCACTAGCGGCACCTTTTCAATTTTCACTGGTGGTTTTTGTGAACAACTAGTATGAAAGCCAAATGAAAACGGTGATGTTTTACTAGCGTCACTTAAGAACTGTCTGTGTAAATACTTCCACGGGCAACTGGTTTAAGGCTGCTGCTAGTGTAAATCGATTTACATAGGCGGCATGCCTACACAAATCGCCAGTGTAAATAGTTTAACAGAATCCATAAGTCGGGCAAAAAATAGCAAAAAGTTTTACCTTGAAGAAGCCCCACTAGGCAACCCTGCCACACAAGTCACATGACTTTTCACGCGAAATACACACATGTGCGGATTCCATTTGTATTCACTTTAGTGAATAATATTGTAATGTATATTTAAAATACTAAATCAATTCAAATGAAAAAGTTTGAACTAAAAAGTTTTAGATCCCTTCGTGTACTACAACTTTGGTTTAGGTCATTTCTCCATCCGAAGTCATTTGAAAAAATTATAAAAATATTTAAAAAAACTCATTAATCTTAAAATAAAATTTTTGGGCTCTAAACAAGTTCAAATTTAAAATTAGTCAACTAAAAATTTGTGGATCTTTTCGAGTACTATAACTTTGGTTTAGGTTATTTCTTCATCTGAGGTCATAAAAATCAGAAAAAGTTGATTTCAAATTATTTGGACTACCGGTAGGTTAAGAAAACTGCCTATGTAAACATATGTACATTGCCAGATTTCAAAAGTTGCGGATCTTTTTGAGTACTACAAATTTGGTTTAGGTAATTTCTTCATCTGAGGTCATAAAAATCAGAAAAAGTTGATTTCAAATTATTTGTGCTGGTGTAACTATAAGAAACCCACTAGTAGAGATCTGTCTCCATTCATAGTTCATAGCTATGGGCCCGTAGTTCTATTTCTACTTGCGCCTCTCCTTTATGAACCGCCAGTGGACAAAAAGCCCTAGCACTGACAAAAACCGTTTGCATACTAGTGCCACTTAGAAAAAAATACACCATATAGCTTTACATTATAACATGAAGAACCACCTTCTCAAAATATGTCTTTGGAGGAAGGATGACACCACCAGCACCAATCACTGGTTCAGCAATGAAGGCAGCGATCTAAGGGAAAAAGAAAATAGATTAGATCTATAAAGTCTGGTATTAATTAAGCTTATTTGAGGCCCATCAAAAGAGCTCTACCGTTTCTGGTCCTTGTTTGAGGATAAGATTCTCTAAATTGTTGGCTAATCTACTTGCAAATTCCTCTTTCGTCTCACCTGTTTGCCTCAAAAATCATTTCATCCAAAATTTTTCTGGGATAATCATAAAGCATAATTTTGAGGAGTACCAGGTAGATGGAAACGCCAGTAGTGAGGGCAGTCTGTGTGCAGGACAAAATTTCCTGGTAGATCAAAGTCCTGGTGCATGGCAGGAAGACTAAACATGTAGAAGGAATCAATGAAACAATTTCAAATATGAGGTAGCGATTTCATTAGTGAAATCTCTAATGTTGGATACATTTTGATCTCAAGCTAATTTTTTAAAGGAAAACAACACTCACCCAGATAGGCTAGCCGATATGAATGTTGTTCCATGATATCTGCAATAAACATTAAGCATGATATTAAAAGTGATTCCATAAAACTTAACAATAACATCTACAAAATGGGAAATTTAGAGAGGATCAATTAAAATAAATGACAGTGGATGTGCTATATAAAAAAAGTGTACAAAAAACAAAATATAACAAAGTAAAAATTACATTCTTTGTACGAGGCACATAAGTGGATAAATAATATATAGCTTACGATTGTGATCGTGCAATGATTTTTTTCTTCTTTGGCCTCCCCAATGCATTGTTATAAAACCATACTAGCTTGACCTATAAAAGAATTGAATATAATCATATATAAACCAATATTATGAGAGTAAGAAGATGAATATGTGAAACCAACATTATGAAAGTTACAATGAAGGAAATGAACAAGATATAGAAGTTAAGAGTATATCTGTATCTATTACGTCTATTTCATCCATCGCAGGTATACAAAAGGCATAAACATGATGAAGGAAATAAAATAGATAAGAAATGCGACCACAGAAAAAGTAAAGCAGTAACATAGTATATACTCTTCTAATATACGATACAACATGCAATCCTTGCATGAGAGAAATATAGAGATTGTACAAATATTGCAAAAGCATGATGTTTGAACTATGTGCAACCATCATGTAAACAATATAAATTACAGTATTCATTATCTATTGGTACATCTAGTCTTTATATCACAAGTTCTTGCAACATTTACTCTTTCATGATACATAAAAAAACAACTTTCAGTGAACTCAAATTAAACTTATGTATATGATTATAGTAAGAGATGTACCATCGATAGTACTTTTGAAAGAACTGAATCATGACAATGGTAATATAACGTGTAAACCAATGTGTGGTTCTACAAGTTATTGATCACATGTAATACTTGTGGGAGGTAGTAAGACTATAAGAATACTAACTGGCTTACGATACTTAGTTTGGCCTAAATTCATGTTTGGTTTTGATCATTTTATTCAGGAATCATCTACATTTCGATCACTACTTCACATGTATTTTAAAACATAGTTCATTTCTTTCATATTTCATAATATTTATTAATTTTCACACATATTCAAACTTGAACTTGAATTATTTCATACTGTAACTCAACATTTTAGTATTTCTTCTAAATGATACAAATTTTCTAGGTGTAACCTACAAGAATATGGTTGATACTTTAACATCCTTACTTGAGAGTCATTTGCTTCTGAACCACTGCATGTAAAGAATACTTTCGCCATTTCACTAGTAGTAAACACACTAATAAGTTCTTTCGCAAGATCCTGCAAGTAGCAACAAGGTTCTTGTCATTAGTGTTTGCATAATTCTTTGATATTTAAGGCATAACTAACATTCAATCTTTTATTAATGTTTTGAAAAAATAAATGCAAATGAATCAACATTTGATGAAAGATGCAGGATATGTACCAAGGACGGTCTAGTTGTACGGTTCCAAAAGGAATGGTAGAAGGGCAACTTGTTTAACTGATCAGTTGCTGCTTTGACTAACCGAGGCTCGCTACCACCTGTAAAGTAGCATGAATGGTATGACATTTGAAATAATTAGTTGCTGCTTTCACTAATCAAGGTTCGATTGTACCACCTGTAATGTAGCATGCATGGTATGATATATGAAACAACTCCAGTTCACCAATTATTCACTAATCCTTCTATTGGACAATATAAGGTGCTCATGCCTTCTGAGAACTACTTTTGACAAATAGTTAGTTCAGTAACATGTGTATTATATTATAAAGGTTAATACTTGGATTCATACTTAAAAGCATTTTCCCGTTGTTGTGATTTCTAACTATAACAAAGTTATACTATTGGATTTTTTTTTGTCAAAGTTAGACATTTGAAAAGTGCTGGTGCATTACATTGGAAGATCTAAACATTTGATAATGCGTGCCATTTAGCAATTTATTTTTGCTAACGCCATATATGATTATAAATTAAACAAGCCTATACGAAACACAACTACAAACTCATACCCGTGGTAACACAAGTTGTTGGGCTAAACAATTGCAGTTCATAAAAAAACGTTCAGCTAAGACTTCAAACATAAAGGATGTTCTTCCATAAAAAAATCCCAAACGCAATAAATCCTCATGTATGGCCACATCAAATTTTAATTAACTAGCATGTCATGTCAAAGTGAATTGCGCCAACATCTACAAGTAACAAGGCTCTGAGTAATTTTTGATTCATCCAAAATTCCAATTGAGCTAGCATGAACCCTAATTGATCAACTAGCTAATAAAAAATTTCTTTGCTTTTTTTTCAAAAGAGAAGACTAGATATTTTATCCCCACTCTTTCTCAAGTCTACACTTCTTTCATGCACTTATCCACATTAGCGATTCACAAAATTTCTATTGTTGAATTGCAGTTTGTTTTCTTTCAATCCAAAAGTTCGTTGGTGATCTGGTTGCAGATAAAAGAAGTTCTCGTTCAAAGGAATGGACATACCTAAAGCTGTAGAAAACAATCCTGCTAGTGCATCCAGATACCTATTCCCGTTAGCATCATAAACATAACAACCCTGCATACAAATGTTACATATATGGCATATATATTATAAGACAAAAGAAGGGAGATAAATGAATTTTGAAGACAAATGAATGTTGAAGAATGCTTTTCTAGGTGCCCAATTTTATCTATGCACCTAGATTTGTACTATGTCTAGATACATAGAAAAACCTATATATCTAGAAAAGTTAGAACGACTTATAATTTGGGATGAAGGAAGTACCATCCTTGTTTCAAGATAAGAGAGTTGCCACAGTAAAATATGATGGTAGCTTTATTTAAATTTAACCATTAATTTATTTTAAAAAAGAATTTAAATTACTAAAGTGAAAAATCTTAAGACGTGCAATGCTAACAAGTTCATAATCATAATTTTATAAATTAGTAGTGATATACTCCTACATCACTAGCTCCCCTTATTTGTCTATGCACTAGAATAATTTTATCCTAACAAAATATTTATTCCCTTTTGGCAAGACTAGAAACACTTTTGGAAAAAGTTGCAAAAAATAAAGAAAATTGGGGGGGGGGGGGGGAAATACCTCTTACATTTATATAAATTTGCAAGGGTACATAAAAGAAGAGATAAACATATGTGTGACACACCCAAAATCCTCAAATTCATTTCTCCCTCCAATTCCGGCCAATAATTTTTGTCACAGAGAAATAGCGTTGCCATTCATTTTTGTTACGAGTGAAGAATAATAGTATAACTCCGCCTCAGTGTTTAGTTACCCTCAAAATAAAACACCACTAACACATGACCATGGGATGCATCGGTTTTCTTTTCCCTACTACTAGTACAAAATCATTTTGTGGCGCATGTTTTTTATTAATAGAGGCGAGCAGACTAACCATTTCTGTCAAGTAACCTTTGTTCTGCCTAAGTGTCTTTCATGATTCAAACCCACATAACACTTCTCTACCACTGCGCTACTTATTTGTGGGTGGGTACATATAGGACACTATTATTTTGTATCAACATTTCAAAATATTGTAGTGATTATTTTAGCCTCTAAATGATTTGAAAGGAAAAAGTTTCACTAGAACTTTTAGATTTGGTAAGGTCTAAAATTTTAATCATCCAAGATAGTTTGAAAAATTCATAAATTTAGTTTGAAAAATTCATAAATTTGAATCTCAAAATTCGAGAAATTCAAAATGAATATTTAGAACTATTTTTTGAAATAAAAAAACTTTTTAACAGCAAAAAAAATGTAATAATTGTGTTATAACTGCAACTTTGGTAGATATTATGTCAATGTTTGATGTTGTTTCAAATTCTAAAATTTTAAATTTCAACGTCTTAGAACATAATACAAAAAGTCTAATTGACCCCCTCAACTATTGGGGGTGGTCTAGTTTACCCCCTCAATTATGAATCGATCTAATTTACCCCCTGAACTTTGCAAAACCGGCCAAATCACCCCCTCGAGCGGTTTTGGACGGTGGTTTTGCCACAGTAACAACGGTTTTGCTACAGTAACAGTGGTTGTGTCCTTTTCTTTTAAATTTATTTCGTCTGAATCTTTGAAAAATCATAGTAAATCACAAAATGAAAAATTCAATTTTGTTGGACTCCACATGAGTAGATCTACACAATAAACATATAATATAGTATGCTTTAGTACAAAGTTTTTGCTGTAAATTTTGATCTTTTTTTTCTGTAATTAATTTGAATAATTCATACAACAAAAACTTTGTACTAAAGCATACTATATTATATGTTCACTGTGTAGATCTTGTCATGTGGAGTCCAACAAAATTGAAATTTTCATTTTGTGATTTACTATAATTTTTCAAAGATTCAGACGAAATAAATAAAAAGAAAAGGACAAAACCACCGTTACTGTAGCAAAACCGTTGTTACTGTAGCAAACCACCGTCCAAAACCGCTCGAGGGGTGATTTGACCGGTTTTGCAAAGTTCAGAGGGTAAATTAGACTGTTTCATAGTTGATGGGGTAAACTAGACCACCCCCAATAGTTGGGGGGGTCAATTAGACTTTTTCTATACAAATATTTAGGAATTTAGAGGACTTCAAATAGAAAATTTGCTAACTACAAAGTTGTATAGACGTATTGAGAGCTATGACTTTTGTGCAGACTGTGTCAACATACGAGGTTGTTTAAAATTTATAGGTTTCCAATTTTAAAATCTAAGAGCGTAAAATGAAAATTTGAGATTCTTAACAGTTTCAAATAATTTTTTTGTCAACTACAAAGGTGTAGACGGCGTCGAGATCTATAATTTTGGTATTAAAATTTGTCTTCTCTGAGTTCATATGTAAAGTTATATTGTTTTGAGATATCTATTTATAGAGGAGGACCTTAGAATGGTTGCCTCTTAATCGATTTTTAAATACGGATCCTTAGAATTCTCACATCTTATAGTCATTTTCAGAGGCGAACATTTTAAGAAGTCAGCGTCCGTCTTAATCTATCAACAAGGACATGATGACTTTAGGATGCACGTCTCTGAAAATGATTGAATAGAACAAGTGCTTGCCTGAAGCCTGACCATTTACGGTTGTCTCCTAAAATCCTATAGGCAGTAACCCACTTTTTCATGAAAGTTGGTAAGGAAACCGCTACATTTTATTGCAAAAAAGAAGGTGTTCGTTATCTATTCCCTAGTAATTATTCATTGCGAGAAACGTGAGGACGTATTGAGTACAATAATGGGCTTATAGCCAAGATAATACTGATGTGGAGGAGAGAAGAGAGAAGAGACTTGAGAGCTTGGCTCCCATGCAAACACCAAACTGGACACGGAAGCATATATATTAGTGGGCTCAAGTAGCGAGTGTTGTGAGGAGAAATAAGAGAGACTTTTTGAAGATAAATAGGAGACACTTATTGTATAACTTGGCTCTTATAGCCAAGTAACTTGGCTCTATTATTAACCTTGCTCTGATGGTATTGGTAGCCACATAAAAAGCCAGGGGTATATCTTAAACGTTGTCTGTTTGTATATGATGAACGGAGGTACGATGTTCCAAGAGAAATAAACCAAAGTAGTGCGCTATCTGTATGTGCAGAACTGAATATAAAACCTCAGATCTCTCGATAACCAACGGAGGCGAGTTTGTAGTCTGCGAACCGGCTGTGAACGGTGCCAGCATGGCATGGTCTTTCTTAACCCTATCATAACAAGTCAATAATAAATAAATAAATAAAATCAGTAAACAAACAACTGGACTTAAATGCGGATCATTTGAACGCTGTATGTAAGCCTTTAAAACCGCTTTCAATACACGTAATAAGCAGGGCAATAGCCTTAGGCCTTGGATAGATCCTGAATTGGGGCTCCCGAATTGCTACAGTGCGTATTAAATGCGCACGGTAGCAATTCATTTGTATTTGATAAAAATAGTTCAAACTTTAACTAATTAAGCTCAAAATGTTCGTCTTGCAAAGTACAATAAAACTGTGCAATTAGTTTTAATTTCATTTACATTTAGTACTCTATGCATGTGCCGGTATTTTGATGTGATGGGAATCTTCTTTTTGCATAGTAAAATTTGGGGTTGAAATTGGAAACTAAACGAGGCCTTAAAAAAAGCCTTTAAAACCAATTCTGGATTTCTGGTGCCATACATACCCATGTTCTTGAGCAGAGTCGTCGGCCGCATCTGATTTGGGCAGAGTCGTCATCTTCCCCAATGCAAGAGGCCAAGATGGAGCCCAATTAATCAAGACGAATGAATATTCGCTAGCTAGCTCTCGCAAGAATACTTTATTTCTTATTTTGGATTTGGGAAGTAATATAACATACGAGGGGGGATGCATGCCTATATATATAGATAGTACGTGTAGCAGCAGCAGAATTGCAATTTCTTCAAACACCGCGACGTGGACAGATGTACTATAAACTAGGAGCAACTTGCACGGCACCTCGGCCTGACCTAATCATCCTAGCGTTTACATACACGTAGGCACGCCCGCTGCCGTTCGACGTCTTCGATCTCATCTTGTTGCTGGTGGTCTAGCTTCGTCCAACACACCGTATCTTCCAGTTTGACAAGTGGAGAAATTGTAAAGCCGTCGCTATCTAGGCCTAATCTATATACTATAAAGGAGTGAAGGAATTAAAAATACTTTTTGCCTGGATTTTTCTTACCCACCTGATATCTGAACCGTTATCAACGTGCCTCTTCGTTGTTTTACTGTCTACTAGCAGCTAGTCGTCTCTAGTGTTAGTTCTTAGTATTAGCATAAACAACACTAATGTGGTTAACACATAAACATGATATAATCTCTTAGTCTAAACATGATCGCTAACATATGCTCCGTGAATTACATGCATGCCTCGGTGAAAAAGTTTGTGAGGTCATGTATGTGTGTGATAAAAATTGGTGTTTGTGTACTCTATTTAGTGTGGTAATCGATCATTTACTTTATTTAGTTTTCGTTATCATTAAAAGGACATCGATCTTTTGGTCTTCCCTCAAGTAATTCCGACAAGAGACTACCAAGCGCCTACACTGGAGACGATAAAATGGACCGCCACATGTCTTTTTTGGTAGTTCTTATGAACAATTCCTTTTTCTCTTTTAAATTTGCGGTTAAAAATTTGAGTTAGTATTTCTCCCTCATGCTATACCTCCAGATGACTTGATTCCGTTTTTCCTCAATTTTTCTAAAACTACGCTCTAGCATTTCATGACTTTATTTATATATCTTTACTGTTGTCTTTAGTTTTCCTAGCATTCCATATTTTTGTCTATGTAAATGATTTAATTTACTTTTTTTTGTCCTTTTTCAGTATTTAAATGCACTTTTGATCCGTTTATGAAAAATGCAATACATCCTTTTCCAGGAGAGTATGTCTTGTTCCAAACTCTTGTTGCCTATAGATTGCGACTACTCAGTAGGGCGCCAATAATGAATGATGGTGTTTTTCTTGCTCAGGTGAGATTTACCACGTTTTGCTGCCCCATTGGCCGTGCTCTGCTTTAACCCTAGATGTCTTTTTGAACAGCGCATGCTGCATGAGAGCAACATGAAAATTCTGAAATTTACATAAGGACGAAGAACAGTACATGCATGCTGCATGAGAGCAACATGAAAATTCTGAAATCTAGATGAGGACGAAAACACATCAAAACATGGTAGTCATATGCTTCACTACAACTTCCATTCATATCTTTCATGTCTCCTCTCCTCTCATTAGCAATATGCAATGTGATCAATAGATAAGGCATTTATTTTACATGTTGTCGTATACAAAATATTTCAATTTTTAGGGATTGATTTCTTACTCTCAATCGTAGACTTGTTTTGATCTATCTAAAACTATGCTAGGGCACCAAGGTAGTGGTCCGAGAAATTTCATTGTTGAATCTTTTATAGATTTTACTTAATCAAATAACTCGATCCTAGGGGGGTGTGGTGTAGGCTGTGATAGAACCACCCAATTCATATAAGATTAAGTATGATAGTCCCCGTTAAACAGGTTGACACGCGCATACCGTCACTCATATGAATCCGGTAGTCCGTTGAGTACCACAAAGGGTCTCAATAAATCAACTTCACAACCAAGATCGTACTTGATTAAGCAAATACACGTCATATACATAGAGTTTGCAGCGGAAATAATATTACAGTAGTGTCACAAGTACTTAATACAAGTTTAGTTTCCAATTCAATAAGTTAAAACAACATAACTTTGAAATGATTACCAAATCATAAGTTTGAATCATATTGCTAGCTTAGATGACAACTTCCAACAAAAGCATGGGTGAGAAGTATATACGGAGTAACCGAGCCCACCGGCACTTAGTCACCACCTTCAGCAGATAAACCACTTCACCTGCAATAGGGTGGGATAAAACCCTGAGTACTCAATTGTACTCAACAAGACTTGCTCGACAGGAGGAAATAAAAAAATGACTCCAAGGATATGCAAGGTTTGTTTAGTGGAGCTGATTGGATAACATAACTTTGCAAAAGAGCATTGCTAACATAAGTCCTTGCTTTCAATATTTTATCAATGTTTTAGCATTGATTTAAGTAGTACTATTTAGAACTAAGTTTGCACCTGTTCTATAGCAATCATTCAATTACTAAGCATCACAATAGTAACCATATTCAATTATCATAATCCATAAAACCATCATGTTTTATCAGTTACTACGTATACCGAAGCAAGGTATGAGTTTCTCACTATCCGGGAGAGACGGCGATTCGAATCGATTATATCCAGCTGGACAAACCCCAAACACACACCCATACGAGCGCACATTAGCTCGTGTGGATCACCGTTCACTCCATTCGGTGGTAAGTCTGGACCGCTTTGCAAAACTCATGGTCCTGCATCCTCACAAGACATGCCCATTCAACCCGTAGCCCGTAGCAAGCAGGGTCTTGGATCAGTCCCCTTCCTTTAAACTCTCCTCCCAGTAATGCTAACGGTCCAATTCTCAGCCCGAACGAGGATCGGCTTCACGGTCAACTGTAACTCAGGCCCTTGTTATGTGTTTGGTACCTTCAATCTCAACCAAGGTCCGACAATGGAACGGTCCTTAAATGACACATACGGGATCAAAGAATACATGCCTAACCGACATCAACAACAATATAATAACACCGAATCCCGCCCGGTCTCCAGTTATCCATTATCACATGATTCTTTTTCACGATAGCAAATATAGCCAACCGTGATAGAGTAGCCACCTATGTCTCGTGGATGATAAGATTCACCCGACTTCTACCGGTCTAAGCATAACTAAGCATATAGCGGCTTAGATATACTAGTAAGGTTGCATGTATATATATTGTAGACAAGGTAGGTCGTGCAGCGACGGTTTCAGTTCAACTCCTAAACTTAATGCACAACACAAGATATAAACTCAAGTGAATTTTTAAAAGAGAGGTAGGAGGCTTGTAATGCTCCAGGGCTTGCCTAGGTTTGAAGCACAATGTCAGTTAGTTAGCTTCATCTTCAGATCATGCTCAACCATCATCTTTATCTTCTGGACTTGGTTATCGTTACACCATCTTTAGGCCGGTTCCAACACCACGTACTCCACCTTCTCATCGTGCATCTAACGTACCTAGATGATATGCAACAATACAAGATATGAATGCATAGAAGAGCAATATACGATGCATAACTACAAGGAATACACATGAGATGCAATAGATGGATGTCATGTATGATATGGTGCAATACACAACACACACTCCTAATTAAACATGGCAATAAGGTGATAACAAGATTAAACTTAGTTTATTGATTAGGTGCAAATCTCTTCTCTGGTAGAGAAGACAAAGTTTGCAAGTCATCTAAACATACAAGTTATTATCATTTCATGCTTATCAATTATTAAGTCAACATGAGACCCTACTCCAGGTCATTACAAGATTCCATGGAGCATCTACATGTCTCAAGCATGAAAGCAAGCAAAAGGTCATGGCTTAACTACATGTATCCACTCACAAAAAGCATCACTCAAACATTAGTTTAAACCACCTTTATTACTTAACATCAAATTAAAAGTTGTTATCACAAAAGACTAGGTTAGCATAGAGGATCAAGATCTTTACAAGAGGAAACATACATAACCTAATCTTTTTACCCATTAGGTTGCATCCACTAGGCAATCAAAATCACATACTTGCATCCACTAATGAAAGGCTTATTTAACGAAAAAGTATTTGTAAATCCTTAATATCACAGTTGATTATGAGCCTATTAGGAAGGTAGTCACTTTACCATGAAACATCAGAGGTGGATATGCCTCATGGTCACCAATCAACCCAAAACACGCCTAAGTCATGTTATGATTTAGGTTAGTCCCTCAGATAATTATAAACTAATAATTAAAGCATATAACTAAAGATATAATCAAACATTATCCAATTGGTCCCAAACTTTTTGTAGAGGTTGGTATTAACATAAAATAGTGGCAAACTAAATTTCATAATTTTTGGATATTTATATTGGCCTACAAAATCATAGAAGTTGCATTTCTTAATTAAAAGAGGTAATTTTAAAACATGCTAAAACTATAAATTTTACAGGTTTCGTATTTTTCCTATGTAGAGCACAACATAACAAGGCCACACACAAATTTTCACGTTTTTATCTTGCGCCACTATTTGGTTATGAAATAACAAAGATCAGCACTTTAATAAAACACTGAAAATTGAGAAATGACCGCTTGGGCTCAAAGATGGCCTGACTGGCCCAGCCGCGCGAGCAGTCGCGGCCCAGCATGCGGTCGCGCGGCCCAGCACACGGGCAGGCTGGCCAGCGTGGCCTGGCCTGGTGTGGCCTGGCGGGTTTTGCAAATAAACCTCTGTGCTTCACATAAATTAACTCGCAGTAAAAAAAACAATCTACCTCACTATTCATATGAGTTATTGAGTTTGCATAAAGACCCCTGGACTTGCTTCTATTCTATTTTTCTCACCCTTCTTCTTCTTCTTCATACGCAGAGACAGAGCAGAGGAGTAGTGCGCCGGCCGATTCCCGGCGGAGGGGCGCACGGTGGCGGAGGCGGACTGGCCAGCGAGCTCCAGGGTGACTAGCCACACCATCTAGTGCCCGCGGCGTGGCCGAAGATGACCGGCAGCGGGCCGGCCACGTGCGCCGGCGGCTCCAAACGGCGGCTGCCGCGACGGCGGCGCTGTGGGGCGCTGTGGAGCCGAAGGAGGAGTGCGGGAGGGGCGACGCGGTTAGTGAGAAGCGGTGGCGCGGTCATCTTGGCCCGGCACGGCCGGTGATGGCCTGGCCACGCGAGCGGTGGCATGGCGGGCGGCTGTATGGCGGCAGCGGCGCAGCCGGTGGCTCCAGAATCGGCTGAGGTGTGCCAAGCGGAGAGGAGTGCGAGGCTCGAGGAACGCAGTGGCGTAGCCGTCTTGGGCGGAGGAGGGACGAGCAAGGAGCAGCGGCAGTGGAGCTTGCTCTGCTCGGCTATGGCGGACGGCCGCGGTGGGAAAACGGGCGCACGACTAGTTCCGGCGAGGAAAGGGCATCGCGGCCGAGCTCAATAGATGCGCAAGGAGGTGGTGGTGTTGTCTGTGAGAAAAATTGGATGGAGGCGGCGCAGCCACGGCGAATTTGGCCGGCGGTGGAGAAGAGAGGAAAAAGAAAGAGAGCGCCGACGTCGAGGTGCTTATAACGGCGAAGACGCAAACTTCGGTTTGTCTGGCGCCTTCTCGAGCTCGCCAGCGTCGCACGAGCTTGGCCACGCGGACGGATACGTGCCCGGGCACGAGAAGCGCCGGGAAGGTGGCCAAACGGCACACGACGGTGAGCAGCCAGAGAAGCTGCTGTTGTCTGCGCGGCACTGTAGCAAACTGACAGGGCTTCTTCCTCCCTCTCTATCTCTCGATCCATTCACCCATAGCTCAAGATCCAAAAACAAAAGTTGTAAGGCTAAGTAAGGTCTCCAACATTGCTTTAAGGGTCCAAGAGTAAAACTCAAAGGTTAGTGAGATCAAGAGTTTTGAAAACCCCTACGTTGAAACTGAAAATCACATTCAGTTAAAGAATGTTACAACAGATTTTATTAGCTAACTTGGGTAATTAACTAGGAGTTAATCACTGTGCTAAAATCATAAACAAAGGTACAGTATCAATATGCAAACTTTATACTATGAAATAGTTCTATTGTTGCACAAGTTTTATTTATGAAAATTGATTATATAATTACTCAAACATTGAATTTACTAACTGAAAATTTCAGACTTAGAAATATTTTTAAAGCCTAACATAGCATCACATTCAAATTTGGAGCTACAGTTAGGACAGCTCTGAGTCCTGTAACAAAGTTTGTAGTACACAACTAATACTTCAACTTTTATTTAAGGCAAAACTTCAGAACTAAAACAAAAACCAAAGTTCTCTATTGATCAAAGAAGTAACATGAAAAGGTTTAAACTAGAGTTTTATCCATTTTTAAGCATTTTCTTCACACTTTTCCATAATAAACCCTAAACAACTTTTGTTCAAGAGTAAAAATAGAGTTGTTTGAACATGATTGCAAGGTTTAGTTAACATCACATATTTCCATTCTATTAACAAAAGTGTTTTTAAGCAAAGTTGAAACTATCATTTCATGTAACCTTTTGATCCACAACAACATGCAACTTTTCATATGCCCAAGATATGTTCATGATTAGGTGATGCACATGAAAAGACATGATTTAAACTACTCATGCATACTTTGAAAATGTTAACATGTCAACAAGTTTAGGCTAAGACTCACGTTAGAAGAGTTAGCTTCTCATCTTGTCACCACTTGACAAAACTTGTTTAAGAGTAATCTCACTGCTTAGCCTTATACTAACACCTGGGGTGTTACATAGACAGCCCCCGAGCATTTCTACTTAGGATAAAATTGAAGGTGACATTCTCATGCAGATCGAGAAAACCCTTCGGCCCCCGAGCATTTCTACTTAGGATAAAATTGAAGGTGACATTCTCATGCAGATCGAGAAAACCCTCCGAACTCCTGTCCCATCCGTACCCAACGACATCACAATCTACATGAGACTGCGCATGCGGAGGTGGAGAGTCGAACTCCTAACATGGAGCTTCTCATCACCGGGATGCTACCAACCGAGCTACTGCTCGTCCGAATTGCGAAATTAGGGTTTAATGTATTCTCATCATGTTCTGTATCATCACGAAGTTATAGATGTTTCATTGTAATGCTTCTTTTTTTTTATTTCTTGAGTTCTAGACCTCCGTTTGCTGTGATTTCAATTGGGTTAATTCATAAATTTCATCAATTTTATTGTGATAATTTTTTTGGATCAATCGGAGTTATAGTTTTTTTTGTCAAGATCAATTTTTATTAAGGGTCCAAAACTGAAAAAGGGTAGTAATTTGGTTTTGTGTTTAAGGTGAAGTCTTAAAATTATTTTTTTAGCTTCTGCAGTCATTCACCCCCTCTGATTGTCTATATTAGTATGAATCGATCCTGCAAAGTTGCAGTAGTAAGTCTAGGTTGAATACTAACTTCAAATATAGTAATGGTTGAATAGTCATAAACGATATCACTTTTCAAAAAAACAATTCCTTGTAAATGGGATGTTCCATCTTTGTCTTCAACCCTACTTGTATCTCAGGTCTCGTAAAGTTTTATTTGGTCTTTGAGTGCTCGGTAGATTGGTATAAAATAAAGAGTAAATCAAAAAGGATCATGTGGTCTGTAATTGGTGACTCCTCTTCACAGTAATTTATTATATGTATATAACAAGAGAATAAAATTGGATACTACCAACATGGTACCAAACTGTGATCGCCCAAGTGGTTACTCTACTCAGCTAGGCTGAAGGCCTTAGTTGCTTCACGTTGTTATATGTAAGCTCGATTCGAATTCGAATCTCATGGGAGGCTACTTGTTCTGTTTTCTTTTTCCTGTTTTCCCTTTTTTTCAATAAAAGTGCCTGTTGGGCTGCATCGGCCCAGATCAAAGGAATGTGTTGGGCTGCATCGGCCCATACCAAAGGGATCGTGTTGCAGTGGCGAACTATATAGATTCGATTACCTGCAAATTCAATAAGCCAACTTTACAACAGAATCCATAGTTATGAAGCTACCACATCTGAATAAACATTATTTGTGTTCATCTAAGCCTCAACTAATTAGGCCATAATCCTTTTAGTCTCAATTTGCATAAGTGCACCGACAAACAATCCAAGATCAACCAGAAGCATTGCGTTTGTACGCGTGCACGCGTGTGTGCGTGTGGTGTGAGTGTGGAGGTTTGTACGCGTGCACGCGTGTGTGCGTGTGGTGTGAGTGTGTGGATTATGTGCGTCCCAGTTGTACCCGATCAAAAAATGAAGCATCAATTCAAATAGATAGACGGTTCACATATTGTATGCTCTATTGTACCTGAGAAAGTTGAGCTGAATACGTGTCCGGTCATATAATTCAGGGTAGACATTAGATGGCGGAGGTACTGACCAATTTTGAGTAAGACGTTGCTAACCCAAGTGTAATATGAACTGAAGCATAGAAACCTTGATACAGAAATAAACATAAATACCAAAAACTTGAGGTGAGATGGTGGACGTACATTGTGGCGATGGCACCATATAGATTTTAGAATTTCTTTTTTTTTTGAAACAAATCAGGCAGGAGCTGCTGATTGTATTAAAAAGTAGAAGTATTCAGACTGGGTAATACTACAGAGTAATAAAAACCCAAAAGGGTCAACAAAATAACAACCGAAGACAACTGGCTAAACTAACAGACTAACAAATGTAAGCAACTATCGATACTGATGGGTTAGACTGGGGCCTCAACACACACTGCACAACACCAAAGCACTCCCTGCTCCACCACTACCACTCCAAGGAACATAACCCTTCCGTGGGCACCACTATGCAGCAGTGCCACTGGACGACAAAGAAACCTAAAACACCATCGTCACAGCCTACGCCGTCGTAAGATGTCCCACGCCGTGCCAGCCGCTACCATGCAGGGCTAACCGCCGCGATCTGCTGCAAGCCATGTAGTCGTCATGCCATCGCCTTCGCTTGCGCCGCTTGCCGACGCTGTCCCACGTCGGACTAGGCTAGCCGCCGTAGTCCGCTGCAAGCTGCCAAAACGATACATGAATAATTGCCTCTAGTCATTGCCAAGTTGATCGCCGCCTCCAGGAACTCCTCGCATTGTAGCTCCCATAAACCAAGCTGTCTCTTCAAGATAGGAGAAATGCCAAGCAGTGTCTAGCAGCCATTAGACACCTCGTAGACCATGGCAAGTCATTTCTGCTAGCCCACCTCTCCTGCGCCGGCGTTCTTGCCAACTTCGCAGACACCTTTGGTGCACGGCTAAGACCGCCACCCAACAATGGCTACACAGAAGCCAAGTCCCAATGGCTGTGCTATGCCCTCAGACGCCTTTCACCGCAAGACACTTGTACCTCGATTCCACAGCTAGGCCTTCGACCTCAAGACCACCACCATCATCGAAGCACCACCACTGCCAGGCTGCCATGGCATTTGCGCCTTCCCGCGAGGCACCATCGCCACCCTCGCAGCAACAGTGACACCATGCCATCCGCCTAGCACCGCTCCCCAGTTCTGCTGCCTTCTTGCCTCTGCGAGCCAAGACTGCCACCACGTCGCCATCTCACCGCGCCGCCCACACCCGGCCGTCGCATCAGCCAAACCGGTCGCACATGGGCGGCTCCACGCTCACTCTTCAGCGGCCTGCCCGGGCCCTACAAGCCGTCGCCGCTCGGCTCACCGCGCCAGCCATCACGTGGCGGCAACTCTGCAGAGCGCGGTGTGCGCTCCGCCACGCCGCCATCGCGCGGCACTCCGCCACGCCGCCGCTCGGAGCTTCGCGCAGCCGTCCACGCCGCTCGCGCGCCCTTTCGCACCGCTGCCACGCGTCAACGCGTCGCACGACCTCCGGGACGCCACCACTCCGCGCCGCTCACTCGTGTCCAGGCCGGTAGTAGGGCCGGAACAGGCTCCGACCCACCGGATCTGGTCGTCCTTCGGAGATCCGGCCAGCGGGAAGCGGATCCGCCCGCCGGAGCCGAGGGAGCCGCCACCGCCTGCAGAGGAGTGCACTACCGGCCACTCGTCACCGCCCCACGCCTGCCGTCGCCGACGCAGCACCAGGGCACGGCCTCCACACCAATGACCAATGCATCATTGCAGCACCATGCCAGGACCTCCCAGCACTCGCATGCGGCCATCGCCTCCGGCGCCGCCACTCCACCAGCGGCCTGGTGCAAGCGTGGAGGTGACGGATCCGGGCGGTTGGACATCGGATCTGGCCATACTCGGGCCTGAAACGCGCCACCGGCCACTGCCTCCACGCTCCCCTCGCCGTGCGTCCGAGGGCTCCACACCGAGAGAGAGAGAGAGAGAGAGAGAGAGAGAGAGAGGAATCCCAGCCGCTGCCGTCCTTGCTCCACGCCGGACCTTCGGCGTCGAACTCCGGCGGCGGCTGGGCTGCTGAGGCGCGGGGGAGGGAACTGGTGGCGGCTTGTGGTGTCGCCCAAGTCGTCCCCTGACGAGGAGAGCGACGCGGGGGCCGAAGGGTTTTTTATATTTTAGAATATCTGAGTACATGAGAAAACCATTGCACTTAGCTGGTTATTGTTTGAATCCTTCGTTCTACTATCAAAACAGAAAGGGAATTGAAAAATGAAAATACAGAAATATCGAGAGATGCACTTGTTGAGTGTGCATGTAAGACGTATATCAAGAGAAAATTGTGCATCAATCGATTCATTCTCAGCTAGACATGTCATTTTATTACAGAAGATCGATTCTCATATCGATCTAGTGCAGATCACATATATTTCACGTAGACCCATTGTTTGACATTATTTTCCACTGCAAGACTTCATAAGCTAAGCAATGCCATACATATACTACTTAGAGTCTGCATGCCATTGAAATATAATAGTCAGGTGTGCTACTTAAAGGTGAATGCAAGAGGACAGTAAAGATGAAGCAGTTAGTTTAGCCTGTTATGTCTGCTCACTGTCAGATAGATACGATGGAAGAGCTCCTTTTTGAACATCCTCGAGCTTATCTCATCCTGGATTTTCAGTCTGCAGAGATTTTGTCACAGATAAGTCCATCAGCATCACAAGCAGCTAATGCAAATTCATCTGCAGATGAACTTTTTAAATAAGCTTCTTACTAATAGGTGTGTTGTTCGCCTTTATCACATTATTAGTAAGGTCGAGAGTGCTAGTAGACAGTAGTTGCTAACTATCAGTATGCTCAAAATTTTAGTTGGATTCAAATAGGCCATCGAAAATCGATATTGAAACAATAGCAATACATCAGCCAGTAGCACTGCCACTAATCTAGGCCAGGCATTCAGACTACCAGAAGAGGCCTTGTCCTTTGCCTACATGACGAGATAACATTGATCCATATACTCGCTACTAGTAAAGCAGATAATCAGCCTTTGATTTGAGATAATTTGGAGAATAAAAGGATCACTTCTGACGGGGCAAATCCCATTCCTGTGTGAGACCGTGTGCGATGAGCGATGGGCGAGTGAGGCGAGCGCCGGGTGCGATTGCGGGACCCAATGTTCTGTCGGTTGGACAGCTGCATTTGAGGTTTGTTTTTTAGCTGTAGACAGATATAAGCAATACGAAGAAGTAATACTAACATGTATCATTTATCTCCTTATGAGCTCAAAAAATTAAAATAAAGGATAACTTTGGATAAATAATGATAACTAAAGCTCAAGGATTTTGCAATCAATAGAGAATTCAAGGATTTTGCAGATGACGAAAGAAACTTGAGGTTCGCCTTAAGTACAGATGGTATGAATCCTTTTGGGGAGCAGAGCAGTGGCCATAGCACTTGGCCTGTTACTCTATGTATCTATAACCTTCCTCCCTGGTTATGCATGAAGCGGAAGTTCATTATGATGTCAGTACTCATCCAAGGCCCGAAGCAGCCTGGCAACGACATCGATGTGTACCTGAGGCCACTAGTTGATGAACTTCTAGTTTTGTGGAAAAAACCAGGTGTACGTGTGTGGGATGAGTACAAACAGGAACACTTTGACCTGCGCGCTTTGTTGTTCGTAACAATCAACGACTGGCCGGCTCTAAGTAACATTTCAGGACAATCAAACAAGGGATATAATGCTTGCACACACTGTTTCAAGGATTGTAAAGGTATATTCTTGAAAAAATGTCGAAAGGTCGTGTACCTTGATTATCGTCGATTTCTTCCTAAGACACACCCCCTAAGAAAGAAATGCAAGCATTTTAAAGGTAAGGCAGACCACCAGCCCAAGCCTGCCAACCGGAGTGGTGAGGATGTACTAGAGATGGTAAAGGATGTGAAAGTAGTCTTCGGGAAGGGACCTGGCAGTGAACCTGTTCCGAACGACACTGACAGGCATGCACCAATGTGGAAGAAGAAGTCGATATTTTGGGAGCTACCCTATTGGCAAGTCCTAGAGGTCCGCAGCGCAATCGATGTGATGCACCTAACAAAGAATCTTTGTGTGAACCTGCTAGGATTCATGGATGTGTATGGAAAGCCTAAGGACACACTTGAAGCACGACAGGACCTTCAGTGTTTGAAAGAACGAGATAGCTTGCATCCAACCAAGACAGATGATGGACGCCAATACTTAAGCCCTGCTAGCTACACTCTTAGCAAGGAAGAGAATGATAGCATGTTTGAATGCCTAAATAGCATTAAGGTACCATATGGATTCTGCTCGAATATAAAGGGTATAATAAATGTGCCAGACAAGAAATTCCAAAACTTAAAGTCCCATGACTGCCACGTGCTCATGACGCATTTGCTCCCAGTGGCACTAAGAGGAATTCTCCCTCCAAATGTATGTCTGGCCACCGTGAAGCTATGCGCATTCCTCAATGCAATTTCTCAGAAGGTAATCAATCCATTAGATCTAGCTATGCTACAGAATGATGTGGTTCAGTGTCTTGTCAGTTTCGAGTTGGTGTTCCCTCCATCCTTCTTTAATGTCATGACACACCTCTTAGTTCACCTGGTCAAGGAGATTGTTATTCTCGGTCCTATGTTCCTACACAACATGTTCCCCTTTGAGAGGTTCATGAGAGTTCTGAAGAAATATGTTCACAACCACGCTCGTCCAGAGGGCAGCATCGCCAAGGGCTACGGAACAGAGGAGGTCATTGAGTTCTGTGTTGACTTTATTCCTGACCTTGACCCGATTGGTGTTCCTGAATCACGACACGAGGGGAGGCTAAGTGGAAAGGGGACACTGGGAAAGAAAACATATATTGGTATGGGGGATGATTATTTCAATAAAGCACACTACACAGTTCTGCAAAATAGCACATTGGTACATCCGTATATTGAGACACACAAGCAGTTCCTACGATCAGAGTTTTCTGTCAAGAATGAAGCTTGGATTAGGAGTGAGCACATGGAAACTTTTAGTGGTTGGTTGCGAAAAAAATGCCAGGGTGATGGGAGTCTTCTAGAGCAACTGTACAGGTTGGCTATGCAACCATCATGGCATGTCCTCACATACAAAGGGTACGACATAAATGGGAACACATTTTACACAGTAGCCCAGGATAAAAGGAGCACAAACCAAAACAGTGGTGTCCGCATAGATGCCACAGACCCGAATGGAATTAAGCTAACATATTATGGCCGCATAGAGGAGATATGGGAACTAGACTATGGTCATAATTTGAAGATCCCTTTATTCAAGTGCCAATGGGTGAAGGTCACCGGAGGCGGGGTAACAGTCGACCCGGAGTATGGAATGACAACAGTGGACCTCAATAATATTGGGTACAAAGACGAACCATTTGTCCTCGCTAAGGACGTATGTCAGGTGTTCTATGTCTAGGACATGTCTACAAAACCAAAGAGGGGGAAAAACAACAAAGACTCAATCAATGATCAGCCCAGGCGTCATATAGTTCTTTCAGGGAAAACAAACATTGTGGGAATTGAGGACAAGTCAGACATGTCAGTAGATTATGAAAAGGAAGATAGAATTGTGCCCTTCACAGTGAACAAAGATCCAAGCATAGCACTAAATGATGAGGACACTCCATGGTTGCGACACGATCATGCCCAAGGGACATACGTCAAGAAGAAGATCACTACTATGCCCGCTTAATTTAATGTTGTGTATTGAGATATTAATTATGTAATAATTATGACCGCACATTCATTCTAGTGTCGTATTGGTCCTAAACTTTTTCTTAACATTTTACATGCCCTATGTGAAGTAACCGCCAAGTTTGAGATTTTTCGGAATTGGTTTGGTACTTTTTATAGTTTAATTGAATTTCCGCACAACTTCACCAGATAATTAAACGTTCAACTGAGTCCACGAACGAAAAGTTTGACGTACAAATGATGTGAAAAAGAAATTTCTGTCTAAAAACAATAGATTTAATGATATTACTTAAAGACTATATTTTTGCATTAATGAAATAAAGATTATTCTTTCCATTATGTTTAATATTTAAAAGAAAAATAAAATATTTTAGGTTACATATTTTTCATGTCTGCATCATAGCAAAAGAAACTCTAATTTATTTTTTCAAAAAAAATTATAAGACTTTGTTATTTTCTGCACAAATAATAGTACTTTACTCGTTATAAATAAAAAGAAATATAAAAACCTAAATTCCGCTTTGGAAATGGCGGGAAGACATAATCACCATAACTTTTGGTGGGCTGCATTTACCCGTCATAAAAAAACACCTTTACTCCCGGTTGGTGTTTCCAACTGGGAGTAGACCTTTACTCCTGGTTGGAAACACCAACCGGGAGTAAAGGGTCTTTAATCCTGGTTACCGGTGGGCACCGGGAGTAAAGGTCCCTGACCTAAACACGTCCGTCGCTGCCAGCAGGTTTCTCCTCAATCATTTCTCCGCGTCCGTCGTCATCTCCGTCTCTCTCGAGTGCGCATCCGCCGCCGCGCCGCTTCGGTCTCCACTGCGCGCGCCGCCGTGGCCGCACTGCTCTCCCCTCGGCCCACGCACGCCCTGCTCTGCCTGCCCCGGCCGCCGCTCCCCTGCCACCGCGCCATCGAAACAGCGCCGTGAAGCGCTGCCCTGCCCTCCTCCACCACGTCGGGATCCGCCCACACGCCGCCTGGCCTCCACGACGCCGGGATCCGCCACCCACGCTGCCCGGCCTCCACCACGATGTCTTCACCAAGCCTAGGACCGCGTGCCCGGCCGCCGGGATCCTCCTCCGACTTCGGGCCCGGCCCACGACTCTTCCCCGTCGGACTCCCCCGCGTGCCCGCACGCCGGACCCCACCACGCCGCCGTCGGGCACCCACCATGCCAGACTCCACCTGACGTCGCCGGTCTCCCTCCACCACGTCGGACCCCACCTCACCACCGTCGGGCTCCCCCTACGCCGGACTCCACCTGCCGCCGCCAGGCTCCCCACACCACACTCCGGACCGGGCCCACCACGACGCTGTCGGGCTACCCCAACCGGACTCCACCGCGCCGAACTCCACCACGCCAGACTCCACTGCGTCCCTCCTCATCGTGTCGTGCTGCTGCCGCTAGACTTCACCACGCCGGCGTGCTGCCCTCCGCCCTGCTACGTCGCTGACCTCCTCCTGTCCACGTCGTCGTCCTCGTCCAAGCCAGCAAACCGCAGGTGAGGCGCCATTGTCATGCCCAAGGGCGTATGTGCAGCCCGACCTCGATGTCATAAGCTCTGGCCGGGGTTAGGTTTACATTTGAATTAGCAATGGCTAATGGTAGTCTCTTATCTCTATTATAATTTCTAGATCAGGGCCAATGTCATGGATGTTTGAATAATCTTTGAAACAGAGTGAGATTTGGTGCCCTGAAACAGTATACACTATGGTTGAATGATGATGTCTTCCATTTGCAGACAATAGGTAGTCAGATTGCTGTGAAATTTATAAGAAACAATGTCATGTTAGCTCTTGACCATTGTTGTGATTACTTTTTTTCGTGCAAGGGTTTTACAGTGATGCTTTTCAGTTTCTGGTGTAATTTCTAGAGATTGTAAAGATTGCTTGTATCCATCATCCTCCTCTATAGGTACCAAAGATCGTTTGCATCCATCATTGTTTATAGTGGAAACATTGGAGGTGGATGGAAATGGTCTAATCCAGCCAATCCTCGAAAATGGTACATGGATAGATGAAATGATAGCATCAATCTGTGGTTGATGGATGTGTATGGCCAATATATGTGCTTATGTGCATTAAAATTTGCTCATGTTTTCTCCAAATTTAAAGATCTGCTAAAGTCCATAACTCTATTATATATTGGTAAAAAAGCATGCTGTAAACGTCAATGACAATAATAATTTGCTGCCACTGATGCATTGCATGTTTGAATAATCTTAGAACAATGTCATCAGATTTTTGTATTGCTTAGATTCACCAGATTAAACAAAGGTGAATATTTGTAATTTCAAATCTCCTATTTGTCATCAGATTATATATTGGCTGAATATTTGTCACTGCCCATTTGTGATCAGATTGATTACTCTTTTGATTGGTATATAAGTCATGTTCCTTAAACTGACCAAAGGAAACAATTTTTGTACAAAGAAAACAGTTTTTGTACTAATTTTGATGTGTTCTTCTACAATTTGAAGTCCTGCCAGTGTTAGGTACCCAAAACTAAAACTTAGTGCAGGGAATAATACATTTCAAAAGGGAAAGAAAAGCAGAGTTTGAGACAATGTTTTATGTCGCTGGTGTTTTCAAAAGGATTTGTTTTATGTCGAGTTTGATTTTATGTCGAGTTCATCAACCTTTGTTTTGTTTTTAGATATATTAATTAAGCAAGATGGCCGAGCCGACGGACATGGAAGACGAAATGATGGATCTTATCGCCAAAGCCACTCAACCTTATGGCGATAATAACCAGCAGGTTGATGAAGATTACAAGAAGGAATACTTCAATTTCGATCATAATGACGGACAAGAGATGGATGTTGAAGATAATGTTGGCGAGGTATATTATTGAATATATCTAGCTATCTTTTTTTAAGATAAGCTTCCTTTTAATATCTTTGTGTTTCTATGTACGTAGCCCTCTGGATCGACGAAGACGACAACGGGCAAGAGCAAGAATGTCCGAGGCCCCCAACAGCCGTTGGAAGGCCGCTTCATCATCACAGAATTTGACGTGGTTACAGGGGAACCACTAGGACCATATGCTAGTAAATACAGGTACCACTATGGTTTCCTTGTAAGGGATAAGCTCCCGATCAGCGCCCGTGAATGGAAGAAGAAGATTCATGCTCCTCATATTAGTTACGTCTCTGATGTTGACAAGGAGGCACTTTGGTCTGATATTAAAGACCATTTCACGTTCGACACAGAGCGTTATCATGACGGTGACATCATCACCAATGAAAGGTTGGTGGAACTAGTTAGACACTGGACTATGAAGAAGATGGCTACACAATTTCAGACTTGGAAGAAGGACCTGTTCAATAAATACGTCAACAATGACGAGACTCCAGATTGGCGCGTCGTTAAGGGCCCGCTCGCGAAGTAGAGGCCCTGCTAGGAGGAATTTGTATAGTACAAGACATCGGAAGAGGGTATGGCACGGGCAAGAAGGAACCAAGAAAATTCCCACAAAAAGCAATACCACCATAACATGGGATCAGGTGGCTACCCAACGGCGGTTCGAAAGTGGGAAAGGGCAGAAGCAAAACTTCGTGAAAAGGGGATCGAACCCGAATCAGACAAGTGGCCTAAACGCACGAGGCGTTGGTATTTAGCTCATGGGGGATCACTGGACCCACTCACCAGAAAGATGGTTCATGGCAAAAAAAACTAGAAGAAGCAACAACAAAATTGATTCAAATTCTAAAAGCTAAGGCTAGTGGACTGTTCAGGCCCAACAGAGAGAAGGATGAACTGACATATATCCTTGGGACTGATGAGCATCCTGGACGAACAAGAGGCTTTGGGGCGGTTACGTGGGAGCATGGTTTCCCTCAATGGAGAGATACCTACAGAAGCCGCCAGAGAAAGAAGGATGAGGAGGCAGAGAAGCTCCACATCTTGCAACAGTATGTTATTGATGCAAAGAGGCGATAGGAAGAAATGGAAGCAAGAATGCAAGAGGAAGTAAAGAGGCAAGTGCAAATAGTAATGAGTTCCCAGGGGCTTATAGTAGCTTTGGGAACCAACATTATTAGCCCCGCGAATCAGACGTTGAGAAGCAGTTGTGCTTCCACAGAGCTGCCAAAGCAAGATGAGCGTTTCCCCATGGATGACATCGATAAACTTACAGCATGTGAGCTGCACATTCCAAATGATGATGGCACAATGATGGTGGCTACTGGTGTTGTGGGTCCTATAGACCGTATCAAGACACCAAGAATCCATGGTGTAGTAATACCAGATGGATACACTTCCGTCTCAGTGGATAAAGCTGTTAGAGGTTTTGAAGATGTGCCTCTTGACATTCCTGGAGGTGATGGTTCTGCTACTGTAGGAGAAGCAGAGAAGTCATTCATTGCATGGCGTAAGCGCTACATCATTATTCCTGGGATGCCGTCGCCGCCTCCTCAAGTACCTGACCATAGGTACGGATGAAACTTAACGTCAAAACAAAATTTTTCATTAGTTTTCTATTAGCACTTAAATAACAATGTACTCATACCTCATTCTTTTCTGTACTCATACAACAGGCCAATAATCCAATCCCCAGACCAGCTTAGTGCTCCATGCGGTGGTTACGATGGAGAAGACACGGTACCATACCCACCATCTCCAAGGCGGTCTCCACCGCCACTGCCTCCTCCCATGACGGGTGCATCCCTACCATCTCCAAGGCGGTCTCTACCACCACCGCCGCCGCCTCCTCAAGTGACAAACACATCTACCAAGAAGAGAACCGCCTCGACACCTTGTCCTGCCATGACAAAGTCATTTGCCCCGCTGACAAAGACGAGGAAGAAAGCCCCCATGCACCCAACAAGGCAAATTCCCCAAAAATTGGCTGGTGAAAAGAGTATAGAGGAACTAGATGATGCGGTCAAAGAAACGAATAATTTATTCTTCTCAAAGATGGCCAAGGGGGCGAAGAAGCCGATGGAGCAGAAGCACTTCCACCTACCTCCAGCTGAACTAAGGCGGATGGTGGATGATGTACAAAAAAGAGGCAGGAATCTCGTAAGCCCTCGCCCCTATCTAACTATGACCGCACTCTAAGCAAGGAATATAAGAAAATGGTTAAAGCAAGGAAGGGTGTTGCACAACTCGGAGAACAAGAATTGCAATCACACTCCCCACTAGTTATTGGTAATGAATATGGATCAAACATAGACCTCCTACAAATACCTCAAGATGATGGACCAGTCGACTTGGTACAACTTTGTAACTTCTATGCTACCACTTGTGGTGTCGACATTGCCAATATGCTCTTTGCAACCGCGCCAGTAGTCTCAAGTTGGGAGAAATATGAGCATGGCAGGAGTCTATGGGATCATGAAAAACTCAATGATTTGGGGATGCAAATGTACGCCCTGAACAACTAGTACCTCGATGCGTGTGCCCGGAAAGAAGGTGCTATTTCTATCAGGGTTAGAGACGAACATTGGTTCCGGGGCAATGATGTCATGTACCTGGAGTTTTTTGAATTACACCAACTATGTCACCTATACTCTTTAGACAAAACTATCATAAGCTGCTATTGTCTGTAAGTGATTCTTTCTACTAGTTAACAATAAGTCACTACGTAAGTACATCTATAATGTGTGTTCACTATCCTCACTATATATATATATATATATGTATGCAGATTTGAGATGGGAGAGTGCAAAAAGAGAGGGTGTACCAATATTGGTTTCATTGATCCACATGTTGTATTCAAAGACCCTAAACCCCAACCAACATGGTACTCGGAGATAGTGGCCAATATCAAGATGTTCTTAGAGAAGCAACACGACAAGAAGGTTATACTCTTCCCCTATAACTTCAGGTGAGTGTTCATAATGTTGATATATATATATATATATATATATATATATATATATATATATATATATATATATATATATATATATATATATATATATATATATATATATATATAGACTCTAACAAGTTAAATAATGAGTGTTATGTACTTTCGTATGCATACACACATAGCAATCACTGGATATTGATGGAAATCGTTCTAGAGATATCTTCTCTAGCCATCTGGGACTCGATGAGAAAAGAGCAAAAAGAATACCAAGAAATGATAGATATTATCCAGGGGTAATTGCAGTCTCTCTAGCACAACTCTATATATGTATATATCAGTCTCTCTATATGCAATAATTAATACTCCAAACATTTTTAATTTTATTGGACAGTGTTTGGAAAGAATTCATTCAGAAACACCATATGACACAACGCAAAATGCCATTGAGTGTAAATAAACTTCGAGTAATGACTATATTGCTCTATAAGTTCAATTTCCCTATGTTGCTTCCTATATGTATCAATTTACCTATACCGGATCGGATGCTGAATCTGTTTTTTTCCTAAAGTGGATTCTGCGGCAGCCACAGGGGACCAATCTATGTGGATACTATGTTTGCGAGTTCCTGAAGTTGTGCTCAAAAAGAACTAATCTAGAGTACGAAAAGTACGTATCTAAATACTACTACTTTTTCTTGATTTATCATTATTATTGATATATATACTAATACTATTTCTTTAACTCAAATTGCAGACTAAAAATTTGAAAGGAAAAACCCTGCAAACACACCATATCAAAGCAATGCAAGAGACGATAGCAGTATTTCTTAATGAACAGGTCTTAAAGCCCGGCGCCAAGTTCTACTTTAACCCCGATGAACAATGGCTTCCAAAAAAATTAGGGTCATGATAACTTTATTTTGAATGTAATGGGTCATGATAACTTTATTTTGAATGTAATGGGTCATGACAACTTATTATCGGATCCAAAGGGCAGACATGATGATGAAAGTCAGACATGATGATGAAAGTATACAATGCAAGCTTGTATTCTATATGGTGCATAAATTGTTTGTATATACTTTCTTTTTAGTTGGGTTACTTGCATACATTGCTCGAAACCAAACTTTACTATGCGCATGCGTTTGCATATATTATTTGTAGGGCAAAAATCGTATACAAAAACTTATTTTAAAATCAAAATGAATTATGAATTGAAATGAAAAAGAAAAAGGAAAAAAAGAGGACTTTTACTCTCGGTTGGTAATACCAACCGGGAGTAAAGGTGTCTGCCAGGCCACGGGCCCAGCTGACTCTTTACTCTCGGTTGGTATTATCAACTGGGAGTAAAAGTTCCCCTTTACTCCCGGTTCCGAAAGCTTTACTCCCGAAAACGTACTCCCGGTTGGGCAACCGGGAGTGAAAGGGGTTACCAACCGGGAGTATATGTCACTTCTATACTAGTGGTTGTTGCATTCTTTGAACAGTGAGGTACATATTGTTAGATATTGTCGAAAAATTTAGGCAAATTCAGTACTAATTTAATCAGCATGTTTGTGGCATCAGAAAACTGTATGTGTGATTTAGTCGCAAAAAAGTTAAGAGCATGATACAAATCATGGGTTCAAGGCTTCAAGCACATAAAATAAAAGGCAGGTCGGCACAGCAGCATATCCAGTGGTGCCAGAGCTGTTTTCGCTACTCGACATAGCGTTTGTTGATTTAGTCGTCCCGCTTGTCATAGTGCAGATCACCATCACCACGGAGCCGTCAGGAAGTAGCCGGAGGAATAAGTCACTGAGTCGAGCACTCGTGTCTCCGAAAGATGCTCCCCAAAAACCTGATACCAGCCTTCACCAAATTAAGCAAATGAATATAGAAGATGGCTTGGTGTGCGCACAAAGACTAGAACAGAGATCCTCGGGTTGCAGCAGAAGTGTGTGGAGATATGTGTGCAAGAGAGAAGACATGTTGCCGGGAGGTGCCTCTTATTTCGCTCTCTCCCGTAGAGGACCAGAAGTCTCTCGAAAGTCTAGTAGACTAGGCATCACAGTGTCGGATACGGGAGATCAGAAGTCCGGAATAGAAACTCATGGTAGAAACAGAAACTCCCGTAACTCCCGTCATCACAAGTAGAAGCTCCCGAAACTCCTATCATGAAATGGCCCGAGTGGCAAAACCAACCCTGGTCTCACACAACATCATGTCGTGACGGGCCGGGGAGTAGGGCTTTTATCACATATTGTGTGAGTCCCTTTTATCACATATTATCTCTTATAAGAAGCAGTGGCAGATCTAAGATTTGATCAAGACTAGAGCTAAATTTTATTAGCCAAAGCCGAAAAAATATGCCATAGTCCGTAGTCTATATATATGTGTTGCATAAAACATATAGCTATGTTAAAGAAAAATTTTCAAATTAAGAAGTTGCTTCCACGACATGCAAAAATAAATACAGCTACAGCTTTACAAAGAGTTGGAATGAAACTTGGAATTAGAATTTTTTAAATTAGTAGAGAAACACCGGCTAGCCGTCCTGCTCGCTGCTCGAGTGCTCTCGGCTTCTTGAGGAACTGTGCGCTCGTGTTCGTCCATGCGGCGATGCGGGCGCAGGGGCGTGACGCGTGAGGCCGGGATGCCAACGTGCAGCAGCCCCCTGTGTGCAGCCACGCCATGCAGGCCCGGCCCTGGCAGCGCCGGCCCTGTTTTTTTAGAGGCCCGGGGCGAAACTACAACCCGGGGCCCTTGGTACGTACATGACATTGATAGTACTAAATGTATATACATATATAAAAACACTTAACTGCGTATGCAAAAGCAATATCCATATGAAACAATCCATAAATATTAAATTACCTTAAAAATTTCTTCTAACATTCCTCGATGCGAAATCATTGATGATGGTATCAATATCGATCTCATCCAACAATCGCTTCTCAATGCATAATGTTGCCAAACCATTTAACCTCTCTTGAGACATTGTAGATCTCAAATAATTCTTCAACAATTTTAGTTTTGAGAAGCTTCTTTCAACTGATGCCACAGTCACAGGCATAGTAAACAAGATCTGATAAGCAATGGAAACATTAGGATAACAATCAGCTTTTGTAACAAACTCAAAAATCTCCATGGCTATCATCGGTGTATCTGGCAAAGTGAATTGTAGAACACTTAACTCAGAAATTAGACCATTCAAATCAATGTCAGATGTACCATTTAAAGAGAAAACTGCTGCCAGTGTTGTGCAACACACTTTTAGCTCAGGACCATCCAATCCCTTCAAGTTTGCTGAACTCATTAAAAATCCAAATAATTCTCTGAATGATTCCAATTCTTGAAATCTAGTCTCCAATGAACGGATTGCCATATCAATTATAACCTCGAAGTAACTAACTCTAAATTCCTTCTCACCACCCAAGAGTACTTCCTCACAATTATTTTCATCAAAATGCTTCTTTCTAAGAACACGGCGCTTTACTGGGAACGATGGCTCGACACCCATTTTAGATGCAATTTCCATTGCATTGGCCTTACTAGAAGCATACCCATCATTTCTATAGGTTTTAAAGTAATCCATTATGCCTTGTATCTGCTGCATAGTAGACTCAATGCACATAGATGGTGATTGCAACTTCTTGCTTACTTTATTGACAGCAAATAAAACATCATGCCAAATAACAATGCCAAATATAAATTCAAAGCTGCCAAGTACTTCAAATAAACTCTTTGCATCACTTCTATCCTTTGGTTCTACATCTCTATCTTCACTCAATGCAAATAAAGTTGCCCTTAGCTGAGAAGCTTGATATCTAATTGCTGCAACACTTTTAATACGACTCTCCCAACGTGTGTTGCACAAAGATTTCACAGTTAAACCATCAACATGATCAAGCAAAAAATTCCATCTTTTGGTAGAACCAGCAAATAAGACATATATCCGTTGCACAATTCCAAAAAAGGAGTCAGCTTTGCTGCAAGACTTAGCCATATCACAAAGAGTAAGATTAAGACTGTGGCAAGCACATGGCATATACAAAGCTCTTGGATTTATATCACGCAATCGACTTTGAATCCCCTTGTGTTTTCCTTTCATATTAGAACCATTATCATAACCTTGTCCCCTAATGTCATCAATATTAAGACCAAAGGACTTAATGGAATCAACCAAAACATTGAAGAGCCCATAACCAGATGTGTCATCTACCTTCAGGAAACCAAGAAAGTACTCCTCTATTTTAATTTTACCTTCACTCATGTTAACACATCGAACCAATAAAGTCATTTGTTCTTGATGACTAACATCTGGGGTGCAATCAAGAATAACTGAGAAATATTTGGCCTCTTTAACAATCTTGATAATATGCTCAACACTAATTTCTCCTTGGAGATTTGCTGTTGTAACTCTTTATCAATTGTCTCTTGTTTGCCTAATCTAGTTCTCAATTCATTCCATGAGTTCATATTGGTAATATGCTCGACACTAATTTCATGTTCCTTCAGCCTCTCGTTGATATGTTTCTAGTCTCTATATCCATCATTCGCCAATGAACTCTTGCACTTTTTAGAATTAAAAAAGGTTACAGCAAAAGCAAAATACTTTATCCAAGTGTTTGAAATAAACTAGCCATTTTCTGTCACGTAGTTCTCCATTACTCATTTTTCTATGATAATGAGAATATGCAAAATGCCTCAAATTATCATCGAAGGGGAATACAATATTATCTTCTCTTATAGGCCCCTTTTCAACTAATATATCTCTTATTTTGTTGTCAAGATTATTCCAATTTCTTGGATCATAAATATCCATGTGACACACCGGTTCCTCATCTATACTACAATTTTCTGTAGTATTTGAAATAAACATGTGCTCATCATTACTCACATTGTTTTCTTCCATGTCAGTGCCAACATTGTCATCAGGAGGAACTTCATCTTCTGGAATAATCTGTGTTGGTTCCTTCCATACAACTATTACCAACTTGTTTGGATCTCTTGAAGTGTTTGGATTATTCTTCAAAAATTTATGCATAGAACCCCTCTGTGACTGTACGAACTCATCTATTCGTGCTTTCTTTTTCCTTTTCTCACTGCCGGAAGCATATTTTCTTGATCTTGATGACATGATGCTGTTAAGATGTAGAGAAACAATTAGTTAAAAAAAGCAACTCATCTGCTGGCGTTGCTAGAATGCTGGCTCAGTGAGTCAGTGTGGCTCACCGCCGATCGTCGATTCGTCGTCGCTCGTCCCGTCAGGCGGAGTCGCGGAGATCCCAGTGCGTTGCGTGGTGTCGAGTCCGTCGCACAGGAGCAACAGCCGCGCGCCCACGCCCGCGCGTCTCGCCTCGCCGGTCGCCGCCTCCGTCAAGCGTGTCGCGTCCGCCCGCCGGTCCGCGACTCCGCGTGAGGCGTGACCTCAGTCCTCAAACCGCGTCGCCGCCGCGGACGAGGACTCGAGGAGTCGAGTCGCGTGTGCGTGGCGTGTGGGCTGGCCAGCTTCTCGCGGATGCTAGTTCTTTCTTCTTCTTTTTTAATGCGGACGCGATCCTTCTTGCGAACGCCAGCATTTACCAGGGCCCTGCTAAATGCTGGCGTTCGCAAGAAGGATCGCGTCCGCATTAAAAAAGAAGAAGAAGGAACCAACACAGATTATTCCAGAAGATGAAGTTCCTCCTGATGACAATGTTGGCACTGACATGGAAGAAAACAATGTGAGTAATGATGAGCACATGTTTATTTCAAATACTACAGAAAATTGTAGTATAGATGAGGAACCGGTGTGTCACATGGATATTTATGATCCAAGAAATTGGAATAATCTTGACAACAAAATAAGAGATATATTAGTTGAAAAGGGGCCTATAAGAGAAGATAATATTGTATTCCCCTTCGATGATAATTTGAGGCATTTTGCATATTCTCATTATCATAGAAAAATGAGTAATGGAGAACTACGTGACAGAAAATGGCTAGTTTATTTCAAACACTTGGATAAAGTATTTTGCTTTTGCTGTAACCTTTTTTAATTCTAAAAAGTGCAAGAGTTCATTGGCGAATGATGGATATAGAGACTAGAAACATATCAACGAGAGGCTGAAGGAACATGAAATTAGTGTCGAGCATATTACCAATATGAACTCATGGAATGAATTGAGAACTAGATTAGGCAAACAAGAGACAATTGATAAAGAGTTACAACAGCAAATCTCCAAGGAGAAATTAGTGTTGAGCATATTATCAAGATTGTTAAAGAGGCCAAATATTTCTCAGTTATTCTTGATTGCACCCCAGATGTTAGTCATCAAGAACAAATGACTTTATTGGTTCGATGTGTTAACATGAGTGAAGGTAAAATTAAAATAGAGGAGTACTTTCTTGGTTTCCTGAAGGTAGATGACACATCTGGTTATGGGCTCTTCAATGTTTTGGTTGATTCCATTAAGTCCTTTGGTCTTAATATTGATGACATTAGGGGACAAGGTTATGATAATGGTTCTAATATGAAAGGAAAACACAAGGGGATTCAAAGTCGATTGCGTGATATAAATCCAAGAGCTTTGTATATGCCATGTGCTTGCCACAGTCTTAATCTTACTCTTTGTGATATGGCTAAGTCTTGCAGCAAAGCTGACTCCTTTTTTGGAATTGTGCAACGGATATATGTCTTATTTGCTGGTTCTACCAAAAGATGGAATTTTTTGCTTGATCATGTTGATGGTTTAACTGTGAAATCTTTGTGCAACACACGTTGGGAGAGTCGTATTAAAAGTGTTGCAGCAATTAGATATCAAGCTTCTCAGCTAAGGGCAACTTTATTTGCATTGAGTGAAGATAGAGATGTAGAACCAAAGGATAGAAGTGATGCAAAGAGTTTATTTGAAGTACTTGGCAGCTTTGAATTTATATTTGGCATTGTTATTTGGCATGATGTTTTATTTGCTGTCAATAAAGTAAGCAAGAAGTTGCAATCACCATCTATGTGCATTGAGTCTACTATGCAGCAGATACAAGGCATAATGGATTACTTTAAAACCTATAGAAATGATGGGTATGCTTCTAGTAAGGCCAATGCAATGGAAATTGCATCTAAAATGGGTGTCGAGCCATCGTTCCCAGTAAAGCGCCGTGTTCTTAGAAAGAAGCATTTTGATGAAAATAATTGTGAGGAAGTACTCTTGGGTGGTGAGAAGGAATTTAGAGTTAGTTACTTCGAGGTTATAATTGATATGGCAATCCGTTCATTGGAGACTAGATTTCAAGAATTGGAATCATTCAGAGAATTATTTGGATTTTTAATGAGTTCAGCAAACTTGAAGGGATTGGATGGTCCTGAGCTAAAAGTGTGTTGCACAACACTGGCAGCAGTTTTCTCTTTAAATGGTACATCTGACATTGATTTGAATGGTCTAATTTCTGAGTTAAGTGTTCTACAATTCACTTTGCCAGATACACCGATGATAGCCATGGAGATTTTTGAGTTTGTTACAAAAGCTGATTGTTATCCTAATGTTTCCATTGCTTATCAGATCTTGTTTACTATGCCTGTGACTGTGGCATCAGTTGAAAGAAGCTTCTCAAAACTAAAATTGTTGAAGAATTATTTGAGATCTACAATGTCTCAAGAGAGGTTAAATGGTTTGGCAACATTATGCATTGAGAAGCGATTGTTGGATGAGATCGATATTGATACCATCATCAATGATTTCGCATCGAGGAATGTTAGAAGAAATTTTTAAGGTAATTTAATATTTATGGATTGTTTCATATGGATATTGCTTTTGCATACGCAGTTAAGTGTTTTTATATATGTATATACATTTAGTACTATCAATGTCATGTACGTACCAAGGGCCCCGGGTTGTAGTTTCGCCCCGGGCCTCTAAAAAAACAGGGCCGGCGCTGACGCCATGTAGTCGGCTGGTCGCTGTGACTTCACGCACAAGTGCAGAGACGCCTAATTGACGCCCAAGGCCAGCCGGCCAGGCAACCGTCGATTAGCCTGACCGGCAGAACCGGCCGGGACTGGACGGCGCGGCGCGCGGGGCACCAGCAGGCGGCGGTGCCGTGCGAAGGAGATAGCGAGGACCTAGGCACGGGCGAGGGAACGAGTGCCAAGAGCAGCAGCCCTGTGCCTTACCGTAGTCGGTCTGGGTGCTTGGATGGGCTAACTAATAACACGACACGAGTCACACGACTATGGTTCCAATGTGACTCTTCCTTAATTGTAACGTTTTTTTAACACGTCACGACTATGACAACGTGATTTATTGTGTACCATTTTTTTTGGCACACTTGTTGTTTTATGTGCAGTTTTTTTTAGTGTCAACATGTGCCTTGTTTATGAAATCGGCATACCTAGCGTCCGAACGTCCGGCCCCTTGGCGGCGCCCAGACGCAGGTCCCCGGTAGCGCCCTTAATCCCACCGCGTTCCGTTGCCCCACCGCGTCCTGTTCCCCACTGCGGCCCTGTCCCCGTTTCCCATCGCGCCCTTGTCCTCGTTCCCCCACCGCGCTCCGTTCCCCCATGGCGGCCCATTCCCCACCGCGCCCCCATTCCCCTCATCGCGCCCCTTTTCCCAACGCACCCCGTTCCCCCACCGCTCCCCCGGGTCCCAAAGAGCACAAAAGCACTTCAAAGTGCAACATCGCAACATCAGAATATAAATATTGCAACATCGTAAAATTATGTAGTGCAACATCGAAAAACACGTGCTGCAACATCAAAAAATATATATTGCAACATCAAAAATTATGTGCTACAACATTGAAAAACATGTATTGCAACATCACAAAAATATGTAGTGCAACACCACAAAAATATGTAGTGCAACATTAAAAAACATGTACTGCAACATCAAAAAATATGTACTGCAACAACAAAAATTAAGTACTGCAACATTGAAAAAATATATACTGCAACATCGAAAACATATACTGCAACATCAAAAAATATGTATTGCAACATCGAAAATTATGTGCTGCAACATCGAAAATTATGTACTGCAACATCTCAACCAGTAGTACTGCAACATTGAAAAAACATATGTTGCAACGACCCAAAAATCCCATTGCAACATTCGAAAAAATCATCTGTTGCAACATTCAAAAAATTCATTGCAACACGGGAGAAATAGCAAAAAAGCGTACAAAATAGTCCCAGGCCCATCACCCTCGAGCTCGCCGGAGTGAGGAGGGAATAGGATCCTAGAGCTCGCCGGAATCCTAGCCATCGTCACGTCCCTCAGATCCAGAGGAGGGCTCAGATCTAGAGGAGGAGGAGGAGGAGAAGGACTGATCTACCTCATCAGAGCCGCCCCCATCGTCCTTGTCTCCGATGGAGGTCGCATGGAGGTCACAGAGGGAGGGGAGGCAGTGACCTGGCATGCTGGCACGGCGTCCGTCCTAGGGGCGCCCGGAGAACGGCGCGTCGCGCGGCAGCGAGTGGGTGTGGGAGGAGTGAGGGGGGAGAGCGGGCAACCGAAGCGAACGAGTGGGCACGGGGCCGGGGTTGCGATTCGCGCACTCGATCAAGTTTGTGCGGGTCCATCCAGACGGGACAGATGCCCATACAGTATCATTATCGTTATGAAATAGAAACATAAATATGTGCCAGGAAACTTTCTTAACACTTGAGAAGTTTTATCTTAGGAGCATATCTCCGTCACATTATAAAATGGTTAACATGAAGAACCGTGAGCCAGGAATTTAAACATTTTCACGTGAATAGCATGACCGTTGAGGCACGCCCGTGATGTTAATGATTTATTTTTTGTGGCTCTTTACCTAATTATTTTAATTATTTCATTGTGTATTTTAAAATCAAAACTAAGGCCTTAGATTTTTTTAAAGTTTACCTCCTATGAGGTAACCGGAGTAAGGATCTTGTGGATATAGATAATGTATTACTAGTATAGAAATGATTTTTTTAGGCGTGTTAGATTTTTTATATTGGTTCGGAATGCGGTGTGGGTTAAACCCTACTCCAGTAGTACTGTTGCTCTTTTTGTATTCGTATGATCAATTACAGGGGTTGTTGCTCCTAGCTACGTAGTAAATTAGAATGAGAGGAGATTGATCCCAGTCGTGAGGTCTCTGCCCTCCTTTATATAGATAGAGAAGGTAGGGTTACAATGAGGGCGATCGGGCTAACAGATTGAATTCCTAGTTTATTACGTGGTATCCACAACGGATTGATCCTAGCTATCGTCCCGATACGCCTATCTTGGATATTCTTGATTTGCCTTGGTCTTCACGTTGATCGACCGCCTAGGCCCTCGTCAACCTCTTTCCTTGACGGCTCTTGGGCCGATAGCTTGGACATGACCGTTTATACGGGCGGTACAGGTACCCCTAGCCCATATATCCAACACAAAGACCAAGAAACATATTTAATTATCTCTCTCAATACAAGTACTACTGTATCGAAGTACGTGCGTCTAATAGCGGACCTAGGAAGACGATGGAGCCCGGGCAAGACAACTGTGATGCACTAGCACCCGGCTTCCAGCGCCAGAAACCATGCTCAACTAATGGACAATCTACTAGGCCCTAAGAGATTACCAGGAGGGGAGCCCGGGCAAGGGCCCAGAGTCGCCGGGCCCTAGGTCTGCCCATGTGTGCCTCCAGAGAAAGCACGTCTTATATTATGGGACTAGATTAAAAAGTGGTTACATGTTATATATTAGGACTGAGGGAGTAATAGGCAACAAGAAATACTCATGTTATACCCGCCTTCCTTTTACATTGCTTCTCACACAATGTGCAACTGCTTAGAGGGTCTTCAGTCTTTATCTTATGTTCTTCAGCTTTCGGTCTTCAGTTCTCACAAACAATTCTCCTTCTAATAGCCCATCCACTCAAGTGGCGGTGGCCGGTGGCGTTGCTGGCCCAGCGTGGCCGCCCACTCGATTGCTCGGCAATGGCATGGCCACCCAGTGCGACCACGTGCTCATATTCTTGTTCGTCGGCGGCCACTCACTCGCGCAGTGGGGTCTTGGTAGTTGCCGTCCGCGTTCTCCATAGTTTTTTCTGAGAGAGAGGTATACGGAAAGAAAGGGGTTTTATTAATGACAAAAGGGACTCGAGCCGACAACCATAGTTTTCACGTGAGAATGTTTAAATTCCTGGTTCGCGTGAATAGCGCACCCTGTTCGCTTGGCTGATAAGCCATGGCTGAAAGTACTGTTGGCTGATTTGTTGTGAGAGAAAAATACCATATCATGACTGATAAGCCAGGCTGATAAGTTCAAGCGAACAGGATGACCGGTGAGGCACACCCGTGATGTTAATGATTCATTTTTTGTTTTGTGGCCACAATTTTCTTCTTTACCTAATTATTTCATTGTGTAATTTAAAAATCAAAATTAAGGCATCAGATTTTGAAATTTTACCTCTTATGAGGTACCCGGAGTATTGTAGCAAAGCACATTTGAATGTACTGTGCTCTCTTGTGGTTAGCAAAGGATTTTGTGGATATAGATCGATAATGTATTACTAGTACATAAATGATTTTTTACAGGCGTTGCCTATTTCTCTGAAGAATGGTTTACTTAGCAAATCGTTTTATCTGGCTCTGAGAGCACTGTAGCTTATAAACTATCCTTGAAAATACATTTTTAGAGGCAGTTTTTGTTAAGTAAATTGTGACTGAAATATATCTATTTTCAAGGATGGTCATTCTAAGAGAACCATTCTTGAAAATATAATTTTCAGGGATGGGTGCTTATGTCAACTGCCTCTAAAAATAGGTTATTTGTAGGGACTGTTCAATTAAGCCAACCGTCCGTAGAAATTAATTTTTAAAGGCAGATGACTAAGTCAACCGCTCTTCAAAATAGATGCAACACAAATAAATTCACAACCTTTCCAAATAAAATCCGATAAAGATAAAATTTATATCAAAATTATAGAGCTTGACAAGATCTAAACTTTGTAGATGATGAAATTTTTATTCGATATCGTTTATTTTCAAATTTAAATTTAAAATTTTTCATATGACCTTGGATTGAGACATGTCCTCTTTCAAAATTGTAGTGCTCGACAAGGTATAAAAATTTGTAGTTAAAAGTTTTCTCATTTTAGATTGTTCACGAGTTAAAATATTGATTACAAGCAACTGTGTGGTGTGGTGGTAGGAGACCGAACACGCGAGGTGAGAGTTGTGGGTTTGAATCTTGGGGGCTACACTTGTTCATAATTAAAACTCATGTGTGCGGGGTTGGTTCTCTGGGCTTCTGGCCACATTAACTTTTTTTCTTAGGCCCCGTTCGGCTGTGCTGATAAGCCGGCTAAAAATTACTGTTGACTGATTTGTTGTGAGAGAAAAATACTCTTCCGACTGAAAAAACAAACTGAAAAAGACGGATTATAAGCCGGATGAACAGAGCCTTATTTTTACAAATGTTTTTTCAAAACGTCTAGAATTATTTTTTGGGATGGTTGATTTAAGTCAACCAACCCTAAAAATCAAATTTTAAGGGTGGTTCTCTTAAAAATAACCACTCCTAAAAATCAATTTGTAGGGACAGTTTTAAAACCGTCTCAAAAAGTAAATTATTTTTATAATCGATGGAATAGTAACGGTTTTGCTAACTCTCTCTGCAGATTGTTTTTGACCATCTATAAAAAACATTCATGTACTAGTGTATTACTGTATGATAAATTAAATACGACTATACCAAGTTATATGAACCATGACCTATATACAATGAAATGAAGTATATTTTGAATCGGAATGTTTAATTTTCTTGAGCTCTGGACGTTTGAGGCTGTGAATACACACTACATGACTGCAGACGATGTTTAAATTATATATTGTGTAGTTTTTGCACATGCTTCATTCGTGCTAAGGCGTGTATATGTTTGTCGTACGGATGACTTGGAGAATGCCGTCCCCAGCATAAGACTGCGTTCATGCAAAGATGCCATGACCACTTCATCCGCGGCTTCCTTCTCACCGACCTCCGATATCCGCGTCCACGACCCGTGCAACGCCTGCTTCGCCACGCCGCTTCACGCCTTCACTTACCTCCCCTATATAGCCAAACCCTAGCTCTCCAGCTTCTCCTCACCAAAGTAACCAGCCCTCGCTAGCAAACGAGTTCAGAGCTCGATCGCCTGCCTCGATCAGCTTCGAATTCTTCATTTGGCCCACTGACCGACCACTGCTAGCGAGTCAGCTAACAAAGATTCTAACAAGAATGGGCAGCTTGGACACCAACCCTACCGCCTTCTCCGCCTTCGGCGACGACGCCACCGGCTTCCAGCCGCTCAACCCCGAAGACGTCCGCTCCTACCTCCACAAGGCCGTGGACTTCATCTCGGACTACTACAAGTCCGTCGAGTCACTGCCCGTGCTGCCCGACGTCAAGCCGGGGTACCTGCGGAACGAGCTGCGGTCCGCGCCGCCCACATGCTCCGCCCCGTTTGATGTCACCATGAAGGAGCTGAGGGCCTCCGTCGTCCCGGGAATGACCCACTGGGCCAGCCCCAACTTCTTCGCCTTCTTCCCGTCCACCAACAGCGCCGCGGCCATCGCCGGCGACCTCATCGCCTCAGCAATGAACACCGTTGGGTTCACGTGGCAGGCCGCGCCCGCCGCCACCGAGATGGAGGTCCTCGCGCTCGACTGGCTCGCGCAGCTCCTGCGCCTGCCGTCCAGCTTCATGAACCGCACTGGCGCCGCTGGGCGCGGCACCGGCGGCGGCGTCATCCTGGGAACCACCAGCGAGGCCATGCTAGTCACGCTCGTCGCCGCGCGTGACGCTGCCCTCCGCCGCAGTGGCTCCCAGGGCGTGTCCGGGCTGCCGCGCTTGGCGGTCTACGCTGCCGACCAGACGCACTCCACCTTCTTCAAGGCGTGTCGCCTCGCCGGATTTGATCCTGCCAACATCCGCTGCATCCCCACAGGCCCGGAGACGGACTACGCCCTCGACCCGGCGAGGCTGCTGGAGGTCATGCAGGCCGACGTCGAGGCAGGCCTCGTGCCGACCTACGTCTGCGCCACCGTCGGCACCACGTCGTCCAACGCCGTCGACCCTGTGGGAGCCATTGCCGACGTCGCCGCCGTGTTCAACGCGTGGGTGCACGTTGACGCCGCGTACGCCGGCAGCGCGTGCATCTGCCCGGAGTTCCGGCACCACCTCGACGGCGTCGAGCGGATCGATTCCATCAGCATGAGCCCGCACAAGTGGCTCCTCACCTGCCTGGACTGCACGTGCCTGTGGGTGCGCGACACGCACCGGCTCACGGATTCGCTGGAGACCAACCCGGAGTACCTCAAGAACGACGCCAGCGAGTCCGGCAACGTCACCGACCTCAAGGACATGCAGGTCGGCGTCGGCCGCCGCTTCCGGGGCCTCAAGCTCTGGATGGTCATGCGCACCTACGGCTGCGCCAAGCTCCAGGAGCACATCCGCAGTGACGTTGCCATGGCCAAGATGTTCGAGGACAGTGTCAGGTCCGACGAGCGGTTCGAGGTTGTGGTTCCCAGGAACTTCGCACTCGTGTGCTTCAGGATCAAGCCGCATGGCGGCGGCATGACGGAGGTGGACGCCGACGAGGCCAACCGTGAGCTCATGGAGCGCCTCAACAGGACGGGGAAGGCGTACCTGGCACACACGGTGGTTGGCGACAGGTTTGTGCTGCGGTTCGCCGTGGGTTCGTCGCTGCAGGAGGAGAGGCACGTCCGGAGCGCGTGGGACCTCATCAACAAGACCACTGCTGAGATCATGCAGGAACATATCGATGCTGAGTAGTACTGTAGTAGTTATTTATACTTGGATTGGAGATATTTGATTCTTTGTTGTTTGCCCAAAGGAGGAATAATAAAGCCAATTAAACATATTTCGTCTAAAGGAGCTATATATTTTTTCTCTAAAGATGAAAAATGTGAGGCATATATGCATGTTTAGTGCTCAAAAGATTTATCAATAGATTCATATTTTTACATGCCCTCTTTTATTAAGATGTTGGGTTGTAGTAACTTGTTATAATAGATTATACTAGAATCTAATGTTCAAAGTAATCCTCCAACTATATGACATGACGGGCATACACACGACCAAGATTTTTTTAGCTGCTGGCTGCTGCTGACATTCTACTCAGATCCAAACATTTTTAGGATCGGTCTACAAACTTGCTTATGTGCATTCTTGATAATTTGAGTCCATGACCTAAGCCTCGTGTAAAAACCCCTCCTTACCACCGTACTAATTCTTTAATATTGACTTTTACAAATCTTTTATTTAATATCCCCCCTATAAATTAATGATGTCAAATGAAAAAAAAACCTTCTACGAAGCTTTATATCTCGTCAAACACTGCAACCTTAGTATAGAACGTGCCTCCGTCTAAGATCGTTTAAAAATTCAAAAAAGCTAAGTAAAATAAAAAATATTAATTACATAGTTTTATATCTCGTTGAGCTATAGAATGTTAGTATAATGTTTAATTCATCCAACTTTATTTGAAAAGTTATGAATTTATTTGTGTGGCACCTATTTAGAGGCACTACGACAGATTCAAACATCACTGCCGGCCCATCACTGCCGGATTGTATTGGGCCGGCAGTGATAAATCTTCACTACCGGTTCAAACTCTGACAGACATTCAAATGATTAGGGTAGGGGTCAAACCGGCAGTGAAGCTCATTATCACTGCCGGTTCGTGGCTGGAATCGGCAGTGAATCTTCACTGCCGGTTCGTGGCTAGAATCGGCAGTGATAATGAGGTTCTCTGCCGGTTTTTGAACCACCAATGATTACGAGCTTCACTGCCGGTTCCAACCACGAACCGGCAGTGATAATTAGATTCACTGCCGGTTCGTAGTTTAAACCGCCTGTGATATGTCCACAGTACATATAGCTCGACCTCCCTCCCTCCTCTGTCCGAACGGAATAGAACACTGCTCGTGAACCCTAACTCCCAACTCCCCCTCCCTCACGGGATCTCTCATCTCCGCCCCACTGCAGCAGCACTCTCTCTTCCCATCAGCAGCCGCACTCCCTGAGCTCCCTCTCCTCTCCCTCCCTCGACGGCCATGGCGGCGGGGTGGCCTCGCACGCGCACCCAGAGGTGGGGGGCCAGGCGCCATAGTAGCAAGCGCTGCCCTCCTCGGCGGCGCCGGGGCGGCCTCGCGCGCGCACACAAGAGAAGGGCGGCGGTGCAGCAGCTCCTTTCTGTGGCCGTCGCCGAGGCCGAGCAGGGCCCTTAGGCCAAAACCGAGCCCAGCGACGTCTTATGTAAGCAATAAGGGTCTTAGCTGATCTTAAGGGTGGCGATTTGGATTAAAATTTGGGGATTTCTTATGCCAGGGTCAGCGCCACGCCCGGGGCAGATGTCCGAGCTCATCGTTGGGAAGGAGAAGCTCACTCTATTCAACACAGGTAAACACCTGTTCCCCTGGATCCAATCCTCGTGAGTTTTATTTTGTCTCCGTTACCATTTGCTTTATTGTAACACCCAAATTTTAGGAGTAATAAATTTTAAATAATTTAGAGAAAGGGAATTAAAATTTTAAAACTATTTGGTGATGCATTCATGCTGTTGCATTTATTTTATTTTGTGGTGTGGATATATTTGTTTTATTTGATTTGGTTTAGGAAAATTTGATTTGAAAATGTGTTTGGAAAATTAGAAAAGAAAAGAAACAAAAGAAAAAAAAAGAAACAACTTACCTTCTTGGCCCGAAGGCCGTCGGACGGCCTGCTTTCCTCCGCGCCTGCCCACGTGGGCCGTTCAGCACCGCAGCAGCCGTCTCCGCGTCCCGGCCCAGCAGCCGAGCCAGGCGAAGCCGCGCGCGTTGTTCTCTCTCGGGTGACGCTGACGAACCGGGCCCCCTTGTCAGCGCCCTCTTCCACCTCCGGTTCGTGGCCGAGACGAACACGACCGTAACCAAATCCACCGAGGAAACCGGGATTTTCTACCCGAAAACGTTGAATTGGAGCTATAAACGTGTAGCCGCTTGCCTCCTCTCCTCGTTTTCCATCTAACCTTTGAGCCAAACCTTTTGAAACCAAGCTTCATCGGTTCAAAACCCTAGGGAGTTGCGGGTGTACGTCGTCGGAGCTTGTCGGTGAACCCGCGCCTCTCTTCTTTGCATTGGTGAGATTGCCATCCTTCCCTCTTTCTTCCCATGCTCTTCTTTAGGTTTTTAGTGCTTGGAATCGTGAGTTTGCGAAGTTCCAGTGAGTCGGCAATGGCGTCGCCGCCATCCCGAGCTGCGTTTCATCCTCGGTCCGTCGTAGCTCTTCTAAACCGCGTAGAGGTGTTCGCATTGAGCTCTGCATTTGATTGGTGTCGGTTGCGAGTCATCTGGTGGTCTAAAACGGCGAAGCCGGAGCTTTCCGGCGAGTCATGGACGCCGGCCATGGTGGCCGCCGGCCGGACTTGGAGAAGGGGGGTCGGGTTTTTCACTGTAGCGTTGCTGATGAACACGAGCCGTCCAAATCGAGATCAACGGCCCAGATTAGAACTTACCCCTTCGCGGGTAAATTTGTTAAAGAGACCCTCAACTTTTTAGTAATCAACCCGCGGTCCTTAGCGCAATATCCTGAATCCGTTTTCGTGTTTTGAAAGCGTATTTTCTCCCGGATAAGTCAAAAATACGTTTTCAGTTATTTACAGTTTTGCCACTAGAACTGTTTTGGTCATAAAATCTTCGTTTTAACTCCGATTTGATCCGTTCAAGTTGCGTTAGGTTCGTATTTGTGAGCTCTACATGTTATTGTAGTTGTACAGTTAGTTTTAATAATTTATTTTTCGAGTTTATAATTAAGTAATTATTTATATATAGGAAATCTTAGAAAATTCATAACTTTCACGTTTTAACTCCGAATTTGGTGATCTTTGCGTCTGTGTGATCGTAGAAACGTGTAGTAGAGTTTTATAAACTTTTATTACTGTTTTGCTACTGTTGGTGTACTGTTCTAATTGTATCTCTTTGTTTGCTTCGTGATTGTTTGATTGGATGCATGTGTGTTGTTGATTGATGATCGAGTATAGAAGGTGAGCAGTATCTGGACGATTCGGAGTATTACTTTGAGCCAAGTCAGCAGTATCACTTGGGAAGCTTTGATCAAGGCAAGTATAACATAGGACTATCCTTGTTACCTATACATTGAATTATCATACATATGCATGTGCATACCTTGACAACCTTAGAGATTATAACTTAGTGATTGTTATCTTGATTCCTTGTCAACCTTGGGAATGCATATGGGTAGCTACTGCTAGTGCTTAAACTGAGAACAATGATCTTGTAATTTGATTAATGGATTAAGCAATCAACTATTAAGATGATTTTATTACTGTTAAAAGGGGGCTAGAGCATGTGTATTATTTTGATGCTCTGGTTTCTCTCCATAAGGACTTATCTGTAAGTGATAACCGGGATATACAGTACAGCTGTGAGGGCTATATGGCTCTGGCTTTAGTTGTTCAAGAGACCTTTTCTAGCTTGTTAGAGGTTACCTTAAATGACGTAAGAATGGCTTGCCACGTTGGGTGTAGTGCGAGCCCCTGGCCTAGTGTGTATAGGCTGCGGTTGTTGTGCCACAGGGAAGGGGGGTTCTACATCTGCCTGCCGAGTGAATCTAATGGCCCTAACTTGTTAGACGAACTTTTGAGTGGCTTTATATGGTTCTCGGGTGTTTGGGCTTGATCTCCCCACTCATTTGGAAATTATGACTCACAGTGAAAGTGTACACCTCTGCGCAGAGTTAAAAACTGGTATACTAGCCGTGCTCACGGATACGAGCGGCCTTAGGGATTCTTATGGAATAGTTGATCATAACTGTTATATCATGCTTAATTATTGCTGATTATTATTTGCTCATGTTAATGCTATTCATTATCCTTATTACAATTGATCATTGGTTCTTTAATGGGAAGTGGTTTATCTTGATGCTACTCAATTGCTAATATATGATTAAAAGCTAAACGCAGTTAAACAATGTCTAGCCTTTTGAGCCTCATGAACCCTGTGTTATATTTGTTGAGTTCGACATGAACTCACCCTTGCTATTTCCACCATAACAGATGAAGATATAGAGGAAGATTATCGGAATGAGTACTAGTCTTGGTGTCAACCAGTCAACCGTGTCCCTGTGTGGAGTTTCCGCTGAAGAATTACTATTAGATATTATTACCTATCGTTCAAGACTATGTCTTAAATATTTATCCGTTATGTAATAAGCACTGTGATGATACTTTGTAATTTGTCAACTTATGTGTGCGACTGTTTCCTAGGGCGCACATGAGTCTTTTATGCATCCTATTTTTGTCCTTAAAAATGGGTGTGACAGATTGGTATCAGAGCCGTGTTGACTGTAGGACGCAAGCCTAGTTAGAATGGTCGTTAATAGCATCCATACTTCACTTAATTCATGCTTCCTCTTTTCACCTTGTTAATTACTAAAATTTTATGCTTCCTCTACTTTATTCTATTGCGAAAATACATTGATTCTATCTAATCTATGTCTAAATCTTGTAGATGTCTCCTTATGCCCGTCTGTCAGCTGCACAGTACGTTGCCCGTTTCAAACCTCAGGAGCCATATGAAGATGGTGATCAAGAGTTATCTGATGCTGAATCAAGAGTTGGTGATACACCAATGGAGAATGTAGTTATGGGGTGGACTACGAAGTTTCATATCATGGTTCCTAAAGCTGATGCTTTCTTCCATGACATGTTGACAAGAACCTTGGACAACTACTACTACGACTGGGAAGCTACGTTGGAGTATCGCAGTGCAGAGTATAGTCATCCATGGATGGAATCCTATTGGGAAACAGAGTTATGGGTTAAGAAAAAGGATTCTACCACTAAGGAGTCTAAGGTGGAGTCAAAGTTCATTACCAGAGTGAGCTGGGCAACCGTGGAGACAAGCATGGAGGATGTCGCTTTCAATGCATTTGTTTACTACCATGGTCTACGCTCGGACAAGACGTTAAAGGGTGCACTCCGGCATTTTCCTTGTTTCTTACATGACAAGGGTATTTGGACCGTGCCGCTTGCAGATGATTCCTCCTTGACTTTACAAGCTACGGTGGGATTAGCTCGTGAATTGGCTCTCCATGAGGTGGATTTGAAGGATGAGTTGCTGAAGGAAAAAGAACTTAAGGAGCAAGCTTATAAGGAGATTGACCAATTAAGGGCGGAGTTAGGTCATCCCAAGATTTATGAGAAGCTAAATTAGGAAATAGGAAAAATCCCTATGTAATAGGAACGATAGTAGTTGCGAGTTAATTTTAAGTTTGGATTGTTTTAAGAGTCAGTTTGTGGTGTGAACAATTGTGTGATTGATGGATTGTTATTATGATAATGTGTGATTTGGATCTTTGTAATGTGTGCTGGAGTTTTGTAGACATGCCTACAAGTTCCATGGTTAAGAATATTAAGTTTGATCAAAATATATTAGTTGAATATGAGGTTAACTTAGTTCTGTCCTTTGCTGATTTTGGATCAGTCTGGGATGTTTTAGAAATAACTTAAAATCCGTTCATGAGAAATTTAAGAAATTTTACTGGGAATAATTAGACTTCTATATCTTTCCAACCCCGCAAGAATCACCTTATTATCTATTATGAGCTAAGAGATATACCTGTTCCAAGTTGGAGTTACTGCACAGTCTGGAATTCTGAAACAGTTTCGGTTAAGTTCAGTTTTTGGCCAATTTATTGACAGAATCAGAAAAAGTGTTGTGAATAAAAGTTGTAGATAATTTTGTAAGCTTTCCAACTATGTAAAGATCATCTGAATTGGACGTCTGTAGCTCGAGATATGACAGTTTTACTGAGTTGCTGAAATTGGAGTTCGCCCAGAAAAATCAGATTTTGCTTATCTATTGAATACATCATCTCGGATCGTACTGAATTTCAATTTCTGTGTTTTTGGAAACAGATGTCAGGCAGAGGTCGTGGCAGAGGTCGTGGAGGTGTTAACCCACCCATTACTATGGAGGAACTCATGCAAACTTAGAACCAGATGATGCAGATGTTTATGCAGCACATGCAGAACAATCCCCCTGCAGGAGGACCACCGCCTGTGCAAGTGAGGGATAAGCGTGGGGAATTTTTGAAGGGACGTCCTCCAGTGTTTTCTCATGCTGCTGATCCTTTAGAGGCAGATGATTGGGTGAGGGCAGTGGAGAAACAGCTGAATATAGCCCAATGCAATGATATGGAGAAGGTGTTATATGCATCTGGTCAGTTACAGGGGACAGCTCAGACTTGGTGGGAGTCGTATCAAGCTGCACGCCCTGACAATGCTCCTCCTATCACTTGGAATGAGTTTGTTAGAGATTTTCGAGCTCGTCATATTCCTGAAGGTATAATTGAGCTGAAGCAGGAAGAATTCAGAAACCTTAGGATGAGACAGATGAGCGTTAGTGAATATCATGACAGGTTCACCCAGTTGGCTCGCTATGCTCCTAATGAAGTGAGGGAAGATGCAGACAGGCAGCGTCTTTTCTTGAAGGGAATTTATTATGATCTTCGCTTGCAGTTGAAGGGGAACAACTATGCTAGTTTTCAAGAGCTGGTAAATAAAGCTATTGTGCTTGATAATGAGCGCAGAGAGATGGACAGGAAGAGGAAGATGAAGGTACAAAGCTCAGGAAACAACAACCGTCAGCGCACTAATTCTCAGCATGGTTTTCATCAGAAGTTTCAGGGACCGGTTAGCCAGTGGAATCGTAATCCGAATCAGAGGTGGTCCCAGAATTGGCAAAGTAACCAGTCACAACAGCGTTCATCATATCCACAGCGTCAACAGTATCAGCAGACTGGGCAACAGACTCCTCGCACTGGAAATTCCAATGTTACCCCCATGAAGAATAGTGCTCCCAGCACGCCTACTAGATGTTTTGTCTGTGGTAAAGAGGGGCATATGTCTTACCATTGTCCTGAGAAGCAGAACCAGCAGACTCCTCAGAGCCAGAAGAGCAACCAGAGGCAATCTGGTACTGGAAGGGTGAATCACGTGTCTTCTGATACAGCTCATGATGCACCAGAAGTTATGATTGGTACGTTCAATGTACATTCCACTCCCGCAACTGTTCTTTTTGACTCTGGAGCATCTCATACATTCATATCCAACATTTTTGTTAAAATGCATAGTATACCCATGCTAGCTATGAAAGAACCTCTCTTAGTAAATTCACCTGGAGGTACCATGCAAACCAGTAATCGTTGTCTTCCAATTAGTATGGTATTAAGGGGGTAGAGTTTAAGATAACTCCTATAGTGTTGAGGACATCTGGTATTGATGTGATATTGGGTATAGACTGGATGAAGCAAAATCAGGCAGAGATTCAATGTCAGCAGAAAGTGGTAGTTGTGACTGCACCTAATGGAGATAAAATCAATGTGGATGTAGCAGTGCAGAAGCAACCAACAACTATGGTGAATCAGCTTGAAGATACTATTAAGGAGAATTCAGTGATTGAGGAATTTCCGGATGTCTTCCCTGATGAATTGCCAGGTATGCCACCTGACCGAGACATTGAATTTCTTATTGAATTACTTCCTGGAACTGCACCTATAGCCAAACGACCATATAGGATGGGAGTAGATGAATTAGAAGAACTTAAGAAACAAATTAAAGAATTACAAGATAAAGGTTTTATTAGACCTAGTTCATCACCTTGGGGAGCACCAGTTATTTTTGTTGATAAGAAAGATGGCGGTCAGAGGATGTGTGTTGATTACCGGTCACTAAATGAGGTAACTATCAAGAATAAGTACCCTTTGCCCAGGATTGATGACTTGTTTGATCAGTTGAGAGGTGCTTGTGTGTTCTCTAAGATTGATTTACGTTCTGGTTATCATCAGTTGAAGATTCGTGTTTCTGATATTCCAAAGACAGCTTTTACTACAAGGTATGGATTGTATGAGTATACTGTTATGTCATTTGGATTGACCAATGCACCTGCATACTTTATGTACATGATGAATAAGGTGTTTATGGAATATTTGGATAAGTTTGTGGTGGTATTTATTGATGATATACTGGTATTTTCCAAGACGGAGGAAGAGCATGCTGAACATTTGAGGTTGGTATTGCAGAAACTTAGAGAGCATAAACTGTATGCGAAGCGAAGTAAATGTGAGTTTTGGTTGAAGGAAGTTTCTTTCCTTGGTCATATTGTTTCTAACGGAGGGATATCAGTGGATCCAGGTAAAGTAAAGGATGTATTAAGTTGGAAACCACCTAATGATGTTAGCGAGATTCGTAGTTTCTTGGGATTAGCTGGATATTACAGACGGTTCATTGAAGGGTTTTCTAAACTTGCTAAACCTATGACATCTCTGTTAGAGAAGAATGCCAAGTTTGTGTGGTCAGATAAATGTCAAGCTAGTTTTGAGGAATTGAAGAAGAGGTTGACTACAACGCCTGTTTTGGTTTTGCCAGATTTGAGTAAGAAGTTTTCTATTTATTGTGATGCTTCTCGTCAAGGTTTGGGATGTGTTCTTATGCAAGAAGGCAGAGTTGTGGCTTATGCATCTAGGCAGTTGAGAAAGCATGAGTTGAATTATCCTACACATGATTTGGAGTTAGCAGCTGTAGTTCATGCTTTAAAGATTTGGAGACATTATTTGATTGGACATAAGAGTGATATATACACTGATCATAAGAGTTTGAAGTATATTTTCACTCAGTCAGATCTGAATTTGAGGCAACGCAGATGGTTAGAGTTGATTAAGGATTATGATATTGAGATACACTATCATCCTGGTAAGGCTAATGTAGTAGCTGATGCTCTTAGTAGGAAAAGTTATGCCAATGAGATACGGACGTTGTCTATGACTAGTGAGTTATGTGCTGAATTTGAATATTTGAATTTGGGCATTGTTACTAATACAATGGAATTAGTGATAGAGCCTACGTTAGAGCAAGAAATCTACAAGGGTCAGTTGAAGGATGAGAAACTAAAGAAGATAGCGGAAGATATAGTGATTGGTAAGTCACCAGGCTTTCGAATGGATGATAATGGAATTTTGTGGTTTGGAAAGAGGCTGTGTGTACCTGAGGATCAAACTGTTAGACAGGCAATTCTTCGCGAAGCTCATGTGTCAGCTTATTCTATTCATCCTGGTAGTACTAAGATGTATTTGGATCTGAAACAGAAATATTGGTGGGTTGGATTAAAGCGAGATGTGGCTGAGTATGTGGCATTGTGTGACACTTGTCAGAGGGTGAAAGCAGAGCATCAGAGACCTGCTGGATTGTTGCAACCAATGAAGATTCCTAAATGGAAGTGGGAGGAAGTTGGTATGGATTTTATAGTAGGGTTACCTCGTACTCAGAAAGGTTATGACTCTATTTGGGTGATAGTAGATCGATTAACTAAAGTTGCTCATTTTATACCAGTTAAGACTACTTACCATGGACCAAAATTGGCAGAGTTGTATATGGAGAGAATAGTCTGTTTGCATGGAGTACCAACGAAGATAGTATCTGATCGAGGATCGCAGTTTACGTCGCATTTTTGGAAAGCTGTGCATGAATCATTGGGAACAAAATTAAATTTTAGTACAGCATATCATCCACAGACAGATGGACAGACTGAAAGGACCAACCAGGTATTAGAGGATATGTTGAGAGCTTGTGCATTGCAATATGGAACTAGTTGGGATAAGAGTTTGCCTTATGCAGAATTTTCTTACAATAACAGTTATCAACAGAGTCTTAAGATGGCACCGTTTGAAGCTTTGTATGGACGTAAGTGTAGAACTCCATTGTTTTGGGATCAGACAGGTGAATCTCAAGTGTTTGGTACAGATGTTCTTAGAAACGCAGAAGATCAAGTGCGAGTGATTCGTGAGAATTTGAGAGTAGCACAGTCTCGTCAGAAGAGTTATGCTGACAATAGAAGAAGAGATTTAGTTTTTGAGGTAGGTGATTATGTCTATTTGAAGGTGTCACCTATGAGAAGTGTGAAGAGGTTTAACATGAAAGGTAAACTAGCACCAAGGTATATTGGACCATTTAAAGTTATTACTAGACGTGGGAAAGTTGCTTATCAATTAGAGTTGCCTGAAAATTTATCTGGAGTGCATGATGTGTTCCATGTTTCATAACTTAAGAAGTGTTTACGGGTGCCTGAGGAGCAGATACCTTTAGAGGAGTTGACTGTTAAGGAGGATCTTACATATGAAGAGTTTTCGATTAAGATTTTGGAGACTGCTGAGAGAGTTACTCGAAGTCGGATTATTAAAATGTGCAAAGTGCAGTGGAATCGATATTCAAAGGCAGAGGCAACTTGGGAAAGAGAGGATGAATTGAGGAAATCATATCCGCAGTTGTTTGAGTAAGCAGTTCAATCTCGAGGACGAGATTCTTTTAAGGGGGGTAGAATTTGTAACACCTAAATTTTAGGAGTAATAAATTTTAAATAATTTAGAGAAAAGGAATTAAAATTTTAAAACTATTTGGTGATGCATTCATGCTGTTGCATTTATTTTATTTTGTGGTGTGGATATATTTGTTTTATTTGATTTGGTTTAGGAAAATTTGATTTGAAAATGTGTTTGGAAAATTAGAAAAGAAAAGAAACAAAAGAAAAAAAAAGAAACAACTTACCTTCTTGGCCCGAAGGCCGTCGGACGGCCTGCTTTCCTCCGCGCCTGCCCGCGTGGGCCGTTCAGCACCGCAGCAGCCGTCTCCGCGTCCCGGCCCAGCAGCCGAGCCAGGCGAAGCCGCGCGCGTTGTTCTCTCTCGGGTGACGCTGACGAACCGGGCCCCCTTGTCAGCGCCCTCTTCCACCTCCGGTTCGTGGCCGAGACGAACACGACCGTAACCAAATCCACCGAGGAAACCGGGATTTCCTACCCGAAAACGTTGAATTGGAGCTATAAACGTGTAGCCGCTTGCCTCCTCTCCTCGTTTTCCATCTAACCTTTGAGCCAAACCTTTTGAAACCAAGCTTCATCGGTTCAAAACCCTAGGGAGTTGCGGGTGTACGTCGTCGGAGCTTGTCGGTGAACCCGCGCCTCTCTTCTTTGCATTGGTGAGATTGCCATCCTTCCCTCTTTCTTCCCATGCTCTTCTTTAGGTTTTTAGTGCTTGGAATCGTGAGTTTGCGAAGTTCCAGTGAGTCGGCAATGGCGTCGCCGCCATCCCGAGCTGCGTTTCATCCTCGGTCCGTCGTAGCTCTTCTAAACCGCGTAGAGGTGTTCGCATTGAGCTCTGCATTTGATTGGTGTCGGTTGCGAGTCATCTGGTGGTCTAAAACGGCGAAGCCGGAGCTTTCCAGCGAGTCATGGACGCCGGCCATGGTGGCCGCCGGCCGGACTTGGAGAAGGGGGGTCGGGTTTTTCAGTGTAGCGTTGCTGATGAACACGAGCCGTCCAAATCGAGATCAACGGCCCAGATTAGAACTTACCCCTTCGCGGGTAAATTTGTTAAAGAGACCCTCAGCTTTTTATAATCAACCCGCGGTCCTTAGCGCAATATCCTGAATCCGTTTTCGTGTTTTGAAAGCGTATTTTCTCCCGAATAAGTCAAAAATACGTTTTCAGTTATTTACAGTTTTGCCACTAGAACTGTTTTGGTCATAAAATCTTCGTTTTAACTCCGATTTGATCCGTTCAAGTTGCGTTAGGTTCGTATTTGTGAGCTCTACATGTTAGTGTAGTTGTACAGTTAGTTTTGATAATTTATTTTTCGAGTTTATAATTAAGTAATTATTTATATATAGGAAATCTTAGAAAATTCATAACTTTCACGTTTTAACTCCGAATTTGGTGATCTTTGTGTCTGTGTGATCGTAGAAACGTGTAGAAGAGTTTTATAAACTTTTATTACTGTTTTGCTACTGTTGGTGTACTGTTCTAATTGTATCTCTTTGTTTGCTTCGTGATTGTTTGATTGGATGCATGTGTGTTGTTGATTGATGATCGAGTATAGAAGGTGAGCAGTATCTGGACGATTCGGAGTATTACTTTGAGCCAAGTCAGCAGTATCACTTGGGAAGCTTTGATCAAGACAAGTATAACACAGGACTATCCTTGTTACCTATACATTAAATTATCATACATATGCATGTGCATACCTTGACAACCTTAGAGATTATAACTTAGTGATTGTTATCTTGATTCCTTGTCAACCTTGGGAATGCATATGGGTAGCTACTGCTAGTGCTTAAACTGAGAACAATGATCTTGTAATTTGATTAATGGATTAAGCAATCAACTATTAAGATGATTTTATTACTGTTAAAAGGGGGCTAGAGCATGTGTATTATTTTGATGCTCTGGTTTCTCTCCATAAGGACTTATCTGTAAGTGATAACCGGGATATACAGTACAGCTGTGAGGGCTATATGGCTCTGGCTTTAGTTGTTCAAGAGACCTTTTCTAGCTTGTTAGAGGTTACCTTAAATGGCGTAAGAATGGCTTGCCACGTTGGGTGTAGTGCGAGCCCCTGGCCTAGTGTGTATAGGCTGCGGTTGTTGTGCCACAGGGAAGGGGGGTTCTACATCTGCCTGCCGAGTGAATCTAATGGCCCTAACTTGTTAGACGAAGTTTTGAGTGGCTTTATATGGTTCTCGGGTGTTTGGGCTTGATCTCCCCACTCATTTGGAAATTATGACTCACAGTGAAAGTGTACACCTCTGCGCAGAGTTAAAAACTGGTATACTAGCCGTGCTCACGGATACGAGCGGCCTTGGGGATTCTTATGGAATAGTTGATCATAACTGTTATATCATGCTTAATTATTGCTGATTATTATTTGCTCATGTTAATGCTATTCATTATCCTTATTACAATTGATTATTTGTTCTTTAATGGGAAGTGGTTTATCTTGATGCTACTCAATTGCTAATATGTGATTAAAAGCTAAACGTAGTTAAACAATGTCTAGCCTTTTGAGCCTCATGAACCCTGTGTTATATTTGTTGAGTTCGACATGAACTCACCCTTGCTATTTCCACCATAACAGATGAAGATATAGAGGAAGATTATCGGAATGAGTATTAGTCTTGGTGTCAACCAGTCAACCGTGTCCCTGTGTGGAGTTTCCGCTGAAGAATTACTATTAGATATTATTACCTATCGTTCAAGACTATGTCTTAAATATTTATCCGTTATGTAATAAGCACTGTGATGATACTTTGTAATTTGTCAACTTATGTGTGCGACTGTTTCCTGGGGCGCACATGAGTCTTTTATGCATCCTATTTTTGTCCTTAAAAATGGGTGTGACATTTATGAGCACCAACGAAACTTGCATCAAGTTACTAATTAGTCTAAAAGCAAGAACTTATCTGACTACTACATACCGTTTCTGCCTCCAAAACAAGCTGAAGTACCATGGTTAGTAGCGGCAAATCCTGTGAACTATTATCGGCCATGTGAACTATCTTGTGTGGAAGCTTTATCAACAGCCCTCATAATATGGTAATTTTTTTAAGCCTTGCCTAACAATATTGTTTGGAATATGTAGGTCATATAATCGTGTAGCTTGATTTATAATTAGTTACTGTCAGGCATCAGCTTATGTTATATACATATTTGAAGTGGGGAGGAAGATACAACACATTTGCTGCTTGGGAAATTCAAATGGGGTCACACATTCTTGTCTCTAAACAGGTCAGTTCAGTAGAATTTTTTGTGTTTCATACCTATACTGACAAATCTTATTAAGCGATGATACACCAATCAACTAGTTTATTATGATGAAATTGTTTTTCTAGTTCCAAATGATGAGTTCTTACCAAACTCATTATCCAGCAATGCTAAGGATAGAGATATTATTGAGTACTGAAACTTGTGTGCTAGAAATAAAGAGATACTTAGAACTATATATGTTGTAGATATTATTCTGGATGCGTGGATTATATAAGGCGCTAGCGCGCTCCAACGCCAGTGCACGACACTTGCGCGCTCGACGCTGTCCGCCAGTGCACGCCGCCGCCACTCGACGCGAGTATGTGTTCTCGACCCTTATTTTAGTGTTTCTTTTCTTCATATGTCATTCAATAACATGGACTTTGTGATTGCAGCAACCATTTCATCCTCGTAGATATCTATCTTCAAGATTCACATATCGAGGTGTGTGACTCAAAGAAAAAGTCACTTTCTCTTATTGACTCCCTAGTCAAAGTGCTGAATAAGTAAGTGAACCCAATATCACAACACTTTCTAATCACATAGGATATTGTAATGTCCTCGACCTTTACACTTCATTTACAATGTCACATAGAATGAAGGCATTACCTGATTGGAAAAATCTCGATAGCAAGATGCAAAAGCAATGGAGTGCCCCATTCAGTGTAAAGTATATGGAGGATCTCAAGACCCTAGATCAACCGATGGGGAACAACAAATGCGGGTTCTATGTGATGTGGGCAATGCTAAAATACTTTGGCGCAAAAACAGATAATGGAGATGATATGGTACGTAGGCATCTCATTTCTATTGTTTTGTCTTACGTTTGTGCATCTCAATATCATCTTGCTTCAATTACAGCGCAAAGCAAACAATCATAACCAGTTGCTAGATTTTGAGATGAGAGGAATTCAAGAGGAGTTAGCAAGGTTTGTGATGGACGAGATATTGACCAAGAAAGGATCATTCTCCATTGCGAGGACTAAGAAGTACAAGGCCTAGTACGGAAGAGACCACATCGATAGGCTATTGTAATGCGACTCTTAATTCGATACTTAAAGTTTTTTTTGGAACTTTTGTAATATAAATTTTGATGGGTTTGTATTGTCGCTGATCCACAACCACCTCCACATCGATATCAAATTGATTGATAGCAACCACCTCCACCTCCCTGACCTCCCACCCCACCACCTCCCCTCGAAATGAAAATAAAACAATTATTAAAATGCAAATTGTGAAAAGTATATCACTACCGGTTCAAAGAAAATTGGCAGTGATAATATAATCTACACAACCGGTTGGTTAAAACAACCGGCAGTGATGGCTCAAGTATCACTGCTAGTTTGTAACACAAACCGGCAGTGATTGCTCAAGTATCACTGCCGGTTTGTAACACGAACCGGCAGTGATACACGAGCTATCACTGCCGGTTTGGCATAACCGGCAGTGAAGTGATCAGCTTATCACTGCCGAGTTGGTTATGACGGTTCAAAATCCGCCAGTGAAGGGGGGTTTTGAACCGCCAGTGATGTCCTTCTCTGGTGTAGTGAGGTGATACATAGAATACATGCGATTGGTAAAGTTCTGGTCACTAGAAAATGATGGTAATTTCAGGTGCGCCAATATTACTAACCGCTCATAGAAATATATTTTTAGGGGTGATTCGTTAGCTAAGTCCATCAAATGACATTTCTATGGGCGGCCAAAATTATAATTGCCTCTCTAAAAGAAGCAAGCCTCTAAAACTCATTTTTGTAGTAATATGATGGAAGTGACTTGGAAGCTGGTTCTGAACTTACGAACTTAGCTGTTAAAGGCTCCTTGTGGTGGAACTTATCCGTCTAGGTTTAAATTTTTGACTTGACACAGGTGTAGGGCTACGCGCCTGTCATAGTGAGTGTGCTTGCATTGCATATACATGGGCATACATCTGTACCATGTGATTTGAAAAGGAAAATGCGTGATATTGTTGTGGTAATCTTGAAACTTCTTTCCTCTTAATGAAATATGGGCGAATTGGCACGTTCATGAAAAAAGATTTTAAAAAGAAAATCAGATTTTGTAACACCCCAGGTGTTATGGTAACTAAAACTGGCCATGTCATCATATGCATTGCAAAGCATTCATGTTTTAGTCAACTCTGATGTGCATCAACTAAAACAAATTTACATTTATAGATTGATTGAGTTCCTGTGATGTTTGACTTGAATCCAAAACCCTAGTTTTGAATGTCATTTCAAATACTTGGATTATGCCCTATGTAATTTGAGGTGTAAAGTTGTGCTCTACACTAGTGTCAGGTGTAGGGGATAACCCAAGTGCAACATTTAAAAATGAACTCCAAGTTTGAGGTTGAGTTTGAGTTCCAAAACTTGCTCTAAGTTTTCCAATTCAAATTCAAATTCAAATTGGGAGGTTTATTAAAATAAATTTATAATTCAAAATTGGTTCAAAAAAATATGGCATTGGGTAGGTCACATGTGATTTGACTCAATGGCACATTTGGATGATAGTTGTGATCACTAATTAATCATCAATTAATGTAGAAACCAAATCGAGTTTAAATTTGATTCAAAACCCTGATTTCCGGAAAACCCCGTTTTACCCCCTTTTGTGTAATTCAAAATCTAAAATGATTTTGAGGGTGAGCCAAAAAGCAAAGTTGTAGATCTGGTCATGTTGTACAACTTTGGTATTTGGAGTTTTCAAAGTTTTAGTATAAAATTTGGAGTAATTTTGAAAAGATTCAAATCCCAAATTTGACCCCTTTTTATTTCCCTATTCCAATTTCAAAATGGAGGCATAATTTGGAAATGGTTAAAATAGAAAAGTTGTAGGTTTTTCCAAGAGGAACAACTTTAGTGTTTTGAGTTTTTGAAGTTTCATTGTAAAATTTAAAGTAATTTTGAATTTACCAAAATCCAAAAAATATCCCCTTTTGATTTCAAATTCAAATTTAAAAATCTAAGCTGAATTTGAAAAAGTTTTTATTGAGAAAGTTGTAGGGTTTGAAAAGTTGAGCAACTTTTATATTTACATATTTTCAACTTTTATAGCAAATTTGAAAGTAATTTGGAATTTAAACTCACTGGCAGTTTCGTAATTATTTCGAAAATCCGTTTGAAGCCGGGCGCCACCGAGCTGCTTGCTGCTCACCGTCGCCGCCGCATCGCTTGCCCGGGCGGGGACACGCAGCTGCTTGCCTGCTGCGTCGCAAGCAGCTGCTGGTACCTCGTCACCGCTTCGCTCGCCTCTATCTGGACCGAACCGGCCGCGCCAACTTCTTCTTTCCCTTGTTTCGCCACCGCTGCCACCGATGAGTCCACCTCGCCGTGAAAATTGCTGCCCCCGCAGTTTCTCCACCCAATTGCTCTCTCCAGCACCTCTACCTCGCCTTGGCGCTCCTTTCTGGCTTGCTCGCCTTGCCGCTAGCCACGTGGAGCTACCGAGCGCGGCCATCGTATCCAGAGCCGTCTGCAGCGCCACTGTAAGCCCGCCACCGTGGCCAGCTCTCTCCGTCGCGTCCCCAGCTTCACTGAGCCGCCAAATCAATTCTCAGTGAGCCTATTATGCTCCTCGACCTCCCAATTTAGTCTCTACTGCTCCGCTTTGCCGGCCTGCCGTCGCTGCCCCGCCATGTTCGCCATAGCCGGCGGTGAGCCGGTTGCATTGCTCTTGATGCTAAGTCTTGTACCATAGATCGGTTCATTGCCTTCCGCTGATCACGTCGGAGCAGCCCACGTCGCCGAAGGAGTCACCGGCGGTGAACTCTGGTCGGCCGGGGTTGTTGTCGTCGTGCGCGGCCTGAGCAGAGAAGGGGGAAGAGGATGACGTGCAGGACCCCACTGTTAGTCTCAGCGTGAGACAGAGAAGGGGGGCACCTGACGCCTTGGGCCGGTTTGATCGGGCTCGGCCAACTGTGGTCGGGGGCCGGCCCAGTAGTGAGGGAAAGGAAGTGGGCCGGGGGGAGGAAGGAGGAGAGAGGTGGAGTGGGCCGGTTGGGAATTAGATTTTTACATTTTATTATTTTCTAAAATATTAAATAGTATCAGTTTTTGTTTATTTCATTGTGAATTATTTGGAGCTACAAAAATGATAAAATTTTTATGTAACCTCTCTGTGATGTTTACTATTTATAAAAAATATTAAATTTTAATTTTGATTACTTTTTGTATGTTAATTAATTATCCCTTTTAATTGATAAATGAGTTTTCAATAACTTTTCTAGGCTTAAATATTGGTCCAAAAATTATGAAACTTGTTTTTCCAATTAGTTATGATGTAAGCTTCTTAAATTAAAAATTTGGGCTTAATTAGACAAAGTTGATTTTATACGTAATTTATGCTTTATTAATTAATTAGTTAATCAAGTAATTAGTATTTAATGATTTAGGGTTTGTTTGACTTTGGGATTGGGTGTAGACCTTGGGTCATTAACACTTAATGATCTTTGGCATCTTATTTAGTTATTTGAGCTCATCATTAATATGTAATTAGTGAACCCTAATGACATTTCATGTGAAGTAAAATTTGTCGAAACCTTAATATACTTCATTAGTTAGTTTTGTTGTTTCGCAACTATACCGTGAAAGAAAGTTGTACTCAACTTCGTAATCTTGTTATGCATCTACCAAGCATCATGTTCGCACTTCATTATATTGAGCATACATTATCATCTCGTGTAGTCCCCGTGAACGAGGAGATTAACATGGTCGAACCAGTCCCCGAAGAAGAGCCGTCGTCAGTGGAGGTTGGGTTTGATATTTGTGGGACTGACCCAGAGCCAGAGATTTCCGTCGATCAATGCAAGCCCTAGATACATTTAAACATTCCTTGTGTTTTGAAAAGCTTTACTTCACTTTGTTAATGCTTTGTTGCATTCGGTGATAGGAGTTGAGTGATAACCTACTTACTGCACTACCATCCTTGATACTTCAATATTATTCTTGTTACTGTTTTATTTGAAAATACTCAGTATGCTTAGCCTTGCTTAATGGGAAAACTTTGAAAATGTTTAACAAAGTTTGAAGGGTTGTTGTTGAACAACAGAATGAATAAATGATGATGTTAATTTGAGATTGGTCGTTGGACTTGCATCGGGAAAGGAGTCCCAATGTAGTGTCTCCGATTGTGTTGGTTAAGGACCGTACCGTTGTAGGCCCGCTTGTGTTTCGTGACTTTGCGATTGACCGCATGCTACGGTAAGCCTAAGACCTCGGCTAGTCTATTATGTGAACGACCGACCGCGCACTGGGAGTGGAGAGATGGCGAGAGTAGCGTGTACCCTCGTGACCAAGGGCTGGATTGGAGGTGTACTGTGCTCTCGGGTAGCGCTAGACCCGGTCACGTTTTGGAGGATCCGGGTGAAGGTTGATATATGTGGGTTAAATTCCTACATATGTCGTGTGGTTAAGAGATCCCCAGCTGGGTATAATCGATTTGAATCGTCGTTGCTCCTCGGTCATGGAGACTCGATCATCTGACCTATATCGTAGTTAATAAGTGAAACTTTGGTTGGAGATTAAGAAAGAAGTTGTATGAGTTACCTGATCTAGACTAGGGTCACTTTCATTCTGTAATAACTAACGATGAATTAAAAGGTTGATAGTAAGGACTCACTTTTAGTAGCTTTTATGCAAAAGAACTTTGATTCTTGCTACATCCTCACCTTGATTCCCCTAAGCTTGCATTTCTGAGTCTTCTCCACTCTTTTCGTCGGTTGAGTCTCGTGGAGTACTTTTGTACTCAAGGTTTGTTAAACCCTTGTTGCAGGTTGGTCTCATGAGCAGGTTTGTTTCGGACCCTACTGCATGACCATCTTTGTGGTAAGCGATGACAAGTAGAATGTTTGGCTCTTGGGCAGAGCGCTACGTTTTGGTGGTTCGTAATAAAATTACTAATGTTACCCCACTACTATGGTTGTAATGACTAAACTTAAGGTTTGTAAGGTTTGAAACAAATAGTTTGTAAACTTATGTTATGTAAGATTTACGCAGTTTTACTCTGATGTAATTTGTTATATAAATTGTTGTAATACTGTAATGCCTCTGTAATGTGATCCTGCTCGAAAGATCATGGATGATTCAGGTTTCCCAAGGACATCCGATAGACTTCTTAAGTTCTGTGATACACATGCATGGCCATGAGAGGTCTTTGAGACAATGACAAGTGCATGTGGGCCATATTATTTAGGAGGTTCTGCCACAGATTCTTTACTCTCAACAATGGTAGTAGCTAGTTTGTACTTTTTTTATGATGTTGGAAACATGACCTAATGTAATTTTCGTCAAGGAGAGGAAGAAGAAAAGAGAGAGAATAATACAAGAAATAAGAAGAGAAGTGGAAGCATTGCGTATGTCCACTCTATTTCTCCTGTCATATGTCAGTCAAAAACTCAAAATTATCGCGTTTTATCTGATCACTTTGGCTCACAGATATGCATGCATCATCCGTAGATATTTGCCAAGAGCAACCTAACGGTCAATGAAATTGTCCAACCTGCTAACTAGCCGGACTACTAGGAGCGGACGAACAGTAACAATCAAGTTGGTGAGTTAGTAAGCAATTTCACTGGCGATTGAGCAGTCAGCGTTTGCATCTGATGAACCATTGCATGCTACAAGGGTAAATGCTGTCATCAACGAGTGAGGTTAACACTTGACTTGAGTTAGCCATAGGGTCAAACTATACCCCTTCTGGCCGTGGTAGAAAGTAACGTTTTTCTTAAGGTGACTGCTGGAGTGCTGGTAAAATAAAATTAGAGTGAAGGCCCGGCAACGAAAAATGACTACTACATTTAGAAACGCCTTCATTTTAATCAAGCTTATGGCTCTATCGAGATTGTCTCTAAAAATGGTTTCTAAACCGGCCTGCATGTAGAAGCCGATTTTTAAAGGCGGCTGGAAAGCCTATCCGTCTCTACAAGTACCCTCTAATTTAGAGGAGGCTAGAAAGCCCAACCACCTCTAAAATAACATTTCGAGAGGTGGCTAGCTAGAAATTCTACATGTCTCAAGATAAATGGATTTCTGGTTTGCAATTTGGTTGCCTCTAAAATAGATGCAACATAGTAAAATTTATAATTTTTCTACAAATCAAGTAAGATGAAGATAAACTTTATTTGAAAGTTGTATCTCCGTAACTCACCTTACACGTAACAGTAGTTGGAGGGAGACATCGATAGAACTGGCATGCGGAGAGCCGGAGACACATTATTTAACGTTTTTTCTGTACACGAATATGGGCATACTATATGGGTAAACACATGCATCCAGTCGCTGTCATCAGATCAACGCATAATCTGAGTAAAACCAGCACGCATGCAGTCGTCGCGATTCCACACTTTCCAGAGGTCGAATGCAACCAACGTACACTTACGTGTAGCATGTTTTATTTATTTTATACTTGCGGAAAGGAGCCGGCACCAACGACACACCAAACGCATGAGATATATAGGCTCCGTTTGGCACGGCTCCGCTTCACCAGCGAAGCCATTTTTTTTTGTGTTTCAGCTCCATGAACAGCTCTATCGGTGGAGTTAGAGCCGTTTTGGTAAATCGTTTGACAAAACAGCTCTACATGTAGAGTTCCTTAAAACATGCTCTCACAGAACGCCATGTAGGTGAGGTGAAGCCGGAAGAAGCCACTATTTTTGGCTCCTTCTCACCCTAAAGCTCTGTGAGAGCGCGTTTTTAGGGGCTTCATCGGTGAAGCCGTTTCATTTTACCCCGTTTGGCAGAAAACGGCTCCTGAAGCCGCTGGAGAAGCCCTGCCAAACGGGGCCATAGACTACATGCTAGACGACCAAATTAAAAGGCGCCGTTTATTTCACAGGTTGACCAGATATACATATATACAACAACAACAAAAAGTATGTGCGCGCGAGGCTACTTCTCAGTTCAAACATCAGAATATAATATGTGACAGGAGACATCAAAAAACCAAATGTTTCGGACGACAGCAATACATGTGATGTGACATATTTAGACAAATTTAAAGGTCAACTGAAATCTAATATGCGATGGAGATACATATATGCATATCACGTGGCACGAAAAGAATAGTGAAATCCACTCTTTACAGCCTTTTTTTTCAGTTCTCAAAAACAAAACAACGGATTAGCTATGGCAACCTAGCTCCACCAACTTAGTACAAAACAAGGTCACTTTCACCCTATGCTGACATGGACTGATGTGACTGTTGGCGGTCCTTAACGACCATATCCGACCGCCAATTTACATCCAAAACGGGAGAAATAAACAAACTTTCGACACATATACTTTTACTATTAACGTATTTCCACATGTATTGAAGACTCAGTGTTTTGCATGACTTATTTACAAAATACATGTGAATATGATCAAAAGACGCAACACAGGAAAGCGTAAAGCAGAAAAGCGCAAAGCAAAAGCCCACCTACACGCCAAAACTGGGCCGAGTACCACTAAGGAAGCAAACCTAGACCCAGCCAGCAGCCCACCAGAGCAAGGCAGTGGCGAGCGGGGCCAGCCCTGGTGCGGCCGCACCAGGGGTGCGCCCGCACCCCCACCATCGCCTCCCGGGCCCACCTTGCTCCGGCGGTTGCATGGCGACATGCAAAGGCGGCTCATGGTGGTTGCCTAATTTACCAGCGCCAAAACCGACCATAGAGTAGTATAAATGTAGGGGTAGTGCTCACCTTTCAACACACCTCATTTGGGCTCTACACCTCCATCTCCACTTGTACTCTTTTTACTTTTTAGTAGTATTTGGAGCTAGCAAATCTATTAAGGAGAGCTTGGCTCCTTGGGAGAAAGAGAGAAATCTCGGTATGAATACAATGAGAATTTCTTCCAAAGTCTTGCTCTCATATCTACAATATAGCTGTGCCATAGAATTAGAGTATAGTCTACATGTTATAATCTTGATATATGAACTAGTGTATAGTTTGTGTGTTATAAGCTTAACATGTAGAACTCTGTGCTTAAACATTCATATAACTTGTATGATTAGAAATAGAGCTAAGTTGAGGTGAGGGTTCGTCGTTCCTTCGGGTTTGCCCATGTTCTATGCTTGTTGATCCGTAGGGTCGGAGTCCCGGGGGATATGGGTAGTTTCTTTGTACATGGGCGTGGTGCCCGGGTGCACGGGAACCTTCGGATATGACGGTACTCCCCGGTTGAGGGGTAGGCGGCAGGTGGTGACAGCTCTGTCCGCCCCTTGGAATCCCTTACATTCGGGTATTGTGTAGGAGTGTTAAAGTCTCTCGCGCTTGCTGGCAGACTAGTGCTCGGAGATCTCCCCGTCCATCTTACACTTAGGTCAAGCTCTAACCATATAATTTGTATGATCATCAACTGTTATTTGCACGGCTATATTAGAACATGTCTGCTCCACTTAGGAACATTCTTTTGTTCTTTGTTTTTCTTTTATCCTTGAGGTTAGCCCAGATGTGTGTCCACTATCCTTGAATTACCATTTTTACCCCTGTCATAGACTATTGGTTCACTATGCAAGTATGTAATCTTGTTCATATCCATGCTAGACTCTTACGTCTTGCCTTTCGTTGGAAAAATATAAATAACGATACCCTGAATACTTCTGGGTGAAATGCTACAATGATAAATCCATGCACTTGCGAATATTTTCTATAATCATTAAGAACTATCGTGTTGGTGTTCCTTGGCGGCGTCGCTAAGATTTATCCAAATCTTAGTGATGATGCTAAGAAATACCAATCGGTGTTTCTGGTGCCCCTGCTAGGGATGGATTCTATCTCCAAACCTGGTAGTAACGCTAAGAAACACCAACAACATGCTGGCATCCTGATTGCTAACGTGGGAAAGACTAGTCTGCAAATTATTTGGAAATTCAAAAAATAATTACATACTAGATCATCCATTCTTTTTCATTTTGTGTAGTATATATAATCCATGCATGCACTGCTCCTTCCTCCCCTCCTGAATTGTTCAGCAGACCAGAGGAGGGGAGCGGTTTAACTGGCACATATTCCATCCGTTTCAAATTATAAGTCATTTTAACTTTCTTGGAGAGTCAAAAATCTCAACTTTGATCAAAATCATAGAGAGAATTACAAAGATTTATGACATCAAATAGGTATACAATAAAATATAATTAATAAAAAATCTAATGATATTTATTTGGTATCATAACGTTATTATTTTATTATATAAATTTGGTCAAACTTTAGATACTTTAACTCTCAAAAAAGTTAAAATGACTTATAATTTAGAACAGTCGGAGTAAAGCATAGTCGCATTCTTTTTTAGACAGAGGGAGTATATAACGTCGTGATGTATAATATCTAGACATGCATTTCACTTTGACCACGGCGGTGCAAACAATGGGTCAATTCATCAACTGAGATCGAGATATGGTTTTTCCTGTGGAAGAATTCGAGGCTGCCACATACAGTAGGTTGAGGTTAAAGAAGATTTGATGTAGAAATGAGTTGGCCCAAGAACTTGCCTATACTACTTCATGTAATATATACTAGTATAACCCGCGCGCCATCGCGCGCAACGACAAGCGACCATGTTTGGGTTTATACAGGTAGGGTTCATATGTTGTAGATGCAGTTGTGATGCACATAATTACGGCAACATGATTGGTATATACTATAGGATGCATATACATTAGATTGGAAGTATGAACATCATGGTGATAAAAACATCATGGTGATAAATTTGTATGTCACTTAAGTTGGTCGTGCAGATATATTATACATGTTGTTCATGTGGAGTGAACGCGGTGATTGGCAAACACACTGCACATATAGATCGTACAGCAAGAGTCCTACTATAAAAATTGGCTTCTTGTTTGTTGCATTAGATTGGTTGGAGCAGTTTTCAGATATCTTCGGTGTCACGACTTCGGCTCTCGATCTGGTAAACTCGCGAATGAGTCGCAGTTTCCCAACTGGATGAATCTGTGGTAGTAGGACTATTGATATTATCACTTCATAAAAGTGTTTTAATTGTAGAACCTGAACACAGACAAATCCATTAAGTACGTGGGAACCTGAAGTAGTAGCTCCATACCTGAATTTATACCTAAATAAACTTTTTTGAGACCCTATCATCTCCATAGAGCAATAGGCAAACCCTACATGGGCAAAAGAAATTTGTATTTCTGCACAAATCATGGAAATAAAATACCATGCAACCATTACACTACGGCATGTCTGTTAATAGGAGGCCTTTTGTTAAAGGCATTTTTCTCATAGCGCCTTAGTTTCCTAATACATAAAGGCATTTTTGTAAAAACGCCACTAAAAATCACTTTTTCAAAGGCTGATAAAAAAAACGCCTTCTTAAGTGTACCAAAGGGCGGCGTTTTGCCAAAACGCCTTCTTATCTAGGTAGCGTTTAGTTGCCAAAAATTTAGCAAAATGACACTGTAGCCACTTTCGTTGTTATTTGGCAATTAGTGTCCAATTATGGTCTAATTAGGCTTAAAAGATTCGTCTCGTCCATTTCGTCTAAACTGTATAATTAGTTTTATTTTTTATCTATATTTAATGATTCATACATGTGTATTCGATGTGACGAGAAATCTGAAAAAATTTGCAAAATTTCTTGGAAACAGCCCCCTAGACTAATCGGCGGCGTTTTGCCAAATGCCTTCGTAGTCCTGTGATATACGTACAGAAGAATCGGTCACTTTACATGTGGGTCCATGCTTCAGCCAAATCAACTACACGTATCCTCTTCTTCCTCCGCCCAAAACAACCGACACAGACGACCCTTCTCCGCCCCGGCCACCCGCACCCGCACCGCCATGGCCGCCCCTGCCTGCGCGCCGCCCCGGCCACCCCTACCCACACCGCCCCAACCATATCCGATCGCCTCCGCGACCAACCGTGGTCCGTCCGTCTCCGACCACCCTAGGCTCGCCCTTCTCCGATCGCCAGATCTGGGCGACCGTGGCCGCGCATGGATACACCCGCCCCAGCGTCAGGTCCGACGGTGCTGCGCCCGGCCATGGTCGCGACTCCACCCGTTCCGGCTTCGAGTCCGGCGCTGCAGCTGCAGAGCTGCTCCCCACGCCGCCTGGAGGCCTACCGCACCCTCCGCTATCCCAGTGCGCCGTCCGCCGCCCCAGCGCGCTGTCCTGTGGCGCGGAACGCCTAGAGCCGCACCGCCCCGGCATCCCCTCCGATCCATCCAGTCGGTGCGTTGATACCTACCTCCCCACCTCACTCCTTTCGTTGTTTTTGCTTTTCTTCGTCTCATACTCTGCTCTGTTGATTCCGTACTGCTGCTCTGCAGTTTACGTTCAGGAAGAATTTGCTTGCCGTTCAGAGTTCGGCCCAACCACTCCATGGCTCCGCCCCCAACCGGCTAGCCTCCTGCCACATCGTCCGCGCCACCATCGCATTCCCTCCCCATTCGTTTGAGGTATACACGGTCGACGGTGTGCCGTGCCCCCATCTATCCAGTCGGTGAGGTGATACCCCTTTGCTCCTGTGTCCTTGAACCACCTGCTGAAGAATTTAGTCTTCTAATTAGTCCACATATACATCCAAGCTAGGTCGACAAATACTGAAAGGGCTAATCCTTTTGGTTTATATTGAGCAAGTTCACAACCTTTACATTACAAATTTAACAGTAGTATATTTAGATTGCTATAACACATTTGACAGTAGTATAACACATTTGACAGAGCATAGGCATGCTTCGACTTGAGTGGCCTCACCTCTGGTGCCGTGCAATGAGGGCTCCCTTTGAAGGATTTCATAGATGTATATGCTCATATCTGTGTAAATTAATATAACAGGTTTAGTGATTAAAAGTATAACATAAGAAAGGTAGGCAGTCAACTATAGAATTATGATATGCTCGACAGAGTTCAGAAGTTACATGCTTGGCCATACCAAAATCATCAAGCTTGATGTCACCATTAGGATCAGCAAGTATGTTTCCCCTTTCATATCCCTGTTAGGAAAGTAAACTTTCATTAATAATTAAAGACACTGTGAATGACATGCAGTTCTGTAAACAGTAAAAGACAAACACATCTTATTATACATTGATTCTTTGCTTCTCCCAAAGTGAACATATTAGCTAAAGGCTTCAATTCTTCCTTTTCATGTCAAAATTTTCAGGTTATTATGAATACCAATGGTAACAGGCTTTCAATAGACATTTGGAGCCTTCGCTGCACCATTCTTGGGATGGCACCAGCAAAGCCTCCTTGGAGTCAGTATGAAGGGGTGAGTTATTGACTGAATGGATGCAATTAGTTTTACATGTACCATTTCAATATTTCTTACAATATTTATATACTTGAAGCATCAAGGTTCTATGATACCCCTTCTCTCTTGGATGCCTATGCCAAACAAAAATACTAGATCTGAGCCTCTATGAAAGATTTTAGATTCTGTGTGGACTAAATTATGCATTTAATGTTCCTTAGCATGTTTAATTAGCCGGCTTTGGTTAATATTCAAGATCATCGTGCAATTTCACTGTCTGTAAATCTCAAACTATACTCTGTGCCTATGTGTGGGCTACAACTCCTTGCCATGAGCCTGCCTAGGTGTGGGGCTAAACACTAAACATGTACCACCTTTGCTGCCATATTTGATGATGAATGAGGGATTCAGTACCAAAATGAAATTTCACTCTTTTTATACCATGCTACTTCCTTAAACTTCATTGCACACTAAAAAGTATTGGGATTCCAGCCAATAAATAGTAGTCACACCTTCAACCTCTGTCACTGTTGTTTTTCTTATAGAAACCTGTTGTTCAAATGCTTCGTTTCTCTGACAACCCATGGCCACTTAACGGACCTAGACCAGGCCATCCTGCTGCCCTATTTTAATTTCTGACAAAATCATGCTTCACAGACATAAGGTCAACTATGTAGCAACTCTTTTTCAGTTGTAAAATTCGTAGTTCATCTTTCCCCTAATATACACCTTTTAATAATATGTTCATAATACATTTCTCATTTACTTATATATGATGTGCACGTGTGCAGGCCAGGTGGAAACACAAGGCCCTGAAACACAATTTAGCAGATATGGTAATGGCTTTTCTATGTGGTACCACCACTGAAGGCTTCCATACTGTCATAAACTGAACTGTTTAAAGTCCAATGTACACTTCCTAAAGGTATGTCTCCAACGCCGAAACTTCTTCTGATAAGAATGAGGAATGTATATTTGTGATGTACCTTCACTGTTTTCAGAATTTTGAGCTCTTCCCACCGGTGCACTATATCTTTTACAGCTCTCTTGTATTCTTGATTTTGACAAAGCTTGTAAAGGAAATCCTTGGAAATCAGGTGCTGGATTCATAATTCAGCGGTTAGATGGATCTGTGGTATGTACACCAGTCTTAGCTTAGCTGTTTTTATCTTTTCTCCAATTATCATGCCTAGCTGTTTATTGTGTGTACACCAGTCAAAATTATTAGGAGTTTGTTGCTCTTCCTTCCAAATTGCTCTTTGCAGAGAAGAATCATGCTCATATGCCGCAGATCTGTAAGCTACATCTTGAAATTCAGTTTGGTTTCAGTTTCTAGTTTTTGAAGTCATTTCTGAAAATACATTCACCCATTGGGACATGTTTGGTTTTAAGCAGGAGCAATTGCCAAGTGAGGACAGTAGGAACTAGGAAGGCTGGTAGTGAGGCAATATATAGTCAGTTGTATTTACACTTGCATATGTATATAGCTGTGATGTGAACATGTCAGGCTTTTTATCTCTCTTAAAGGGAGCAATGCAATCTGGTTACAAATGTAACTATGTATGTCTGCAAGATTAAAAATGTTTGGAGTATATAGTGTTAACGTGTGCTCTTATTGGTTCATTCTCGAATGGATTGTGTCGATTTTATATTGCTAGCAGTTCCATATGGATAGCTTGATTTTGGAGGCATTTCTAATAATGCCTCCATTAATGTTTGAAGGCGTTGTACAGAATGCCTCTAAATAGTATTTTAGGCAGTCAAAAAATGCCTTTAAATGTTGATATTAAAAGGCATTTTGAAAAAAACGCCTCAAAAGAACTTTTACGTCCATGTTTTAGACGGCGTTTTAATAAATGCCTCAAAAGGTCTTTGATGGTGTTTTGACCATTTTTGGAGGCATTTATAAATGCCTTCTATAATGGGATGTGTTGTAGTGTTAGTAGCAGGCTGATTAGAAAATAAAGGCATAACAAACCAGGAGCAGGAACTGTGCAAAGCAACTAAAACCTATTGACGGTCGAAGGCAGCTGGAATCTTTTTTTAAAAATACAAGCTCAAAATAAACGCAAGCCACAAACTGTGTGCTGAACTATGAACCCGTAACCAGATGAAGGCTGATGGAAAAGAGCGTAATCACTGATATGAAAACAACAAGAATTAAAAGAGGCAATGAAAAACGAGACTGTACTACGGAAGCAAGAACGCAGCCATGTAAATTATTTCTTGCGTTATTAACAAAAACGAGGAACAAAGAACATAGAAAGATCAGACCACTTGTGCCTTACCGGAGAAAGAGCGAAAAGACGGAACTCCTGGTGAGAGCAAAGAGCTTATGAGAAAATAAATCCATAAGTATCACACTAAAGTATGAGGCAGCGAAGAGCCATCAAATATTTATTTTGGACACTTTCATATGAAATATCATGAAACTTTGCACTCTTTTTATGGTTTTGTCAAATTATATTTTAAAATATCACTATAAGCATTACGACTCCAGATGGAAAAGCGGCAACACGATTAACTGAACTAATCAAAAATCATTTCATGCACTAAATTAACCGGAATAGAAAGTAGATATCAAAAGCTGTTTGCCACAAATCACTTGTCATACACGGCACTGTCATGCAGCAGGAAGCTAAACTTGTGATATCAATTGAAGAAAACAAAAGGCTTCAATAAGATTTCTTTGGGTACAGCATATCAAATCAGGAGAATCATTTGTTCAGAACAACTAAACCCTAATGACCGCCTAAATCAGCTAAAATGTATTATTAATATGGAAGAGTGAAATAAATATGGGGGCACATAAATAAATTACACCCTGTGGGAACCAATTATTGGTGGGAACCAGAACAAGAAAGACTCAGCAAGCAAATGTATAGGCATAGCTGAAAAGCACAGCAGAGAGCAGAGTTTTTTTTCTAGAAAAAAGGTAGAACCGCAAACTATCATAGCAGCGCAAATACAAAGTAAATATACTGAATATGTGAATATATGTATCTTAATAAGCACAAGCAACAATAGGCTGGAAGGAAGACTCTGAGCATAAGGCCAAAAACGCAATGTAGAAGGGGAAAATAGAAAGCAAAGGAGTGTGTACTGCTCACTCAAACAATAAAACACATTGTCAAAAAGCACAAGGAGAGGCACACCCAGTGACATGTAGAGTAGAACAATTAATTGTAACTTGAAGCAGAGTGACTGTAACTGAAAGCGACGCTGTTTTTCCTTTTGTCCTGCTAGGAACGCACATATACCTTGGTTCTGAACACTAGTGCAGGACTGTGTAGCAATTTCGGTTGGAAAATCCCTTTTAGTCCCGGTTTCTCAACTGAGACTGCCAACCCGCCCTTTAGTCCTGGGTCTGTTAACCGGGATTGAATGGAGGCCCTTTAGTCCTAGTTGTTTATACCAACCGGGACTAAAGGGGCCTCCAGGACAACCCGAGGGCGGGCACCTCCAGACCCGGTTGGTTAAATATTACTCTTTTTGTTTTCTTTTTCTTTTGCGATTTCTTTCCATTCAATTTGTTTTCATTTCAAATAGTTTTCGTACACGTATTATATGCTATACTATTGTACGTCATCCATAAATAAGAATGGAACTAATTAAGAGCTTATATATTACAATGATCATCCCCATTCAACAAGTTCATACAAACCATAATAATTTAAAACAAGTCATTACAATAAACTAGATGTCCAACCCCAAAGTTCAATTACACACCAAGTTCATGCAAGCGCAAGTAGATCACCACCAAGTTTGACTACGTCGTATTATGTACTCGGCGAAATGTAGGTCACCGATTTTGTACCCACAAATATTATTGACGTAGAACAATGTATTAAGCAGTGCACTCTCCCTTGCTTCAAAAGTACGAGCACATGGTCTACTAAAGATGGTAAGCGATGGTCGAGAAGTCAGTGGGTCAGATGAACCCCTCTTATTCATAATCAGCTTTTCCTAAAATTCTTCCGTAGTGAGTGTTGGCCATTCATCGGCATATTTCCAATCAAAACCCAATGCATGCATTGTCTGGTTTAGAATGGCTTTAAAGCTACAACCTGCATTAATTCATAGTCCTCAACTTGTAATTGTTGGCACAAAAAATGGATATGAGAACAAAGCTTTCGAATAACAACAAATCTGAATATAAGCTTTGAGTTCGACTTCGACTTTACCACATCATTTCGGTTGGTTCGAGCAATCCTCGTACAAAAGCCCGCGACATCATGATACGAGTCCGCATCTATTGCTTGTTTCATCATGGAGGATAGTGTAGGCAGGGTGTACCCAATATTCACAAGCTTATTCAAACATGATTTGTCAGCATATTTAATTGCAACTTTCTTCTCAGGTGCCTTTACTCCCACCTCTGAGATATGTACAACACCTCCACCCGTCCTAGCGGCGATGGAAAAGCCAATTCCAGACTAGACTAATCGACCAGTATTGACATCAAAGCTCTCAACATCCACTCCTTCAACCCCGAAATATGAAAGTGTCTCTTCAAGCCAAATGATTGAGTCAATTACCTACGGTCCATTAAAGAAACACATATATATACATATCAGAAAAATATATTGTGTACAAACATATTTAAAACATATTAATGTATTAAAACATATATCGTTGCTTACTATGCTAGGATGATTGAATGGTATATCCGGCAACCTTGGTTCGAATCTCCAAACAATACAATAGCCCCAACTCGGGACAATAGGTTCAGGGAGACGTCCAGCCATCTCTTCTCACTAAAGTTAATATATAAAAATTCATATCACCGGAGTCAATATATGAATTCATACATCAAAATTCATATATTCATAAGAATTTACCTATATATATCACTTAAGTCAATATTTTTTATATACCAAAATGCATATCACTAAAGTCTACATATCAAAATTCACATCTGTAAAACCTTATACATCAAAATACATATAACTGGACCCTATATATACCAAATGCATATCAAATATATACAATATATCACACTAAAATCAATATATCAAAATTTAATAAGAGGAACAATTAGAATGTTCCTAATTCCATATCTATAATATAATAGAAAACATCTAGCTCCTACTCAGCCCTTGAGTCAAAATTTTTTTAGACCTCCAATGCCACTGACGTCTACTTTTAGTGTAACGAAAGCTACCAACAATATAAATTGTCCATTTAAACCTTATGATTAGTATGTTAAGAAAAAAATTGCAGTTGCCGGGAGTGCCACTCGGATATGTGCAATGTGTGTGTGTGTGTGTGTGTATATATATATATATATATATATATATATATATATATATATATATATATATATATATATATATATATATATATATATACTTGTGCTGTATGTTTAGCGCTCGGTTTCACATAGCAGGAAGGGATGAGGCAAGGCAATCGAGGTCGAATACCTGGTGGCAGCAGTGAGGGCGAGGACGGAGACGAAGGCGCCGGTGGAGACGATGTCGAGGCCAGAGATGAAGGCGCTGGTGGAGACAAGGGTGATGGAGCCGCCGTGCGCATCAGAGACGAGGACGAGGGCGAAGCCACACGCGTCGGAGTCGAGGACGAGGGCGACGCCGGCCGCCGGAGACAAGGGAGAGGGCGCCACGCGCGCCGGGGAGAGAGGACGAGGACGAGGCCGAGGCCGGCCGGATCGAGGATGAGGGCGAGGCCGAGGCCGCACACGCCGGGGAGAGAGGACAAGGACGAGGACGAGGCTGGCCGGATCGAGGACGATGGTGAGGCTAGCCGCCGGAGACGAGGAAGAGGGTGCCACCGCGCGCGCCGCGGAGACGAGGCCGGACGAGGGCAAGGCTGGCCGGATCGAGACGAGGCCGCGCGCGCTGGAGCCGATGACGAGGGCGAGAATGGCCATCGGAGGAGAGGCCGTGCGTGCTGGATCGAGACGGGCGCACAGCGCGGGTGGTGAGCGCAGCCGCAGACGTGGAAGAGGGGGTAGGTGCCGAGCGCGGCCGGCCTGGGGCATTGAAGAAGCGTGGCGTGGCCGCGGCGGTGAGTAAAATTTCGGGGAGGAAGAAGAAAAAATAGATTCATACAAATAAATCTCCAAGTACAAGTGAAAATAGGTGAATTATAAACATAAATCACTACATATGTTGTTTTCTCCCATTTTTGTGCAATGTTGATGGTCAAAATAGGCATTTAGTGACCGTTGCGAACGAGGGGAAAAGTCCAACAGAAATGAGTAAAATCATCAAGTAAAACGAGGTAATATTGAAAGCCCAAAATACCGGCAATAGGAGATGTCCACACATCACAATGAACGAGTTCAAAAGGCATAGTGCTAAATGAACTGGAATTTGAAAAAGAAAGCCACACATGTTTGCCAAGCTGACATGAATGACATAGAGTATGTGCTACTTTATTACAACTGATAGACACACTATGGGGAAGAACATCTATGGTGGCTAAGCTAGGATGACCAAGACGGTGATGCCAGAGGTCGGTGGAGATGGCGATGCTGGCGTGTGGAGTGGGAGGTGTAGTGGGAATGGTGTAAAGATCGTCAGCACTATTGCAGCGAAGCATCACACGTCGGGTCTGGATATCCTTGACAGAAAAACCAAGAGCATCAAATTCGATAGAACAGTTGTTATCTTTAGTGAACTGACGAACTGAGAGCAGGTTGTGCACTAGGGATGGAACAACTAGAACATTACGAAGTGGAAAATTGGACACTGGTGTGTGAAGGATAGACTCGCCACGACATGAAATAGGAAGTGTGTGACCATTGCCAACAGTAATGGAGGAATTAGAAGAAGGATGGCAGGAAAGAAGTATACCATCTGAAGAGCTCATCTGAGAGGAAGCACCGGAATGCATCACCCAGGGCTGTTGGTCATGGAGATGCATCTGGTTGAGCGTGGCGACGAGGCCAGCCTGGTTCCACACATGAACCAGCTGGGAGAACTGAAACAGTGCGAAGGCCATCAGAGGCTGCACGAACGCGAACGCCGTGTGGGACTGAGGGGGCGCATCGAGGACAGTTGGATGCCAGCCGCTGGGGCCCTACTGAGCCGGAGGAGGGACCTACGGAGCCCACGGGTTGTAGCAGATCTAGGGACCCATGGGCCTGTACTGGCTGGCCTGTTGGTACTGGCAGACCTGCTAAGGGGCGCCAGCAGCACTGCCGCGGGGCTGACCGCTGCCCGCACCACGCTTGCCCTAGATCTTGCCTTTCCCGCCACCGTCGCCCCTGCTGCCGTTGCCATAGCCGTTGATGTGGGGGTTGTAGGAGCCACCAGAGGTGTCCCCGGCGGTGGTGGAGTGGCACCAGCCTGGGCTGGTGTAGCCAGACCTAGCTGCAGCGAGGAGGGCGGTGTTGACGACGGTATTCTCGGCGTTGGCCAAGCGAAGTTCCTTGAGAAACAGCATGTCGTGGGCTCTGGTGAACGTGGGAAGAACGACGGAGTTGGCGATGTCATCGGCGGTGGTGGAGAAGCGAGGGTTGAGGCCACACAGGCGAGCGAGGACGAGCTGCAAATCCTCCACAGGGTGGCCGACGTCACGGAGGGTGGCGGCCTTGATCTTGAGGCGCTGGCAGTATGCGGAGATAGTGGGGTCGCCTTGTACCATGAGTGGAACTCGTTGAGGAGGAAGATGGCATGCGGCTCCCTATTGGCGTGGAAGATCCCGTCGATGGCCACCCACAGATCGTGGGCAGTGGGATGAGCGTCCTCCATGGCGAGGTCGAGGATAGAGTCATCAACGAAGCCGGAGAGCCTGCCATGAACGCAGCGCTCCGCACTGTCCCACTGTAGGTCATCAGGTTGAGGAGGAGCGGTGCCATCGATGTGCCAGCGAAGCCTAAATTTCCCGCACAGCGACTTGAAGAAGAACGCCCACTTCGAGTAGTTGGAGGTGAGTTCCAACGTGATCGGGATGTGGGACTTGACGTTGACCGTGGCGTAGGGATGAGCCACGATCGGCGGCGGCGGGGCTGCAAGGCCGGCACCGGCGGCACCCAAGGTGTCGGCGTCGATGGCTGGCAGGGTGCCGGTGCCGACTGCTGGCATGGTGCCGTCTGCGGTGGCCGGTGTGGTGCTGGTGGCCATCAGGAGGGAGGAGGGGTGGAGGAGCGCCGCCGGGAAGGGTGGATGGGCGTGAGTGTCTCACGCGCGGAGGGGGAGGCGTGGTCGTGAGGAGTTGTGACCCGAGGGGGAGGCGCGATCGCGAGGAGTCGTGAGCGGAGGGGGAGTCGTGAGCGCTGATCGCACGTGCGAGGGAAGGAAGGGGTGGAAGCGGAAGGCTAGGATCTGATTGTGAATGATACCATGTAGAGAGATAAATGTAGGGAAACACCACACACCCTCTTAAGGGGTGACCTTTCATATATATAGCCCAATGGGGCTTGGGTTCACTACACCAGAGAAGGACATCACTGGCGGTTCAAAACCCCCCCTTCACTAGCGGATTTTGAACTGCCATAACCAACTCGGCAGTGATAAGCTGATCACATCACTGCCGGTTATGCCAAACCGGCAGTGATAGCTCGTGTATCACTGCCGGTTCGTGTTACAAACCTGCAGTGATACTTGAGCCATCACTGCCGGTTGTTTTAACCAACCGGTTGTGTAGATTATATTATCACTGCCCGTTTTCTTTGAACCGGTAGTGATATACTTTTCACAATTTGCATTTTAATAATTGTTTTATTTTCATTTCGAGGGGAGGTGGTGGGGTGGGAGGTCGGGGAGGTGGAGGTGGTTGCTATCGATCAATTTGATATCGATGTGGAGGTGGTTGTGGATCAGCGACAATATAAACCCATCAACATTTATATTACAAAAGTTTCAAAAAAAACTTTAAGTATCGAATTAAGAGTCGCATTACAATAGCCTATCGATGTGGTCTCTTCCGTACTGGGCATTGTACTTCTTAGTCCTCGCAATGGAGAATGATCCTTTCTTGGTCAATATCTCGTCCATCACAAACCTTGCTATCTCCTCTTGAATTCCTCTCATCTCAAAATCTAGCAACTGGTTGTGATTGTTTGCTTTGCGCTATAATTGAAGCAAGATGATATTGAGGTGCACAAACGTAAAACAAAATAATAGAAATGGGATGCCTACGTACCATATCATCTCCATTATCTGTTTTTGCGCCAAAGTATTTTAGCATTGCCCACATCACATAGAACCCGCATTCGTTGTTCCCCATCGGTTGATCTAGGGTCTTGAGATCCTCCATATACTTTACACTGAATGGGGCACTCCATTCCTCCATATCCTATGCGATTAGAAAGTGTTGTGATATTGGGTTCACTTACTTATTCAGCACTTTGACTAGGGAGTCAATAAGAGAAAGTGGCTTTTTCTTTGTCAATATAGGTATGAAACACAAAAAATTCTACTGAACTGACCTGTTTAGAGACAAGAATGCGTGACCCCACTTGAATTTCCCAAGCAGCAAATGTGTTGTATCTTCCTCCCCACTGCAAATATGTATATAACATAAGTTGATGCCTGACAGTAACTAATTATAAATCAAGCTACACGATTATATGACCTACATATTCCAAACAATATTGTTAGGCAAGGCTTAAAAAATTACCATATTATGAGGGCTGCTGATAAAGCTTCCACACAAGATAGTTCATATGGCCGACAATAGTTCACAGGATTTGCCGCTACTAACCATGGTACTTCAGCTTGTTTTGGAGGCAGAAACGGTATGTAGTAGTCAGCTAAGTTCTTGCTTTCAGACTAATTAGTAACTTGATGCAAGTTCCGTTGGTGCTCATAAAGCAAATGGTAACGGAGACAAAATAAAACTCACGAGGATTGGATCCAGGGGAACAGGTGTTTACCTGTGTTGCATAGAGTGAGCTTCTCCTTCCCAACGATGAGCTCGGACATCTGCCCCGGGCGTGGCGCTGACCCTGGCATAAGAAATCCCCAAATTTTAATCCAAATCCCCACCCTTAAGATCAGCTAAGACCCTTATTGCTTACATAAGACGTCGTTGGGCTTGGTTTGGCCTAAGGGCCCTGCTCGGCCTCGGCGACGGCCACAGAAAGGAGCTGCTGCACCGCCGCCCTTCTCCTGTGTGCGCGCGCGAGGCCGCCCCGGCGCCGCCGGGGAGGGCAGCGCTTGCTACCATGGCGCGTGGCCCCCCACCTCTGGGTGCGCGTGCGAGGCCACCCCGCCACCATGGCCGTCGAGGGAGGGAGAGGAGAGGGAGCTCAGGGAGTGCGGCTGCTGATGGGAAGAGAGAGTGCTGCTGCAGTGGGGCGGAGATGAGAGATCCCGTTCGGACAGAGGAGGGAGGGAGGTCGAGCTATATGTACTGTGGACATATCACAGACGGTTTAAACCACGAACCGGCAGTGAATCAAATTATCACTGCCGGTTCGTGGTTGGAACCGACAGTGAAGCTCGTAATCACTGGTGGTTCAAAAACCGGCAGTGAACCTTATTATCACTGTCGGTTCCAGCCACGAACCGGCAGTGAAGCTCATTATCACTGCCGATTCTAGCCACGAACCGGCAGTGAAGATTCACTGCCGATTCCAGCCACGAACCGACAGTGATAATGAGCTTCACTGCCGGTTTGACCCCTACCCCAATCATTTGAATGTCTGTCAGAGTTTGAACCAGTAGTGAAGATTTATCACTGCCAGCCCAATACAATCCGGCAGTGATGGGCCGGCAGTGATGTTTGAATCTGTAGTAGTGGTTACATCATGTCCAGATACAACGTATACAGGACTATACATGTCTACAATACATGTCTAATACTGTGTTCAGATAACCACAAAGAATTACTTCTATAAATACATAAATAATAATAGATAGATAGAATCAAAGATCCTGTGTTCAGATCTTGTCCATAACTTATCAATAATTGTGACATTAAGATTCAGGAATTAATAGGGGAGATAGATAGCAAATCAGCCAAAAAAACTGCAACATGAATGAGTCTCTAGTCATCTGCTTACAATTCAGAGGGAGGAAAAGAGAGAAGGTGGTCACCTCTGCCTCTGTTTTCCTAACAATTAGTATGTAGGAGAGTGAAAAAAATAAAAATAAGTTGACAAAGATGGAACCAAGAGGTAGCCTCAGAAATGAACACGATGGCCTCATCTGATCTTTTGTTGTGACTTAACCACAGCATGCAATTGACAAATGGGTACGCTTTGGAAGAACCTCAACGCTGGCGACACATACATAAAACAACACATGTAGAGAGGAAGAGAGGGGTGCAGTTCAGACCGTGAGGGGACACAGTATTTGATAGAACACAGGGAGGGGGCGTGATATGACAACAAAGGCCTCGTTTGGTTAGCAGGGGTTCTTCAGAATCCGGATAAAATAAATCTCAGGATCCTAGAATTACATCCAAATGGGTAAAATTCTGTTGGATTTTAACACACAAACATGGAATCCAGTGAAACATGTTATTAATTTTATCCGGATTATAAAAACCCGCAGGTAACCAAACGGGAGCAAAGCCTGTCATCAATATATGTATACACATGAACATGCTGTGGGACTTTCAAGATCATCAGCCTATATTTTCAAGTTACATGATATAATTTTCATCACAGGCTATAGAGAAGCAAAGATTTTCATCACCTGCACGGTGTGACATCGGTACATGGTGCATCAGCAAAATAATTTTTTACATGCCCCTGAACACTGAAATTGGCGTATAGCAATGTGTTTTTTGCGGCTCCAAAGAAAGGTGGCCACAGGATGGAAGATAGAACGGCTCTCACAATTGGAGGCAACGTGGACAGCCTCCCTGATCGTGGAGCTGTCGGCTATTATAGAGAAGCAAAGATTTTCATCACCTGCACGGCTGTCGTCTGACAGTGTGACATTAGTACAAGGTGCATCAGCAAGATAATTTTTTACATGCGTCTGAACACTAAAATTGGCCTATAGCAATGTGTTTTTTTGGATAGATACATGCATCATGATAATAGCATATAGTTGCAGGCCAAATCAGCATATGTAACATATAGTTGCAGGCCAAATCAGCATATGTAAGACTCAGTAGAGGCTGAACAAAATGGGGAAAAAAACGCTCTGCGACAGCCGTACAAAAGGTGAGGGGAGGGAAATAAAGAGAGAGGAATGTGCCTTTGCCTCACCTGAGCAGAGGGCGTCGTGGCCAGTGACGGGCACTGCCGGGGCCAACGGGCGGCGCCTCGCCACAGCCCGTCGCGCCCTGCAAGCGTGTCGTGTCGTTAGCCAGCGGTGCGGCCCCAACTGGCACGCGGGGACGCGACGGTGGAGGAGAAGGAGGGTGGCTGCAGCCAGCGCGCCGTGCTCGCGCCAGCCGCCGGTGCCCTATCCACGTCGGGGAGAGAGAGAGAGCGAAGGGGAGAGAGGAGGCGCCTAGGGTTTCGTACAGAAGCGGTGCCACTTATTAGTTGACCATTAGTTGACTTTTCAGAGTGTGAGATGTGCACTTATTTTGAAACCGACAGAATATTTTAATTAAAGTTCTTTTCAAGGAATAAGTTTTATGAAATGCACAAAAAGAACAGATGTTCACACACCTCTATGAATCAGATTTTAGCTTAGCATTGAGTCCTTAATTAAAGGAAGCGGTGCCACTTACCCTTTGAGTCCGTTCTCTTTTGGCTTGATGCAAAAGCCATCAGAAGCTAGTAGTTTCAACAAAAAAATCGGTGGAACAAAGGATTCATCTCTCCGTGCATTTACGGGTATGTTTAATTTATGTGAACACATGGTGCAAATGAGCCCATGTGTGTGTGATGAATGATTGACACATATGTGAGAGGTTTGAAGCTTTTCCGATTGAGTCATATTTCATATGTGCTTGATTATGCTAATGGCTAACCGGAGGTGTTGTGTTGAGTTGTGTTGTGTTAAGTGTATTGTGCAACATGTCTCTTGACTTGTATTGCGCAAATGTGGAGCTCGGAGGCGGTGGTTGACGGCGAGGTGAAGGTCAAGTAGGACGTGCCGTGCCGATGGACTGGGAGCAGTGAAGGACGGACGTGAGGCTTGGACCGAGGGACCAGGACGTCGGGTGACCAGCCGCGGTGGCTGACACTTGGGGACATCGACAAGTGCAAGAGTACGTGGGTGATGAAGATGGCGTTGACCAAGTCAAGAGGAAGACGATGACGTCGTGGCACTTGGCGGAGGCTGGACACGCATCTACATGGCTGATGTAGATGGCGTCGGTCAAGTCAAGAAGGAAGGCGAAGACGTCAAGCTTGGCGGAGGTCAGACACGCGTCGACATCGGTTAGTCGCGTCTGGCGAGGTGTGCACGGGTTTCGTGGTTTCGTCCTCAAAACCATCGGAAGGGTTTGGTGGTTTCGGCCTCAAAACCATCGGAGGGGTTTGGTGGTTTCGACCACAAAAACATTAGAGAACGGTTTGCTGATTTGGGCCTCAAAACCAGGCGTGGACGGTTTGGTGGTTTGGGCCTCAAAATCATTGGCGGCGGATCGGCGGACACATGGTAGCATCTCGAAGCTTGCATCGAGGCGAAGCGGTGTCGATAAGGCGCCACATCCATTGGATCGATGCAGAAAAACTTGGATGGATTTACCCCTAGCGGGTATTTAGGATAAGTACTTCATGTGAGGACATTTTTATCTTTTGACGGGCGCCTATATATATGTGAAGGGATTAGTTGGTGTTGGAATAAACCACACCATGTTCGGTCGTGGTGTGTGCAGCTGCATGCAAGTGTGCATGCGCGGGTGTGCATCGAGTCGGTGTTGGCCAGGTCTTCGATGTTCGGCGACGAAGGCTGGAATATGCATGTGTGCCAAGTCTATGGTCAGACTGGAGACTGATTCCTGTGGAGAGCAATGGCTCATGGCCCAAGTCTATGGTCAAGATGGAGATCTATTCTTGTGGAGAGAGCAACGGCTCGTGGCTAGGAGTTCACGGTCACCAGCACGAAGCGTTCGTACGCGTATTGATGGTCAAGGCTGCATGGGTGTTGTGTTGGTGTGGGCTATAAGCCGCCTTGTAAGCTTTGTGTGAGTTGAGTCGAGAAAAACAGAGAGAGCGCCGGTGTTGTGTCGCCGTTGCGGCGTTCGTCGCCCCGGCAGGCGTGGGTCACCCGGCGAGTCTCCTCTCGTGTTCCAAATGTGTCCCGAGTTGTGTTATCATTAATAATAGCCAAGATACAGGCGTTTATGTTACTATAATCGTTCGTCGATCCTCGGTTCCAACAGTTGGGCAGCCATCCTTAGAGGGTCACTCTCATTTGTGTGGTGTTAAGAGGAGGCTAGGGTTAGAGAGAAAAGAGTGGCTCTTGTTCTTGAGCTTTTTATCATCTTAGCTTTGATTAGGCTAGCAGTGGCATGTAATCTGACCTCTTGAGTTAATCTAAGGATCAATTTCGTGCACCACTTGTTGCCCGCTTCGATCTGAGCTTTTCAATTTTCTGTGATTTGTGGAGCTATTTTTGGGATTTTTCGTTTTGTCAATTCTAGACTAAATTGAGTCGTTCTTTTTGCGTTGATTAGTGCTATGACATGAGTTGAAGCTATCCTCAGAGTTAATTTGGTTGAATCGACTCGAGCACGGAGAAATTGACGATTTTCATTTTGGCGAACATTTTTCGTGTTCTTGGCTCATTCTGAAATTTCCCGGAGATTGGATAGAAATTGGGCGATGATTCTTTCGGATAGCTCATCCACTCCGTGGTGATTATCTGTGTAAAGTTTGGGAGCCAATCGTGGAGGTTTGATCGAGTTTCTCTTGATTTTTGGGACCGGCTTTTTCCTGTTCGTAGCCCGTCGGTCCTTTGTTGCAGTCGGGCGCACAGGTGTGGGCAGCAGCCCCGGTCGTTTGCCTCTGCAGCCGAGCCGGTGTTGGTCGATCTCCTCGCTGTTCCTCCGTTCGCTCGTTTCCTTCTCTAGTTCGCAAGCGCTGCGAGGCGGCATCGTCCACCAGCGCCGAGCGTCTCCAGTAGCGCTTGCTCTTGCTCGCGGTCCAGGAGCAGCAAGGCAGCCTGATTAGATCTCTCGCAGTGGGTGTGCAGTCCGGCCCTGTGGTTGCTCTTCAGTCCCTGGAATTTCCAGTCGTAGACTTAGGAATTCCTGAGCTCACTAGTTCGTCCGCGATTTATTCGTTTGAGCTCTGATTTGATTTTCGTCTATCGTATTGACTTTGTGGTGTTCCACTGTGCTCCTAGCGAATATCTATCTACTTATTTGGGTCGTGGACATCACGGTATCTTATTTGCGTGTTTGACGGTGATTTTAGGACCGTGGTCAAAAGTTCCGCAAGAAACTTCATACAGTAGTGTGTGAACATGACCGAGGCAACTTCATATAGAGTTTGTGTATAGTTTTCCTTCAATAGCCGTGCAGACAATGGGTCAATTCATCAACTGAGATCGAGATCTGTTTTTTTTCCGTGGAAGAATCCAGCGGAATTGACGAAAAAAAATATGAACCAGGAATTCGAGGCTGCCACATACAGAGGTTGACTTGAAGAATATTGAAGCATGCGCATGGACGAGACATTGAGTTGGACGTCGATGGATTTGTGTCCTTGGGACGCAGAGCTGGCCCAAGAAGTACACTACTTCCTGCAATACTCCATCCTGGGAGGGATGATTCGTCCTAGGCCGCGTTCACTTACCATGCATACCTAAAATATTTCCTCTTCCACTCGTCACATCGAATTTTTAGACGCATGTATGAAGCATTAAATGTAGGTAAAAAAATAACTAATTGCATAGTTTGTCTGTAAAGTTCGAAACGAATCTTTTGAGTCTAATTAATCCATGGTTGGACAAATTTTACCAAATAACAACGAAAATTGCTACAGTAACTTTTCACCCAAATTTTCTCAACTAAACACAGCCCTAGATAAAAAAAGGCGGCGTGAAGAATTATCTATCTTTTATTATATATTTCGTACTCCATCGGTCCCAAAATAAGTGCACATATCCTAATTTAAGGAGTCAACCAATATCAAGTTTTACTAGATTTATTTATAGAAAATAGTATCGACATTTGTATCTCAAAATAGATTTACTACAAAAATAGTGGTGTGATTAATCTAATGATGCATGCTTATTTGGTATCATAAACATTAGTATAGTTTTGTACATATTTGATCGAATTTAAGATTAGTTGACTCTTCGAAGTACAAGACGTGCACTTATTTTAGATGCAGGTAGTACTTTAATTAAACATTTTTCAGAGAAAAAAAAGCTTTACGAAATTAATGCACAAAAGAAAAGAACGAATGTTCACACAGCTCTATCAATCAAGATTTTAGCTTAGCTTTGACTCCCTAATTAAACGAAACGGTGTCACTTCCTCCGTCCTATAATATAGTGTATTATAAAAATTTTAAGACAACTTAAGTGAACACTCAAATGACGTATGTACCCATACATGATTTCACTTAAAAAGTTTCCCCTCAAATCACACTACTACACAAATCTTAACTGTTGCAGGTAAAAAGGGTTAACCAAGGCGGTTTTTGCAACCACTTCGGAGTAAAGGTCGCGGTTAATCGTGGCCTTAACCGAAGCGGTTGAGTTATGTAGCCCGCCACGGTTAATAATTTCAGGAAATTAAAAAAAGCCCACCGAGCCTGGTACCACACGCCACCGTTGTCCGTGGTACGATCCACGCCGCCGCAGCCTTAGGTGGCCGAATCTGCTCCTGACACCGGATCTAGGCCTCCCCGCCGACGCCACGCCGCTAGATCTACTTCTGGTGCACTCCTCCTCACACTACTACACAAATGATTTTGCAAGACGGTGCCCTTTTATTAACGGAGGCAGTCACAAAATCCAACCGCCTTGGTTAATGCCTACGATTAATGGAGACGAGCGTTTTTTATTTACCGAGGCGGGCGAAATCCAACCACCTCCTAAAATCGATTTACGGAGACGGGCGTCTTAAGACAACCGCCTCCAAAAATAGCCTATTTTCGTAGACGGTTGTCTTACATTGCCCGCCTCCGTAAATCGATTTTTAGAGGCGGGCACGCTATAAAGCCCACCTCCGAAAAGGCCGAGGCCCAACAGGCCTAACGAGGCCCGATTTCTAGCTTGAAGTATAAATACGTAGACTAGGGTTTCTTCACTCTTCAATCTCTCTGTCTCACCGCTCCCTCTCCCACCAAGCCAACGCGGCACCCTCGCCTCCCTCTCCCACCACTCTCTCCCTCACTCTCTCCTCCCTCACTCCCCCACGCAGGGAGGCCGACTCCCTCCCTCCCGAGCCCATCGACGCCGGCGCAGGACCCTCTCCCTCCCCCCTCTCGGATCCGGCGACTCCCCTCGAGCACCCCTAGTCCCTCACCTCCCCAAGCGGTGGCGACCATCCCCCACCTCCCGAGTAGCCTAGCAGTTGTGGTGAGGCTGCCCTCACCTTCCGACGGCAGAGCGCTCCCTCCCTCCTCGTCGACGCCCGCGCACAGATTCGGTGGAGGGCTACCGGATCTGGGAGGAGGGCGGCTGGATCCGATAGATCCCGGCCAGATCCAGTTGAGGTCACGTTGGTGGCGCCGATGAAGGTACAACTCTCATCTCCCTCTCTTTTCCCCTCTGACCTCACTCTTCCCTCTCAAATCCGGTGCAGATCCGTCCCTAAACCTACCTCCCTCGCAGATCCATGATGATGTGCGTGCTACAGCGGCGTGGGTGCTGTTGCGGGCTCCGATCCCCCTCAGCTTGGCGGCATGGGTGCTGTGGTGAGCTCCGATGGCTGCAGCGGCATGGGTGCGGCGGCAGGCTTCGTTCCTCGTCAACTCCGGCTCCGGTGGGCTCGCAATGAGGAGGAGGCGTGCCCAGATCCGGCAGACACGACAACATCGGGCTTGATTGGGCCTGGTGGTAGGCTCGATTGGGCTCGCTAGGGTTTGTTTATTTATTTAAATCGATTAATGGAGGCGGACAGCTTAACGCGACCGCCTCCATTAATTGATTAACCGAGGAGGGCAAAAACAACCGCCTCCAAAAAAGGTTGATAAACCGTGATCTTTGATTGGAGGGCGAGGGGAGGGGCGTGGCTGGGGAGTCGGGGGCGCGGCTAGGGAGTTAGAGTGGCTAAGGAAACCCTAAATCTCTACTATATATACAATCAGCGCGATATCAGGTCGAGATGGGCTACCTGTTGGGCCATCATTTACCGAGGCAGGCTTTATAGTGTAACCGCCTCCAAAAATGGATTAACGGAGGCGGTTGCGTTACAATAACCGCAGCGGTTAATAGGCATTATCCGAGGCGGTTTTGTTACCATGCCCGCCTCGATTAATGATTAACTGAGGCGGTTGCGTTATACAATAGGCATTAACCGAGGTGGTTCTATTATAATACCCGCCTTGGTTAATGATTAACCGAGGCGGTTGCTAGTCCGGGTGCCCTGCCTCGACTAACCGAGGCGAGCAACCAGGCTGCTCGCCTCGGAGCCTCATTTTGAAACGCCGTGCAAAAGTTTTTATGTAGTAGTGTCATGATTTCTTTTTTAATAAACTTTGCTAAATCTAGACATAATCATTACACAGAACGCATTATATTTAAGTACAAATTTTAGAAGTTATAATATACTATATTTTAGGATGGAGGAGTAGCGTTTAATTTATGAGTTCGTTCTCTTTTAACTTGATGATCAAGTACAGATCGATGGTTGAATGCTAGCAAAGTTCGTTAATAGAGCCGTACAAGAAAGGGTTTTCCACCAGGTGCACAAGTGTCCAATACGAATCACAACAACTTAACCACGAAAGTGACATCCTTACTTTCTTTGGTCTTGCATGGGGTTGAATATATATATATATATATATATATATATATATATATATATATATATATATATATACCGCCAGATGTTTTCGCCGTCCTGACAAGAAAAGGATCGTAACTCCTCATAGGAAGGAGAGATCAAAAGGATGTATTACGTATGTGTCTCTCTTGTCTTGGTCTTGAATTAATTTTACGCATACTGTTTACTCAGATGTAAATAAAGCTTTGACCATTACAAAACCAATAAATTCATGTAGATTACTATTTGAGACGTCAAAATCGAATCAGAGAGCTGACGTACTTTTGAATATAAGTGTATAGAATATATGAGTTCTACGCATATATACAGTCAAACTAGTCAAACGCCGCAAGTGTTCCAACGTTGTCCCAGTTACATTATTATTATTTTTTTACTGAGAGGATCAGGTCAATATACATGACTGCTTCAATAATACACTACTGAAAGTACAGCCTACTTTAATTATCTTCGGTATACTCTTAGCAAATCACAGTGCAACGGCATCTTTCCTGTCTACGCTGATGTCCAAACTAGCTACCTACATTTGTGTAGAACTGTAGATAAACTAGCCAGCGAGGATTTTTACCATGGATGTTGACTATATATAGAGCAACATTACGTGGAATGAATATATCTTGTGTGGATAAACTAGCCAGCGAGGATTTTTACCATAGATGGTGACTATATGTCTCTATATATAGAGCACTTGTAGTATGATTATATCAAATGAATATATCTATGTTACACTAAAAAATATTACATTTATTATTGTTGGCATCTGCTATTCAACCTGCTATCGTTGTCATTTCTCTTGCATAGGAGGTAAGCATGGCCAACATACGGATTGACGAGCGTGACCAGTGGCAGGTGGCGTACTTTTATTTATTGTTTAATTAATAGATTTGTAGATGCAACCTTTATTTAGGCTGTGTTTAGATGTGGGTGTAAAATTTTTGGAAGCACGGTAACTCTTTCGTTTTTATTTGGTAATTAGTATTCAATCATGGGCTAATTAGTTTCTTAAGATTCGTCTCACGATTTACATCCAAACTGTGTAATTAGTTATTTTTTTACCTATATTTAATGCTCCATGCATGCGTCCAAAGATTCGATTGTGACGGAGAATCTTGTAAAATTTTTTAGAACGCATCTAAACAGGGCCTTATTGTTTCCCACCAGGAGTACTCCGTATTTGATATTTCGAGGTGCGGTTGGCTGCCGACTCCTGTAAATCCTTACTATTTTTAGAAATGGAGGGCTGGAGGGAGTTTTGTGGATGCTCGCTTGTATAGACATTTTCTTTTACCGTTGCGAGAAATAGATTATTTAGTGAAATTATCATCTAAAGACTAAAGCGTGGCGAAGTTAGGAAAACTGTGATTGCCAACAAATTTGAAACGGCTTGGTTGCTCTCTCTTTTTTTTTGGTGCTGAAGATTTGTGTATTTTTCTAACACATCCTGTGAGGTTTAGCATGTGAAAAAAAGAACCTGATTAGCAAAGCTGAAAGATTGGTAGTGTTTGTTACTTCTCGAGTCCTTCGGTTTCAAGAATGGAGATGACTCACGCTTGTTGAGTATCGCACGACGTTGAACCAATATAATTGGTAGGTGAAGACTTTAGACTTTTGAGATGCACATCGTGACAGTGGCGAAGCTAGAGCAGATTGATGGGATTGCCCAACTTAATCATAACTACAGTGACCTATATGATGTTCAAAGAAAACAGCATACATAATGCGCAATTACCATATTTTAACATTAAATTTTGACTTCTAGCAATAACAATGAGATTTTGGTCGAAACATAAGGTAGAGGTAAATGGTAATGGAAAAAGTCTACGTAACCCCCTCAACTATTTAGGGTGGACTATTTCACCTCCCCCTCAAACTATAAAACCAGATTTTCTACCTCCTGAACTTTCTAAAACCGGTCAAATAACCCCCTAAGCGGTTTTGGGCGGTCAAATAACACTCACCATTAACAAAAAGAAGACCACGTTGAGCACTTTAGCAAAATATGTCATCCAGTCCAGGAGACCAGGATCAAGATTCCACTAGCCTAAAATAAAGAGAATAGATAGGTCAATTATTTAGCAAACAAATTATACAATTATTATCTATTAAAAGTAGATGTGTTGCATTACCTGCCAAAGATCATATTTATGCCCTTTTCTTCCATGGTCATGAAACTTCCAAACTCATCCCGGGATAAACTTCTCGATCGGCTTGTCTACAGTATCTAAAACAAGAAAATTACATTTGCAAGCATAATCAAATTGTAGATTTGCACTATTATAATGTACATATAGAAAGAGAGAAAACCCCAGCTAATACTAACCCTAATTAAACCAGTAAACCTTAATTTCAATTTGAACACTATGAATCAGATGTGATGCCTTGCCTTTTCTTTCTTTTGGACCAGAAGAGAAAGAGCCGGAGAGGCGTGAGGCCATGAGGGACTGAGGGTGGCTGGCGGGTTCTTCCTCCGGGCGCCGCCTGCTTGTTGCATTGTCCGGTGCTCTGCTCCGCTACTCCCTGCGTAAAACCGTACTGCCGTAGAGATGGAAGAGAAAGGGACATCAGCGTCGCCGGCTCGTGCTCGCCGAGCAGGCAGGGCGCGTGAACTCGTGGGCGGCGGGCGGCTTGATTGCAATTCGCTACGAACGGAGGCAGGCAGGCGAGGCGTCGCGTACTCGTGGCTTCGAGCGGAACTGCGGAAGGAACTACGCCACCTCTGGAGTCTGGACCTCGGACTCGACCGATGCAGGGAGTCAACGATGCTTGCACTGGAACCTGGAAGTGCGACGTGGGCTTCTTGGCTGTAGTGGGTGCCTCATCTTGGGCCATGGGGGGTGCCTATTAGGCCAAATCTCTTTAGTCCTCGTTTCGCAAAAAAAAATCTCTTTAGTCCTCAAGTATTTTCGGAAATTTGGGGGGTGCCTGGGCACCCGGCAGCCATAACTGGGCTTCGCCCTGAATGTACTGCTTGTCAGTTCTACACAACACGAAATGACTCCATGGTCGTCATGGATGCTTGTGATCGTGGCTTGTTCTAATCTATCCTACACGTTTACATTACATCCAATTCAGGCATATGAACCAATATCAGACACTCTAGACCAACTCATTTGGTTGTCTCAGCTTGCCTTCTTTGTTAGTCCATCACTAACCAAGCATATCAGTGTTTTGCAATAGGATATACAACTTATTGTGTGGCGAACTAGACGACTTCAGTTCGTGCCATGGGACATGTCATCCTCGTCGGTGAGGTGCCGCTCCGCGCTCTCTTGACGATGTTGGAGAGACTGAGCACGGGAAGATATACACCAGTAACGGTGGCCTCTATGGGCCTTCTTTAGATACGCATGTATTCATCTCAATCACTACCGGAAAATATAAATTTGCCGTGCGCTCACATTTTGACGTGCGCTTTATTACGGGGCGCATGGTAAATAGAACATTTGCCGTGCGTCCAGTTCAAAGCGCACGGCAAACATTGGGCGTACGGTAACCTGTGTCTTTGTCGTGCGTCAAACACCACACCCACGGCAAATCTGAGCTTCGCCGTGCGCCACACTAGAGCCGCACGGCAAAGAGGCCTGCACGTAAACGGCGCTCAGCTGGACCGGACGCCCCACGACGGCCGTCAGGTGTGCCGTGCGGCTCCACCTTGTGCACGGCAAAGGTGGCCCGTTGTGCCGTGCGCCCCAGACACTGCGCACGGCGAAGGTGCCTCACGTGCGCGACACGTGCGTACCATTGACAGCCGTCCACCCCGCGGTAACGGCTGGCGCACGGGGGCACTCACGTGGTGCGTCTTTGCCGTGCGTTTGTTACTGGCGCACGGTGCGCCCGGTCGTTGGCGCACGACAGATATATATGTTTGCCGTGCATCTCCTACCGGCTCACGGCAAAGTTACAATTTTTTTTGATTTCTATACTTCTTTCTATTTCTCCACTACAAAGACATTACTTTGTACTCTATATTCCAATTTGATACATTTCTCGATATGTTTACTATATTTAACAATTTTCTATCATTTAAAGAATTTTTTTCGTAGAAGTCAAATTTAAACCGCAAGTGCATAAAATAGTAAAGTTCGTGGAAAAATGATATTCATGTAATACTTGCTTCGTACTGACGTGTTTACTGTTTTTAATTGCAGGTGATAGAACAAAGATGGTGGGCGGAGCAGTGCGAAAATGCATATATGTTTTCAGAAGAAGTGAGCCAACTTCCAATGAAGCTGAGGGGTCCCTAGAGATCTCTAGGGGCGCCAAAGGCAAGGGTAGAGGGAAGGGTGGCCCCAAGAAGGGCAAACAGTTGAGACGAGCGCAGCAGCAGGAGGAGGAGGAGCACCAGGAGGAGGAGCAGGTGCAGGATCAGGAGGATGAGGAGTATGTGGTGGAGGAGCAGGAGGAGCAGGCTTGTGGGTGGGAGGAGGAGGAGGAGGATGATGACACGACAGGGGGTGACTCTGGTGTGACCGTTTGGTAACGAGGTCCCTCGCGACTTCCGGATAGGCCGATACCTGTTGCCCTACGCCCGATGATTAAACCCCAGGGCCCACGGTAAGTAACTTTAGATGTTGTCAATACTTTTTCATTTTATAACTTGAAATCACAATTGAAACTAATATATCATCTTTTTCACTTTTGGCAGGGGTTGGGAAACCGTCGTTCCTGTTGGTCACAACCGCCTGGTCAACGGTATCCTGGGTCTTTTGGTCAGGTTGCACTTCCCAGGCATGATACGGATGGGTGAGGGTGATGCTGTCAGGTACGAGCCGGCCTGGACGTGGACACACTACAAAAATGCCCCCGATACTCACGATAGGGACGGCAGGTGCTTCGAGAGTAAGGCGGAGCGGGTGAAGACCGAGTTGTGGGTAAGTCTTTCTCGCACTACACTGCTCAATTCATCGTATTCATTGAACATTTTTTGAATATTGACTGGAGATCATCGTGTTTATATGTAGGATTTCTACAGGTTGGTGGATGGATATGCTGAGAAGGCGGAGGAGGTGCAGGATAGGGTATGCAAGAAGCTGGTGCTGGACATGCATTACGAGGCGCAAGTTCAGTGCATCATAAACTACAGCGCTTCCCAGCTTGGAAAGAAGATGTCAAAAGCGGAAGCAAGAACCTTTAAGCTGACCCAGGCGCAATACGAGGAGGTAAAATTAGATTTATTCTTAGATTAAGAACATCGCTTAATATGGTCTTCTTACATGTCGTTCACTTGTTCACGTGTAGACGCCTGCATGGTGGTGTCATAACGATTCCGAGTGCTAGAATCGCATAGTGGCCAGGTGGTTCACACCGGAGTGGATTGCAAAGCACGACGCTGGCCGACAGAAGCGTTTGCTGATGCCATACCCGACACACCATCAAGGCAACCTTACCAACGAGCAATACAGGGCTAAATGGGTATGAATATTCATTTCTTTGTTGTAACGTGCAATTACGCATAATTTATAATCAACTTGCTGTTTTTTCTCAGTCCAACGCACATGGTGGCGCTCCGTGCAACTAGTTCATGGGATGGGCCTTGTCCCACAAGGGCAAGGTGTCCGCGTCCGAGACCACCTACAACCCTGATGACCCGCCCCAGGCGTACAACAATCCCTCCATCCACGGCCGCCTCAATGTGTACACGGAGACAGGAAGGCAGGTCCATGGGCCAGAGTGGGATCCGACCAGTGTACCGCTTGATGGAGAGGTGATCATGAGGATAGGACAAGGAAAGAAGCATGGCCACTACTATATTGGCGACAACATTTTAGACTCAGCCAGTACTCCCACTCTCGCAGAGCTCCGAGCGCGGAGCACGAGCAGTAGCCCTCCCATACTCTCACGGTCGTCCGCGGCACTGGCCCATGTGGAGCGACTTCAGGTTATTTCTGTTTTATTCATCGTTACTAAATTTCTACATAAGTTTCCTTTGCTTTGTAACATTGGGATGAACAATTGTAGGTCTGGCTGGATGAGCAAGAAGCGGCACACCAGACGGCCTTAGCCGCGATTGAGCAGCGGGTGGCCCAGCAGGTGGCCGAGCAGCAGCAGCAGATGGCCCTACAGATCCAGCAGCAGATGCAACAGCATATGGCTCTACAGCAACAGTACATGGCCCAGCACATGCAGGCTTGCATGCTAGCTGTTCAGAGCGGTCAACCGATGCCCTCGATGCCCCCGATGCCCCGATCATGTTCCTTCCGACTCCGGTTCCTGCTCCTGCAACCCCTGCTGTAAGTTACTTGACATCCTTGTTGTTTTATTTCAATGATTAGAGACTTAGAGAACGTAGAGACTTAGACTCACTTAGAGACCTAGATAAAGTAGAGACTCAGAGAACTTAGATTATAACTTAGAGACCTAGAGATAGTAGAGACTTAGAGAAATTGCATTATAATTTACAGAACCTAGATTATAACTTAGATAACTTGATTCTTGTCTCACATGCAATCTACTCTTTTTTTTTGCAGAATCAATCGGTGGCATCGAATAATCTCAAAGCGTCGTCGGGCATGTCACCGACGTTTCCCCCACAGCAGCTGTTCCCACCTCTGTTGGACGGCGCATGGCCCTCGTTCGAGCCACCTCCTTCTCAATGAGCTTGTTTACTTAATTTAAGTTTCTGAACTATGTGGACTTGTGGATGGACTTGAATAATGTTTGTGCATGAACTATGAACTTGTGAATGAACTTTGTGAACTTGTGGATGGTTATTGTGATATATATGATGCCTGTGATGATTATTATGATATATATGATGCATGTGATGATTATTATGATATATATATCATGCTTGTGTTTTTTGAATGAGTGGGGATTTTTAAATGCGAAAAACAAAAAAACAGAAACAAGTTGGTCACTTTGCCATGCGCCAGACAGGGGGCGCACGGCAAAGTGACTATTCCTGCGCCCCCGAATGGCAGCTTTGCCGTGCGTTGGAAGAGGCTGACGGCAATGGTGCCATTCTTTGACGTGCGCCTAGCAGAAGACGCACGACAACGATTGATCTTTGCCATGCGCCAAGAAGAAGACGCACGACAAAGTTTAAAACTTTGCGGTGCGTCATGGACACACGGCGCACGGCTAACGGAGCCACGTGCCGCCAGCCTACCCGCTGTTAACGTCGCTGCCGTTTGGGGGAGCCCGGGGAGGGCTTTTTTTTGCCGTGAGTCGACTTTGACGCACGGCAAAGATGTTCGCCGTGCGCGCGATAAAAAGCGCACGGCAAAGCCCCTTTGCCGTGCAAATTGCTGCCGTGCGGGCTTTGTCGTGCGCCGCGATGAAAAACGTACGGCAAAGCGCTTGCCGTGCGTATACTGGGGTTTGCCGTGCGCCGCCGGCGCACGGCAAAGGGGCGCTCTCCCGTAGTGAATCCACGTGTATTGAAGTGGATTGAGGTGGAATTGAGCTAAATTATATTCTATTTCTCTCCAACACATGTGGATTGAGGTGGATATATATATGTATCAAACATGCCATAGCGTGGCTAAGAAGGCGATGGTGCCGCAGCTTCCGGCCATTCTGGGTACCATGCCACAGGCTTCATCAAATGAAGCACCGGAAACAAAATATATGTACCGCATCGGTCTTGTTGGGGATGTCCGCTTGGCTCTTGTCTCTTGCAGCTTGCTCCCTCACCCCACAAAATTTATTTACCACATTATTGAATAATTAGTTAGCTCGTCATCAATCTTCCGCGTATTACCAAGAGTGCTGGATGTGACTATAGCGATAATGACTATTCAGGTATAATTTGTACTCGATTGCCCAGAGTGTCAAGATCTAAGCAAACTTTTATTTATACTACTAAGAAAAAAATATTTTCCTTGTGATCAGAATCCAGTCTACCATCAAAACAATCTCACGAAGTGATTCTGATTCATTATCTGAAACACTTCTTGAGAGAATCTGAAATTGAAACGTTTCTATAAGAATCTAGATTCTTATCAAACACATCCTAAGTCAGACTTGGGTCGATCGAGTACTAAATTTAAGATGATCTGCACCATGTGAACGCTAAGGACTGACCCGGCGGAGCACTAGGACTCTCCATGAATGTATGCATGGTAATGTAGTACTAGTCAATGGAATTAATTACATCTACCTTTCCCCACAGGTTTTACCATGCTGGCATCTGAACGCACAAGATTTCTGATCCATATAAGTGAACAATGTTAATGCATTTCGGTCTATATTCACATAACATCCTCCTCATTTTTGTTTCAGTTTTTAGTCCCCAAACTTTATGTTATATTTGCAAAAGGCATTCCTAGTACCTAGCATGACCTTTGTCCAACTATTAACTCAAGTTGCACAGTTTTTTTAACGGAACTCTAAAGTTGTGCCAAACAGAGCTGTTGAGGTTTTTGGGCTTGGCCCAAACATATTTAGGCTGCGTTTAGTTCACGAAAAGAAATTTTTTGGGTATCACATCGGATGTGTCGGAAGGATGTCGGGAAGAGTTTTCGGATACTAATAAAAAAACAAATTAATCCGTCATTAGCACATGTTGGTTACTATAGCACTTAAGGCTTTTCGTGGACTAATTAAACTTAAAAGATTCGTCTCGCGATTTCTCCGAGAACTGTGCAATTAGTTTTTTTTCGTCTACGTTTAGTACTCCATGCATGCGTCCAAACATTCGATGTGATGGATTGAGGCAAAATTTTTTGGAAACTAAACCAGGCCGGGACGTATTTGTGTGCTCGTGTCAATGCTAATGAGGTAGCTATCTTTGTTGGAATTAATTGATCATGATACCTTAGCAACTAGCTAGGTACCCCGAACATTAGGTTGGAATTAAATGAAAGATTGCACTGTACAATTCATCAACAAACAAAAAACACAAAAATAGATGACGGATATACCCTAGATATAAACACAGATGACTTTACTAAAACTTAAGCTTGGTTGCTGACTTGACCACTTTTTTTTATCGGGTATAACTTGGACGCACACTACCTACAAACTCCACACTCACACACCCGTGCGCATCCGTACACATGTAAAGAAGAGAGTAGTACCACCGAACACGTACGCTTGCATGTATCTTAAAATTTTCTGAAAAAATTCTAGCAAAAGATACGATGAATAGCGTTCGCCTGACTCGGCCACTTGGGCCTTGTTTAGTTCCTTCCAAATTTCAAATTTTTATACTCTTTCTCGCTCGCATCGAATCTTTAGACGCATGCATGGAGCACTAAATGTAGGTAAAAGAAATAACTAATTGCACAGTTTATCTGTAATTTGCGAGACAAATCTTTTAAATATAATTAGTTCATGATTAGATATTAATTGTCAAATACAAACGAAAGTATTACAATAGCAAAAATTAAAAAAAAATAGCCATCTAAACGAGGCCTTTGGTAAACTGAGGAATGGATCGCTACCCTACCTACCTCGCACCCGAGGCGGCCCATACCACGTGTCTCTCTGTCTCATGTACTTTAATAACGGCTGGGTCCGTATTATTCCCAGGACCAGGGATACATGCTGGTGGCCGCGACCACCCTTGCGGGCGCGCAACGTGATTTGATGCGACGAGACGAGACCGGCCACGGCGACACGATGTGGCGCGAAACATTGGACGGCGGCGGCGACGACGACGATGCCGACGCCGCCGCGTGCAAGCGTGTACCAAGGTTTTGGGATTCGTTTTAGAAAAAAAAAATCAGTCCCAACCGAATTGGATGAATTTCGGGAAAATTCGGATGAATTTCGGACTCAATTCGGTGAATTTTCGGAATATAAAGCATAAAATTCATTTTAGATCTCATCGAAATAGACAAATTTCACCAAAATTCAGACTAATTCGGTCGAATCCCAGAACCTTGGCGTGTACTACTACCACGACTAGCCTATTTTACCTACCCCGCGTCCTTCCTCCCGCTGGCACCGGCTGGCAGGCTGCTGTACCCGTTAAACGCCCATCTCGCCACGCCGCTTCCCATGCCCGGTCGTCGCCGTCCTCTCGCTCCTCCACCAACGTCCAACCCAGCTGCCTATATAAAACCCACCCAGCAGCCCATGACACCACACCACACACACCTTCCAGCTTCCAAGCGATCGAGCTAGTCCTCCTCGCCATATGAGCTACCACCGCAGCTAGCTCCTTCATCATTCCTGCTCACAAGACACAACACAGAGACACACCAACGATCATCACTACTCAATCAACTGACCCACATGGGCAGCCTTGACACTACCCCTGCCGCCGCCGCCTTCGCCGACATCAACGGCAGCGGCGGTTTCCAGCCGCTCAACGCCGACGACGTGCGCTCCTACCTGCACAAGTCGGTCGACTTCATCTACGACTACTACAAGTCCGTGGAGTCGCTGCCGGTGCTCCCAGGCGTGGAGCCAGGCTACCTGCGGCGCCTGCTGCAGTCGGTGCCGCCCACCTCCTCCGCGCCGTTCGACATTGCCCTAAAGGAGGTCCGCGACGCCATCGTCCCGGGGATGACCCACTGGGCCAGCCCCAACTTCTTCGCCTTCTTCCCTTCCACCAACAGCGCCGCCGCCATCGCGGGCGAGCTCGTCGCCTCCGCCATGAACACCGTCGGGTTCACCTGGCAGGCCAGCCCGGCCGCCACCGAGATGGAGGTGCTCGCGCTCGACTGGCTTGCGCAGCTCCTCCGCCTGCCGTCCACCTTCATGAACCGCACCGCGGAAGCTGGGCGCGGGTCCGGTGGTGGCGTCATCCTCGGCACCACCAGCGAGGCCATGCTCGTCACGCTCGTCTCCGCGCGTGACGCCGCCCTGCGCCGGGCCGGCTCCGTTGGCGTCGCTGGGATCACCAGGCTCGTCGTCTACGCTGCTGACCAGACCCACTCCACCTTCTTCAAGGCATGCCGCCTCGCTGGATTCGACCCTGCCAACATCCGCTCCATCCCCACCGGCCCGGAGACGGACTACGCCCTCGACCCGGCGAGACTGCTCGAGATCATGCAGGCCGATGTCGACGCCGGCCTCGTGCCCACCTACATCTGCGCCACCGTCGGCACCACGTCGTCCAACGCCGTGGACCCTGTCAGAGCCATCGCCGACGTCGCCGCCGTGTTCAACGCGTGGGTGCACATCGACGCCGCCTACGCCGGAAGCGCGTGCATCTGCCCGGAGTTCCGCCACCACCTGGACGGCGTCGAGCGCGTCGACTCCATCAGCATGAGTCCGCACAAGTGGCTCATGACGTGCCTGGACTGCACGTGCCTCTGGGTGCGCGACACGCACCGCCTCACGGACTCGCTGGAGACCAACCCGGAGTACCTCAAGAACGATGCCAGCGAGTCCGGCAACGTCACCGACCTCAAGGACATGCAGGTCGGCGTCGGCCGCCGCTTCCGGGGGCTCAAGCTCTGGATGGTCATGCGCACCTACGGCTCCGCCAAGCTCCAGGAGCACATCCGCAGCGACGTCGCCATGGCCAAGATGTTCGAGGACGCCGTGCGCGCCGACGACCGGTTCGAGGTCGTGGTTCCGAGGAACTTCGCGCTCGTGTGTTTCAGGATCAGGCCGCAAGGCGCCATGACGGAGGAGGACGCCGAGGAGGTCAACCGTGAGCTCATGGAGCGGCTGAACAGGACAGGCAAGGCTTACCTGGCGCACACGGCGGTCGGCGGCAAGTTCGTGCTGCGGTTCGCGGTGGGGTCGTCACTGCAGGAGGAGAGGCACGTGCGAAGCGCGTGGGAGCTCATCAAGAAGACGACCACCGAGATCATGGAGGAAGAGATATAGAGAATATTACAATTGATTATTATTCTTATTATTTATTTCTGTTGGATTAATAAATATTGTTATGCCAATCGAAAGGTAGCGCCCAATAAAGCCTTTCGTTATGCATGTATATGCAAGAAATATGTGTATGTTGGATGGACCAGCTAGTATATATAACTGCCATGTATTTTATATATATATATGGGCTATATAATATATGGAGCTGGCTTTTAATTTCTTTGTCCTACGTCTAGGATGATACCATGAATAAGTAACCACTTTCTTGAATAGCACACAGGGTGACTCGAAATTTCTACCCAATCCAAGGATTCCATGTGGCCTTCTTTCCTAACAGTGAAGGAAACTCTGGCAAGATTATGGTTAGGGTTCAGGATTAAGAGCCTGACTTGAGTCAGTTAAAGGGATCGTCACGGAAGAAGGCTAGCCCAGCGGTGGCGGCGCTGCCGACCGAGCAGTGCAGGGAGGTGGTTGGGTGAGACGAGCATGGGGGCTTCATGGTGATAGCCCATGCAACCTCCTCTGGTTAGAGTGGCAACGGTCGTAGGTGGGGCACCACCAGAGCTGGGCAGAAGGTGGTGGCCGTGAGGGAGCAAGGCTGGAGATGAATAGGACGGTGGGGTTAAGGCACATCCCATGGATTTTAGAACCAAGCCGTAGTGGACGGAGGTAGGGGGAGCCACCTAAGCCATGTGGGAGGCAAATGCAGAGGCGATTAGGGCTAGCGGCACATTCAATCGAGCTTAGAGTCAGCACTACTACTGAAATCATTTTTGGAGGTGGATGGTTTTGATTAACGTGGATGGACACAGCGTCCGCCTCCAGTAAAACGCCTCGGTTAATCAAGCTTTCTGAAGGTAGGCGTCGTTAATCCCATTAACAAAGGCGTGCGTCTTAATATGTCAACCTCCCCTAATGCCATTTACATAGATGGACATCTTGAGACGTTCACCTCTAAAAATCGATTTACGGAGGCGGCCGTCCTAAGACGAGTTAGGACGCCCACCTCCGTAAATGACTAGGTGGGCATTTTCATGCAGCGTCCCTAGCTTTAAGGGAGGCAGTCGCTAGTGTGCCTGCCTCTAGGCTGTGTCTCGCGAAAACATTTTTATTTAGTGCAGGTTGATACAGTCCAAGAAAAGAAGAGAAGATAGAGAAAATAGATGGCTTGCAATTTTCATATATGGGCTATTATAATATACGATGTCTTACCTAACTTGCCAATTCCCCGCCACAAATAGATGGCTTACAAAACTCATCCCTTATATTTTAGGAGAGAGAGAGTATATCTTATAATCATAAACCCTACTGGCATTCTACCTCGACATGCAAGCTATCTACCTCGAAATCCACTGGCATTCTACCTCGACATGCAAGCTATCCACCTCGAAATTCACTGTCACGTGCAATTGCAACCCACTAGCACATGTAATTATAATATCCAGGTCAATGAGACACATCATCCACTAATTAACATGCATTTAGTTGTATATACATTAAAGTGCAACATTATCCGCTAATATTCATTTACGATAGTTTATCACTTCATATAATATAAGTAGTTTAATTTCAGTTACAATCATTCAAAATTTGCATAGTAGTTTCTTTTAAAATCATTCTGAGATCCACATAGCAATGCGCACAAGGTACGCTTCTAGTAATGGTTAATGATGATCCTCCATTAGCTCATATTAGTTCAAATTCAATCCTTTATTTAATGTTCAAAATCCTGGGTCCGAACGTGCCCTTTGAGGCAGTGGCGGATCGAGACTAACCAGTTAGACTAAATAGCGAACGTTCATTAGAATTAAATCTGGCAAATAAATTTCCGACATGCATTTGTTTCCTTTTTTGGAAAAAAAAATAATTCACCTTTTTTTTGGATGGTGGAGCGTGCTCGGTCATTCTCTTTTGGTTTCTCGGCTGCGCACTCACCCCTACATGCTAACGTCAGCCCTGACACAGCGAAAAAAAAAGTAAAACATTTATTTCAAATTGTTATAACTTCTAAATGATGTATCTGTTTTAATTCTGTCTCATTCTACATGACGAGGTAAATAAAACTAGACCCCACCTGCATATGTTTCGAAGAATATTTTTTCTAGTAGCAATTTACGTGTACTGACTTATAACATATAATGTACATAACTTAAACGTATAACTTTTACATGACAAGTTATGCACATAACTTATACATATAACTTTATGTCACAAGTTATGTACATAACTTATACATATAACTTACTACGTGACAAAATTAGATGGCCTATATGTACAAAGTTAGATTTAAAAGATATAGATGAACAAACTTGGATGTACAAGTCAATATTGATAACTTATATTATAATAACTTGTTTGTATAACTTATAAGTAGATGAACAAACTTATATGTACAAGTCAACATTGATAACTTATATTATAATAACTTGTTTGTATAACATAGATATATAACTTGATTAATAACTTAGATGTAAAGTTGGACGTATTATAAGTATATTCTACAATTTAGATGTGCAAATTAATACCTACACCAGAGAAGGACATCACTGGCGGTTCAAAACCCCCCTTCACTGGCGGATTTTGAACCGCCATAACCAACTCGGCAGTGATAAGCTGATCACAGCACTGCCGGTTATGCCAAACCGGCAGTGATAGCTCATGTATCACTACCGGTTCGTGTTACAAACCGGCAGTGATACTTGAGCAATCACTGCCGGTTTGTGTTACAAACCGGCAGTGATACTTGAGCCATCACTGCCGGTTGTTTTAACCAACCGATTGTGTAGATTATATTATCACTGCCGGTTTTCTTTGAACCGGTAGTGATATACTTTTCACAATTTGCATTTTAATAATTGTTTTATTTTTATTTCGAGGGGAGGTGGTGGGGTGGGAGGTCGGGGAGGTGGAGGTGGTTGCTATCGATCAATTTGATATCGATGTGGAGGTGGTTGTGGATCAGCGACAATACAAACCCATCAACATTTATATTACAAAAGTTCCAAAAAAAACTTTAAGTATCGAATTAAGAGTCGCATTACAATAGCCTATCGATGTGGTCTCTTCCGTACTGGGCCTTGTACTTCTTAGTCCTCGCAATAGAGAATGATCCTTTCTTGGTCAATATCTCGTCCATCACAAACCTTGCTATCTCCTCTTGAATTCCTCTCATCTCAAAATCTAGCAACTGGTTGTGATTGTTTGCTTTGCGCTGTAATTGAAGCAAGATGATATTGAGATGCACAAACGTAAGACAAAACAATAGAAATGGGATGCCTACGTACCATATCATCTCCATTATCTGTTTTTGCGCCAAAGTATTTTAGCATTGCCCACATCACATAGAACCCGCATTTGTTGTTCCTCATCGATTGATCTAGGGTCTTGAGATCCTCCATATACTTTACACTGAATGGGGCACTCCATTGCTTTTACATCTTGCTATCGAGATTTTTCCAATCAGGTAATGCCTTCATTCTATGTGACATTGTAAATGAAGTGTGAAGGCCGAGGACATTACAATATCCTATGTGATTAGAAAGTGTTGTGGTATTGAGTTCACTTACTTATTCAGCACTTTGACTAGGGAGTCAATAAGAGAAAGTGACTTTTTTTTTGAGTCCCACACCTCGATATGTGAATCTTGAAGATAGATATCTACGAGAATGAAATGGTTGCTGCAATCACAAAGTCCATGTTATTGAATGACATATCAAGAAAGAAACACTAAAATAAGGGTCGAGAACACATACTCGCGTCGAGCGACGGCGGCGTGCACTGGCGGACAGCGTCGAGCGCGCAAGTGTCGTGCACTGGCGTTGGAGCGCGCTAGCGCCTTATATAACCCACGCATCCAGAATAATATCTACAACATATATAGTTCTAAGCATCTCTTTATTTCTAGCACACAAGTTTCAGTACTCAATAATATCTCTATCCTTAGCATTGCTGGATAATGAGTTTGGTAAGAACTCATCATTTGGAACTAGAAAAATAATTTCATCACAATAAACTAGTTGATTGGTGTATCATCGCTTAATAAGATTTGTCAGTATAGGTATGAAACACAAAAAATTCTACTGAACTGACCTGTTTAGAGACAAGAATGCGTGACCCCACTTGAATTTCCCAAGCAGCAAATGTGTTGTATCTTCCTCCCCACTGCAAATATGTATATAACATAAGCTGATGCCTGACAGTAACTAATTATAAATCAAGCTACACGATTATATGACCTACATATTCCAAACAATATTGTTAGGCAAGGCTTAAAAAAATTACCATATTATGAGGGCTGCTGATAAAGCTTCCACACAAGATAGTTCACATGGCCGACAATAGTTCACAGGATTTGCCGCTACTAACCATGGTACTTCAGCTTGTTTTGGAGGCAGAAACGGTATGTAGTAGTCAGCTAAGTTCTTTCTTTCAGACTAATTAGTAACTTGATGCAAGTTCCGTTGGTGCTCATAAAGCAAATGGTAACGGAGACAAAATAAAACTCATGAGGATTGGATCCAGGGGAACAGGTGTTTACCTGTGTTGAATAGAGTGAGCTTCTCCTTCCCAACGATGAGCTCGGACATCTGCCCCGGCCGTGGCGCTGACCCTGGCATAAGAAATCCCCAAATTTTAATCCAAATCGTCACCCTTAAGATCAGCTAAGACCCTTATTGCTTACATAAGACGTCGCTGGGCTCGGTTTTGGCCTAAGGGCCCTGCTCGGCCTCGGCGACGGCCATAGAAAGGAGCTGCTGCACCACCGCCCTTCTCCTGTGTGCGCACGCAAGGCCGTCCCGGCGCCGCCGGGGAGGGCAGCGCTTGCTACCATGGCGCGTGGCCCCCCACCTCTGGGTGCGCGTGCGAGGCCACCCCGCCGCCATGGCCGTCGAGGGAGGGAGAGGAGAGGGAGCTCAGGGAGTGCGACTGCTGATGGGAAGAGAGAGTGCTGCTGCAGTGGGGCGGAGATGAGAGATCCCGTGAGGGAGGGGGAGCCGGGAGTTAGGGTTCACGAGCAGTGTTCTATTCCGTTCGGACAGAGGGGGAGGGAGGTCGAGCTATATGTACTGTGGATATATCACAGGCGGTTTAAACCACGAACCGGCAGTGAATCTAATTATCACTGCCGGTTCGTGGTTGGAACCGGCAGTGAAGCTCGTAATCACTGGTGGTTCAAAAACCGGCAGTGAACCTTATTATCACTGCCGGTTCCAGCCACGAACCGGCAGTGAAGCTCATTATCACTGCCGATTCTAGCCACGAACCGGCAGTGAAGATTCACTGCCGATTCCAGCCACGAACCGACAGTGATAATGAGCTTCACTGCCGGTTTGACCCCTACCCCAATCATTTGAATGTCTATCAGAGTTTGAACCGGTAGTGAAGATTTATCACTGCCGGCCCAATACAATCCGTCAGTGATGGGCCGGCAGTGATGATTAAACTGAAATATAAAAACATGGTGTACAAATTTATATTATACGTGTACAACTAGTATATGAATCATATACGATCATGTAAAATACATAAATTAATGTATAAAAGATTTAAAAGGCAAGGAAAAAATTAGAAATAAAAAAAGAAAAACTTAGAAGCACAATTTATGTACAAAGGTTATTAAACACAACTTGCGTACATTAGTTATTCTATACAACTTGACAACACTGCCAAAAAGAAATAGAAAGAAAAATAAATAAAAGAAGGATCAAAATGTAAAAAATGAAAAGAATACTAAAAATCACATAAAACAATAACTAAATAAAAATAAAAAGAATAATAAAAAAAGAGAAAGAAGCGCGTGCGTGCGGTAGGAGTGGGCACATGCAACAGTGTTTGAAAAAATTATTGCTTTATGCCTTCGCACAAACATGTAGGAAAGCGCTTGCAGCAGGATTGGTGGGGATGCGTGTGGCAGGGTGGAATTGTTCGCTCGTTTCAAAACGAGTGAATGTTCGTTGAATTGGAATTGGATAAACTAAATGGGGTCAATTAGTAGTTTGCACCATATACATGTTCTGCATACTTCAGTTTTTTACAGTGCAAGCAAAGAATATGGCAGTCGGTGGATATGAATGCATATGAGAACTCGAGGGGCAGGGCAGCTAAGCCCAGTATCTGCCTCCACTGCCCTCCGTCAGTGCTTTTAGGGTCTCTTCCGAATACAAAAATTTCATAATAATAGTTGTATAGGAATTTCACATGAACCAATTCACTATTACATGAAAAGCACAAAGATTCAAACAAAATCTTCACATTTCAATGGGGCCTTTAAAAAAACTTTGGGATTTTCTTCTTGAGTTGGGCCGTAAAACTGTGGACGTACTTAAACTCTCAAAAGGATATGATGGTCCCTTGATGAACATCGTCTTCTGATTGCATTATATATTTATTAAAATAATACTCTCTAATATAATCGTGGGAGCGCAATTGACGTCGAAACGTTCGTGATAATGGCAAAAAAAAATGGCAACTGTGGGCCCTTGACAGAGTCAGCTAGCCCTATCCCAGCCCTTCAAATCCCCGGCGTCCTCGATCTCCATCTCCTCCGAAAGGGTTGGCCGCCAACGAAACTCCAGGAGATGAGCTGCGACCCGGCCCCCTCGCGCGGCTGCAGCGCCACTGCACATCGATCTCGTAGCGGCGGTGGCGGCGGAAATGGCGCCGATCACCCTCACGCGGCCGCAGCGCCACGTCGATCTCACCCGCAGCAAAGCCGCCGCCGGTGGCCACTTGGACACCTCCGCCATCGATCTCCTTCAATCTCGCGGTGGCGGCGGCGGCGGCGGGAACGGCGAACCCCCCTCGCGCTGCTGCAGGCCTGCAGCGCCACATCTATCTCGCGCGCAGCAGTACCGCCGGCTGTCACTTCAACACCTCCATCATCTCCTTCGACTGCGCCATCGCCCTGATCGACAAGTGAGCTTTCCGATATCTATAGACATCTATCATTTGCATCTTGGTGTTGGTGGACGGACAGACTACTCGATCTACATGTCAAAATTGTCGGCATTTAATTTTCTGCAACCAGTGGCTACTCGCTGTATCATAATCATTGTTGGCCTGCCATTTTTCCTTTTTAAGTTTCTTATTTTGTAATGACATATGTAAGCCCATGAAAAATAGCTACTTATCTCAGCACTCCCATGATACTTTTTTCAAGCTAATATGCTCCGTAAATCGTGTTCCATTGACATTAATTAGATTCAAAAAAAATTTCGATGCATGGTATATTTGGATTATCAATAATCACGACGTCATATCTTTCATTCCAGTGGCTTATTGTTGTACTTCAATTCCTTTTACATGGACAGATCGCTAAGATGTTAACATCGATGAGGTTGCTTGGAAGACAAGGCTTTAGTAGAGATGAGTAGGTAAATGTTTATCGTGATGCTTCAATGAACAGTATGGCACAAGATAGCGGGCAAGACCAACGACAAGGTGATGAACATAGTGAAGGAAGTGGCCTATGACCTACTGGCTAGGTGGGACTTTGTGGAGACTGTAGGCAAGGTGTAGAGTGTCTCGCCTGAAGACATAAAAATGCATCAGAAATGGATGGCTGACTTTGGGTCCTCTTGAGAGCTCGATCGTCCCTGTTCAAAATCTCCTTAAGATCTTCATCAACATTTGTGCAAGGCACAATATTTTGTAGCAATAATGAATTAATGATATAGGTTGTAATTTTGCTAATGGTCTTGTAGCATAGACCAGCGGCACAGATTGTACTCTCTTGATGATTTTCATTTCACTAATGCCAGGAATTGATAAGTTGGCGATTATTTCAAATCCTGAAACACTACTATAGAAAAATGATCACCGACATGACTTTCACCGCCAGTTATGTGAGAACCGGCAATGATGTATTTCATTGCCAAATTATATACAAGAAGAGGGGCGCAGAAGGATGGCATACTGGCCATACTGAACATTTTCACTGCTGGATTGACTCATGATCTGGCAGCAAAAACCAATGTTGGGTCTTTGTCGCCATATCATAAGTTGAACTGGCGGTAAAACACTTATTAGCACTGCTAGTTAATCACCTAATGCGCAACACAATTAGAAGCCGGGGGTGATAAGAAGTTTAACCACCGGTTTGAAGATGGTCAGATTAAACGTGGTAATTTTATTTTTTTTCACAAAATAGAGCGGACATATGCAATGCTTCCAGCGACGAAGCCAGGAATCGACGAAGCCAGGGCTGGCTTCCTCTTCTTCTTCCTCCAGCCCCTCCTTGCCTTCTTCTTCCTCCTCATGGCGGTAGCCCGGGCTAAGCCCGAGCTCCATGTAAATCATGGCCGTAGGGGGGCTGGAGCACGGGTAGCCCCCCGCTGGCTTCGTCGCTGAATGCTTCCACTTCCCTACTCGTTTTTCTATTGTTCTCCCTCTTTTCTTCTTCCTCTCCTTTGTTGATGGTGAAAATTGTAGGAGCGATGGATCCTGCCCTTGATGAAAATTACACGCTAGGTCATGTTGCCAGCATAAAAAACGTACAAACTACCTACCACTGTTGATAGTTCAGAATAAGATTTTCTTTTTCGAATCACATGGTACAAACACTCATATAAATATATACAATGAACGCACACTCACCTTGACAAGCACGTTGCCTATCACTAAAAGAACACACCATTAGTACCCATACCAAGTCTACGATTTAAACCTGGCTTGTCTTTACTCTGACAGAAGTGAGCTTAGCTTCAATTCTTGACGAAGAGAGCTTGCAGTCTTGAACATTGGTAGGTAGCTTTGTGCACTAAACATGCATATATTTTTGACTGAACAAACGGTCGGAGTTTTTTTATATACTGTATATATGTTTGAACTTTTTTTGAATTATCATATATATGCCTCACATTTTCAATTTAGCTAGAGAAAATAATATATGTAATATTCCTCCTTTGGACAAAATATATCTTTAATTGGCTTTATTATTCCTCCTTTGGGCAAACAAGGAATCAAACATAAATCAATCGAAGTAACTCGCTCATGGAATGGACGACAATATTTCTATATAAACAATTTAATATATGATACTACTACTACTCCACGGCTGCAATGATCTGGTCCTGCTCCTGCATGATCTCAGTGGTAGTCTTGTTAATGAGCTCCCACGCGCTCCGGACGTGCCTCTCCTCCTGCAGCGACGAACCCACGGCGAACCGCAGCACAAACCTGTCGCCGACCACCGTGTGCGCGAGGTACGCCTTCCCGGTCCTGTTGAGGCGCTCCATGAGCTCACGGTTGGCCTCGTCGGCGTCCTCCTCCGTCATGCCGCCGCCATGGGGCTTGATCCTGAAGCACACGAGCGCGAAGTTCCTGGGAACCACGACCTCGAACCGGTCGTCGGACCTGACACTGTCCTCGAACATCTTGGCCATGGCGACGTCGCTCCGGATGTGCTCCTGTAGCTTGGCAGCGCCGTAGGTGCGCATGACCATCCAGAGCTTGAGCCCTCGGAAGCGGCGGCCGACGCCGACCTGCATGTCCTTGAGGTCGGTGACGTTGCCGGACTCACTGGCGTCGTTCTTGAGATACTCCGGGTTGGTCTCCAGCGAGTCGGTGAGCCGGTGCGTGTCGCGCACCCACAGGCACGTGCAGTCCAGGCAGGTGAGCAGCCACTTGTGCGGGCTCATGCTGAGGGAGTCCACCCGCTCGACGCCGTCGAGGTGGTGCCGGAACTCCGGGCAGATGCACGCGCTCCCGGCGTAGGCGGCGTCGACGTGCACCCACGCGTTGAACATTGCGGCGACATCAGCAATGGCTCCGACAGGGTCGACGGCGTTGGACGACGTGGTGCCGACCGTGGCGCAGATGTAGGTCGGCACGAGGCCGGCGTCCAAGTCGGCCTGCATGATCTCGAGCAGCTTCGCCGGGTCGAGGGCGTAGTCCGTCTCCGGGCCGGTGGGGATGGAGCGGATGTTGCCAGGGTCGAAGCCGGCGAGGCGGCACGCCTTGAAGAAGGTGGAGTGCGTCTGGTCCGCGGCGTACACGGCCAAGCGCGGCAGGCCAGACACGCCCTGGGAGCCACTCCGGCGCAGGGCGGCATCACGCGCGGCGACAAGCGTGACGAGCATGGCCTCACTGGTGGTGCCGAGGATGACGCCGCCGCCGGTGCCGCGCCCAGCGGCGCCAGTGCGGTTCATGAAGCTGGACGGCAGGCGCAGGAGCTGCGCGAGCCAGTCGAGCGCGAGGACCTCCATCTCGGTGGCGGCGGGCGCGGCCTGCCACGTGAAGCCGACGGTGTTCATGGCGGACGCGATGAGGTCGCCGGCGATGGCCGCGGCGCTGTTGGTGGACGGGAAGAAGGCGAAGAAGTTGGGGCTGGCCCAGTGGGTCATGCCGGGGACGACGGACGCCCTCAGCTCCTTCATGGTGACATCGAACGGGGCGGAGGAGGTGGGTGGCGCGGACCGCAGCTCGTTCTGCAGGAACCCCGGCTTGACGTCCGGGAGGACGGGCAGTGACTCGACGGACTTGTAGTAGTCGGAGATGAAGTCGACAGCCTTGTGGAGGTAGGAGCGGACATCGTCGGGGTTCAGCGGCTGGAAAGCGGTGGCGTCGTCGCCGAAGGCGGTAGGGTTGGTGTCCAAGCTGCCCATGGCTGATGGATCGCTTAACACAGCTGGGAAGTTGAAGCTAGAGATCGAGCTACGAGGCTGCAGCTGAGCTCGCTCAGTGGCTCGGAGAGGTTTGGTGGGGAAGAAGGCGGAAGTTAGGGTTGGGCTATATAGGCATGCAGATGGAGGAGGAGGCAAGGCAGCAACTGAGTGGCGTGGGAACGAGGGCGTCGGCGGGGTCGTACGTGCGACTGTTGCTCGGGGGAGACGAGGTTGGTAGGAGAAGAGAATTGGCTCTGGTCTCCGGACTCCGGCTGTGCCAAGGCGCACGAGCTAGTCCAGTCAGGCGGTCAATTGCTATATGCGTCGTCGTGTCCTGGCATGCCATCTCCGGTGATCCGGCGTGTATGTATGGACTAGTAAACGTGTCAGCTCTATCGTGATAAATCCCTATAGTTGTCCTAGCGATGGTTGATCCTCGAATCCATTTATGTGTTTTATTTGGAATTTGTTTCTGTTATTAGAGTCTTGGTAGGTAGGGTAGGACTTCTCCATTTGTCACTTTAATTTCCCTTGTGTGCCAATTTTACTCCTACAACTTTTAGTTTGAATACTTCACTTCTGTTGTAAATATAAAACTAGAGGTGGCTCACGGTCACGACTACCCTCCGTAACAATGTTCATTTAGTGATTTAGAGCACCTCCAGGCAGGTTTACAATTTCGGTGAAATATTGCCGAAATTTTTGAAATATCGACTTTTTCGCTGAGGTCCAAAAAAAATTATATCGGTCAAAAATTTCGCTTAAATTCATCTTCCTCTCCAAAATTACACCAAACCACACTAAAATGACTATTCATATCCTCTAGTCTTATCAAAGCCCTAAATTTCTTCAAATTTATTTAATTTTCTCACTCACACATTCGATGGCACTAGTATATGCAACTCACCCACCGTCAGCCCGTTGTATTACCGTGGTGATATATTGTGTTATTTCATCGATGTCATATAAATTTGTGATGGATGATGGATTAGAGAGTTTTTCTAGTGAAATAATGCCAAATTATTTTAAAAATCAATTTGAATTTATTTAAATTTGACCCGCTATTTCCGAAATTTCATATTTATCGCCGGGGACTGAAATTTTTTTCCTACCGGTAAAAAAAACCTTAGCGGCTCACCAAAAATCCATCCCCAATAAGATAGTATTGGTTAGCACTAATACTGTCTTTTGATCTATTGGGAGAGATATTTGTACACATTACCCATCACCAGTTCTCCTTTTTATTCTTTATCTCTTTCTCTCCCACACAGTGTTCTCTCTCACATGGTCTTCTTTGTCGCCCCTCAACTACGGCCCTTTCCGCGTCATCCATCGCTGGTACTTCCCAGGCCCCTCCCCCTCCATCATGCAACGCCGTTGCCTTCCTCACTTCCCGCGCGCCTCTCCAACGTCGTCGAACACCACTGCCTTACTTGCTTTCAGTGCGCCTCTTCAACCCTTCTCGCACGATGCAATCTCCATGGCCAAAGTTGTCTCTGCATGCTCGGTGCGGTGCAAATGGATCTTGGTGTCCGTGGTTGAGCCTAGTGCGAGCGGCACGTGCTCGAGGCAGCGGCGATGACCGGCTCGGTGAACTGCAGGCGTGGGGGCGGCATATCCATGGCTGCACTGGAGCAAGGAATTCGACCAATGGTCGAGATTGGTGTGGTGTAATGGGGGAGGTCTATCTTCCCTCTATTTAGTGGGAGTTGGGTGAAATATTGGTGACCACCATAAAAGGGGATCTGCTGGAGCAAGAAATTAGGCTCAACTCCCCCAATATGGTAGTAATATTGGGGATAGGGGAGATGCTACTCTTGATCTCATTAGCTTTGTCCATTAATTTCCTTGTAGATGCATATAAGTATTCACACCACCAAACTAATGTGGGATTAAACCGTACTATAGCAACTTATATCCTTCTGTATCGTTCGATCTAGCTATGGAGATTATTCATGGCTCAATCATTTGGTACGGTGTTCCTTATCTCCACCAATCAAATGGTCATATTTTTCTAACATAAAGTTATGATTCTACCATCTACTCCATAGATTATAGCCTATGCCCTATAGCCATGCACGCTAAAACAACAAAATTTTCAGAGGCAGTCAAAATGGGTTTCCAGAGACAGGCATCATGGCCCACCTCTATCCCATGGTCACTGTTAATCGAGAACTTCAGAGATGGGCCACATGTCCACCTCTGTAAATCCCAAAAAAAATGCCACCGCTACGACCCAGCGCCGCTAGCAGATGGATCTGTATGACGACATCGCAATACTGTGCTGTCGCTGAATGGGGAGCCTTGCCCCCCATGCTCTCATGCTTGCTGTGTCTGCAGCCGCTAAGCATATGATCCCACGCTGCTGAGCTCAATGCTGCAAAGCATGGCACTCCTGAGCCTACTACCATCGACCCGTGCTATGTGATTGAGGAGAGCAACAAAGATCGAGGACGTGAGGGGTGGTGATAGCAAAGTGCGAACTCGAAGAGAAGTCAAACTTACCTCACTGAATCCTCCATCGCCTCGCCAGATCCTCGAGCCCCATTGCCGGAACCTCCACCACCTCGCCGCATTTGCCCTCACCTTGCCACATCTGCAGCCCCAATGCTTGGATCTCTCTGGTGCAGCCTCCCACATAGGAAGCGCCTAGGCCAAGCCTCTCCTCTGGCAAGGTGCCTCGGCCCCACCTCCTCCGGTGCAGAGACACCTTAGCCCCGTCATCCTAGGCTCCTAGCACACGAACCTGCCATGATCCCTCCACATGTAGCGCCCTGGTGTGGAGTTACAATAGATCTCAGAGATCGGCGCCATGGTGTGGAGTAGAAGAGATTGAGGGACTGGTGGAAGAGAACAAAGGCAGGAGAGTGGTGTCTGTGGCCTGTGGGAGAGTGGCGGCTGTAGGAGAGAGAGGAAGTATGGTTGTCATACTAGCTTTGTCCTAAACTTAGGACGACCACTAATATTTTAGTTACTACTCCCTCTGTTTTTTTAGATCATATTAGCTTTGTCCTAAACTAAAACTTTCTAGCTTTGACCATCAATTCTAAAAAATTATACCTATATTAACAACATAAGATTTATGTTTTTAGATTCATTAATTATATATGGCAATTACTTTCATAATATATAATTTACATATTTTGAAACTGCATGGATTTCATAAAATTGATGGTCAAGGATGGATATGTGACATATGACAAAGCTAATAGAAAAGAATGGAGGTAGTAAAAATTATATCCTAGGCAATTTAACCCATGAAATCCACGCGACCAGTAATACTTTTTATCGGTTATGAAAAGGTCATCCTGTAGTTGCAACACAATCATCACATACGTCAGAATGGCGTGTGCAATTGCTTTGTAAATATTTCTTTCCCACTAGGTAGTAGAGAGTTTTGTTCAACTACAATTGTGCGGTTTCTTCTTATCCAATTGCTTGGTGTTCAGTTTGAAGAACACGGTGATCCCTCACTTTCTCATTTATTATCACATTTGAATTTTGTTTCCAGAAGTGGTTGATCAATCACCAAATTAAATCATGCCTTATATATATGTACGTAATTGTTATAAGCATGTGGCATAATATATATAATCATCCCATCTAATCTAAACTCATAGAATGTAAACAAATAATGATCGATCACCGTACCCCATAAGGATGAGCTAATTTGTTAAACCATGCACGCTAAAAGTAACTGAAGTTAAAACGTCCAGCTGGGGTATTTGGCTTCGGAAGATGATGGTTGAACCAACGTGACGCCCAGTGGCGGATCCAGGACAAAATCTCAGAGGGGCTGAACTTTACGGCTGGCTCGATCTTCGTCTTCAACCTCTATCTAGTGTCCAACGTCTCATTCCTAAACTCCAATGACAGAACTTTCATGGGGGCTAGGGGGGCTGGTCTCTTCTTCTTTCTCTCTTTCTCTCCATTTTTCTTCTTTTCTCCACCTCTTCTTCTCCCTCGCCCTTCTCATTTTCCATTGATGCACCAGCTGTAGGGGGGCTGGAGCCCCCCCCCCTTTAGATCCGCCCCTGGTGACGCCGTACCATCGAGGCACCTTTTCTCATTAGACAGGGTCAACCACTTAATCCGGATTTAAAAATTAATGGCAGTCTGGACAATGTAGTTTCTTACATTAACTAAGAGCTTCTTTGTTTAGGCTTCTCGAGAGCTTTTGGACCATCCAAAAGCCAAAAAGCTCTCGGAAGCCAAAAAGCCAGAAACTCACTATAATGAGTTTTTGAGCTTTTTGGCTTATATATAGAAGATGTTTGGCTTTAAAAAAATCTAAAAGCTAGTTGACTAAAAGTGGTCCAAAACTCAAACAAACAGGACCTATGTTTACCACAAAAGCATTTTGATGACATAACATAGCAATTTAAAACTAGTGGAACTGCTCTAAAGTTGTCCCATACACCTAGCATACATACAGGGCTGTCTAACAACTTTTTCACAATTTACGACAATACCTTAGTCCTACCTCCCGTTGGCATTATTATATTGAAAAAATAGCAAAGTGCCATGGCAAATAATAAATGCATGCAGAGATACTCAGAGCTTCTCGCAAACATTACTATAGAAACAGTTTTCAGAGGTGTAATTATATTGTTGTGGCCATATTCACTTTGCTGAAAAGACAAGCTGAAATATACTGTTGGCTGATTTGTTGTGAGAGAAAAACACTGTTATTTCGCTAAAAAAAGTACGGCTGATAAGATAAGCGAACAGGGCCCTATCCTTGGTTGGATAAACAACGCCTCTAAAAATGGTTAAAAAAACAGATCATGCTCAAGATTTTTGAGCTATGAGTACGTGCGTATCGCAGTAAAACAGGTTAGCCATGCACGTACGCATTTGAATGACGTATAGCAGTCAGGCGCTTCACGCTTGGAAACAGGCGAGCAATGCATCGTGGTTGGTCGCGAAGACTCGACATTGCCAACGTTGGTGAAATACTAGAGATTGGTTCACAATTCGCCCCGTCCCAAGTGAAAGCGATCGACGTGTCTTATTATATATGCATGTGCATCATGTAGCTATGCATGCACCCGTGCCGAACAGGTGACTTAGTCCGACCCAAGTAGTTCAATTCGCACGGGTTTTGTTACATCCACATGAATCGGCTGAAAATTGCTATACAGAGTCGAGGACCGACGGAAGGCGACGAACTTGCGCTGTCCAAATTTGGAGTGAAGTCGTCGTCTGGCATGGCATCGATCGATCGATCCTTCAGGTTCACACAGATGTGCTTTACAAGTCCTACTTTACTACGTGCAGCTAGCTAGCATACGTGTTCTTCCAGCCTCTTTTTTTCAAAAAAGGTCAGCGTTTTAGCTTTATTGGAACATGGACGCATCATGTCGAATTGTTATTGAACGTGCCGTCGTTTTCAGCATCAAGTAATTTTCATTCTTCTTAACGGGTGGAGCGTGGTTAAGGCCACACAAGCAAGAGGGTCCATAGTCCCTGCCCAATCAAGTATTGTTATTGAACGTGCCGTCGTTTTCAGCATCAAGTAATTTTCATTCTTCTTAACGGGTGGAGCGTGGTTAAGGCCACACAAGCAAGAGGGTCCATAGTCCCTGCCCAATCAAGTATCCACTAAGTAAATACTCCGTCCGTTCCAAATCAAAAGTCATTTTGACTACGTAGCTTTATAAAGATATGTAGAGCATCTAGGTGCATATATAGTAAAAGTAATGTACCTAGAAAAAACTAACTTCAAATTTGGAACAAAGAAAATAATAGTTTTGTATTTCTTATTATCAGTGTTTAATTAATAATCTATATTACATGGACAGCCCCTTGTTTGTTTGCATCGATCAAGCTCTGGCACTGTTAATGCACCACATGTCCACACATATTGCACATGGCCAAACTAAATTTTTCACAACGCCAGCTATGTGTGTTTGGTTTGTTTGCGATCCAAGCGTTCTAGGTTTATAATTCTTATTTATATAGGACATTTTTCCTTTCTTATTTGTGGGACTACAATAAACATTTTGTAATAATGAACAATTGTAAAAAAAACAGTGGGGCTGGCTAACCCGTGGGCTCGGCGGCTTGGGCCTTGACTAGTGGGTCCCACAGGAGGTCCCAGTTCTGTTGTCATCAGGGCGGCCCTTGGTCCTGTGACGAACTGGGCCAAGGATCAGGTGCTGCCGGCCTTGCTAGGCCTTAAGCTCCGGCCCAGGTTGAAGAAGGAGCGGGGAAAACGCCTTGGGCTGATACTGTGGTTGTGCTTGTGCTTGTGCTTGTGCGGCCTAATATGGATTGGATCCAGTCCAAGACTGTTTCTTGGGCGCCCAGCACCTGCTCGTAGTCACCGGGCACCAAGGCACAACGCATAGGCAGGAAAGGAGAACAAAACTGCATCGGGCTCCACTAGGCCGACAGGCAAACACGATAGGAAAAATGGCTGCTGCCTTTGGCACTCAACTCAAAGGCGTGCGTGCAAATTGGAAACCGCGTGAAGGATAGGAAGACGCCCGTGGTGGTGTCGTCCCATGCGCGTTCACGGCCTCTGCGACGAACAGGGCCGTCTTGACAATTTCATGGCCTTTAAACAAGCAAGATGGAAAGAATTCGTTAAACTAATTTTTCTAAGCACTCGATAAATGCTTTTAGGCAATATTTAACGTGAAAAATAAATATATAGAATTAAAAAGTTAGAAGGGTGTCTATCACTGTAATCTATTATACCATCTAAAAATACCATCTAAAAAGCAAGAAGAGCTTTCGGCCTGTTCATTCGGCTTATAATCCGTCTTTTTCAGCTTGTTTTTTCAACCAGAACGGTATTTTTCTCTCACAACAAATCAGCCAACAATGTTTTTCAGCCGGCTTATCAGCACAGCCGAACGGCTCCTTCGTCCACAGCCACAGGTACGCGCCCACGTCCCAAGGATATGGTGGTGCTTGCCCACATGCAATCCGGAACGGTCTTAAAAAATACGCTTTGGCCTACTTACATGCAATCTCTATACCTAATAAGCTTCTAGCGGAATCGTCCAACTCTGGCAGAACAAAAACTCCGCTAAATCTTCATCGAAAAAAACTAGGATGAGACTAGACCTGGAGCGGACCGAAAAAAACTACCGCCACAGATCAGACATGCAAAAGTAATCGACCAGACCAGAAAAAAATACATCTACCTCCGGTGAAAAATATCTACAAAACAGATCGGACTTTGTAAAAAAAAACAAATTGGACTCGAGAAAGTAATTAATGGACCGGACCAAAAAAAATACATCTACCGGAAGAACAAAATCTCCGATAATGCTCCGAGTACGATCTCCCGAGTATGGTCCGAGTCATCGATCAAGGACTTTCACTTCCTCATCCCAATCCAAAATATTTCCTCTTCCACCCATCACATCAAATCTTTCGACGTATGCATAGAGCATTAAATGTAGGTAAAAAAGATAACTAATTACATAGTTTATCTGTAAATATCGGGACGAATCTTTTGAGTCTAGTTAATCCATGATTGGACAAAATTTGCCAAATAACAAAGAAAGATACTACAGTAACTTTTCACCTACTTTTCGCGAAGTGAACACACCCCAAGGCAGTGTCCGATTTACCCTGGTAGCAGGCGGCAGCGCTACTTAAAATTTCCAACTTGGGTGCCACATGTCTGGATTAAAACGTTCCTAAAAACCAACTAAAACAACAGCAATTTCTAAAGATGTATGTTTAGATACCGTTTGAAGTGATTCTCTCGTATGCGTCGCTTCTGATATAAAATATGGACATTTCTACAAATTATTTTTTAGCCATGGTCACCGGTGATGGGAGCCTACGATGTGCACATGCGATGCGTCAGCACCACTGCTGAGATGAAGCAGGTGGCTATGGCAACTATCGCTGCTTGACATGATCAAATCTGCCACGCGATAAGCGTGTACAAAAATTCATGACCCCGGTGCAACGCACGGATATTTATCTAGTAAATTAAAAATAGACACTTAATCAACAGTAACTAGGTGAATAACCCGCGTGCACGGAAATTGCTGATGATTTGGAATAAATTTACTTATATAAAGGGATCAACAATTATAAGTTAATGTTAGTGGATGATGTGGCACGCTGATGTGGACAACTAAATGCAGGTTAGTAGATGATGTGTCTTGTTGACATGTAGATCATAATTGCAAATGCTAATTAGTCATAAATGCATCCGATAGTGGACTGATTAGGTGGACGGCTTGCATGTTTAGAGAAATAGCTAGTGGGGTTTAGCTTTATAGAGTTCATAGATACAAGAAAAATCATTAAACAAATAAGATACACCTACTTACGCCTAATTGATGGCCTGTAATACTTTTATAATATTAATAGATGGGAACCAAAGCCTAAAATTTGCACAAAATACAAAAGGTACCCTAAAAGTCCAAAAGAAATAACAAAAAAAAGCAATTGGATGAACGAATATAGTAGTAACGAACTGACCTGATTGGCGATCGCTGGTAAGTGAGGTCACGAATGCTAGTGCATGCATGTTTGATTCAACCAAATCCAAATAATTTGACAAGTCTGAATCAACAACCATATCTAAGGTGAAACATTTGACACCCTTTCTAGCCCTTTTGTGATTACCAAGCAATTTGATTTTGAGCAGAAAACTAGTATAGAAGGGGGCGTCGGCCTTCTTGTTTGTGCTTGCTGGCGGGCATCCAGCGCCGGGCCTGGCCGCGTCGGCCTATGACGTGCCCGCCCTAGCCGAGCCAGCCTTGAGCGACATCCCTGTCATGGCGGTCAGGCTTGTGTGGAGTACCCATGGCGGCCGCGCACCAGGCACCATGACGCCATCCTCTATAGCCAGGATGGCCACTGGTCCGACAGGCTCCAAGGGTGCGCTCAAAAATTCTAGCATGGAGTGGGGCACCATCCTTGGTTGAGCACCTGACTATGCCAACCTCTATCTACGTGCCGCTGCCCGCCATGCTGGTGTCGATCTAGGGTTAGGAGTGTCGGATATATGGGCCCGGGTACCCTCATCGACCATGTATCTGGCCCATTGAGTGGAGGACATCCGAGGAGAAAGCCCACGAGGATTAGGCGCGACCACAAACGTGGAGATCATGACGTATCAAGGGAGATATCTGCCGCCATCGTAGCTATAGGATATAATTGATCTGTTGTAACAAACTAGAAATCCAATCTGTAGCGCCAACCGCCTTCATTGTAACCCTACCGCTCTGCCTATATAAATTAAAGGGGGTAAAGATCTCGCGATCGGCACGTCCACAACGACACCATCGTCACATTCCAATCTACCCCGTAGCTAGGAACAACAGCCCTTGTAACCGAGCATACGAATACAAGAGCAGTCACAACACCACTGGAGTAGGGTTTAGCGTGCCACCGCGCCCTGAACCAGTATAAATCTCTGTGTCTCGTGTGCTACCATCTGATTCCGTCTTTGCGATTACGTTAATAGGTATTGCTGGAGCTAAATCATCTGACAAATAGGCACCACCATCCACCTTCTATGGGGGACCGTGCGAGCGTCCGAGAGGCTTCTCTAACTGCTTGTTTATGTATTTAGAGAGGGGCATTCTTGTCTTTTTATAAGTAGCCCCACGTGATAGTTCACGGTAGAGGATGCCCAAATAGACAGTAGTGTCAGTTAGGTAAGAAAAATGTAAGAGGTGCCAAAAAGGAAAGATTTGAACTTTGGGTGACAAATAGTGACAAGAAGTTTTTCTAGGGACTTTTTCTCATTCTTTTATTACACATGCAAGAGAGAGCCGATCCATTACATACTTAGATCTTTATATTTTAGCCATCATCATGTTGATCGATCGCATGCAGTACATATGTCAATGGCTCCGGAATGCCTGCAGATCGATTGCCATCGCCAGCCTGCGTGGTCATCCCCGCAGGATGGCCTTATTATTCTTGATGTGGGTGCAGCAGCACATGGGGATGCGAAGAAAAAGCTTGCAGTGGAAACTGATGAGCTTGGAGTAAAATTCGCCTTTGCATTTGCGCTCGCACGCGGCGCCCTCGCATCTCGGATGTTGCTGCCAGCAACTCTCCTCCGTATCACTACCACCTAGTAATAAAAGTCAATTAGTCAGCACAAACGTACCTATGACGGGTATGTTTGGATCACCCAACTAACGTTTAGCTGGCTAAAATTTCAAAGCTAAACTTTAGCTTGCTAAAAGTTCTTCTAGCTAAACTTTAGCTAGTGTGTTTATATCCTCTAACTAATAGACTTAGCTAAACTTCTGGTCTTTTAACTGGGCTGTTTGGATCTCTAACAGCTAAATTTAGCCAGCTAAAGTTTAGTTGGTGGATCCAAATTACAGACCCATATATTGTACGGGAGAATCAAATGTTGATGCTCATAACCTAGCTAGAAGCTTAATCTCTTTTATACGCAGGCATGTCTGGCTGCTTACTCCGTCTGAGGGCGTTTGTAATTTGTATGACCAACTCAATTAATAAAGAGTGTGGTGTTTCCTAAAAAAATAGATATAGAGTAAATAAAATAAGTAAATAAAGTAGCTTCATTTTATTTGTGTGTACATATATACGTACCTGATGCGGCCCAGGTAGATGTCACGAGGGTGCAAGACATGACCACGAGAAGGATGCAGATAGCTGCAGATGTCGAGTGCACGGCCCTCATCGTATCAACGACAAACACTAGCAAGTCTTGTGTTTCGGGGGTTCATATGCATGGGCAAGAGCATGTGCTCGTTTATATATACTATTATAATAACCAAATTAATTGTTCGCTTAAATGCCACATCAATGCTGGCGTATCTCACGACCAAGCTTTCATATCCTCGGTCCCCTACACGCAAATAGTAAATGTGTTGGTATCCAATTCGATCATATATGGCTCCATATCCTGTATGGTGTGTCACATACTTAATATTAATAGCTGGGTTGAACAATATACACTACTACGAAAACCAATTTTTTTCAGAGCTGCTGCTTTTTCTTGAGCACATGGGAAATCGCCTGCACCATAGCATATGAACCGATCCTGAAAATCATTTTCAGGTGTGGTTCTCTTAGTAGAACCGTCTCCAAAAATGTGTGTATTTTTCGGGATGGTTCTATTGACGAACCACCATTGAAAATCGATTTCCAGATGTAGAAAGTTATAGTGCGTGACAAGATCTACGACTTTGTAGTTCACAAAGTTTTTACTTAAGACCGTTTTGATATCAAAATATTCGATTAAAACATTCAGTTTTAAAATTTAATTTTTTGAACTGTTCGAACTATCTCGGATGGAGATATGATGTATACCAAAGTTGTAGTTCTCGACAGAGATAAAACCTTTTAGTTGATTTTTTCATTTGGGATCAGTTAGGGATCAAAACATTCAATACAAGATTAGCGTATAATACCATAAAAGCATAGCATTCTATACTTGGTCACAAGTTACTATATGTCACAGCGGGATAGGAGGCTCGCGCAAGTCAACAGATTCTGGGTTTGAGTCCTCATAGATACACATTGTGGTCTCTCTGATGCTATGACAGTGCAGGGGTGCCCCTTCGGTTTAGTGATCCTAGAGACTAAAGGGTCCCAAACCCGCTGTTCAAGCATCTGCCATTTCGCTACCGATCATGACAGCAGCACTGTCCCTTCTCTTTTTTCATAAACATTTAACCATGCGTTCAAAAATTCTCAAAGCTACCCGATGATAGAACACTACATTGTAACATCCTTGGTATTATAAAATTTGGCATAAGAGATCCTCTTAATTTAACTTTTCTGATGGTCAAAACAGGACAGCAATCTTATAAAATTCATAACAGGCGATATAATCATAAAAAAACATATTCTATAACAATTTGGAAAGTTTAAGAAAAACCCTACAATGTTTCTTTAGATCAAAAGACCAAATTCATCCAATAGGAGGGCCAAAAGTCGAATAGATCTAAAAGTATCTAGATTCTCATCACTGTGAAACATCCTTCTTAGAAAAAATCATCTCTCCAAAACTACAGTCTATGAGGGTGATCTTGGTGTCAAAACAAAGTTATTGAAGTCGTCTACAACTTTGTCCACAGTGTCAAAATTTATTAAGGCCACTAAGTTTCCCTAAAATGGCGATGAATAGAAACTGCTCAGTCTGACAAAATGTCAGAACGTGGACAAAAATTAATTTCAAGAATTTCGTGAATTACTCCGACTAAACCCCTTCTAATTCAATGATTCGGTCAAAAAAACTTGATCCAAAGAAGTGGATTAGTATTCGGCATCTCACCTAGGCAATCACAGCAACCACAACGACAAGCCTCTGACAATCCACTCCTTCATTCCTATTCTCCTCCTCACGGCGATCTATGCTGCTACAACTGTCTCACCGGTTCCGATGTACAACGAACATAGGACATCCATCATGGACAGCGAGGGAAAAAATTGAGGGCAAAAACAAGAAGAAAATACGATGCCTAACCAAAATATGAGAAGGAATGGCACCATGGACGATGGCAGCGGCAAGCCTTGACCCTGTCGTCTTCTACCTTTTCCCTTCTCCCTCTTTCCTCGTGTCTTCCTTTTTTTACCTTCTCCGTGCGGCAGAAACAAGGGGTGGCGGCGCCTATAGGAGTTCGGTCAGCAGACCAAAAGCCACGCACATGATTGACTCCAAGTCACGTACGGAAATATTCTTTTTCTTTTTTTCTTCTTATAAGACTAGCAATTAACATAACTTATCCATCCAAGGTCCGATTAATGCGCCAAGTAGTCAAATGAAAATTATTTCACAAGCTCTACACATAGGTGGTCTCAGTTTATCCATCCGAACAGCGGATCAAAAAGTCAAATTTCGGTCTCTCTTAAAAGCCATTCAACTCTGCTATATAAATTACTTAATCCATATAAAATAAATCTATATTTGTCATGCATTCTCGGGTGCATATTTGAAATGATGGCTTATTCCATTATAGTATTTAAGAACATACTCTACGACCTAAATTCTTTATTTTAAAAAACTCCAAAAAGGAGAGTTAATGAAAGGTATAATAAACACAAGAGTTTCAACTTAACTTGATGAGAGAGAAAATTTGTAGTAGTCAACAAGAATAAATTTTGAAAAAAAAATTCAAAATTCAGATTCATGAGTTCATAAGATATGTGATAAACAAAAGCCTCCATAATTAATAGAAAGATTTCGAACAAATTGCATGTTTGAAATATATAGAGATATCACGCAAAGAAAAAATATAAATATGGATGCAAAACATATTGATTAGTCCCTTAAAAATAGTAATAAATAAGTTTGTGATAACTAGATATAGTATGTCTATTGTGCTAGAAAACAAACAAAGAAAAACATAATTTAATATAATAATTTTTATTAGTCAAATGTATTAAATAATAACTGATACTTATATCTTCTAAAATTCTAGTCCGTGCGAGAGTTTGGGTCGATGGACTAGTGTAATGTAAAATCAGAGGTTGGTAGAGCGTTTCAACCCCTAGGGCCGGCGGGGGCTGCACATGTTAACTTGGTGGTAGACGCCATCATGACAGTAATCCTAGCTAATGGAACCTATTGGTCGGCCATCAATCTGGTACTTACAAAAATGTGTTGACCATCATACGCTACTCGCCTAGACGCCGGCGGCTCATGGGATCCGTAAGTCATAGAATATACAAAAGTGAGATTGTTGATGATGTGTGCATTCGCGAGCCTATATAAAGACAGGGATCTAGGCCATCTTCTCCAAGCAGCTCCAAACCAGGGATGCAGCTAGTAGCAGCCATCCTCTCCGATCCGGCTGTCCAATCCAGAGCCATCGAGATGGCCACCAGCAGCCCCATCCCTCTGGTCTCGCAGGTGCAGCGCAAGCCACAGACATACACCCCAAGCCCATGGGGTGACTTCTTCCTCCAGCACGTCCCATGCACTCCATCACAGGTACAAACAAGCCAGCCGCCATTGTTCCCTTTCTGCAAACCTTGAACATGTCATCATTTTGTTAGCATCTACGCATTGATGCAGTAAAAAATGGTGAAATCGTAAAAAAAAAGGTTCTTGTGAACTAGACTTTTCCGAATCCCCGGCAATAATCAAATTGTCCATTGCAGTTCTTGTCAATGAAGGAGAGGGCACAGAGCAAGAAGGAAGAAGTGAGGCAGATTATATTAGGAACCGTTGCCACCTCCAACCTGGTACAGAAGATGGAGCTCGTCGACACGCTGCAACGGATCGGGGTGGACTACCACTACAAGGAGGAGATCGATGATTTGCTTTGCTCTGTCTACGATGACAAGGATGGAGGCTCTGACAATCTATATATCACCTCGCTGAGGTTCTATTTGCTCAGGAAGCATGGGTACAGAGTCTCTTCAGGTATGTAATATCGTCAACTAGAACCAGTACGTATCTGTTTGACTCTTTCCTTTCATAGATTTTTTTTTTATAAAATGCAAAAATTCCGGCCTCTGTGACTGCACACTGCCAAGTCTTACAATGCTGTCAGCTTATTTGCTGACTTTCTTTCATAGATGCCGATGCTAAATGTGTAGTCGTGTGCAATTTTGAGCTGTGTTGACATATGCAAAAATTCTGGCAGATGTGTTTGAGAAATTTAGGGATGAGCATGGGAACATTTCAAGTGATGATGTCAGCTGCTTGCTGATGTTGTATGATGCTGCGTATCTGAGAACTCGTGGGGAGGATATACTTGACAACATCATCACTTTCAACAAGAGCCACCTACAATCTTTACTGCTGGCAAATTTGGAGCCAAAGCTACGAGAGGAAGTGCAGTGCACTTTGGAGACACCTCGGTTCAGGCGGGTCAAGAGAGTGGAGACAAGGCGCTACATCTCTATATATGAGAAGAAGGCTACACGAGATGCGACCATACTGGAGTTTGCAAAACTAGACTACAACATCTTGCAAGCTATCTACTGTGATGAGTTGAAAGAACTCACAGTGTAAGGAAACCACACATTGGTATATATTCTTAATTCATGAATAATAATGTAGATCATAGTAATAATTTACTATATACTAAGTTGGTAGTAATAATTTACTTAATGGAGTTGCTTACTTATTAATCACCAATAATATGCAGTGTTCTAACCTGCTAATAACACACATTTACTTGATAATGTACAGATGGTGGAAGGAGTTCCAAACAAGAATAGATCTAAGCTTCACAAGGGACAGAATGGTGGAGCTACACTTTTGGATGCTCGGAGTGATTTTTTAGCCTTATTACTCATATTCACGGATAATGATGACAAAGATTTTTGTATTCGCAACCTTGTTCGATGACCTTTATGACAACTATGGCACCACAGAGGAGAGTAATATCTTCACTACGGCCATGGAAAGGTTTGCCTAGCTAGATATTCTATTATACGTTTTTTTAAGATAGATCACTTGTAGCTAAGATTAACAAAATTTATATGTACATCACTAAAGTTTACCTTTGCTGGAAAACTAATGACAGGTGGGATGAAGAAATAACAGAACAGATTCCAGCATATTTAAAGGCACTCTTCATCAAAATACGAAACACTACAAATCAGATCGTGAAGGAGTTAAAACTTAAGAAAAAACAAGAATGCTGAATTTGTCAAGAAACTGGTATAAGCTGCTCCAAAACATCACATTAAGGAAACATGACGAGTTTTCTCATTTAATTTTATCATCCTTATATTTATCTATTTAGGTGATTGACACTGCTAGATTCTACCATGCTGAGGTTAAATGGCGTGATGAACAGTTCATCCCAGCCAATATTGAAGAGCACCTCCAAATTTCCACCCGTAGCAGTGCTTGTATGCAGATGACAAATCTTGGGTTCATTTCACTGGGAGATGTGACTACAAGGGAGGATGTTGAATGGGCTTTCACCTTTCTGAAAATCATTAGAGGTGCCTGTATTGTGGGGCGTGTCGGCAATGACATCGTGTCGCATGAGGTTTAGAGAATCTCTCGAACTATACATATAAAATTCTTGTAAATGATAGTTGCAAAACAATTTTCATCAGTAGTGTAAATGTTATATATTTACGCATTTAGACATTTTACATCTTTATTTTCTACTGATTGTCCCTACTTCTCGCTGTCCCTTGAAGCGTGAACAAGCTTCGCAGCATGTGGTATCCACGGTGCAAACTTGCATGAACCAATATGAGGTGACAGTAGAGGAAGCCAACAAAATGCTTAAAGTTATAATCGAAGAAGCATGGATGGACATTGTTGAAGAATACCTCGAGCACAAACGTCCTATGGCACTTCTAGAGATAGCGGTCAGCGTTGCTTGAACAATGGATTTCATGTACAAGCGTGAAGATGCATTCACCCTCTCATTTAGCATCAAGGATGTTATAGCTTCAGTATATGTCAATTCCATGTGAGTTTATTTATCCAACAGTAGTAAGCAAGACTTTTTGGCATTTGTGGGTGGGCTTAAGGTATTCCAAGGGTACGTTTTACTCATGTAACAACAAGACTTTTAAAACCCGACAATATATGTCATATGTTTATAGTGGCTGGCTAAGAGGTGTCAATAAGGATGTGAAGCGCTTCTACTTCTGCTAGGAGCAAATGTGACTTGTTGGTCCATTTGGCTCAGCAGAAATGATATTGTTTTTCAAAAGAAAAAAATGTTTCTCCTGTGCAGGTTATCTACTTGGTTACCCACTGGTTACGTACTTGGGCTATTCAACAGAAGCCGGATCTGCAGAATATAGTTGTAGCGGTATCACGACAGTTGACGCAGGTGGCAAAGAATATATTTTTTTCTCCTAGGCACTGAGTGGCTCTAGTTCAAGAATTGATAGTCACTAGAATGTGTCAGATTTTAGCTCTTTTGTTAGCTGTGTGCCACATGTTAGCCAGGCCTTTGAGGTTTTAAGAAAAGTTCGGTTTATGAAAAAAAAAAAGTGACACACCATTACAATTTGAGGACCGCCGGTGCATTTAACTTTTTTAACATAAGAAACCAAGTCCATACAATGTTAACAATAACAAAAAGGGCATCGATATTACTGTAACATTTGAAACGCAATAATCAAATCGAAAGCACATCGACAATGATTGAATACCATCAAAATCATATAAAAAAAGGATAAACATGTCAATCTACAGCTCATAGTTGGATGCATGTTACATAGCAATAACAGTGCCAGTAGAAAGCAGAGTACCAGATCTACTACTTCACAGATATAGAGGCCTTTGAGAATGAAAGTAACAATAAACCTAACATATGGGTACAGTGTACAGGTACAGCATCTAACGAAACTGCCAAAGAGAAGCAGTGCCAACAAGCAACAGACCATGTGAGAGGCAGCGATTTTACGCCACCTGACAAAACTCATGTGTAACACTCGCCGAGCCGTGCATTATATTGGAGCCAAGGTAAGAACCTAGTACCACGCAGGATGAACCAGAACAACTTGGGGGCGTGATTGGTTCTGTCCTCTGACGAAGCATCACTGCTCGAAAACTGAGATTTGCCTAGTGTTTAATGGTTTGCCTAGTGCCAATCGTCGGACACTAGGCAAAGAGCTTGTTTGCCGAGTGTTAGACCCCAGAGCACTCGGCAAAATAAAGGCACTAGGCAAAATAACGATTTACCGAGTGTCGACGCTAGACAAAGAAATCCACTCGGTAAATGACCATTTTGCCTAGTGTCAATACTAGCCATACCATCACACTCGGCAAAGGCTGCCGGAGGGCAACCGCCGTTACCATTTTGCCGAGTGTCTTCCGTTAACACTCGGCAAAATTAGAACTTTGCCTAGTGTCTCCGGACGACACTAGGCAAACTGACCAGTTTGCCTAGTGTCTTACAGAGACACTACTGGAATCAGCCGCTTTGCCGAGTGTCCAGGGCACTCGGCAAAGCCCTAAATACACTCGGCAAAGGCTTTGCCGAGTGCCACACTCGGCAAAGAGAACACGGCAAAAAGTTGTCGGTAAAGCGGCCTTTGCCGAGTGTCTTTTATCGGGCACTCGGCAAAGGCTTTGCCGAGTGCCCGACACTCGGCAAAGGCCAAACCGAAAAATTCTAAAAAAATAGGAAAAAAATTTTAAAATGTTTTTTTAATTAGAGGAGGGACCCCACCGGCCAGTCATATGGCAAGTGCTGCCAAGTAACCAGCCAAAGCAATTTTTTGAAACTTTGCGCCTAGCGAGAATCGAACCTAGGTCCTCTCACACACGCGAGCTCCTCTACCACTACACCTCTCTTTCATTTGTGTCTATATTCCATTTCGGTTCCCCAAATATTATACCAAATCAAGTGTAAATTGATTGTTTGAGGCCCTAAACGAATTCAAATTAAAAAGTTGTCAACTACAGAGTTTCATAACTTTTCGAGATCTACAATTTTCATTTAGGAAGTTTCTCCATCCGAGGTCGTTTGAAAAATTCAAATTTTAAAATTTTGAATTTCAAACGTAGTTTTGCATGACAAGATAATTTCAAATTAAAAAGTTGTCAACTACAAAGTTTCATAACTTTTCGAGATCTACAATTTTCATTTAGGAAGTTTCTCCATCCGAGGTCATTTGAAATATTCGAATTTTAAAATTTTAAATTTCAAACGTAGTTTTGCATGACAAGATGATTTCAAATTAAAAAGTTGTCAACTACAAAGTTTCATAACTTTTCGAGATCTACAAAGTTTATTTTGGTTGTTTTTCCATCCGAGGTCTTTTGAAAAATTCGAATTTTAAATTTTTGAAATTCGGATGCAGTTTTGCATGACAACATGATTTCAAATTAAAAAGTTGTCAACTACAATGTTTCATAACTTTTTGAGATCTACAATTTTCATTTAGGAAGTTTTTCCATCTGAGATCGTGGTTCTAACATTATTCACAAATCTTATATATCTCTCTTGTAGTTTTATAAAACTATATGAGAGACGTGTAGATTTTGTGAACAACGTTACTATCGCTTTGTCGAATGAAGAAATGACCAAAATAAACTTTATAGATCTTAAGAAGTTATGAAACTTTGTAGTTAAAAACTTTTAAATTTGAATTCATTTAGGGCTTTAAAATGTGTTTTGAAAAACTGCTTTGCCGAGTGCCAAAAAAAACACTCGGCAAAGACCTTCTTTGCCTAGTGTTTTTTTTTTGCACTCGGCAAAGCAGCTTCTTTGCCGAGTGTTTTTTTTTGGCACTCGGCAAAGAATGTCTTTGCCGAGTGTTTTTTTTTGCACTCGGCAAAGCAGCTTCTTTGCCGAGTGTTTTTTTTTGCCGAGTGTTTTTTATTTTGCACTCGGCAAAGAGCTTCTTTGCCGAGTGCCCGATAAAAAACACTCGGCAAACCACATAGCACTCGGCAAAGAACCGGATTCCGGTAGTGACACTAGGCAAAATATTTTTTTCTTTTTTTGATTTTAGCTTCCAATTTTTTTCTGTAGCTTTCCTACTATACCTTGACCAACATGTTGAAAGTTGACACAATTTTATGAAATTTTGCTATATTTCTTTAGTTTATTTAATTTCTTTGAATTTTTTTCGACAAATGCATGTAAGGGGTGTTTGGATTTGCTCAAAAAAAAATGTAACGGGTGATTGGTATATGTATAAGTTGAGCCTGGCTCAGGCTCCCGTGAGATAGGCTGAGCTCATACAACACTGTCATGGTTGATTGACTATATCTATTTTGCTTGGCTGAGAAAAGAGGTAATTTGGTTGTCTATATTAAGATATGTTATACTTCCTCCATACTGGTAATTTAAGTCGTTTTGAATAATGGTTGGGTCAAACATTGAGAATATAAATCATGAATAACTTTTAAGTTGTTGAGTTTGGAAATGTGAAAACCATCTGAATAGATTCGTCTTGAAAAGTACTATCATAAAATATATACATATATCACTTCCAATAAATATTTTTATAAAAATAAGAAGTTAAAGTTATGCTTCGAAGACCGTATTACTGTCCAAAACGACTTGAATTACCCGTAGGGAGGGAGCATGAGATATGCTACCAACCCCGCTGTACCGAGCCCCACGAGGCACGGCAGAGCAAAAGAAGGACGTGTACGCAGTTGCGCACTCGCTTCCCCACCACACCATGATGATGTACAGCCCTGATGGCTGATGCAGCATGTGAGAGGCAGCGAATACGTCACCTGACAAAAGTCATGTGAAACACTCGCTGAGTCGTGCATTGGACCAAACACTGAAGACAGCGATGGGCAAGAAGAGATTCCGGATCGTGTATGTGTCCACGCCATTGCCTCGAACACTACCTCAGATCCATGGATCGCTACCAGGTCTAAACCCGCCAACACTGATTTGATAGACGACAATCAGTAGTGATGAGGCTTTCTTATCACTACTTGTTTCAGACCTGACAGTGATAGGATAATATCACTATTGGGTCTTACCCTTTAACCTGTATTAATAGGATGAACATCCCTGCCGGGTCATCCCTCCACCCAGCAGTGACAGGATGAACGTCATTGCTAGGTCATCAAGAAAAATATTTGCAGAATATTACTTTAACCTGTATTACTTGGTTATCCACTGGTTACGTACTTGGGCTATTCAACAGAAGCCGGATTTGCAGAATATAGTTGTAGCGGTATCACGACAGTTGACGCAGGTGGCAAAGAATATTTTTTTTCTCCTAGGCACTGAGTGGCTCTAGTTCAAGAATTGATAGTCACTAGAATGTGTCAGATTTTAGCTCTTTTGTTAGTTGTGTGCCACATGTTAGCCAGGCCTTTGAGGTTTTAAGAAAAGTTCGGTTTATGAAAAAAAAAAAGTGACACACCGTTACAATTTGAGGACTGCCGGTGCATTTAACTTTTTTAACATAAGAAACCAAGTCCATACAATGTTAACAATAACAAAAAGGGCATCGATATTACTGTAACATTTGAAACGCAATAATCAAATCGAAAGCACATCGACAATGATTGAATACCATCAAAATCATATAAAAAAAGGATAAACATGTCAATCTACAGCTCATAGTTGGATGCATGTTGCATAGCAATAACAGTGCCAGTAGAAAGCAGAGTACCAGATCTACTACTTCACAGATATTGAGGCCTTTGAGAATGAAAGTAATAATAAACCTAACATATGGGTACAGTGTACAGGTACAGCATCTAACGAAACTGCCAAAGAGAAGCAGTGCCAACAAGCAACAGACCATGTGAGAGGCAGCGAATTTACGCCACCTGACAAAACTCATGTGTAACACTCGCCGAGCCGTGCATTATATTGGAGCCAAGGTTAGAACCTAGTACCACGCAGGATGAACCAGACCAACTTGGGGGCGTGGTTGGTTCTGTCCTCTGACGAAGCATGCAGTAACGCTTGCAAAGGGGTGTTTGGATTTGCTCAAAAAAATGTAACGGGTGATTGGTATATGTATAAGTTGAGCCTGGCTCAGGCTCCCGTGAGATAGGCTGAGCTCATACAACACTGTCATGGTTGATTGACTATATCTATTTTGCTTGGCTGAGAAAAGAGGTAATTTGGTTGCCTATATTAAGATATGTTATACTTCCTCCATGCTGGTAATTTAAGTCGTTTTGGACAAGGCTTGGGTCAAACATTGGGAATATAAATCATGAATAACTTTTAAGTTGTTGAGTTTGGAAATGTGAAAACCATCTGAATAGATTCGTCTTGAAAAGTACTATCATAAAATATATACATATATCACTTCCAATAAATATTTTTATAAAAATAAAAAGTCAAAGTTATGTTTTGAAGACCGTATTACTGTCAAAACGACTTGAATTACCAGTAGAGAGAGCATGAGATATGCTACCAACCCCACTGTACCGAGCCCCACGAGGCACGGCACGAGCAAAAGAAGGACGTGTGCGTAGTTGCGCACTCGCTTCCCCACCACACCATGATGACGTACAGCCCTGATGGCTGATGCAGCATGTGAGAGGCAGCGAATACGTCACCTGACAAAAGTCATGTGAAACACTCGCTGAGCCGTGCATTGGACCAAACACTGAAGACAGCGATGGGCAAGAAGAGATTCCGGATCGTGTATGTGTCCACGCCATTGCCTCGAACACTACCTCAGATCCATGGACCAGGTCTAAACCCGCCAACACTGATTTCATAGACGACAATCGTTAGTGATGAGGCTTTCTTATCACTACTTGTTTCAGACCTGACAGTGATAGGATAATATCACTATTGGGTCTTACCCTTTAACATGTAGTAAATCACAGAAAAATCATAAAATGGAAAATCTAATTTTGTTGGACTCCACATGAGTCGATCTACACAGTGAATATATAATATAGTATGCTTTAGTACAAAGTTTTTATTGTATGAATTATTCAAATTAATTACAGAAAAAAAATAGATCCAAATTTACAGTAAAAAACTTTATACTAAAGCATACTATATTATATGTTCATTGTGTACAACTAAATTTTACCTAAATTGATGTTAAGGGGAACTATGTAGCAATGGGCAATTTGGTGTTAAGGGGAACTATGTAGCGCACAAGAACCATTTTTTGGTTCACCATTTAATTTTTATCACGGGCAGGCAATGCGGAGATGCTAGCAAATTAATGATGACATGCTCAAGTTTTGCAAAAAGGGAACAATGGCGGCCGGCTTGTTCGTACCTTTGATGGAGTGCATGGGATGTGCTGGAGGAAGAAGTCACCCCATGGGCTTGGGGTGAATGTCTGTGGCTTGCGCTGCACCTGCGAGACCAAAGGGACGGGGCCGCTGGTGGCCATCTCGATGTCTGCTGGGCAGGGCCGGCCCTAGGGTGGGCGAACGGGGCAGACGTCCTAGGCCCACCCAAACCAAGGAGTCCACTTCCAGCAGGTATGTTGTAGCAGTAGAACTCTAAGCTGTGAAGGCCCAGTACGAGCAGGATCAGGCCACACCCACACGATTTGATCGCGGAAACAGAGCGTCAGGCCGGCCCGCGGCGAGATGGATCATGGATGCCTCGGCAACGCGGCTCCGCGGAGGAGGTTGCTGCTCTGGGCCACCGCGTGTCATCCGGCCCATTTCATGTTCTAGGCACACGCTACTAGTCTAGGCAGCCAGAACCTCAAACTGGGCTTGGAATGCGAATTCCTATCCAAAAAAAAAAAACCTCAAACTGCGCCTCTGAATCGCCCGCCCTGTGATTGATACGCTCGACACACGCACGAGCACAATATGTGAACTTATTCACTCCTCCGTCCAAAAATATCATTTTTAAAAGGCAGTCAATTATAAATTCAACTAATTACATCAAAATACTAATATTTGTGAATGTAACAAGTATAATTAAAATAGTCATAAAATATGTTTTTATAGTAATCTATAGGAGATATAAATATTACTTCTATAAATCTAGTTATATATCGTAATATGTTTAACCCCTCAAAATGTTTTGTTTTTGGACAGTGACAGTATTACTTTTGCTGCTGTCACCGGTCGCCACCACATGCCGCTAAGCCTCTCTAGTACTCGTCCGTTCAAAAATGATGTAATTATTATACCTCTATTCTAATAAAACCTTGTAATGTTTAACCAAGTCTATAAAAAACTATCAATATTCACAATGCCCTCGCACACCTCTCTATCTAATATATGACCTGAACTCATGATCCATATTATATGAGTTAGAGCAACGCGACCTCTAGCCACTTATATAGTCCAAATCAAAGACATATTGAAACAGATGTTGTAATAGTTAAATATATCTCCGAGTCGCAAATCCTCTAGACAACTGTGCAATAAACTGTTATAACACACTGACAAATTTGATATCATAAGTATAAATGAATAGATATAATACAAAGAACTATACCTATTTGGTATCGTGAGTATTGACGGTTTTACTACTCTCTCCGTCCCAAAAAGAATGCAAAATTCTCATTTTCAAAGGACCGAAAACGATTTTAAGTTTGATTATATTTATGTAAAAATTTTCTTCCATTCCAAATTATAAGTCGTCTTAATTTTTTTTTAGATTCATAGCTTTTGCTTTGTATCTAGGCATAATGTATAATGAAAAATATGTATCGAGAAAAGCTAAACGACTTATAATTTAGAACAAAGAGGGTAGAAAATATTTACTATGATACCAAATAGGTATCATTAGATTAATTATAAAATATATTTTATAGTAAATATATTTGGAGATATAGATTGTGGAACTATTTTCTATAAATATAGTTAAATTTAAGAAAGTTTGGTTTATTGAAAATCTTAATTGCATTTTTTTAATGAAAGAGTACAAATTTGATCAAATATGTACTAATATACTACCTCCATCCCAGAAAGGATGTAAATCTCGCTTTTCAAGGTAAGATTAGTGTAGATACGAAATTACGTATTTATCCCTCCTCCATCATTCTCCCCACATGTAGAAACTGAAAAATAATCATTGCATTCTAGAATATTCTTTTCATGGACCGATAAAGTAGTGGTATTTTGATATGTGGGTTCCATTAGAAAAGTTGATCTTATGCCATAATTATATTCTTTCTGAGATTAGATTTGAACTGAGGGAAGTAGTAAAATAGTTTTTTTGTTTACAACAGAAGTAGTAAAATAGTTTGACGCGGCATGGAGTACTAGTACTACCAGTGAGCACGGTACGACGGAGAATTATGGCCCTGTTTAGTTCATGAATGTTAAAGTTTAACTCTCATTACATAATATTACGGTAAATATATGGAGTACTAAATATAGACTAATTGCATGTATATCAGCACAGATTATGAGTAATTTACGAGACGGATCTATTAAGCCTAATTAGTCTAAAATTAGAAACTTTTTTGTCAAATAAGACGAAAATGCTATAATATTTATTAAACTTTAACACCTCTAACTAAACAAGTCCTAAGTTTGATCAAAGATTTTTTTGAAAGAAGTCGGAAGGGAAACGGCGGCACACACACAGTGCATTTATTCCTCCCAGCGTAACTGACTGAGACTACCCGTGGTGGGTACTCTAAAGGATACTCTAAAGCTTTAGAGTATGAATATAGAGTAAAAACTGCTGCATTGGATACTCTAAAACGATACTCTATCCTTTCTCTCACTCTATATTTAGAGTGGTACAGTGCTTACTCTATAATGGCCAGTGGCGGGCACCACTAGCTAAACAAAGGGGAAAAATGTTATAACTCACAAACCAAAAATCTAAATTAAATTTCGATTGCATCATTAAATTCGTCTCAATAAATCCTTCAAAACTAGATCACACATGAATATATTTAGATAAAGTGACAAGTGAGTCCCATAGTGAATAGATGATGATATAGAGGATGGATGGGTGCGAGAGAATTGAATATAGAGAAAAGAATCTTGCTGACTATAATGTACAGAGGATGAATATAGATGTCCATGAGTGCGGATAGGAGCACGCCTGCTGACTGACTGACTGACTGACTGGTTCCGGCTCCGGGGCCCACCACGCGGTCAAACTGTCATTCAAAGTACACGCGGTAACAAACGAGGCAAACAGGCAGGCAGGCAACGAGCCAACGACCTGGAGCCCTTTCATTGGCTGTGTTTAATTACTCTGAAATTACCGAAAAGTGTATTGTAGCACGTTTTGATTTTATTTGACAAATAGTGTCCAATCATAGACTACTTTGATTCGAAAGATTCGTCTCACGATTTTGCACATAACTGTGAAATTATTTATTTTTTTATCTATATTTAACACTTCGTACATGTGTCGCAAGTTTAATGTGATGGGATTTTTTTTTATAGTGCTAAGAAACTAAACACGCCATTGATCCTTTTCCCCTGCCAGGCAGGCTTGGTTCGTAGCCGTTGGGACAGCGACGGTCGCCCCGCCGGCAGCGCCTCGGCTTCCACGCGCCCTCCGCTCTCGCTTTCACCTTCACCGCGCGGTGAAACGGTCGTCAAGCTAGGATGGGTAATTGGGTACCGTACCTGCACGTGGAGCCCAGGTCCCGCGGGTCCCGCCGACCGGTGACGAGGAAACGGATAAGGCGCGGTACCGTGGGTGTGGCTCGTGAGTGAAGGTGAACCCGGCGACGGTTGCCTGCGTCGGGCGGTGACCCTACCAACCCTGCCCAGTCTACGCTCCCAGGTCTGGCTCACAAGTCAGCAGTCACAAGTGCCACAGTCCACACTCCTTGGCTGCATGCACATATAAGCACAATTGTTTGGCGTGAGATTAACAACAGAAAAGGATTTTTACCACCTCTTCCCATTCATTTGATAATACATTATTAATGGTATATGGTTACGGTTGTTAATCTTCTTCTCTTTTGACAAAGGCTGTTTGGATAGCTTTTTTTTTAGAATTACGCAGTACAACGTAGACGCCCACGACAAGCACGCACACTCACTCATATGAACACACGTACGCAAACCCTACCCCTACGAGCACCTCCGAATGACTGAAACGAAAACCAGCTTCCATCAAATTGGTTTTTCGGATAATCATAAAATTGTTTATTAGGGTTTGTTTGGATTCATCTCATGGACGCGCGCCCTACCAAATTTGGCAACGGTGGTCATCCCGATTTGTCTACGCGAAGAGGGGAAAAAATGAACTACATGTTGGCAACGCTAGCTGGGGCAAGCCAAATAGCGGGGACAAACCAAATGCAACTCCTTTCAAGGGTCAATGGCTGAAGTTTGTCTTTGCTCCAGAGACCAGAGATGAATCTAGCTAAAAACTTCATCGGAGTCATTAGAGTCAGCTTCACTACGTGACACACATTTTTTAAAGTTAAAGCAGTATTCTACTAAAAGACTTACAAATTTTGCCGAGATAGGCAGACCTCGACAAGCCTCCTAGATCTGCCTCAGCTTGGCTAGCTTCTACTGGCGTCCAACCAAACGAATCATTAAGTCAAACCATATAATAAAAACAAACATAGCAAGTTTTCTTTGTACTTGAACTACTGAATTTTGTGAAACCTATTCTTCATATTTCTTTTTCCTAATAGGCAGCAACCCTAGCTACCTTGCCTCTCCCTAGCCAACCCTTTTGAATTGTTGGGCATGCCATTGTCCTATAAGAAACCAATTATTGTCATATCTACTCATTTGAAAATGGTATATTCATATGGAGGCTATTACTTTTATTAGGGGTTGTTTGGATATTTTTTATGAAGGGAAGGGGGACTTATATTTAATCTTAGCACAATACATCCCCAAATTACACATAAAAAATCTAAAATAAAAAATATATAATATTCTATCCAGATTCTTCCATCGTCTTCTTCCCCACTGGCTTCCCTCGAACGCCGGAGCCAAAGTGCAGTCATTATACCGAATCTAACGACCAATCCCAAAACATTGGACATACCGCAAGATCCAACGCTTCGGAACTAGTTTAAATCGCTAAAAGAATATCGGTAGTTACATCGTCAGGTATGACATAGGATGCAGAATCATCACCTCGAGACCTTGATTTTCTCTCTGCGGCCATCGACGATGAGATCGATGACCCTAAGTCGTTGTCCTCATAGGGGGCTCCTAGAAGCACCCCTCTCCTTGCAGATAAAGGCTACAAATTGTCTACCTAGTGATGAAATCGACGCCTGCAACGGCGATCTCGTCATAAGAGTCACCGAAGTCATCGCAGAACACATGATCCTGACCGAAAATCATCTAATTTTGCCAGAAATTTATTTGGACCTAACCATAAGACACTAGAAAACTGCAGGAAAAGGATGGGTCCCCTTCCCTTCTTGTCTTCGGCAGACGCACCGGAGAGGAAGAAGAAGAGGGGCACTAGGCACGACGGCGGCAGAGCGAGGAGCAAGTAGTGGTGGCTCTACACTAGGCGGCGGCTCTTTGCCATAGGTCACTATATTACAAATTAGTTGCATGGTTGTTTGGATAGTTACTTTTATGTAAAAAAAAGCTTCCATTAAACTAACTCATCGGCATACTATACAAAAACTTATTTATTTAGGAACAAACAATAAGGATAATCGGTATACTCAGGATTTAAACTAGTGTGTTTTGGAAATTACTCTACTTATTTTTCTGATTGGCAATGACCCTACCCTGATTTCTCACGGTTATTAGCTCTTTTGTGTTAGTTCATGCATGATGATACACTAGTACCATCATATGTTGGTTCGTGCATGATATGATATCACTAGTATCATCATATAAGCTAAAGCACAAGTGCATAGTATACATATATGTATTATCAGTATGTGATTCTGAGATTATATCAATCAACAGAGCTATAAGAAACTTTTAAGTATATTTTGCTATTTGAACTAGTAGCGATATCTAGTCACTGATTTCCTAGGAGTTATAAAGCAAATGGCTAATGCATGGTTTAGGTAACTTGTATTTATATGTTGGCACAAGAGAAATTTACCTTATGAGATGGTTTCAAGCATATGTTGAGGGTTTGAAAGGTCCTTGGTTGGTTTTGGTAATTGAGTGACAACTTAGGTGGACTAATATGTGGTTATGTGAGATACACAGGAGATTAGTCCACATGTGATGGTGTCATGAAGAAGCTCATTGCATATGAGACATGACATGGAGTCATGTGACCAAGATGGAGAAGATCAAGATGAGGCTTGGCTCGAAGGACCGGTTGTGAAGGAGAAGGGCAAGTTGAGGCTTCGAAGCGAAGGACCATGCGATGGTGAAGCTTGGGCAAGACTTGGCGCCGACGGACCAATGCAACGGTGAAGAGCAAGTGAGGTCAAGATCGATGAACCAATACGGTCACGTGATGATATGAAGTGAATCATATCATTTGGTGATTGGTTGGTGCATGAGTTGCATCAACGTCAGAGGAGATGGAGTGGAATGCGCAAGGCAAAGGTATAACCTAGGGCATTTCCATTTCACCGGTCATAGGTGTGTAGAGAAGTTTATGACCGGGTTTAGGATAGATGGCCGTACTATCAAGAGGGGCAAACTTGTTTGCATATCGGTCATCTAGTGCCACTTGAGCGATCTAACTGTGCATACGTGTTAGGATCAAGTGGCGAGGCAAGTTGAGTGCCTAACTCCTTTGAAAATGATTGAGAAAAGGCTAACACACAAGCACATGGAGATGTACACTTGATGGTGTTGGCACATTTGCAAAGGTGGCGTTGGTCGCGCTGTGGTTTGCGGATAGAGAGGGGTTTGGGTTCCACTCTCTCTCCCGCCGAACGTGCGAGCGCGGGATTCAGGCGATTTCGGGGAAGTGAAATGCCTATTTTCCATTGCGCCGGAAGTCGGAAAAGAAACGGAGGCGAACGCGGTCACAGAGGTGACCGGACGCTGCACCGGACGCTGCACCGGACGCGGTCACGGTGGACCGGCGCGTCCGGTCAGTGCAGCGCGGGCGTCAGGCGCGCGAGCTAGGGTTTGGCACCAGCGCGTCCGGTGACCCACGGGACCGGCGCGTCCGGTCTTGCGCCCTAAGGGAAACGAGGACGTCGGACGCGGTGCGCGTCCGGTGTCACACCATCGGACGCGTCCGGTGGTCTCGGGAGCTTACTGGACTCGCACCGGACGCGGGTACTGTGGCGTCCGGTGGTTGCGAGCAGCGCGTCCGGTCTTGTCTTCGCGCGCGCGGGAACTGTGCGCACCGGCGCGTCCGGTGGTTCGCAACAGCGCGTCCGGTGGCTCGTTTGACCGTTGGCGCGCAGTGACCGTTGGAAGATCTAACGGACGAATTTGAATTTCGTGAACACGTGGACGTCGTAGGGACACCGGACGCGGTTGAGCGCGTCCGGTCTGTTACGACCGGCGCGTCCGGTGGTCCCGCGAAAAACGTGAGTGGAGGGGTAACGGCTCTATTTGACTGTGGGGTTATAAATAGACCTTGTGGCCGGCCTTGGCCGGGTGCTGAGCACACTTTAGCCTTGGTGGCTTGTGTGGTAGTGCTTGGGAGCCCTCTAACTCACTCATGCTTGATAGTGTTCATCGGATCGAGTGAGAGAGCGATTCTAGTGCGATTGCATCGTGAGGTTGCATCGAGTGGCACTAGGTGATCGTGTTGCAAGCCGGTAGTGCTTGTTACTCTTGGAGGTTGCCACCTCCTAGACGGCTTGGTGGCTTGTGGCTCCGTCGAAGCTCGCAAGAAGATTGTGCGAGGCTCCGGAGAAGCTTTGTGAGGGGGATTGTGCTCACCCCGCGGGGATCGCGAAGAGCAACTCTAGTTGAGCGTGTCATTGAGCTACCTCACTTGAGAGTGGTGTCTTGCGGTGCCTTGCGGGGCGTGCCTTGAGGGGCAAGTGACTTGAGGGTCACATCGAGGAACCATCTAAGTGTTGGTCGACACAACGGGGACGTAGCTTGGTGGCATCCAAGTGAACCTCGGGAGAAAATCACCGTGTCAACATTGTCTACTCTTCTCGGTGGTTTGCCTTCATGCAACACAAGCTTGTATTTACTTTCATATATACTTGTGCTTGTGTAGTTGCTCTCGTAACTAGTTTGCTTGTGTAGCTTGCTAGTTATCTTCTTGCTTGTGTAGCTAGAAGCTCCCGCTTGCGTGACTAATTTGGTTTATGTAACCTTGTTAGTCACATTGCTTAGTTTGTGTAGCTAAGTGTTTTGCGCTCTCTAATTTGGCATTAGTTGCCTTGTTATTGAGCATTACTAGTGAGCTTAGGCTTTGTGCGCTTTGATTACTAGAATTGTGTAGGAGCTCCTTCTTGCTTGCAAAGTACTAGTGCATAGGTTTGTGTGACCTTGCTCTAGAATTAAATAGGAGAGCTCTTGCTAAGGAAAGCACCTTAGTTGCTTAATTAGGATCTTTGTGAGGTGCTTGTGAACTTAGTTAGAGGGGTGAAGTCTTGGCTAGACCGATAAGTTTAATTCCGCATTTGTTTTTAGTTAGCCAACACGCTTAAGTTTTAGAAAGGACTATTCACCCCCCCTCTAGTCCGCCATCTCGACCTTACAAGTGGTATCGGAGCCGGGTCTCTCATTTGTGGTCTTCACCGACCCGAGAGGATGGCGGATTATGGGATAGATGCTGAGTGTCCATACATTTTTGATGGCACACACTTTGCACAGTGGAGAAATTGGATGACATGCAATTTTAAGTTTATTTCTCCTCAAATGTGGTGGATCGTAGATGTGGGTTTTTCCTTTGCAATTGATAAAAAGAATGCAACTCAAGCGCAAAGTAAATGCCTACATCTCGATAGCCAAGCTACTAATGCTTTTTATCGATCTTTGGATAGTAGCATACTTTATGAGATCATAGACTTCGAGTCCGCCCATGAAATTTGGGTGTTTCTAAATGAGAAATATGGGGTGATCTCCAATGATGATGAGCCCAAGGAAGAGGCGCATGAGGATGTTGAGCATGACCACAACAAGGTGGTTGTGGAGGATTGCTCCACCTCACGGTCAAGTGATGACAAAGATGATCATATCATAAGTTCACTTGACAAGGATGGTGATGATGCATCAAGTGTTGTAAGTGATGTTTCTACCCCAAACACACTTGATGGTGACAACGTTGGTTCATGCTCGGGCCTTGATGATGCTACTACAAGCCCATCCACTACATCACATTGCTTCATGTCACTAGGTGACACAAAGGTATCAAATGATAATGTGATTGATCATGTTGGTTCATATGATGAGCTTGTTAGTAGACTTGCTAGCATGAACATATCTTTAGAAAATGAGAAAGCTAAAACAATGAAATTAGAAAATGAAAACTCTTTTCTAAAGAACTCATGTGAAGAACATAAGAGCTTACTTGATGATCTTAAATCTTCACATGAGAAGCTAACGTTGACTCATGAGAAAGTACTTGCATCTCATGAGGAATTGTTAGAAAAACATGCTTCTCTCATTAAGATGTTTTTAAAGAAAATTAAAAATAATGAGAGCTCATCACATGGATCAAATGATCAATTGCAAAATATGACTAACCCATGTGATGTAGGGAGAAAGCATGTATCCACCTCTTGTGATGACTTATTATATATGCCATGTTCTTCACATATATATGCTTGTTCTACTTCTATGTCTTGTGAGACTAACATTTTGAAGGAGAACAATGAGCTCAAAAGTGAAGTGAAGGAATTGTGCAACAAGTTAGAGAGGTGCTACAACTCAAAAGTCACCTTTGAGCATATGTTGAAAACTCAAAGAAACTTTGGTGACAAAAGTGGCCTTGGCTTCAAGAAGAAAATGACAAGGGGCGAAAGAAAGCAAGAAAAGAGGATGAAGAGGCTACTTCAAAAGAAGCTCTCGCATTCCATGTGCTATCGATGCCATGAAGCGGGACATCTTGCTAATGGTTGCCCAAACATTGAGAAGCTCAAGAAGATGAAAGAAGAAGAGAGGCTAAAGCATGTCAAGTGCTTCAAGTGCCGCACTTGGGGTCATCTTACCTCAATGTGCCCAATCAAGCAATTGGTGAAGCAACAAGTAAAGCCTCAACCAAAGCCACTAGTTGAGCAAGAGAATACACCCCAAGAGCAAATCAAGATCAATCATGAAGATGATGATAACTTGATGAAGAAGAAGAAAACAAGAAGGGGTGGAAGAGCAAGACATCCAATGCAAATTCAAGATGTCAAGATGATGAGCAAGAATCAAGATGAGAAGAAAGTACATGCTCACTTCAAGTGCTTCAAATGTGGAGACATAGGACACTTCGCCTCGGGGTGTCCTACCAAGCTTGAGAAGAAGGCTCAAGCAACTCATGAGAGGCAAGGGAATGAAGAGCATCATATGAGCAAAGAAGAAAAGGCTCAATCAAAGAGAAGATGCTATTCATGCCGGGAAAGGGGACACAATGCTCATTCATGTCCCCTAGGTGAGAATTCTAAGCCTATTTCAATTGATAATACTAATATGCTTAGAAAGGATGGCAATGGTACCTCATTGGTTGGAATTGCAAAACATCCCGCTACTCATACTAAGGCTATGCCTAAGTATGTTGCACCTAACTTGAGAGGACCCAAACTAGTTTGGGTACCATCAAAGAGTGGATGATTGTTTGTAGGTACCATCGGCATTGGAAGCTTGATTCAATTGGTTTCATATTTATCATTATATGTTGACTCAAGTATTGAAGCTTATTGCAATTCTATCCCAATGCCAAGTCAAAAATGAGTGAAGTCCAAAGTACTACAACATACAAGTGTCATGATCAAGTCGTGAATGATTTATTGGAATTATTTGATGGCTTGCAAATGTTCAAGTTGAAAGCTTGCTATGAATAATCATGAGCTAACCAAGGTATATCACTTGTTGATTATTTCATTTGGGTGCATATGAGTTGATTGAATTGGATAAATGTGCAATGTTGCTTGCTATGAGATGATTGAATGGATTAAAAAGCTTAGTAATCAAGTTTGGATTGGTTTGTGTTGGATAATTTCATGAGATGACATTTAGTAAGTGGATTGGATGGATATATGTCTTGTGAAAGTATTCAAACAAGTTAGTTTCAAGTTTGATTCATATTTGATGAAGTATTGCTCAATGTATTAAAATCTGTCCAAAATTAAAAATCTGAGCTGGCAGTGATCTTAGCCATGTTTGAGTGAACAAATCTATTTGGATTGGCTTGAAATTTGGTATACATGCTCTACACTTATGAAAGAAGATGCTGTAGAAATTTCATGAGAAGTGGATAAGAGATGCTTCGGTTTTGGAGTGCATCTTGTCAGCTATAGTGCAGCAGTTTTCAGCATATAGCAGTGGTGGAAGATTTGAAATCTAGTAGCAATCTAGAAGTCAAAAGAAGTTCAAATTTTTACAGTTGCTAGATGACTTAGTGAAGCACATCTCCACCAAATTTCATGGCATTTAGATCCGTACATTGTGAGATATGAATTATTCTTTGAAGGGTACAGAATCTGCCAAGAAAAGTGACAATTATTGGATTAATCTAGAGTCACTTTGATTGAAAGGTCCTCAAGTTGGAAACTTGTTTATAAGTGGTTGAGGTACCTAAGTTTGGTTTTGGATTGATCTATAAGCATGAAAAGCAATGAGTACAAGAACATTTGATTGTGGAATGTACTTGGTGTACTTATTTGGTACTCAATTTGAAGATCAAGATCAAACTTAAGATAAAGATGAAGTTTAAGTTCTAGTGATGATTAGAGATCATTTGGTAGAAAGAAAAGGACTTAAACAAGTAGAAAGAGTTGGACTCAAATGTAGATTCAAGGATTATTCATCAAGATTGAGTTCATCATTTGGATCAATCAAACTATATTATTTCAAGTGAGTATCAAGAGTGGTTCTTTGGAGAAAGGTCACTTCTCCCTAGTGAGGGGCTTGCCGCCGTGTGTAGGTGAAACCAAGTTTGGGACTTGGAAGGCTAACATGGAAGTGGTGATCCGAGGAACTTGTGATGCTTAGTTGAAGCAATCAAAAGGGTTGATCAAGAAAAGCAAGCAACACCCAAAAGAGAGCTAGTCATGTATTTCAAGTGGTATTCTAAGTAGTTCTCTCATACAAGCAAAGATGATATAATGAAGCAAGCCAACCACAACAAGAAAGTGTACTTGATCATTAGTGGTTTTCATTTCATATGGGTGAAGAATGGATTTATCTATGATGATTGGTCTTCACCAAGCAATAAATTGGACTTCACATTGCTATTGGAGTAATGAATTGGAATCTATGTGACTATCCTCTACTCCAACATAGCAAAGGTATCATTGTAATGTGCATGATCATATCATCCTTTACTAGTATGCCGTTAGTGCATATAGTACATGTTTATTAGGATCATGCATAACAAATGAAAAGTTTAAATTCATGGTCTACCACTATTGTTTGAATGGTTAATTGACCTAGTGGTATAAGTATGAATTTGTTCATGAGCTAGTGAACCCAAGTACTTGATCTAGTTTGGATTGCTAACAAGTGACAAGTACAACATTGACAAGATAACCCTTAGCATGAGGTGTGAAGAAGCTTGTCATTGGATCAAACCGGACTTGGAATCTTAGGCAAATCAATATAGTTCAAGTCATACAAGAAGCTCATGACAATGATAAGAGTACAAGCACAACAATGAAAATGGATATCTAGTTTGTTTCAAGTGGTATCTAGACTCAAATTGATCTTCCAAGTGGTATGTACAAGTGGTGTCTAGATAATGATCTACAAGTGATATCTTACAAGTGGTACTCATAAAGATAGCAAATGTTCAAGAAGTGAATATTATTGTCAAATCCTTCAAAATGGATCTATACTAGAAAGCTCTTTCAAATGGTATCACATTCCTACTCATGATATATTCACATGGTATCATTCATGCAAGACAATGGTTTCACAAGTGATCCTCAACTTTAAGTGATCAAATCAAGAAATGCTACCCTCATCCTCAAATGGTATCTCAAGTGAATGACACATGCTATGACATAGGGGAAGGAGCCCCACCGATTGGTATCAAGGTCAAAGATCCTATGTGGTATCTCAAGAGCAACCATAAAGTTTGTCATTCCAACATATGTGGTAATGTCTATCAAAAATGCAATATTCAAGTCTCAACCATCTACCCCAATACAAGCCTTTGTATCATTTGAGAAGAACACCTTTTATGGAAATTGATGACAAAGGGGGAGAAGTTGGACAAAGATATGCAAGATTTCCTTTTGAGGAGAGATTGCTTTGGGAGAGAGATAGATGATATTGGACATAGACATGGACAAAGAACATGGACAAAGAGGGAGCAACATTGAAGAATGTAAGGGGATCAAATATTCTTGGACAAAGAATGCACACAAGTAGGGGGAGCAAGCTCATGAACTTTAATTGATTATATTTGATATGTGCATAATTCATGTGCTTGCTTGCATTGCATAAATTCTTAAATTCAATATGCTTGCTTGTGTGGTGTATGCTAGTTATAGAACTTGAATGATGATTTGATAACTAGCATGCATAGGATGTTAGCTAGACTTATGATTATTATGCAAAAACTAGAACCATGCTTATAATGTGATCTCACGAGGATTCTAGTGTTTTTGATGTCTAGCTACTCATGATGCTAAGGATGATGGCAAACTTGTGATTTTCAAATGGTATCAAGCTACTAATTGGTATCGAGCTACAAAGGTTTATTCTATACACCTTAGCATCACTTAGTAGTGCTAACCCTCCCACAAATTTCATATTTATGCATATGTGCAAGCTTGAAACCAAACCATTTGAGCACATATGTAGGGGGAGTTATCACTACCAAGTCGGATTTTATGGTGCTTATCCAAATCTTGACATAGTGCCTAAAAGTTGGATAAGTAACATTAAATCCAAAACAAGTTAGCAATTTACACTTGTGTGAAGTGCTAGCTTGAAAAAGCATAATTTCCATATCTTTGTAGAGTTGTCATCAATTACCAAAAAGGGGGAGATTGAAAGGTCCTTGGTTGGTTTTGGTAATTGAGTGACAACTTAGGTGGACTAATATGTGGTTATGTGAGATACACAGGAGATTAGTCCACATGTGATGGTGTCATGAAGAAGCTCATTGCATATGAGACATGACATGGAGTCATGTGACCAAGATGGAGAAGATCAAGATGAGGCTTGGCTCGAAGGACCGGTTGTGAAGGAGAAGGGCAAGTTGAGGCTTCGAAGCGAAGGACCATGCGATGGTGAAGCTTGGGCAAGACTTGGCGCCGACGGACCAATGCAACGGTGAAGAGCAAGTGAGGTCAAGATCGATGAACCAATACGGTCACGTGATGATATGAAGTGAATCATATCATTTGGTGATTGGTTGGTGCATGAGTTGCATCAACGTCAGAGGAGATGGAGTGGAATGCGCAAGGCAAAGGTATAACCTAGGGCATTTCCATTTCACCGGTCATAGGTGTGTAGAGAAGTTTATGACCGGGTTTAGGATAGATGGCCGTACTATCAAGAGGGGCAAACTTGTTTGCATATCGGTCATCTAGTGCCACTTGAGCGATCTAACTGTGCATACGTGTTAGGATCAAGTGGCGAGGCAAGTTGAGTGCCTAACTCCTTTGAAAATGATTGAGAAAAGGCTAACACACAAGCACATGGAGATGTACACTTGATGGTGTTGGCACATTTGCAAAGGTGGCGTTGGTCGCGCTGTGGTTTGCGGATAGAGAGGGGTTTGGGTTCCACTCTCTCTCCCGCCGAACGTGCGAGCGCGGGATTCAGGCGATTTCGGGGAAGTGAAATGCCTATTTTCCATTGCGCCGGAAGTCGGAAAAGAAACGGAGGCGAACGCGGTCACAGAGGTGACCGGACGCTGCACCGGACGCTGCACCGGACGCGGTCACGGTGGACCGGCGCGTCCGGTCAGTGCAGCGCGGGCGTCAGGCGCGCGAGCTAGGGTTTGGCACCAGCGCGTCCGGTGACCCACGGGACCGGCGCGTCCGGTCTTGCGCCCTAAGGGAAACGAGGACGTCGGACGCGGTGCGCGTCCGGTGTCACACCATCGGACGCGTCCGGTGGTCTCGGGAGCTTACTGGACTCGCACCGGACGCGGGTACTGTGGCGTCCGGTGGTTGCGAGCAGCGCGTCCGGTCTTGTCTTCGCGCGCGCGGGAACTGTGCGCACCGGCGCGTCCGGTGGTTCGCAACAGCGCGTCCGGTGGCTCGTTTGACCGTTGGCGCGCAGTGACCGTTGGAAGATCTAACGGACGAATTTGAATTTCGTGAACACGTGGACGTCGTAGGGACACCGGACGCGGTTGAGCGCGTCCGGTCTGTTACGACCGGCGCGTCCGGTGGTCCCGCGAAAAACGTGAGTGGAGGGGTAACGGCTCTATTTGACTGTGGGGTTATAAATAGACCTTGTGGCCGGCCTTGGCCGGGTGCTGAGCACACTTTAGCCTTGGTGGCTTGTGTGGTAGTGCTTGGGAGCCCTCTAACTCACTCATGCTTGATAGTGTTCATCGGATCGAGTGAGAGAGCGATTCTAGTGCGATTGCATCGTGAGGTTGCATCGAGTGGCACTAGGTGATCGTGTTGCAAGCCGGTAGTGCTTGTTACTCTTGGAGGTTGCCACCTCCTAGACGGCTTGGTGGCTTGTGGCTCCGTCGAAGCTCGCAAGAAGATTGTGCGAGGCTCCGGAGAAGCTTTGTGAGGGGGATTGTGCTCACCCCGCGGGGATCGCGAAGAGCAACTCTAGTTGAGCGTGTCATTGAGCTACCTCACTTGAGAGTGGTGTCTTGCGGTGCCTTGCGGGGCGTGCCTTGAGGGGCAAGTGACTTGAGGGTCACATCGAGGAACCATCTAAGTGTTGGTCGACACAACGGGGACGTAGCTTGGTGGCATCCAAGTGAACCTCGGGAGAAAATCACCGTGTCAACATTGTCTACTCTTCTCGGTGGTTTGCCTTCATGCAACACAAGCTTGTATTTACTTTCATATATACTTGTGCTTGTGTAGTTGCTCTCGTAACTAGTTTGCTTGTGTAGCTTGCTAGTTATCTTCTTGCTTGTGTAGCTAGAAGCTCCCGCTTGCGTGACTAATTTGGTTTATGTAACCTTGTTAGTCACATTGCTTAGTTTGTGTAGCTAAGTGTTTTGCGCTCTCTAATTTGGCATTAGTTGCCTTGTTATTGAGCATTACTAGTGAGCTTAGGCTTTGTGCGCTTTGATTACTAGAATTGTGTAGGAGCTCCTTCTTGCTTGCAAAGTACTAGTGCATAGGTTTGTGTGACCTTGCTCTAGAATTAAATAGGAGAGCTCTTGCTAAGGAAAGCACCTTAGTTGCTTAATTAGGATCTTTGTGAGGTGCTTGTGAACTTAGTTAGAGGGGTGAAGTCTTGGCTAGACCGATAAGTTTAATTCCGCATTTGTTTTTAGTTAGCCAACACGCTTAAGTTTTAGAAAGGACTATTCACCCCCCCTCTAGTCCGCCATCTCGACCTTACAGGGTTGACGATGGAACAGGAATTATTGACCAAGCCATCATACTAGAATTGAATGAGTGATTGCATATTGTAATAAATACTCCTCACATTCCAAACTGTAAGGCATTTTAGTTTTGTCCTAAGTCAAAATTATTTAACTTTGACTAAGTTCGTAGAGAAATTTAGTAACATCTACAATATCAAGTAAAGGCAATATCAAAATATGTTCCATAGTGTATCTGATGTATCTAGTTTGATGTTGTAGATGTTTGTGCATGTTCCTATAAACTTGGTCAAAACGTATATAGAACTTTGACTCTGAAGTATGTGTCAAATATGCACAATCACTCTGAAGTATATGTCAAATATGCACTATGTTTCCTTGTCCTTGCATGGGATGACCTTGTTGATTTTATCATGATAGCAACCCTCATACAAACTTATCAAGCATGATGAGCAACCTTGTATTTAGCCATCAACCTCCAAAACTTATAATGTGGTAGAAATTGGCATTGCAAGTTTTAATGTGTGTGGAAAGGACTATGTAGTTCAAAACAAGAAGATACAAATTGCTAGCTTGCTAAGTGCTAACTACAAAGGCTTTTATGTTCTTTCTATATATTTTAATATTATTAGTGTATTTTTCCTTTATGTTAGATAACCATGTTGCGGCTTTGTCACAACTACAGCCACTTGTCTACAAATCAAGAACAAGACCACCTACACAAACATCTATTTTAGCATCAATCACAAGATTTAAGTTTGCGTATAAATTTTTTTCATCTAGTTCCCCTTATTATCCTTACATGGTACAATAGGTCGTTCTTGTCACAATACGTACATCTCTATGAACTTAAGAAATGTGAGAAACCTTCTAGCCAACTAAACTTGGTACATTTGTTTTCTCACTCTATAATCTTTGAAATATCCCACAGCAAACTGAACAATTTGTTTGTGTCTTTGTGTGCGCGCGTCCGTGTGTGGGTATATATAAAACTAGAAGATATCTCATGTGTTCATGCAGGGATTGCAAAGAATTTGGATTGAAACTAAGTGGACATGATATGGATAGCTTGCATTAAGATTTTGGAAGTTAGTGGGATGACATGGCTATTAGTGGAAGATGATGTGGATAGTTAGTGGAGGATGATGTGGATGGCTTGCCCATGTTGAGATAGACTTCTAGTGGGGATTAACTTCATAAGAGATATAAATAGATAAGAGTTTATACAACTAATGTATTGATTAGGGCATGTTATTGGATTCAGCATGTGGACGCCCTGCCAAAATCGACAACTGGCCAAAATCAAGTGGCTAAAATGGTCGTCTCGATTTGACCTTACTAAGGGAGAAAAATGAACTACAAGTTGGCAACGCTAGTGGGGGCAAGTCAAATAGCGGCAACAAACCAAATGTAGCTGCTTCGCCTATGGCCAATGGCCGAAGTTTGGCTTGGCTCCTACAAGAGTTCAACCCAACGCATCCTTAGTCAACCATATAATAAGAATAAGCATAGCAAGTTTGCTTCCTCTGAGTTTTATAAAACGCCTTTTGTCATGTTGTTTTCCTAATAGGCAACGACCTTAGCTACCTATTTCAATTGGTTCATACATGACGATACCACAAGTGCTAGCACTATAACCTATAGGCTATAGATAATGAACCAAAGCGCAAGCACCGGCTATGTGATAGTACAGAAAAGCAAATTTTATGCCTTATACTTAGTTGAAATCTAATAGATGGTTTCCTTACCTATTTTGTGGAATATTATCATTTAGTTATTTTTCTATTGTATGTAGGTATAAGGGTAATTTAATTTATAAGACGATTTCAAGAAATGTGTATAGTTTAGTTGAGGAATGGCGTTAGAACAAGATTTTCATAGTAGTAATAATAATCATCCAATATATATGCATCATCTTTCCTTACCTTGTGTGGAATAATTATGCTGATTTATCATGGTAGGCAGCTAGGCACCCTACTATCCCCTAGTCAATGCTTGGCTCACTAGTGCTAGTGACTTCGCTAATTACTTGGTATATCTAGATTGTTGGGCATGGTATTGTCCTACAATCAACAATTATTATGATATCTACTCAATTGAAATTGGTACATTTATATGGTGGCTAATTCCTTTTATTTGGGGTTGTTTCAAAAGTTACTTTTATGAAAAAAAACAAATTCCATTAAGCTAACTTCTTGATTGACTATAAATAAACTTTATTTAGTGGCATACAATAAGGATAATCAGTTTAATGGGACTTCAAATATTGTGTTTGTGAAATGACTCTATCTTACTTTTCTGATTGGCAACAAAGTCCCTACCCCGATTTCTTGCGTTCATTAGCTGTTTGCATTGGTTCATGCATAATGATATTATTGGTGTATATTTTTCTCATCATATGTAGCATATAGATACTATCCAAACAACATATATTATATGGTATATTCCATCATATGTAGCATATAGATACTAAGACGGAGCCTAAATGTTGGGTATAGATAGATATATTATCAGCATGCGATTGCAAAATTATCAAGAAAGCAATAAGAAATTTTTAATGTATATTTTGCTCATTTGAAATGGTTGAGATGTCTCGTTGCTAATTTTCTAGGAGCTATAAATCAAATGGTTGATGGTTGAAGTAACTTTTATTATATGTATATAGTAGTAAATCAGCTTATGTGGCATTCTTTGTGGGTACTATAAAATTTGCTCCCTGGAGGTGGGTTTGGAAAATGTGGGCTCTGCTGCATTGCAATTTCTTCATCTGGCTAGCTCTCAGCAACTGGTGTTGGACTATCAAATATTATTGTTGTGGATATTTACCATTTTTGTCAATAACCATGCATGTTGTGGCTTCATCACGACAATAACCACTTGTCTACAAACTTAGTTACAAGAACTTTATGAACAACTACAAAAACTTTTGTTTAGAAACCATGAATTAGCATAAAATTCAATTCTCCTTATTATCCTTGTTACAAGGTACAATTAGGTCATAATCACAATACATACATCTTTACAGCGACGAAGCCAGCACCCGGGCAAGGGGGGCTCGAGCCCGGGCTACGGCTGTCGATTACGCGAAGCCCCCTTGGAGCCCGGGCTACGGTTGCCGAGTTACCCGGACAGCTAGGACCCGGCGGCCACGGACGGGATGCGTGAGTGTATGTTGCTGCACACGGTGACACGGCGGCAGGCTCGACCGGCCTAGCAGGGCCCAGTTGTTTCAACGAATACTAGCAGCACGCGTGGCCACGGCAGGGAGCTGGTTCGGCCTGTGAAGCATCGACGCGTTCGTCACCAACAGTCCAGTCCGGCATGCGATTCTAAAAAAAAAAAGCAGTCTGGCATGCAGTGAGGCGGTGGCCATGTAGGAAATTGGAGAAAGTTTTTTTAATTTGGCATTTCATGATCTATTTTTGATTTTCGTTGATGTTTCAATATAAGACTACTTCAAATTATTATATTTGTCTATTGTAAAGAGCCATAGTGAGATTATGTTGTTGTAGCCGTGCTTTTGTTCAGCCCCACCTAAAATTTTTTCTGGCTTCGTCCCTGCATCTTTATGAAACTTAGAAATTTGAGAAGCCTTCTAGCCACTAAACTTGGAACCGTCAACTCAATCCTAGTCTCTAATGGATTGACGAGGCGACTAGTCACGATTAATCATCGATAGGGTGATTAGTCGGAACTGCTAGTAGCAACAGTCAAGAATCAAGAACATTAAGGAAATGGTGGAGTAATGGAGAAGTACCATCGAAGACAAAGCTCATCTTTGTGGACGAGGCAGCAGCAATTAGGATGGGAAGGGAGGAGGCGGTTGACAACTAGGATGGGAAGGGAGGAGTCGGTCAGCGCCTTGCAGTGATAGCTTCTGTGACTTTCCTCCTTCACCTGCCTACACAAGCTCTCCCAGCGGCCTGTCCAGTCATCCTGCCCCCAAGAACTAGGATGGAGAGGAGGCAACAGTAGGAAAGGAAGGGAGGGATGGGGCGCCATCCAGCAGAGCAACTTCTCCCGCCTGCACATCGGGATCTCACCTGCGCGGGTGCTAGTGATGGCTGGAATGCAGCTGGCGGTTATTCCCTCCATCTCAAACTGTAAGTCATTCCAACTTTCTTGGACAGTCAAAGCATCTCAAGTTTGACTAATGAAATAATAGCATTTATGATACTAAATAAGTATCATTAGATTTTTCATTAATTATATTTTCATAGTATACTTATTTGGTGTCATAAATCTTTGTAATTCTCTCTATAATTTTGGTCAAACTTGAGATAATTTGACTCTCCAAGAATGTTGGAATGACTTATAATTTGGAACAGAGGGAGTTGGAGAGAGTGAGATGCGAGAGACTGAGGGTGAGAGGCTGTAGGGTTCCAAATTTCTAAGAGGTCCAAGTCATTCCAAATACAATCCATATCATTAATTGCCTAGGGCTCCCTTTATGTTTTTGTCCATCCACCCCCTGTCGTTAGATTAATTGTGATTAGTCGATGACAATTCATATTGTCAGAAAACTTATTGACCTAATCGGACGATAGCCCCAAGTCGAGACCAAAGGTAGCTATTAGGACAACTAATCACAATTAGGGTCTGTTTGGTAGGGTTACTCCTCAACTCTGACTCTGGTTCCTCTAGTGGAGCTCTACCAAATGTTTTGTAGGAGGAGTTGTTTTTCAGTGAAAAATAGAGGAGCCGGAGCCAACGGTTCCGGCTCCTTCGGAGGAGCCCCTCCGTAGGAGCACTACCAAAAACACCCCCTGATTAATCGGACAACTTGATAACACTGCTCGAAACATTTGTTTTATCACTCTATGGGCTTTCAAATATCCCACACCATAAATAACAATTTGTGTGTGGGCGGCATGTGTATGTATATAAAATAAAAGTTTATATAACTAACATAACCCATTTAAGCACTGGAATAATACTTTCCTTTTCAAAATCAATAAGATCCAGAGATCTTTCATATTTATTGTTCAATTTTTAAAAAGATTTCATTGAATTTTGGCTAGCCTATATATCATGATGAATGATTAACTATTTACCTTTTGCCATATATATTGAACCTACATACTACATAGCATATACGGTATATGACGGTTGGCTGAACAAAGATTTTCATGCTTCTTTAATAAGTTGTTCTAGAAAGATCGCAAAGTCCAACAAAAGGACTTAAAGAGCAGAATAAATGGATTTCCAAGGTGGAATATTCCTTTGATGCATATTTGCAAGTGGTTTCTTCGAGAGGATATTTGCAACTGGTAATCTACATAGTTCCGTCTCGGGGCACTTCAACCCAACAAAAGGCATCAAAGAGCCCATCAAGTCCCAGTCTTCCTAGCCCCCACAACAATCAACAATATTATTTTAAACCCTATTGCCATGTAAAGCACGCAGGAAAGAAACATACGTCATGGCACAATAGCAAAAGAGCAAAGTGCCCTGCTCCTGGTCCAAAATTTGGGGCATTGATTACATACTACAAAAACAGAACAACAATATGTCTCCAGACATTAAGGTTGTGGCGTCTGTCCAACTAATTTTGGCACGAGGAGTATGAGAGGCTGTTTAGTTAGCAAAATTTTTGGCAAAACGCTACTGTAGCAGTTTCGTTGTTATTTGACAAATATTGTCCAATCATAGTCTAATTAGGCTTAAAAGATTTGTCTCGTCCATTTCGTCTAAACTGTGTAATTAGTTTTATTTTTTTATCTATATTTAATGCTTCATGCATGCGTTCAAAGATTCGATGTGACGGGAAATCTGAAAATTTTGGCAAAATTTTTGGCATCTAAACGGTGCCTGAATCCTTATCAACAGCAATATCATTAAATTTGGTCCATCTCAACTATTTCAAAAAAAAACTATTTCAACCATATCTTATCATTAAACACATAAATCCTCCATCTAATTAATACTAACCAAAATATACATGATTTTGATACTATACAACCTTTTGAAAGCTAAAAATTAGATAGCACCACACAATTCTTTGCGAACTACGCCACAAGAGAAATGTTTTTGAATTATCCTCTTTGAAGGTGCATTTATCATGCGTAGGTTGGAATCATGAAAATAGGTAGTTTAAATGTTTGCTAATATAATTGATTTTAGGATTTACTGTTCCATTACGTTATATACAATACTTCATATATCGTAATGTCTTGCATGAAAATAGATAATGCAAGACACGCTCCACCTAACCAGCCCACATTTGAGTCACGACTCTACACTAATAAGTATGTTAAAAGCTTATTCGTCAACTTTAAAATAAAAATACATACAAATAATATGGGAAGATAGCCATGGCTCCGCACTAATGAGTATGCTAAAAGCTTCTTCGCCAACTTTACAAATGAAAACGGATACATATAATATGAGAAGATAGCCACGGCACCACACTAATGAGTATGCTAAAAGCTTCTTTGCCAACTTTAGAATGAAAACGGATACATATAATTTGGGAAGATATCTACGACACCGCGCTGATGAATATATATGCTAGAAGTTCCGTTACTAACTGTCATGCGAAAACGGATGAACATATCTATGGACAATTTAGGAAAACAAAACCATGGTTTCGCGCGCGGTGAGTATGCTAAAAGCTCCTTTGCTAACTTTAAAATAAAAAACAAATACAGGAGATAACCATAGCTCTACAACAATAATATATACTAGAAGCTTCTTTACCAACTCTAAAATGAAAGGGAATGCATATATTTTACAGAAAATTTGGGTGGACAAAATGAAACATACATGCAGAATTCACTTGCACGCGAGACTTGCATAGTATGTGTGAGACACACTTAAGCCCATCGGGTGGTCTCCCCACTTGCTCCCATGGCAGCCTGTTTTCGTCCACCGAAACGGCTAGCCTTTCCCTACTCGCTCCCACATTTACGTATTTACACACAACTTGAAAAGACAAATTAAAGCCACGGCTTCGCGCTAGCGAGTATGCTAAAAGCTTATTTGCCAACTTTAGAATGAAAACGAATACGGATAATCCACGGCACCACGCTAATGAGTATGCTAGAGGTTCCGTTACTAACTGCTGTGCGAAAATGGATAAACGTATCTATGGGCAGGTGGATGCATCTATGGACAATTTAGGTAAACAAAACCACGATTATTTCATGCCAACGAGTATGTTAAAAGCTTCTTTGCCAACTTTAAAATAAAAATACATACCGATAATACAGAGAGATAATTATTGCTCCACAACAATAGTGTATACTAGAAGCTTCTTTACCACCTCTAAAATGAATATATTTTACAGAAAAATCGGGTGGACAAAATGAAAGGTACATGCAGAATTTTTCCCGCGAGGCTTGCATAGCGTGTGTGAGAGTGAGAGCACACTTAAGCCCACCGGGTGGTCTCCCCACTCGCTCCCACGGCAGCCCGTTTCCGTCCACGGGAAGTGCCGGCCTTTCCCCACTCGCTCCCCAACCCCTCCTCCCCTCCTGACCTCCTCTTCTTCGTCGTCGTCTTCGGCTTCCTCCAGGACTGAGTCCCACACGCTTCCCATTCGGCTCGTCCCCTTTTCGCGTGAACGCGCCGGCGCCCCGGATCCTGCCGCTCAAGAATGGAGGCGTGGCCGGACGATTTCCTATGCCCCATCACGCTGGAGGTCATGACGGACCCCGTCATCCTCCCCTCCGGCCACACCTTCGAGCGCCGCAGCATCCAGCAGTGGCTCGACGGGGGGCACCTCACCTGCCCCGTCACCAACCTCCCGCTGCCGCCCTGCCCGCCGCTCATCCCCAACCACGCGCTGCGCCGCCTCATAGCCTCCGTCTCGCCTTCTGCGGCGGCGGCGGCGGCGGCTCCCGTCCCTGCGGTTGGAGGGACTCACGCGAGGCAAGAAGCGGTGGTGCCCGCGGCGCCAGCTCGGTCCGCGTCGCCCGTGCCGGCGCTGCTGAGGCTGGCCAAGTCCGGCCCCGCCGGGCGGAGGGAGGTGCTGGAGTCCGGCAACGCGGCGGTGCTGCTGCGGCACGCGGAGGCCGGGGACGAGGCGGCGGCCAGGGCGCTCCTGCACCTCAGCCTGGACGGCGACGACACGCGCGTCGGGCTCGTGGCGGACGGCGCCGTGGACGCGCTCTCCGCCGCGGTGTCCCGCGGCGGCGCGGCCGCGGCTTCCGCGGCCACGGCGCTCACCAGCCTCGCCACCGTGGACGTCAACAAGTGCACCATCGGGGCGCACCCTTCCGCCATCCCGGCGCTGGCGGGGCTCCTCCGCCGCGGCGGCCCGCGGGAGCGCCGCGAGGCCGCCACGGCCCTCTACGAGCTCTGCAAGCTGCCGGAGAACCGCCGCCGCGCGGTGCGCGAGGGGGCCGCGCCCGCGCTCGCGGACTTCGCCGCCGACGGCTCCGCGCGCGCCGTCGAGGTGCTCGGCCTCCTCGCCAGGTGCCGGGAGGGGCGCCAGGAGCTGTGCAGGATCCCCGGCGTCGTCTCCGTGCTCACGGGCGTCGCCAAGAGCGGCAACGCCCGTGCAATCGAGCAGGCCCTGCCCGTCCTCAACTGGATTTGTTCCGAGAGCAACGAACTGGCATTGGAAGCAATCAAGCTGCAAGCTTTCGACCTCTGTGAGGCTCTGGTGAACGACGACAACTGCAAGATCGCCAAGAACGCGGTCGAACTGGTCCGGACGCTCGAGAAACCGTAGAATTGGATTTGTGCTGTCCAAAGATGAAATTTGTCATGGGTTTTGATTCTGCACCTGCTCGATTGATTGGGTGTTGGCCTCATTGTACAGAGGTAGCAACAGCAAAGGTGAACCTTTTTTATGTTACTCTGTTTCATTTCCCTTCTCTTTCCATGTTGTAGCTGCGCCGAAAAAAAAACAGTAGAATTTAGCTTATGTTCATATCCTTAGAACCAAAAACAAGAGAGAAGAGTATGGTTCCTGAACTTGTCAGTTAGAACTGCTTCCGTGTTTCAGAGAGTCACCAGATCATCCAGTCTGAGATGTTGTTCACAATGATTCATTTGATGATCTAGTGAAAGTGACCAAATGTGGCTCAATCAAGTAGGATCGCTAGTCTTTTTCTTTCTTCCTTTGCTGTGCTCTATAGTTTTACATGATTACATGAGGAGAATTGGATTGTGTGTGTAGCCTATCATCTCCTTGTGATCGACTTATGATAAGAAATGAAATTCATCAGAAGTAAAGAGGCTGTGACTTCCTGTCTGCTCAGAAAATCTTTTGTGCTTGTTAACTTGATGTGTACTTCATCAGCTATTTGCTCTACTAGGTTTGACATTTGGGGCTATATATTGTTTTTATGCAGTGCATTGAAAGCTCGTGATTTGTACTAAGTTTTCCACGTTGCAATTAAATAACTTAGGATGAGCCCATATTATATAGCCAATAGAGATCCTGATGAAACTCGCGTAGGACCCTCAGGATCTCTTGCATCATCCTAGAGTCTTAATTACTCAGTAGATTGCGCAACTGGTGTCCCTTATTCAAATCCGGGTACGGCCATAGATTTGAGAGTACACATCAAGTTAGCTACAACATGGAAGTTTCCTGTCTGCTCAATCAGTAGATTTATAAAGAGTACACATCAGTAGATTTATAGATTGTGTGTGTAGCTAACATCAGAAGTAAAGAGGCTGTGACTTATTCCTGTCTGCTCAGAAAATCTCTTTCCATGTTGTAGCTAACTTTTGCTCTATAAATTATACGATATTTTATCAGTCGGTCTGGAATAAAACTTTGAGAGTGCTCTTATGTGGAAACCTATTATACCAATAGAAGAGGTCCTGCAACCAAAGCCATGTGAATCACTCCATTTTGCCTGTGTCACTTTTGTCCTTGAGAGAAGTGAGTGGTTATCGCCCAGCTTTGATTATCATTTTGTTTGACAAGGACTTGCTAGTTTTTTTTAGATGGCCCAGTTTCCGCTATGTCAACTAACTTACCATCTCGACATCAAATTAATTATGGAGAGGTATAATAATATAAGCACGCCTTTGTCTCATTAGTCGGCGGCAAAGCAGTGGGGATTCTTGAGCTCCGACCGGATCATCAGGAAACGCCCAAGAAATTAGGCGACTTTTGCTTGTGGCTGATATTTTTCTTTTCACCCTCTACTTCATTCAGGGAGGTGAGTGTTCATCCTCTGATGAATTTCTATATGCATGCTTTCCAAGCCCTACTATGGGTTACGGGGAAAAATATCTTAACTATTTCACTTTGATTTGATTTGCCATAAAGATGGCTAACCCTTCATTAGTTATTAGTTATCGAATTACCTTTCGTAAGTATAACCGCATATATAGTACAGGCCTTAATGTGCATTATTATGCAGTGGTGATGTGGCGGTGATGTTGACAATGTCTGAATGGAAACCTAGCAACCGTAAGATAAGGGTTGACCTTGACCACAAGCTTTTCCTGGGGGTGAGGGGTCAGGGGTGGTTGGCATGTCCATTCTGAACGCATGGCCTGTTCTAAACCAACAAAAATCTGTTGGCGCCATTACTCAAAGCTGAAACACGGGGATCTAACCTGTGATTGCGTCTAGTGGACAGGATTAGCGATCACGCCGAATACACAATCATCAGCTTCGTTCTCTGACTGGTGAGTGGTGACCCATCCTGTGCAGTTCTGATGTGCTCATGCACACCTTTCTTAGCATTGCAGTGAGTGATCAGTGATGAATGGGTGGAGGAGCTGCTGATTGGTGTGAAGGATTGTGGTGTCAAACACCTTTCAGAAAGCCTTTCCCGTTGTAGCACCGCTTTGGTAGCATTGTGATGGATGGATGGATGGACCTGAGGCTGCTCAGATTTGGGTACTGATGCTGAAATAGCATGCATGGGGGCAGCAGCTGTTTCCTGAAACACGCTTGTTTCTTTCCTCTGGTTCCTGTCACGGCCTCCTTTTTTTCCTGCCTCTGGTTGTGGTGTGCGGCAGCGGCAGATCTATCTATGCATGGTTGCTTGCTTCCTGATCTGAGGCCCCGTTCACTTCCCAAAATATTTCCTCTGCCACCCGTCACATCGAATCTTTAGACCCATGCATGGAGCATTAAATGTAGGTAAAAAAAATAACTAATTGTACTAAAGGTCGAGATAAATCTTTTGAGTCTAATTAATTCATGGTTGGATAAATTTTGCCAAATAACAACGAAAGTGCTACAGGAATATTTCTCCCAAATATTTCGGAACTGAACACAGCCTGAATATGATATGTCTGTCGTTCAGAAAAAAGTTATGGCATGGTACAGCACAACCTGCTGATGAGTTCATCATCGTCTGCTCCATGACTGTGGATTTATGGTAACTAGTACAGTGCCTTTAACGTCCATTCCCTCCATTAGGTCATTAGTAATATCAATCATTGCCTATTGGGATTGAACTCCCTGCAGAGTTGGTACGTAGGGATCAGGATCACAGAGCGCGCAGGTAGGAGATAAATTGCGTCACAAGAAGGATAAATGCATCCATGGTTAGGAGATGTGTGTTGATCATGGTTGATGAATCCAAAACGCAAGACGGCAAACGTCATGAGTTGCTGTCAGTGACTGACATGTGGGCTGCACAACTGCTTGAGCCGGGAAGTGGGGCCTCTGTGCCAGCGACCGTAAGCAGAGGATAAGGCAGACAAGGAGGTAGTATTAGATTAAAAAATAAAAAAACAAATGGTGGAGCTAATATAGTCGTTAGTATTATTATAAGTAGTAGTAGCAGCAGCAGCAAGCCAGCAAGGACCAAGGAAGAGTCCAATGGCCGGCAGATGTTGTCAAAAGAAGGCGCCTAGGAAGAGTCCTCGTGTACAGTGTCGTTGCCTGAATCGGTTTTAGAGGCCCCCAGTTTGGCGCATGTTGATCAGAGCAAGAGAAGCAATGGCATTTGCTTTGTAGAACTCGCAATCTCTCTCTGTCTCACAAACACCCGAGAGGAGCACAATCATGTTGCATTGGGACTCGTTGGATTCACGTCTTTCAGACGGCCAAACCAAAGTGGAGCGCTGCCAAGTAAACGGAAGAAGGTTCTAGATGGGTGGTTGGCCTGTCAAGAACCAGAAGAAGGCAAGAAAGAACATGAACATCTTAGGCTCGGAGGGGAAAAGTAGTGGAACCGAGACGGACGGACGGTGGGGGACTGGTGGCCTGGTGGGCTACTTCTAATCCTCGCGTCCTGGGATCTTGATCCCTTGTGCGTGCCTACCGCGCCACTTGTCGACTCGCCCTGGATCATTGGCGCCACCGGTGTCCGGTGGTACGACGGCCGGTGTGCAGTGCCTAGTGGGCGCGGGGTACCCGTTGGCTAGTACCGTACCGTGTACCATTTGTTTGGGCTCTTTTTATGGGTTCATTGCATTGGATGTTTCTCATTCGTCCTTCAGATTGCGACGTGTTTTTTCTCTTTGATTGATTGATGATGCTCCGAGTGTTTGGGACAAAAATAATCGGTGCAAATCATATCTTCAATAGAATCATGAAAATCTCCTAATAGAAAAAAATATGCTTATTACAAGTGTAAAAAAAATCAAAACATTACACGGTCCACGGTGTATCTATAGATGTATATAGGCCATGTTCGCTTATGCTGAAAAACAAGCTGAAACACTGTTCCGATTGATTTGTGTGAGAGAAAAACATTATTCCCGCTGAAAAAACAAACTAAAAAGTACGGATTATAAGCCGGCTGAATAAGGCCATAATGTGGTAGTGCTAGCGTTCGGATATCCGGATGGTGCGCCTACACTCTGTCTCCCCCAGCGCCGCTACATCCCACGCCGCCCGACTGCACATGGGGAGTCCTCGCTCGTGTCCCCTCCGCTTCTCAAGCGCATGCATGTAGCCAGCAGCTGCAGCATGTGACTACAGCAGGTGGCTACACCATCATCTAGAAGAGGAGGAGGGGGCGGCGGATGCCCAACCTGCGCTAGGAGGAGGAGGAGGAGGATGAGACACCGAGGCGGAGGTGAGACAGCAGAAAAAGCGAAGACAGAGATGCAACACCTGATCTACTTGTGAAACATCCGGATGCAACACTTACAACATAAGTCTGAAGGCAGATGAAACATATGAAACATGCATCTGAAACACTAGCTGTAACACCCAATCTAGTTGTGAAACATCCGGATGCAACAGTTACAACATAAGTCTGAAGGCAGATGAAACATGCATCTGAAACACTAGCTGCAACACCAGATCTACTTTTAAAACATCCAGATAAAACACTTGCAGCATACGTACGAAACAGCTGAAACACTTGAAACATGCGTATGAAACACTTGCGAAAAAAACACCTGAAAACACTTCGTATGTGTGAAAACATTTTCAACATCTAGATGAAAACACTTCCAAACATACGTCTAGAAAACAAGATGAAACATTTAGAACATAACTTGAAACATACGTGTGTAGCCACTACAAAATATGCAACATTCCGATCTACTTTTGTAACATCAAGATGAAACACTTACAACATCCAGATGAAACATCTGAAACACTTTAAACATACTCTTGCAACATGGGCTTCGCTCGGACGAATGGAGGCACGTCGACGTGGAGGTCGACGACGGCGCATGGACCTCGTTGTGCGGCAACGACAGGAGCAACTCGCCGGTGGACGCGGCGTCATACAAATCTCGTCCCACTCGCCTGCTTGTTGGAGCATCCATCGTGGAGGCTCACATGCTCGGTGGAGGAGGTCACGGTGAGCGGGCCTGCCACGGTGAGGATGCAGCGCGGTGGAGGCAGGCGAGGCAGACTGGGCGCGGAGGAGGCCGCTGGGGATGGGGTGCGGCGTTGCGGGGGACCGGCGGCGGCGAGGCAGAGTGGGGTGGGCGGATGAGCACGACGACAAAGGGAGGAAACCGCGCAACGAGCATCGGGGCATGCAGACGGGACGAGCGGATAGGGTCGCTGGACGAGCGACACGCGGGAGTGAGCGGAGAGAGGCATCTATCCGTCCGGACGTCTTAATTATATCATTATCGATATATTATCGATAAAGTTGAGATTAAAAAACTCAACATACGGAAATAAGTAACATGTTCCATATGCATATATGCACTACAAGACAAAAATCTCCAAGTGTTTTTTTAGTTTTCACACGATTTTTTTTGGGTATCCGGAGAGATGAGATCGTGTTCACTACCTACATATACATGTTTTGGTGATTTTGTTTGTATCTGGAGATTCTTCCATGCAGTTATTCCCTTTAATTACTGAGGTTTGAAGCAAGTATAGCAGCGACTAGCAGCGAGTGGACCTGCTAGTCAAAGATATAACTTGTCCGCCTAACTTGTCGAAGAGGGTAGTATGACCAAAGTTCGGAATTGGCCGATGAAGGGAGATTATTTTATTTCTACTAGAACGTCATCACGATTCACGAGCTTGTGAGACTCATGTTTACCGGTCAGGACGGGTTAGGTGCTGAAATTAAGGTCGGATGATAGGGACAGAGACTAGAGGAGGAAAGAGGATGCAGCAAACGTCCACCGTTCAAACAAGTTGGGTGGGAGACAGAAGAAAGAGGACGGATTGTATCCAGTATCCACCGATATTTAACGTAGCTCAACAGGTTAGATTCTTTAGGCTGAAACGTGTTCATCCGGGTTCAAGTTTTCGACTTGGTGTGGATGCTCCTTGCTCACCTATGGTGGACGTAAGGTGTGTTCACGTGCCTGCATCTATACTATGATTCATTGCTGATAGTGGGGGTGCATAGGCATAGCAAATGATTTGCCAATATACCAATGAAACATCTAAATATGAGAGATATTATATGGACCATGATAACACTAATAGTGATAAAAAAGTTTAATGTCCTATATAGGAAAAATATTCGGTGCAAACCACCTTTTCCATGGAATCGTGAAAACCCTCTTAAAAACACACTTAGGAGTTTCTAAAAATTTTAAAACGATGTGCATCCATAGTATATCTATATATATGTACATTGTCACCCAATTGAAGGGTCAAACTTCATCTAGAAAAATCATTTGAAATAAACAAATTTCAACTGCATATGCACTAGAAGATAGAATTTCTGAGAATTTGTCTTCTAGTGCGTATACATCTAAAATTTGTTATTTTCATACAAATTTTTAAAAATGGAGTTTGAATGCTATAGATGCAATTTGAAAGCATTTAGGTATGTTTTTAAGGGAATTTCTCATGTTTCCACGAGCAAGTGGTTTTCACTAAATATTTTCCCGTGTATCAGTGGCAAACTTCTTGACAAGTCGAGGAGAGGCCACCACAATTGTGACACCCTAAAAATTTAATTATTTCAAAATAGCGAAATTGATTTATTTAAAGCATTTATGTCAGCATTCAAACTTAGGGAAATAATATTTTTTGCAAAATTAAAATCAAATATAATAACAGATACATGTTGTTGTGTTCATGCTGCTGCACTCTTATTTTTGTGATGACTGGTTTGACAAATTCTGAAAATGATTTCAAAATTCAGTTTGAAAATAATTTGAAAACTCTGAAAAATAAAAAGAAAAGAAATTTCTCTTTTCTTTCCCCCTTGCTCGGTTTTCGGCCTGCTGGCCCAAACCCCGCGGCCCGCGCGCCCTTTTCCTTCCCCTCCCTCTCTTCTCATTCCTGGGCCAGCCCAAGACGGAGCCTGGCAACCACCAGCCACCTCCTTCTCCCTTCCTTCTTCGCTGACAGGTGGGCCCCACCCATCAGCTCCTCCCCCAACCTCCTCCTTTCGTTCCGCGTCGCAAGCCGCTCGGGCAAAACCGTCACCCGCGCCCACCTCCTTCCGCGTCATGGGAGCGTCCGCGCCTCGACCTCTATAAAAGGGAGCCGGACCCCTTCACCGTCTCTCCCTGCAGCCCTCTCCGCTCCAGTCCCGCTCACGGTGCCGCAACCGCATCACCGCCGCTCGCCGGGATCCGCCAAGCACGAGCCGTCATCCCTGAGCTGCCTCCGTCCCGTTTTTTCGTTTGGTGAGCTTCGCCTCGCTCCCCTCTTCCTCCCCATGTCCTTACATTTTCAAATCATGGTCTGTAGGGACGTTTTCCCGTGCTCCGGCGAGCTCCTCGCCGCCGGCCATGGCGCGCAAGTCGCGTGGGCCACTCCGTGGCCACGATTTGTTCCGAGGCGAGCTCGCCTTCTTCCCCGCGTCATCCCAGTGGTTTCGGTGATCAATTTGGTGGCCGTAGGCCCTGTTTCCCCCGCTCCGGCGAGCTTCCGGCAGCCGGCCATGGAGAACTGCCGCGCCAGCCACTGTTCCGACCGCCAGCTGCCTCTCTTCCCCCTCTCCTTGCCCCTCCCATCTAATCCTGGCCGTCCGCCGCGCGATCAACGACCCAGGATCGCCCATACCCCTTCGCGGGTCATTTTGCTTAAGAGTCCCCGGTTTTTGCCATATATAACCCGCAGTCCTCGGCCATTTGGAAATTCCTGAAGTTTTGATTTATTTAAATCCAAAAATAGTTCAACTTATTTACAGAATTGCCACTGCATTAAATTGCTTATAAAATCATCGTTTTAGCTCCGATCCGACCCGTTCAACTTGCGTTAGGTTCATAATTTCATAACCTACGCGTTAATGCCACTGTTAGTTAGGTTTGCAACATTTAAAATTCTTTATTAGGTTAAGTTAGTTAACTTGCTATGGGAACCTTGTTTAGTTCGTAACTTTTGCGTTGTAGCTCCGTTTTTCGTGCACTTCGCGTTGATGTGATTGTAGCGAGACGTAGAATATTTTCATAAACTTTTTTATCTTGCTTTTATACTACCGGTGTACTGTTCTAATTATAGGTTTGTTTGTTATGCATGAATGCTCCTGAAATGTGTATGTTGCCGGGTTGGTCGAGTTCAGACGGTGAGGAGTACGTTGGGAACCAGGAGTACTTCAAAAACCAGCAGGACCAGCAGGAGTTCGTGAACCAAGGAAAGTATAGCATAGGCCTACCTTAATGTCCTATTCATTATATAATCTACTCATTATGCATGTGTCTAATATTGCTCGACTATAAGGACATCCTAGCCATTGATGACTTATACCTTGATCCCTATGGGTTTTATTGCACATGGGTAGAATGCTAGTGCTCTATTTGAACATGATCAATACTATGGCTAATGGAACAAACGGATAAACATGATGGTAATAATTGAACTATAGGGTGATGGTGCAAATGATGTCCATCATGTTGCCTGAAACCCTCCGTAAGGACTTATCTGTAGGGTAAAAGCTAGAACATATAGTGCAACCGTGAGAGTTATATGGATCTGACTTTAGCTTAGTAATAGAATCTTCTCTAGCTTGTTAGAGGTTACCCGAAAGGGCGCAAGAGGGGCTTGCCACTTTGGGTATAGAACTGTCTCTGTTCTGGTGTGTATAGCCTGTGGAAATTATGCCACAAAAAGGGGTTCTCTATATCTGTCTGCCGAGGAAACCTCGCGGCCCTAACTTGTTAGAAGAGACCTATGGAAGGTTTCATAGTGTACCCTGCCCGCTCACTTTGGAAGTGTTATGGGAGTAATTAATCCGGGCATATGGGCAACACGACTCACGGGTAAAGATGCACAACCTCTGCAGAGTGTTAAAACTGTTATAACAGCCGTGCTCATGATCACGAGCGGCCCGAAAAACTCATAAAATAACTGGTTACTTATGATGTTGTTGTTCATGGTGAACTATAATGGTATTATGATGATGATGACGACGATGATGATATAATGTTGATCAACAACTCTATTTAATTCTAGTATATGATCATGTGGGTTAATTTGGGAGCCTAAGCATAAGTTGATGTTAACCAATGATAAAATGTTGACTTACTAAAATGCTAAATGCAGTAAACCGTATCTGCCTTTTGAGTCTCATGAATCCCCATGTTATGCTTGTGGAGTATGAAATGTACTCATGCTTGTTTATTTTCAATACTTTGGAAAAATCCCGGATGGGTATCAGATTGCCAGAGATTGGAGCAGACAGGCTTGTGATCAACCAGTCAGTTGTCCCTGTGGAGTGGAGTCTTTACCTGATGACCGGAGTTGTCTTTCCGTTGTTTGCTATCTAAGGTTATATCTTTTATACTAAGTACGTTATATATTAAGCATTGTCATTTGATATTACCTTTATTTGTTGCTATAGGTGAGATTTGACTTTCTGGGCTCACATATGGTGTGTATCTGGTTTTGTTTAGAAAACCGGGTGTTACAGCAATTTTTTCACTAAATATTTTCACGAGAAAGTGGTTTGCACTCAATATTGCCCCGTGTATCAATAGGCTCGAATGGTGGACGTTTGCTTCATCATCTTTCCTTCTCTAGTCTCTATCCCTATCACCGGACCTTAATTTCAGCACCTAACCCGTCCTGACCGGTAAACATGAGTCTCACAAGCTCGTGAATCGTGATGACGTTCTAGTAAAAATAAAATAATGAGCCTGTTCACCGGCTTATAATCCATCTTTTTCAGCTTATTTTTTTCAGCTGGAACAGTATTTTCCTCTCACAACAAATCAGCCAACAGTATTTTTCAGCCGGCTTATCAGCCCAGCCGAACGGGGCCAATCTCCCTTCATCGTCCAATTCCGAACTTTGGTCATACTACCCTCTTCGACAAGTTAGGCGGACATGTTATATCTATATTTGGCCATGCAGCCCGAGGCCCGGCAGACCGGCACGAAGTCCGCCTTTTTGGCCCGACCCGAGCACGGCCTAGCCCGGCACGGGGCAGCAGGCCGTGCCTGGGCCGCCACTCAGGCACGTGGGCCGGCACGGCACGGCCCGTAAAATCGTCTAGGCCAGATAAAGGCCCGCAAGTATATATATAAAGTGCTAACTCTAATTCCTAATTCCAAATTCCCACCTCCAGCCGCCGCACCCACTGACTCAATCGATGCCCTCCCCCTTCCCCTTGCGGCTCGCGAATGCCTGCGCCCTCTCTCTTCCGTCGCGCGTCGCGTCCTGCGCCGCCACTCCCCTCCCCGACGAGCAACGAGAGAGCCTCGCCCCTACCCCCTCCTCATGTCTTCAACGAGAGAGCCTCGCCTCTGCGGCTTTGCCCCCTCCTCATCTCTTCAAGCCATCGCATCTTGCCCCCTCCTCGTCTCCTTGTGCGAAGAGGAGCCGGCAGCTGCGTCCGCGTTTTCCCCAAGCCGATGCCATCGACGTTCATCTTTCCTCCGTGGTGGCTCGTGTCCCTGCCTCCTCTTCCTCCTTCCTTGCCTCACCGTCGCGCCGGAGCGCCGCAGAGGTGGCCTCCTCCCTTGATGCCGGCGAGGCCAAGCTGTAAGGTCCTATATGGCTAGAGGAGGGGTGAATAGCCTATAAAAAATTCTACAAATACCACTAAGCAAACTTGTTAGAATAACAAACGGCGTAAAGCGAGTTTTGCTTAGCCAAAGGTTGTGATGCAAGCCTCCTATCCACAAGTCTAGTAGATTATGATCTCTAGTTCACACAAGAGCTATGTCACTAAATTTACACTAGAGAACAAGCTACCAACACTACTAGCAAAGCTACCACTAGAGCTACACAAGATAATCTAGTAAAAGTAAGTGCAAGAGAGAGGATTGTGATTCTTATACCGACGGTGGAGTGAAGATGTTGTCAATCACCAAGATGATATACAAACAATCAATATTGACAACAACACAATATGAAGACCAATCACCGAGAGACAAGAGACACAATATTTTTGTTCACCCGGTGTTCACTTGTGCACCGACAAGCTACGTCACCGGTTGTGTCGACCAACACTTAGATGGTTTCTCGGTGTGACCCTCAAGTCACTTGCCCCTCAAGGCACGCCCCGCAAGACACCACAAGACACCACTCTCAAGTGAGGTAACTCAATGACATGCGCATTCCACTAGACTTACTTTTGGCGTCCCGCCGAGAAAAACACAAGAACCTCTCACAATCAACCGGAGGTGGCCAAGAACAATCACCTTCTCTTGCCAACGCCTCCAACAATCTCCAAGCCGGCTAGGAGCGGTACTCTCCAAGAGTAATAAGAAATCCACTGGCTAAACCACCCACAAGTGCCACTAGATTCTCTCAGGCTATGCAATGCACTTTGGGATCACTCAATCTCATTTTTGATTTGCAATCAAGCAAAAGAGATGAGTGAGAAGAGTAGCTTTAGCTCAAAGGATGCACAAGAGAGTTAGAAATGCCAAGAGACCTCCCCAAGGGCCGGCCAACGAGTATTTATAAGCATCCCATACAAATAGAGCCGTTGCCACTCCACTGAGTGTTTTTCGGGACGACCGGACGCGCTGGTCAAAAATGACCGGACGCGCTTCACCGCGTCCGGTCGCCCTACGCCGTCCACGTGTCCCTCGAAATCAAACGTGGCTGCCAGATCTTCCAACGGTCACTGCGCGCCAATGGTCAAACGCGATGACCGGACACGTAGCTCAAACGACCGGACGCGCAGATGCGCACAGCACCCGCACGCGCGACAACATGATCGGACGCGCTCCACGCAACGACCGGACGCGATAGTTCCAGAATCCGGTCGGAGTCCAGTAAGCTCCCTTCGCGACCGGACGCGTCCGATCGCGTGTGACCGGACGCGCCACGCGTGCGCTCAGCCCTTCGCCACGCACTGTTCCTCTGGGTGCCCGACCGGACGCTCTGGTCCCGCGAGGTACCGGACGCGCCGGTTGCAAACCCTAGTCCACGCGCCTGATTGCTGTGTTGTACTGACCGGACGCGTCCGGTCATACCGTGACCGTGTCTGGTCCAGCGTCCGATTACGCTGGTGACCTCCGTTCGCCTTCGTTACTTTTCCGACTTCCGGCGTAGTGGGAAATAGGCATTTCATTTCCCCGAAATCGCCTGAATCCTGCGCTCGCACGCTCGGCGGGAGGGAGAGAGGAACCCAAACCCCTCTCTACCCGCAAGCCACAGCGCGACCAACGCCACCTTTGCAAAAGTGCCAACACCATCAAGTGTACATCTCCATGTGTGAAAGTCCTTAGTTTGGTTTTGGCTAATTGATGAAACCTAGGACTAACCTTTGTATCTAAGTGGATGATTTAGATAAAGGTGGTCATTGCATATGAGACATGACATTGACTCATATGACCAAGATGGTGAAGACCAAGATGAGGCTTGGCTCGATGGACCGGTTGTGAAGGTGAAGGGCAAGTCGAGGCTTCGAAGCGAAGGACCATGCGATGGTGAAGCTTGAGCAAGACTTAGCGCCGACGGACCGATGCAACGGTGAAGAGCAAGTGAAGTCAAGGTCGATGGATCGAGACGGTCATGTGATGATATGAAGTGGATCATATCATTTGGAGAAACAAAATGGGCTCAAGACAAAGGTATAACCATAGGGCCATTTTGTTTTACACTCAAGACACCATAGAGGGTGTGAGTGGTTTAGGATCGATAGCCGAACTATTAAGAGGGGAAGTCTTATCGGTTATTCGATGCACGGGTGCCACTAGGTGAATTCATGAAGTGCATTGCATGTAGGGCCTAGTGAGCTAATTGGAAAACCTTTGAAAATGATTGAGAAAAAGCTAACACACAAGCACATGGAGATGTACACTTGATGGTGTTGGCACATTTGCAAAGGTGGCGTTGGTCGCGCTGTGGTTTGCGGGTAGAGAGGGGTTTGGGTTCCTCTCTCCCTCCCGCCGAGCGTGCGAGCGTGGGATTCAGGCGATTTCGGGGAAATGAAATGCCTATTTTTCCACTATGCCAGAAGTTGGAAAAGAAACGGAAGCGAACGGAGGTCACAGAGGTGACCGGACGCTGCACCGGACGCGGTCCTCGGTATGACCGGACGCGTCCGGTCAGTACAGCGCGGTATCGGGCGCGCGGGCTAGGGTTTGCAACCGGCGCGTCCGGTCACTCGCGGGACCGGCGCGTCCGGTCAAGTGCCCAGAAGGAACTGCGGTTCGCAAGGACAATCGGACGCGGGGCGCGTCCGGTCACACACGATCGGACGCGTCCGATCGTTGAAGGAGCTTACTGGACTCCGACCGGACGCTGGCACTGTCGCGTCCGGTCGTTGCGAGGAGCGCGTCCGGTCGTTGTTTCGCGGGCGCGGTGCTGTGCGACCGGCGCGTCCGGTCGTTTGTGCAGCGCGTCCGGTCATAGCGTTTAACCGTTGGCGCGCAGTGACCGTTGGAGGATCTAACGGTCGCATTTGAAATTTGAGGGACACGTGGACATCGCAGGGCGACCGGACGCGGTTGAGCGCGTCCGGTCAGTTTCGACCGGCGCGTCCCGGTCGTCCCGAAAAAAACGGTCAGTGGAGTGGCAACGGCTCTATTTGTTTGGGGTGCTTATAAATACTCGTTGGCCAGCCCTTGGGGAGGTCTCTTGGCATTTCTAACACTCTTGTGCATCCTTTGAGCTAGAGCTACTCCTCCCACTCATCTCTCTTGCTTGATTGCAAATCAAAAGTGAGATTGAGTGATCCCAAAGTGCATTGCATAGCTTGAGGGCATCTAGTGGCACTTGTGGGTGGTTTAGCCGGTGGATTTCTTGTTACTCTTGGAGAGTACCGCTCCTAGCCGGCTTGGAGATTGTTGGAGGCGTTGGCAAGAGAAGGTGATTGTTCTTGGCCACCTCCGGTTGTTTGTAAGAGGTTTGTGTGCTTTCCTCGGCGGGACGCCAAAAGCAACTCTATTGGATTGCGCGTGTCATTGAGTTACCTCACTTGAGAGTGGTGTCTTGCGGTGCCTTGCGGGGCGTGCCTTGAGGGGCAAGTGACTTGAGGGTCACACCAAGGAACCATCTAAGTGTTGGTCGACACAACCGGTGACGTAGCTTGTCGGTGCACAAGTGAACACCGGGTGAACAAAAATATTGTGTCTCTTGTCTCCCGGTGATTGGTCTACATATTGTGTTGTTGTCAATATTAATTGATTGTATATCATCTTGGTGATTGGCAACATCTTCACTCCACCGTCGGTATAAGATTCACAATCCTCTCTCTCGCATTTACTTTTACTAGATTATCTTGTGTAGCTCTAGTGGTAGCCTTTTCTAGTAGTTGTTAGCTTGCTCACTAGTGTAAGTTAGTGACTTAGCACTTGTGTGAACTAGAGATCATAATCTACTAGACTTGTGGATAGGAGGCTTGCATCACAACCTTTGGCTAAGCAAAACTCGCTTTACGCCGTTTGTTATTCTAACAAGTTTGCTTAGTGGTGCTTGTAGAATTTTTTTATAGGCTATTCACCCCCCTCTAGCCATCTAGGACCTTACAAGTGGTATCGGAGCCGTGGTCACCATTTTAATCAAGGCTTAACATCCTTCGGTGTGAAAAATGGCTCAAATTGTGTTCAATCATGTTGGGGGCAAGCCACCGTTCTTTGATGGTGTTAGTTCTTTTGCTCATTGGAAGAGAAAAATGACAATGTACCTTGGTTCTATTCATGAGAGAGTATTGCAAGTCACCGAGAATGATTTTGCTATCATTGATCCCGATCATCTCACCGATGAAGATAGAGCAAATAGAACATGCAATAGAATGGCTCTCAATACACTTTACAATAATATTGACACAAAAGTATTTAAGGGCATCAAGGATTTGGAATTGGCAAATGAAGTGTGGACAAGGTTAAGTGAAACATATGAGGGCACTAAGGTTGTAAAGAGTGCCAAGCTATATGGGCTCAAGAGTGAGTTTGAGAACTTCAAGATGAAAGAAGAAGAAGCAATCTTAGAGATATTTCATAGATTGCAAGTCATTGTGAATGATCTCAAGAGCTTAGGGCACAAGACTCAAGACCAAGATTTTTACCACAAGTTCTTGTTGAGCTTACCTAAAAGATTCAAGATGTTGATCATGATGCTACAAAGAGATGGGCTTGAAACAATGAAGCCCAATGATTTGCTTGGAGAGGTATTGACCTTTGACAAGTATGATTAAGATGTTGATGAGAAGGAGGATGAAAAGAAGAAGAAGACCGTGGCATTCAAGGCCACCTCCTCAAAGGGCAAAGCTTCAATTCAAGAAGAAGATGACAGCGAAGAAGATAAAGAATTGGAAGTTGATGATGAGGCACTTGCTCTAGTTGTCAAAAACATTGGCAAAATGTTTATCAAAAGAAGAGGCTTCAAAAAGAGAAATGACAATTTCAAGAGCAATGAGCAACAAAGGAAGTGCTTCAATTGTGATAGCACCGAACATCTTCAAGTCGAATGTCCCTATGACAAGAAGAAGAAGAACAAGAGGGGAAAGTTTGAGAAGAAGAAGAGAGAGGCCAAGATGACATTCAAGAAAGGCAAAAATGGTGCCTATGTGATCACTTGGGAAAGTGATGATGAGGAAGAAGAAGAAGAAGAATCATCCAACAAGGCTTTTGCTTCCATTGCTATCAACAAGAAGCCATCACTATTTGATTCATCCTCTTCATGCTTCATGGCTAAAGAAGCTAAAGTATTATATGATGAGAGTGATGATGAAAGTGAAATGGAATATGCTCATGATAGTGATAATGATAATGAAAATGATGATGATGAACCAACTAAAGAACAACTATATGACTTGATGCAACAAACTAGAGACATAGCTATTGCCAAGAACAAGGAGTGTAAGAAGCTTTTAATGAAAGTAGCAATACTTGAGAAAGTTCTTAGTGAGCTTAAGACCACTCATGAGAGTCTAGTGGAAGACCATGAGGATCTTGGTAAGGCTCATTTCAAGCTTGAAAAGGCTCACTCATTGCTACTTGAGCAACAAGAAAAGAAGGAGGTTGTTGTATCATGTGATATAGGTGTTACATGTGATATAATTGATAAATCCTTTAATGAACCTATCATCATGTCAAATGCTAACCCTTCTTGTAGCTCTTCATCCACCACCACCAACTCTACCTCTACTACTAGTGATGGTTTCACTTGTGATACCTCACTAATGGTTGAGAATGAGACTCTCAAGAGAGAGGTGGATGAGCTCACTCACGCCCTAGGCAAGGCCTATGGTGGTGAGGCCCGCTTGCTTAAGTGCTTGGGTAGCCAAAGGTTCTCTCTTAACAAAGAGGGATTGGGCTACACCCCTAAGAAAGGCAAGTCGGCCTTTGCAACTCTAAAGCCTAGCTTTGTGAAGGGCAATGGTCGGTTTTGCAATAGATGCAAGCAAGTTGGGCACCTAGAGCATAATTGCAATAAAAAGAACCAAAGCAAGAACCTTGTTAATGCTATACCTTTTGATTCTTGCTATGTGCTTACCAAGGGTGTGAAGGGTGTGCAAGCTAAGTTTGTTGGTACACCAATTGTGGGCCCAAAGAAGAAGGCTATTTGGGTACCAAAGAGCTTAGTTACTAACCTACAAGGACCCAAGCAAAAATGGGTACCTAAGCTTCATTGATTTGCTTGTAGGTCAATTACAAAGCCGGAGGAAGGCATTGGATTATTGATAGTGGGTGCACTCAACACATGACCGGTACATCAAGAATGTTTGATTCATTCAATGACAATGATAGTGGTGTTGATTCTATCACATTTGGCAATAACAAGAAAGGCAAGGTTATTGGCTTGGGCAAGATTGCAATATCAAATGATATGAGTATCTCCAATGTGTTGCTAGTTGAAAGTTTGGATTTCAATCTTCTATCCGTGGCACAAATATGTGATCTAGGCTACAAATGCATCTTTGGGGTTGATGATGTGGAAGTTATTAGTGTGGATGGTTCAAATGTGGCATTCAAGGGCTTTAGATATGAGAATCTCTACCTAGTTGACTTCAATGCTAGAGAAACTTCTTTGACAACTTGCTTAGTCTCCAAATCAAGCATGGGTTGGCTTTGGCATAGAAGGCTTGGTCATGTTGGCATGAAACAATTGAAGAAGCTTACAACTCACAATCTTGTCAATGGTTTGAAAGATGTTAAATTTGAGAAGAATAAGCTTTGTAGTGCATGTCAAGCCGGGAAGCAAGTTGGAAGCTCACATCCAAAGAAGAGTACAATGAGCACATGCAAAGCATTTGAGTTGATGCACATGGATCTATTTGGACCAACAACATATACAAGCATAGGCGGCAACAAGTATGGCTTTGTCATAGTGGATGACTTCACAAGATTCACATGGGTATTCTTTCTTAGTGACAAAAGTGAAGTGTTTGACACCTTCAAGACATTTCTCACTAGAGTTCACAATGAGTTTGAGATTAGAATCAAGAAAGTGAGAAGTGACAATGGAAGTGAGTTCAAGAATACAAGAATTGAAGAACTTTGTGATCATTATGGTATTGGACATCAATTCTCGGCCAAGTACACTCCACAATCAAATGGCCTAGTTGAGAGGAAGAATAGAACATTGCTTGATATGGCTAGATCAATGCTTCATGAGTACAATGTGAGTCAATCATTTTGGGATGAAGCAATCAATACCGCTTGCTACTACATCAATAGATTATATTGTCATCCATTGCTAGAGAAGACCCCATATGAGTTACTTCATGGAAGAAAGCCCAATATTTCTTACTTTAGGGTGTTTGGTTGCAAATGCTATATCTTGAAGAAGGGCACTAGATTGGGGAAGTTTGACAAAAGATGTGATGAGGGGTTCCTACTTGGTTATTCAACTACAAGCAAAGCTTATAGAGTTTGGAACAACTCAAGTGGCATTCTAGAAGAAGTCCATGATGTGCAATTTGATGAAACCAATGGGTCACAAGATGAAGAAGAGAATCTAGATGATGTTGGTGGAACTCAATTGGTGGAAGCAATGAAGAACATGGACATTGGGGACATTAGAGCAAAGCAAGTAATTGATATTCAAGATGATGATAAAGATCAAGTGCTCAATTCACCAAACAAGCTAGTTAGTGACTCTCAAGTGCAAAATTATGGTGCTAGTTCTTCTCATCGAGATACATCAAGTGATCAACCAAGCTCAAGCAATCAAGTGCAAGTACTCCAACCACAACATGTTTCAAGAGATCACCCCATTAATAGTATTATTGGTGATATTAGAAGTGGTGTGCAAACAAGATCAAGATTGACTATGTTTTGTGAGCATGCATCATTTGTGTCAACCATAGAACCAAAGAAGATAGAAGAAGCTTTGAGGGATGCCGATTGGATCATGGCTATGCAAGAAGAGTTTAACAATTTCACAAGAAATTATGTTTGGGAGTTGGTAGAAAGGCCAAATGACTACAATGTGATTGGAACTAAGTGGGTGTTCAAAAACAAGCAAGATCAAGATGGCATTGTAGTGAGAAACAAAGCAAGACTAGTTGCTCAAGGTTACACTCAAGTTGAAGGTCTTGACTATGATGAGACATATGCTCCCGTGGCAAGATTGGAGGCAATAAGGATTCTATTGGCTTATGCTTGTGCACACAACATCAAACTATATCAAATGGATGTCAAAAGTGCATTTCTAAATGGGATCATCAATGAGTTAGTCTTTGTTGAGCAACCGCCCGGATTTGAAGATGACAAGAAACCCAACCATGTGTACAAGTTGAAGAAGGCTTTATATGGCTTAAAGCAAGCACCTAGAGCATGGTATGAGAGGCTAAGGGATTTCCTTCTCTCTAAGGGATTCAAGATGGGCAAGGTTGATACAACTCTATTCACCAAAAAGATTGGAAATGATATATTCATAGTGCAAATATATGTTGATGACATCATCTTTGGATCAACCGATCAAACTTATTGTGAAGAATTTGGTGCTATGATGGCCAAAGAGTTTGAAATGTCTATGATTGGTGAACTTAGCTACTTCCTTGGTCTCCAAGTCAAGCAATTAAAGAATGGAACATTTGTGAGTCAAGGGAAATACATAAGGGACATGTTGAAGAAGTTTGGAATGCAAGATGCAAAGCCAATTTCAACTCCAATGGGTACAAATGGAAATTTGGATAGTGATCTTGATGGCAAAATGGTGAATCAAAAGGAATATCGGTCCTTGATTGGAAGTCTACTCTATGTCACCGCATCAAGGCCGGATGTCATGTTTAGTGTTTGCATGTGTGCTAGATATCAAGTCTCACCTAGAGAAAGTCATCTCACGGCCGCAAAGAGAATATTGAGGTACTTGAAGCAAACAAGAGATGTTGGACTATGGTATCCCAAGGGGTCAAAGTTTGAATTGATTGGATATTCGGACTCTGACTATGGGGGTTGCAAGATCAATAGAAAGAGCACAAGTGGCACATGTCAATTACTTGGAAGATCACTTGTGTCATGGTCCTCAAAGAAACAAAATAGTGTGGCAATCTCTACCGCCGAAGCCGAATATGTGAGTGCGGGGAGTTGTTGTGCACAATTGCTATGGATGAAATCAACTTTGAAGGATTATGGCCTCAACTTCAAGAATGTGCCGTTGCTATGTGATAATGAGAGTGCAATCAAGATGATACAAAACCCGGTTCAACATGGAAGAACAAAGCATATTGACATAAGACATCATTTCATTAGAGATCATCAACAAAAGGGAGATATTGCCATTGAAAGTGTTGGCACCGATGATCAACTTGCCGATATTCTCACTAAGCCACTTGATGAAAAGAGGTTTTGCAAGCTAAGGAATGAATTGAACATTCTTGATTTCTCAAACATGAGTTGAATGCACCCCACCCACTTATTGACATGCCTCTCCTTCGACATTGCAAGGTAAAATTGATTGACATGTCATTCATCCTATGCTAAGGACTTGCTAGAGCATGTAGACATAATAAGTGGTATGCATGAGCATTCATGATAAATCAAATGAATTTGATGGATATATGTTACCACTATTGCCTCTATGTTTGTTTTGATCTAGTGGTGGCATATGACATGTTTGTGAGCTTGCAAACCTAGTGTTGAATCTAGAAGATTTGCTATAAGTGTTTAATTCAACATAGGCAAGATAACCCTTATTATGAGGTGTGAAGAAGCTTGTCTTTGGTTCAAATCGAATTAAATATCTTTGGCAAGTGTTCTAGGTTGAACCAAATTTGATAAAATTTAATCTACTCCATCAAACATTTTTCTTCTCTCTACAATTTGATCCCACTTTTGGGTAAGTTGTTGACAAAGGGGGAGAGAAAAAGATGATTCAACATGATGATTCAACATGATAAAGGGGTAAATAAAATTTTTTGATGCACACAAGTAGGGGGAGCAAGCTCATAAACAAAGTTGTTGCATTTGTTTGTGCATTCTCATATGACTTGCTCATTGCACATGTATTTAAATTCAATATACATGCTTGTGTGGTGCAATGCTAGTATAGAACTTGGATGATGAAATGATCTACTAGCATGCATAGGAATAGTTTACTTGTGGTATCTAGACATGCCTATAGCTTTACAAGTAGTCCAAGAACCTTTGCATATAATGTTGATCTCACGGGGTTCTTGAGTTTTGATGGATGTCTAGTTACTTCATGATGCTAAGGATGGTGTAAAAGGCAACTCCGATTGGTATCACGCTTCAAAGGTCCATTTCTTACACCTTAGCATCATTTTGGTAGAATTACTCTCCCAACACTTCTATCCATGCATATGTGCAAAGCTTTCAATCCAAACTCTATGCACATATGTAGGGGGAGCTAATGCTACCAAAACCGAGCTTGTGATAATTGTCCAAACTTTACTTATGAGCAAAATGATTGGACAAGTATGACAAGTTCAAAACTTTTATTATCAAAATCATCTTTGTGAGGGTTGTCATCAATTACCAAAAAGGGGGAGATTGAAAGTCCTTAGTTTGGTTTTGGCTAATTGATGAAACCTAGGACTAACCTTTGTATCTAAGTGGATGATTTAGATAAAGGTGGTCATTGCATATGAGACATGACATTGACTCATATGACCAAGATGGTGAAGACCAAGATGAGGCTTGGCTCGATGGACCGGTTGTGAAGGTGAAGGGCAAGTCGAGGCTTCGAAGCGAAGGACCATGCGATGGTGAAGCTTGAGCAAGACTTAGCGCCGACGGACCGATGCAACGGTGAAGAGCAAGTGAAGTCAAGGTCGATGGATCGAGACGGTCATGTGATGATATGAAGTGGATCATATCATTTGGAGAAACAAAATGGGCTCAAGACAAAGGTATAACCATAGGGCCATTTTGTTTTACACTCAAGACACCATAGAGGGTGTGAGTGGTTTAGGATCGATAGCCGAACTATTAAGAGGGGAAGTCTTATCGGTTATTCGATGCACGGGTGCCACTAGGTGAATTCATGAAGTGCATTGCATGTAGGGCCTAGTGAGCTAATTGGAAAACCTTTGAAAATGATTGAGAAAAAGCTAACACACAAGCACATGGAGATGTACACTTGATGGTGTTGGCACATTTGCAAAGGTGGCGTTGGTCGCGCTGTGGTTTGCGGGTAGAGAGGGGTTTGGGTTCCTCTCTCCCTCCCGCCGAGCGTGCGAGCGTGGGATTCAGGCGATTTCGGGGAAATGAAATGCCTATTTTCCACTATGCCAGAAGTTGGAAAAGAAACGGAAGCGAACGGAGGTCACAGAGGTGACCGGACGCTGCACCGGACGCGGTCTCGGTATGACCGGACGCGTCCGGTCAGTACAGCGCGGTATCGGGCGCGCGGGCTAGGGTTTGCAACCGGCGCGTCCGGTCACTCGCGGGACCGGCGCGTCCGGTCAAGTGCCCAGAAGGAACTGCGGTTCGCAAGGACAATCGGACGCGGGGCGCGTCCGGTCACACACGATCGGACGCGTCCGATCGTTGAAGGAGCTTACTGGACTCCGACCGGACGCTGGCACTGTCGCGTCCGGTCGTTGCGAGGAGCGCGTCTGGTCGTTGTTTCGCGGGCGCGGTGCTGTGCGACCGGCGCGTCCGGTCGTTTGTGCAGCGCGTCCGGTCATAGCGTTTAACCGTTGGCGCGCAGTGACCGTTGGAGGATCTAACGGTCGCATTTGAAATTTGAGGGACACATGGACGTCGCAGGGCGACCGGACGCGGTTGAGCGCGTCCGGTCAGTTTCGACCGGTGCGTCCGGTCGTCCCGAAAAAACGGTCAGTGGAGTGGCAACGGCTCTATTTGTTTGGGGTGCTTATAAATACTCGTTGGCCGGCCCTTGGGGAGGTCTCTTGGCATTTCTAACACTCTTGTGCATCCTTTGAGCTAGAGCTACTCCTCCCACTCATCTCTCTTGCTTGATTGCAAATCAAAAGTGAGATTGAGTGATCCCAAAGTGCATTGCATAGCTTGAGGGCATCTAGTGGCACTTGTGGGTGGTTTAGCCGGTGGATTTCTTGTTACTCTTGGAGAGTACCGCTCCTAGCCGGCTTGGAGATTGTTGGAGGCGTTGGCAAGAGAAGGTGATTGTTCTTGGCCACCTCCGGTTGTTTGTAAGAGGTTCGTGTGCTTTCCTCGGCGGGACGCCAAAAGCAACTCTATTGGATTGCGCGTGTCATTGAGTTACCTCACTTGAGAGTGGTGTCTTGCGGTGCCTTGCGGGGCGTGCCTTGAGGGGCAAGTGACTTGAGGGTCACACCGAGGAACCATCTAAGTGTTGGTCGACACAACCGGTGACGTAGCTTGTCGGTGCACAAGTGAACACCGGGTGAACAAAAATATTGTGTCTCTTGTCTCCTGGTGATTGGTCTACATATTGTGTTGTTGTCAATATTAATTGATTGTATATCATCTTGGTGATTGGCAACATCTTCACTCCACCGTCGGTATAAGATTCACAATCCTCTCTCTCGCATTTACTTTTACTAGATTATCTTGTGTAGCTCTAGTGGTAGCCTTTTCTAGTAGTTGTTAGCTTGCTCACTAGTGTAAGTTAGTGACTTAGCACTTGTGTGAACTAGAGATCATAATCTACTAGACTTGTGGATAGAAGGCTTGCATCACAACCTTTGGCTAAGCAAAACTCGCTTTACGCCGTTTGTTATTCTAACAAGTTTGCTTAGTGGTGCTTGTAGAATTTTTTTTATAGGCTATTCACCCCCCCTCTAGCCATCTAGGACCTTACAATGTGCTTGTGTGTTAGCTTTTTCTCAATCATTTTCAAAGATTTTCTAGTTAGCTCACTAGACCCTACATGCAATGCACTTCATGAATTCACCTAGTGGCACCCGTGCGTCGAATAACCGATAAGACTTCCCCTCTTAATAGTTCGGCTATCGACCCTAAACCACTCACACCCTCTATGGTGTCTTGAGTGCAAAACAAAATGGCCCTATAGTTATACCTTTGCCTTAATCCCATTTTGTTTCTCCAAATGATATGATCCACTTCATATCATCACATGACCGTCTTGATCCATCGACCTTGACTTCACTTGCCCTTCACCATTGCATCGGTCCGTTGGCGTCAAGTCTTGCTCAAGCTTCACCATCACATGGTCCTTCGCTTCGAAGCCTCGACTTGCCCTTCACCTTCACAACTGGTCCATCGAGCCAAGCCTCATCTTGGTCTTCACCATCTTGGTCACATGAGTCAATGTCATGTCTCATATTCGATGACCACCTTTATCTAAATCATCCACTTAGATACAAAGGTTAGTCCTAGGTTTCATCAATTAGCCAAAACCAAACTAGGGACTTTCACAAGCTCTCAAAGCGGTGAATAAGAAGGCGTCGGGCCGGCCTAACACGCTGGATTGGCCGTGCCTACCGGGCTGGCATGGCACGAAATTCGGCCCGCAGGCCCGTGCCTGGGCCGAGAGTGAGGCACGAAGCACGAAGTGGCGCGGCCCGGTAGGCACGGCGTGCCATGCCGCCCCGACACCCTGCGGGCCGTGCCTAGCCCGTGCTCGTACCGTGCCGAGCCGGCCCAGCCCGATGGCCATCTATAGTTATATCTTTGACCAGCAGGTCCACTCGCTACTAGTCGCTGCTATACTTGCTTCAAACCTCAGTAATTAAAGGGAATAACTGCATGCATGTGCAGCCCATGGGCCCTTAGCTAGCAATCATCGTTGGCGCCCTCTGCTTTAGCCCATTTCCAGCCCACAAGCACCTCAGGAACAATGGGCCTAATTGGTTGATAGCCAGAATTTGGTTGCCAAAACTTAGAAGTCAAGATTTTGGCAGCCATTTGGTACCAAAATTTACCAATATCTCACAATTGGTATGCCAAATCTATGATAAATATTTTTGTCTAAGTTTTGACAACTTTTTATTGCCTAATTTTGGGCATGACAAATTTTGGTAGCCAACTAATCAGGCCTAGCATCTTGCCAAAGGAATTTAGGGCCCGTTTGTTGGTGGTAAGAGACAAAATCTTTACTCCAATCCGTCCTAAAAAATATCATTCTCCCGAAAAGTCAAATGTTTGTAACTTTGATCAAATATACATATAAATATTAATATTTACGACGTATAATTAGTATTATTAGATTAATCACTAATATGTTTTTATAATAAACTTATTTAGAGGTATAAATATTGCTAATATATTTTATATAAATCTAGTCAAATTTAAGAAAAATTGACTAGTATGAACCCTATAGTGACAATTTTTTGGGATAGAGGGAGTATTTAACACTTGTGTGCTACTCCCTCCATCCTGTAATATAGCGTATTCTAACATTCAAAATTTGTTCTCAAATATAAGGCTTCTAGAAGAAAGAGATCAATTTTGCATTAAATACTTTCTATTTATCAACCAATCACCACCAATCGTGTTGATGATAGCACCTTATTAGAAAATAAAGTGAGGGCACATGCGTCTTTTGTGTTCTCTTTTAATTTATCCCAAAATTTCTATGATGCACTGTATTATAGGACATGTCCCTAGCGTACGGTTTTTTACTTGTCCCTTTCAAGTTCCATCTAATTCCTTGCATAGTTGATTTTTATTTTATCCCATGAATATCTATTCTTTTATTGCATATCAGCTTATTAATTACTCTATCTATTCTTACTTGAATGCCCATAAATATCCTTAATTAGTTTATCTCTTGATTAGTTTCCTTACATGTCCAGTGAACTTCATTTGTTGCTACCCTCAGCAGTCAGCAACGACTGAGCACGAGATAAGAGCCCAATTAGACTGTCACACCGAGGCTACAATATTATTCATCCACAGTGGAATAAAAGATTTTTTTATTTTTAGCCCAAATTTGAAACAAATTTTAAATTTAACTCGCATTTGAATTTTTTTTAAATCTAACCCGTTTGGCCCCGCCACCATGCATGGCGGGGCAAATGCACTGAACCCCGCCATGCATGGTGGCGGGGTACAGGTCCCACGTGGCACGCTGTAGACCAGCGTGGAAAGGAGTACCCCGCCATGCATCATGGCGGGGTACCCCTAACCCGCCATGAATCATGGCGGGGTACAACCCCGCCCATTTAAAAGCCCGGGCACTTCTTGTTTTTGGCCATTCATCCATTCCATTTCCCGCAGCGCCCCTCTCCGCCCATGACCGAGCTCCCCTCCCCTCGGCGCCCCTCCCGCCTAGGGCCCCTCCCCGTCGGCTACCGGCCCATCGTCGGACCTTGTTCCGGCCACCCCTTCTCTGCGTCCATCGTTTGGTTAATGTAGTTAGTAAAGTTATATTAGTTTTTATCGTATTGATATTGTATATTATATAAGTCATATGTGTTTTGTGTAGAAATCATTTCGTGTTATTAGATGGAGGACTCGTATCGTGAGTCGATTTGGAGGAAAAAGGGTCGTCCTAGAGAGATGTACCCCGACGTGTCTTGCAAGGATGCGCCCGTTCCTCCCGAGAAATCTTTCCCTAACTGTGACTGTGGTCATCTGGCGCACGTGAGCCAGTCGAGACATCCAGATACTACGGCTCGTTGCTTCTACACATGTTATAGTTGTAGCGTAAGTAATTGTGCCCTTTGTTTTTCTTATTGGTTTCTGATGTTGTATTCGCGATGAGATAATTCGAACTTTTTTATAGCCGTACTTCCGGTGCTTTTTCTTCCAATGGATCGACGGTCCGGACAAGTTTGACCAAGGATTCTCCTTTTCTACCCTGGCGTTGATCATTGCGAGCGTGAGGTGTTTACTCGTTGGGTTCCGCCCCCTCCTAACCCTCCTCCTATGACGGAGGAAGAGAAGGCCGTAGCATCGGCACGCCGGCTCGAGGATCCTCCAAAGTGCCTTTGCGAACAGCAAGCCGTGATAAACCCACGCAATGAACAAGAGTTCATTTGTCCTCTACGATATGAGGTAAGGTTTGAGTGAACCTTGGAATGTCATGTCATATATGTGTGTTTTACAGTTTTGATTTTGTAGGATCATGATTTTCCCAAGTGCCGTTTCAAGGAATGGGTCTATGGTCCAAAGAGCCATTGGCCGGAGCCGGAGAAGAATGAGGAGGTGCCAGACTGGAAGAAGAAGAGGAGGTCTATTGCGCCTCCTGTGATGTGCAAATGTGGTGTTGAAGCTAGCTACGGCCTTGTCCCTTCAGGCCTTGGGATTGGGCACTTCTGTGGCCACATGATCGATTATGACGAGGTTTGCTAGGACTGTTCACACTTAGTGCTAATGTTTTATTTTGTTTGCTTTTGTACGCTAACTTTGTATTCATCTATTTGTTGCAACAGAGCACTCAGAAATGCAAATGGGAATCATATGATGATGTGTATAAGTTCAAGGATGAGTATAAGACAATGGTAGCACTTCGCAAGATGAGAGGATATCCTGCAAACTACGTCACTGATTTCGTTAAGAACCATAAGAAGAAAATGCTATGACGGGCCCAAGACCTGCGTGTTCGTAACCCGAAGAGTATTGCGTGGAAGAAGTGGTACGAGCAAAAGAAGAAGGATGTAGAGGAGTACCAGGCACGGAAGGCTGAAGAGGATGCAAGGAAGGCTGCAGAGGAGGCTGCGAGAGCAGAGATGCAAGGCTTGAACGATACTATTGACTCATTATGTGCGAGTGAGTCATTGCATTTTTGGAAACTCAATCTTCTTTGTTTGACTGTCAATAAAGTCATTGCAAAGATCGTGTTAATTGTTTGCATTTTGTACTTGCAGAGATTGGATCCACCGGCAACTGGCAAGCAGATGTGGCTCGTGCTAGATACACGGAGAATAGGACACTAAAGCGGGACGCAGGAGTTGGTGGCACCGCAAGCCGTCCGATTGTGGTTGAAGAGGAGGCCGAGCCGGAGGAAGACGACGACACCGGGAGGATAGGCGAGCTCATTCATCTAGCCGAAGAATTGGGCTACCCTCAGGACGAGGATGCCTATGACATGGGAAGGATAGCCGAGCTACTTTGTCTTGCAGAGGAGTTAGGACCGATGCCCGAGGAGGATGTTGAATTAGAGGAGGGTCAGGCAGCGTACCACAGTCATAAGACACCGCTGTTCGACGCATGGGGGCCAATAGACATGACTGAAGAAGAGGCCGAGTTGTACTCTCAGGCCGCGGACGAGGCGGAGGCGGCTTACTACCGGCGTCAGGCCTCTCAGGCCAAGGCAGTCGAGGCCAGCAAGGGTAAGGAGGTTGTAGTGGAGGATTCTGAGTCCGAAGACGAGTTGCTTACGCAGTGGTGCACGCAATTTGATTGACATACAAGTGTCATTGTAATAATTTGCATTGTCACGTCTTCACGTCGTCGTTGTTAGTGTTGTCACGTCATTTGTAGTGGCTTAGAAACTTTGTGTGGTGTAGTTTGTCAGTGTTGTACTTTGAAACATGTCATTGTAATAATTTTCGTTATCACATCTTCATTCGTTTCATTTGTTGGTCCACTCACTAAGATTGTTGTGTGGTTTATCCGTGTAGTTTATAAATGCAGTTTCTTAGTGCACTTCCTGCGTGCCTTGGCCCTGAAACTGCGGGCACGCAGGAACTATGCCTACATTTTGCATTAGCTGAGCATGACAAATACAGACATGCCATGTTGAGTCATTTACAGCAAGTTTACGGAAGCCATGGCACAAAGAATTGCGTTTACGCCAAAGATTAAACGAGTGTTACCAACTACATGAGTCCAATCGAAATAACCAAGTAGAGTACTGCTGCTACACCTACACATAATTTAATTGTTCTAGCACTACATAACTATGATAACATGTGTCCGGCACCTGCTACATATGACTACTCTACTAATCGCCAGGGGTGTAGGGGTCTCGCGGTCTCCGTTGCCTCCTCGGATTCGTAGGGACCACGTTGCTTCTCCAGCCAACGTCTGTGCGGTCCTGTTGCTACCTCTCGCGCTGCCGCCTATGTCCACAATCGAACTGCTGCGTCGAGGACGGCCCCTGCAAGCAAGCAACCTGATGAGCTACTCTAAATGTTGAGCTACGAACAGTAGAATTAAAGAAAAAGCAAAGCATAGGGACCTGTTGCTCGGCTGGTGTGTAGTTCTCCTACTGTGTGTAGTCTACCCCCTGTGTACCAAAAGGAGCACCGTATAGCTGTGAGGCACCCATCTCCTCGTGACCGGTGTACTCCCACTGGGGAACGTCGTCGTCGTCGTCATCGCCACTCGTCGTGTCATACTGAAGTGCCTCATCCACATCGTCCGCACCAGCTGGACCCTTCCCTCTGTCCTGCGGAGTACGAATAGATAAGGACGCAGCCCTGGTGTCGCTAGCAGAAGCAGCTGCGGTGGACATCGTCTGGCTCCTGGACCACGTGGGGTTGTAAGGTACGTCCAAAGTCGTGTCCGCACAGCTCAGCTTCTGAGCCAACTTTTTGCGGCCTTTTTTCATTCTCTACAGGTTTTGATGACAACAACCATTATTAAGCGTGAATTTTAAAGGTAACTGAGTTGTAGTCACGAATGTTACTATCAAAAGTACCTTGACAAAGGCGCGAAGAGGGTTGGTCTTGTCGTCCCTAGTCCGAAAAAGTTGCCTGGAAGCTTCCTCGGAGTAGTTCGACAACTGTTGTGCCTACAACATCACACAAGGTTAACTCGATCATTTTGATTGAATTTTAAAACCCTTACCTCGCTTGAGGATGTAATTGCAAAGTACTTACCACGTATCTATTTAGAGGGGCCCTAAGAAGTTGTGTTTGCACCCTTTGCGCATCGTCGAACGCATCGGCGATGTCATCCTCACCGGCCGCATCTGCAGGCATGTTGGTGTACGGGACCATGAGATGAGTCCTCGTACTTCGCTGTAGCCATTGCAGGTACTCCATCCATCTTGCCAGGTGGTGCTGTGGAAGTTCGTTGAGGTGGCGAGGATGCCTGTTATACCAATTAAGCAAATGTGGTTCGTGCGTCACCGCCCAATCCTTTTGCGTGGTCCGAAGCCTTCGATCGATCCTGCATTGCCATATTGCATTAGAAATAAGGCACTTAAGTAGAATAAACATATTGGCATCGTACCCATGCAGCTGAGCGTTGGTGGAGTACAGCGGTGGAATTCCCTGCAACCTCCCGAACTGTCTGTAAACCCTGAAAGGGTAGTGCATCTCGACGACGTGGAAGAAGATAAGTGGCCCTTCGTAAAGCCACTCGTCCCCTTCCTCCTCGCAGCGCGGACTAAGGTAGTCCTCTAGCTCCCACCTAGACTACGGTGTCCATGTTACCTGCAAAGTAAAAAAACTTAATTTAGTATCAATCTCATTGATAGTGCCTTTAGTAGGAAATGTGGATATAACTTACGTAGTTGTGTGTCAATACATCTATCGCATCCGTGTACTGCTTGTATCTCCTTTCCAGCTCGCCCCTCACTACCTTAGCGTCTTTCCAGATGAAAAGGGCGGTGGGTAGAACGTCTTCATGCTGCCAAACCTGCAAGTCACACAAACACGGTGTCACTAATCTCTTTAGTCGTATGAAGATATCAAAGTAGTCAATGTACTCACAGGCAAATGCGGAGGTTTAGTAGGCCTCCCAACCGGAAACCGCTCCCAAATCCATACTTGAAGTAGGTACGAGCAGCCACCTAGGTTGGCATTGGTCGACTGGCGACGACAGGCGGTACAAAGCTGACGGTATGTCCAAGCAAGGACCGCGGTACCCCAGCTATAGGTTGCAATGTTCTCTAGTGACTGGATAAGGATTCTCAAGAAAATCCAGCTGATGCTGTCGCCTGAGGAGTCGGGGAACAAGAAAGCGCCCAAGAAGTGCCACAACCACACCTTTGCATACACCTCGACCTCGTGATCTGGAGCACCGATCGGAGGCCCTGCACTAAAGTGCTGGGTTATCCATGACGTCGACACTCCTGAGGTCTTCCTGCAATTACAATTGAAGCATTATTCTACAAAAATAGATGTAGCTGAAATGGTTGTATTAGTGATTTCAATAGGGCGCAAATATGAACTTACTTTGTGCCTTTAACTTCAGCCTCTGATGGCCTCTTACCACAGAACTGCTCCACCAAGTCTACCCAATTAGACTCGTCGACGACCCCAGTCACTGGATGACCAGCCAAACTGAGACACAATATCATCTTGACATCCTGCATCGTGATAGTCATTTCCCCACATGGTATGTGGAAGGTGTGCGTCTCCGGTCTCCACCTGTATCATTACAAGTTTCTGGTTATAGGCAAGTTGACGGCCCAATTTTACAAAACAAAGACAATAAATGCAAAATGCAATGTTACCTATCAACAAAGGCAGTAAGAAGTGCAGGGTCTAGTGTGGGGAGTGTACTGTTGTAGACCCGAACGATCTCAAGGAAGCCTGCCCGCTGTATGTAGGTCGCGTATCGCTCGTCCCAGCTATGTACGCGGTGCGTGCGAACACGAAGCGCACGCAACGGCCTCTGCTTCTCCGACAAGGCCTGGGCTCGGTGGTCCTTGTCGTAGTCTGCCTCAATGAGGCTAAAGCGCGGATGAGGAGCCCGCGCCTCCATCTTGCAACCCTGAACCTGCCTGTTTGAAAAAACAAAGACAACATTAATAACATTAGAACAATTAATAATGTTATAAAAAACAAAGACAAGTAAATTTGAAGATTAAAATATCATAAATGCATGTTTACAATATAAACCACCTCTTGTCTCGCCCGCCTATGAAATCTAGCGTTATGACCAGGATTCTTGCAAATAGAGCAAATGTTCTGCGCACGTTCTTCGTCAAAGTCCCCGCCACCATACATGTCGGTGCCGTAACCTTTCATATTGTCCATATCGCCTTTCAGTCGCTTCTTCTTCCTCCTTCCCTTCCCTACCTTCTTCAGGTCCGAATAAGGCGCGTAGTCCTCACCATAATATGGAGGCCACTGCGACTCGTCAAGGTATGGCTCAAAACTCTTCTCCCAAACTTTGACGGTGTTGGCACGGAAATACAAGGGTGACATGTATGGTGCAACTATGTGGTCAAAACCTCTAAGCCAACAAGAGGTGATCATGTGTGAGCAAGGGGCATGCATGATCTGAGGGACGTTGCAACTGCATTCTACTTTATCAAGATCGACACGGTACGTTCGCCCACCAAATCGTTCGCCGCCCAGGTTTGTGCCCCCTCTAGCTCGTACGCAGAAAACAAGCATGTCCCATCCATAAGCCTCGGCAACCTGTTGTTTGGCCAATTCCTCAGCCTCCTTCAAATATTCATGTGCAGCCTTCCCCCATCTTCCAAGCTCCTCTTCATTCCTCAGGGCTAGGCCATACCGCTTAACAAAATACTCATTGCACTTCCTAAAAGAGAACTCAACAATACCAGACACTGGGAGAGATCGAACGCCTTTGAACACACGATTGAAAGACTCAGAGGAGTTTGTTGTCATGATGCCGTACCGGAAGCCGCCCTCATCATATGCTAATGCCCACTTGGCTTTATTTTCCATCTGCTGGTCTAACCATGCCTTGCCAGCTTGGTTGAGCATCTTCTCTAGTTCTGCCATAGTCTCGTTAAACTCGCGTTCCGTACGTTTATTACAAAGCTCCTTTAACTTGTCAGCCACATCCTTCTTGCGTTGACGCCGCCAGAAATTGGCGGCAAAATGCCGCATGCACCAACGGTGCACTAGGGGTGGGTGACCATCAATGTGTTCACCGGCTGCATTAAGAATTCCAATGTGACGGTCCGAAATCAGACAAATGGTGCGAGAAGGGCCAAGCACATGAACACGGAGCAGACGCATAAACCATGACCATGAATCATTGTTTTCCCCTCCGCCAAAGCAAAAGCCATTGGCACTATCTAGTTCTCTGGGTCTACAACAGCAGCCATCATCAATGTGCCCCTGTATTTGCCGGTGAGGAACGTGCCGTCAACAAGAACAACTGGCCGACAATACTGAAATGCATGTTTGCACTGATCGAAATACCAGAACACACGGTACAGAATATGCCTCAACGGGTTCTGAAGATACAACCCTCCTGTATATATGAACGATCTCATGCCAGGGTTGAAGTGTTCCATCGCACACAAAATGCGTGGAACCCTGTTATAGGCTTCCTCCTAGCTACCCCAGCGAATTGCCAGGGCAATTTGCTTTGCCCGCCAAGCCTTTCCATACGTGACCTCATACCCAACAAATGTGACTATGGTCTCCTGCAAGAAAGACACCGATACGTCGTTGTCCTTATCTACAAGACCCAATATACGACGGGCTAGGTACCGAGCCGTCAACTGCGGATGGTACCTTTTACCCTCATTAGTCTGGCATCTATGCGGATGTTCCACTGAAGTTACCTTCCACTTACCATCACTCCGCCTCTTTCGTGCATTCAACTTCCACGAGCACGGGAATCCAGCCTTACATAATATGTGGAATTTTACCTCCTTGTCAGAATGTCGAACCGTGTAAGGCCTATGATGATACACAGCATAGTCCTGAAGGAACAACTTCATCTCAGACATCGTATTGAAAATCATTCCCTTTCTCAGTATTAAATTTTTATGGTTGTACAATGATTCCTTACACATCTGCAAACCCGTGTCACAAACTGCCATATGCGACATACTTACATCGTTATAATTTGGCACACCAGTGAAGGGCAAGCCAGCCTCCCTCAGCTGTGTAAGCTCTGCCGATGTATAAGAGGGTGGTGCAACGTATTGTTGTGGCTCCCTAACCCTGCTCCATCCTTCATATTCCACTCCATCATCTGGATAACCGGTGGCTAATGTGCCCTGACTCTGCATGCCATGAAGTACCTCAAGCGGTACTCCTGAGGGCATGCCACGAACTGGTGTACACATGGCAGGTGCACCTCTAGAGGGCATGGCTTCAACCGGTGCTCGCATGGCATGTGGACCTCCTTCCTCATTTCCTGAATCGTCAGAATCAGTGCTAACATCATCACCAATCATTTCCTCCTCTGCCGCCTCCTCCTCCTCCTGTTCAAACTCGTCTACATCAAAATCATTGCTTATATGACCAACTGGAGGAGAATAAACCCGCTCCTGCGTCAAATTACCATCCAAGTCCATACTCTCCATAGTTTGTTGCATCTGCACACCACAATCTCCTAGAGTACTACTGTCGAACTACGGCTCCTCATTCTCAATATTCTCCAGCACCAACTCAGCCATGCCGACATTCGAACCTTGGATGACCCTATTGTATCGGGACCACTCTGCTTGGTTGCACAAGTCCATCATCACATAGTGTGCCCTATTCTTTCCAACATCAAACCTACCCTTTAGTGTGAAAGCCTCGCCAAACTTCAAACTCAAACGGTCACATACATCGCGGAAACTAGGGGTGCCATCAAACCATTCCAATTCTTCATACATATCCTCAAACTGGCAATCCTCTCTCCTAACACTTCCTCCGTAAAAAACTCTTACACCGTAATCCATCTACAAAACGATTTGACATCCGATTATCAACTGACCAATATGGTAGCACTAATTACTACATAACTAACTAACCTTACTTACCTACCACGTAACTAACTTACTTAATATCTAAATAACTAATATTAATCGTTATCTAACTAAATAACTAACTAACTACAAATAATATTAACTAACTAACTAACTAACTACAAATAATCGTTAACTACAAATAACAACGGATTAACTAAAACCTAATATTAGCTAACTATCAAAAAAAATCGTTAACTACAAATGATCGTTAACTAACTAAATAACTAATATTAATCGTTATCTAACTAAATAACTAACTAACTACAAATAATATTAAGTAACTAACTAACTAACTACAAATAATCGTTAACTAACTAAATAACTAAATAACTAACTAAATAATTCAATAACTAACTAAATAAGTAATGTTAAATAACAACTAAAGAATATTAAATAACTAATTAAATAAATAAATAACTAATTCAATAACTAACTAAATAACTACAAAGAATATTAAATAACTAACTAAATAAATAATATTAACTAAATAATATTTACTACAAATAAATAATAGTAACGACAAAATAAAAAAATTACCGTAAAACGGGTTGCGGCGGCGCGACGAGGTTGGCCGGGCGGCGGCGTGCCGGGGCCAGGCCGGGGTGCGACGGTCGGCGGCCGGGGTGGCGGCGCGGGAACGGTGGCCGGGGCCGCGGCGGCCGGGACGCGGGGGACGGCGCGGCGGCGCGGACGGCGGCAGCGGCCGCACGACGGGCTCGGCAGCGGCGGCGGGGGCGCAGCAGGGAGCGGCAGCGGCGGCGACGGCGGCGCGGCGGGGCGGCAGCGGCGGCGGCGGCGGCGCGGTGGCGCCCGGGGGAGGGGCTCTGGGCGACGGTGGCGGCGCTCGGGGCGTCGGTGGCGGCTCCGGCGGCGGTGAGGCGTCGGTGGGGGCGCTGGCGACGGCGGCGGCGCGACAGCGGGCGGTGCTAAGGACGGGGCGCGGCCGAGCGGGCGTGGCGGGGCGCGGCTTTTATTTAGGCCGTGCCCCGCCATGATGGGCGGCGGGGTGTAACCCGCCATGATGGGTGGCGGGTTTGGCGTACCCCGCCATGCATCATGGCGGGGTACGCCCGGGTGGCTTTGCCACGTCCCCCACCACGTGGGAGCTGTACCCCGCCACCATGCATGGCAGGGTTCAGTGCATTTGCCCCGCCATGCATGGTGGCGGGGCCAAACGGGTTAGATTTAAAAAAAATTCAAATGCGGGTTAAATTTAAATTTTGTTTCAAATTTGGACTAAAAATAAAAAAAATCGAATAAAATAGGGGTCGGTCCTATGCCCCGAGTGTTGTATCAGCCCTTTGTCCTATCATGTGTTTTTTTAAAGGCAAAAGTTTTCATTCATTACTTTAAATGCATAGTACAGAAACGGGGTAAAACCCCATTCAAAGTTTTTGAAGTGCCACTTGCACACATCAACTAGGGGCCTATTTAGTCCCCAGAAAATTTTACAAAATTTTTTAGATTCTCCGTCACATCGAATCTTTGGACACATGCATGAAGCATTAAATATAGATAAAAAATAAAACTAATTACATAGTTGAGACGAAATGGACGAGACGAATCTTTTAAGCCTAATTAGACCATGATTGGATAATATTTGCCAAATAACAACGAAAAGCGCTACAATATCATTTTGCCAAAAATTTTAGATCTAAACCGGCCCTAGGTGAATGCACGATAGCTTGACATGAGAAAAGGTAAGCACTTTGAATAGCAGCTAGTCTTGCCTGTTTTGCTAGCCTATCTGCAACTCCATTGCTTTGTCTTCTAATCTTTAGTATGGAATGTCTCATCCCTCGTGTGTCGTGTGGCTTCTGCAAGTAGAGCAAGAGTAGGTCTGATGGACCAATGTCCTGGGTGAAAGCGTGGGGAACCAGCTTGAGCAGCTCTAGCAAGTACTTCATTATCTGTAAGAAAATTGACATCCTGTAGATTCAGAGTCCTTGCTAGCTTGGCACCTAGCAGCAGAGCCTGTGCTTCCACCTCTATAGGATCCATGTACTCCTGTGTAGCAACCTGAAAGAAAGAACCAGAGCAAAGAGAATTTGCCGGAGCCATTAGAATGAAAATGCCAACGCCTGTTCTGTGTTGTCCAGGTGGTGTTTGCATGTACACTGAAGCATCACAAAACACCTTTGGTCCATTAAGCACCTAGAAGGAAGCATTTGTAGAATTGGATGCGTACACTGTGGCGAGTTATTGTTATTTGTTAGGTGTGGAGGAGCAGCATTGCTTATGTCTTCATATGCTAAATTGTAGGACATCTCAATCGTCCAGGCTTTATGAAGCACTCTTAAGGGTGACCAAAATATTTTGTTGAACCTGTGGTCATTGCGTGATTTCCAGAGGCACCACATAATAGAAAAAATTAAATTAGCTGTGGCTTGAGATGGGGCTTGCTGCATTATTGAACTGATTTGCAGATGAATGCCACGCCCAGAAGAAGGAAGTGCATGGGTTCTCAGACCCAATGTGGAGGCAAACCAAACCGCGTTGGCAAAACTGCATTCAAAGAACAAATGGGCCTCATTTTCAACCAAGCCACAACGTGAGCATGTTTCCTCAATGCTAGGAATATTTCTATGAATCCGGCTTGCAGTGCCTAGTGCAAGTCTGAGAAGCCGCCAAGCAAAAATTTTGACTCTAGGTTGCATGGTTTTGTCAGCCCAAACCTGCCTAAGAATTTGCACAACCTGAGTAGGGATGTTTGTGGGAGGTGCAGCAGCCGCCTCTTCCATTGCTAGCATTTTGTAAGCGCTCTTGGAAGAGCAAAGTCCATCTGAGTTCAGCTTCCAGCAAAGAATGTCGGGTCCATCACCTACGATCACAGGAACCTGCAAAAGAACTTCCATAGTTTGTTGGCCAAACAGACTTACAATTTTTTTAGAATCCCAATCCTTAGAGTTAGGCCACCATAAATCACTAACCGTGTTTGGAATTTGATAAGTTGTTTGTTCAAGATTTAAGCGATCATACATTTCTGTCTATATAGGGCACCATGGTTGATTCCAAATAGAAGTATTTCCCTGAACAAGTTGAATGGTGACATGCTGTTCAAGATAGTGCCTAATGCTAAGAACGGAGGACCAAAAGGTAGATTTTGGCAAGTGTTTGTGTGTGATACACACCGACACACAATGAATTTTTTAAGGCTTTATTTGGATATACATGTATTCACCTCAATTCACATGAGTTAGAGTGAATTATGGTAATTTAGTTTAAGTTCTGCTATAATCCATCCTAACATATGTGGATTGAGGTAACTACATGTGGATCCAAACAAGACCTAATATAATAGCGATGGTCCCCGTGGGAAGCCATGGGTGTCTATCAAAGATTTACAACACGTGTATATGTGTAACCATCTAACGAATATGAGATTAAACAACATGAAAAAACGGCGTCTCGACGTCCGGACGCCCGCACTGGTGCCACCCGTCTCTCGTCCTGCACCTGCCCGCCCGCGTCTCACTTGCTATGCCCGCTCGCAAGCACGTGGGGCCCGCCCGCACTAGTGGGAACTGCTTCCATCTTCCTAGGCCTGACACCAAGACGAGACAGCAGAAAGGCGAGGAGTGAGATGCAAACACTCGATCTAATTTTGAATCCAAGTGCAACAATTGCAACATATGACTGAAAACAAATGAAACATTTGAAACATGCGTCTGAAATACTTGCAAAAACACCTGAAAAACACTTGAAACCATTGTAAACATACACAACATCTAGATAAAACACTTGCATCATGTGTGTAAAAACATATGCAACGTCCAGATAAACACACCTGCAGCATACGTCGGAAAAACGGATAAAACATTGAGAACAGGAGCTTGCAACATACCTGTACAACCACTGCAACATGTGCAACATCCCGATCTACTTTTACAATATTCGTATGAAACACCTACAACATACCTCTGAAATATTTAAAACAGACGCTTGCAACATGCGTTTTTCACCCTTCTTCCGTACGATGCAGCGCAGAGCGGGGGACGGTCGGTTCTAGCCAGCCAGCAAGCGAGGATGGTGGCGCGGCTTGGCAGCGGCCAGTTGCGCTTGCGCCCAACGATGCCCCCTCTCCTAACCGCCTGGACTGGGCGCGGTGAAGGACGGAGCATGGCGGCGCGGCGGGGGACGGAGGCGCCGCTGCACTCGCCGAGCATGCGCATGGAGCTTGGAGGCTGAGGGCGAGGCGCCATCAACTGGGTCTGCGCGACAGCTGCAGTCGGTGGGGCGATCGGCAACGTATCTCACGCGGAGGATTCCTACTCTCTGTGGGAGACGGAGGTGCCGCGGGGATGGCAGGCGGCGGCGCGGGATGGAGGCGGAAGCGCGGCAGATTGAGACAGTTGGACGGCCACACGGCGCCGTGAAGCCGCGACGCACGAGCGCGGAATGGGGGAGACAAGCTTCCGCGAGGATTTGTTTTTTTAGGCTAGCTGCGCGAGTGGAGCGAGATGTCCGGCCTTCCGAACGTCTTAATGGTAGCATTATCCTAGAAAAAATAATTGCAGACGTCAACCCATGGGTAAAAAACATGATAGAAAAAATAACTGAAGATGTCAACCCATGGCTAAAGAAAGAAACGGGGAAGAGAAAGAAGGAAAGGTGAGAGATTGACATGTGGGCTTGTGTCACGTTGGATCGCCACATCAACTCCACAGCGACGTGGCTTTAGAGTCTAGTTACCAGCTCGGACTAAAAACTGACTTAAATTAGTTATGATTGACTAGCTAATTGATTAACAACTAGTTGAAAACTTGTTTAACAAATTAGTCCATTTATTAGCCTTTAAGTTTAGTAGAGCTAATTTAGGCTAGTTTTTACACCTGTCCAATTAGCCTTTCTATCAAACATCAAACATGTCCTAAGCTTGCCAAAAAAAAATCAATCATGTCCTAAGAGTTCGGTGGTAAAAAGATTTTTTTTTAAAAAAAATAGAAAACCTCTGTGGCCATTATCTGGCCCGGGCCACTCACGCCTGTAATGGGCCGGCTAAAACCCTCGAAAAAAAATCTTCTCCATCCTGCCGTCCTCTTTAAAGTGCGCACGGAGACGGACACTCGCCCTCTCTCTCTTCCGCTCTCACCTTATCCCCTTGCGGCAAAAACCTCGCGCGCTCCCATGGCGGCCTCCCTCCCGACCACCGCCGCCGCGGCTCGCCTCGCGGCGCAGGCCTTCGCCTTCCCATCGCTCAAGCCTACCTCCGCCTCCGCCTTCTCCTCCCTCCCGCGTGCCGCCGCCTTCCCCTCATTCGCCGTCGCGGCGGCGCCCCTGCGCCCGCGCCGCGCGCGGGAGCCGAGGCCGACGGCGGCCGGGGCCGGGGGCGACGAGAGGGAGACGATACTGCTCCCCGGGTGCGACTACAACCACTGGCTGATCGTCATGGAGTTCCCCAAGGACCCCGCGCCCACCCGCGAGCAGATGATCGACACCTACCTCAATACCCTCGCCACCGTCCTTGGCAGGTATACCCCCTCTGGTAACCTCACCAATGCTTGCGTGTGGTCTGCTCGTGCGGCGATTGCGCACATGCTAATTGCAAGGGCAATATAGTTGGGGGAACAAAATGCTAGTATTTTTCTGTAGTATCAGGGATGTGGTAAAAGTGAAAGGGGAGCGTGTTCTAGTTTGGATAAAGATGGGTGTTGCAAAACCATAAATCTCACACATTAATCAGGCATTCAGGTTGGTAGTAGATATGTAAGATAACAAACAAGCTACTGCCTGGTCAACAAGATTGACAAATGTTTAGCATATTTTCACAGCCAGCAGCCAGTGGCCGTTAGATAGCACCTAGAGGTTAGAACATACAACACAGTTTCGTTATCCATCGTTACTGTACATATATGTGAAGAGTGACATTTCGCTGCCTGGTGTAACCAGTTTAGCACCAGCATTTTGTGTTGCCATATGAAGGCTCGTCCTCTAGTACATCGACCTGATAAGATGGCTCTGGCGTGGCATGATTTCTTTTTTGGTTAAATTAAATAATTGTGCGCAACTGCTCATATGATTCAAGACTGAATGTTTTGTTGCATTGTCACTTGGCAGCATGGAGGAAGCCAAGAAGAACATGTATGCCTTCAGCACAACCACCTACACTGGGTTCCAGTGCACTGTGGATGAGGAGACGTCAGAGAAGTTCAAGGGTAAATCCTCAATTGACTAAACTAACTAACCAATTGCTCTAAACATTTTTGGATGGCCCTGGCTCAAACTGCCATTCCTCTTCCTGTAGGTTTGCCTGGAGTTCTGTGGGTACTTCCTGATTCCTACATCGATGTGAAAAACAAGGACTATGGAGGTCAGTGCAACGCTATCGATATCAGCACAGCATCACTTTTAGATGCTTCTGGCTTCTTTCATCACAAGCTGTTAAACCCTTGTTGCTTTCCTCCATTCAGGTGACAAGTACATCAACGGCGAGATAATTCCCTGCACGTACCCAACCTACCAACCAAAGGAGCGGAGAACATCCAAGTATGAGAGTAGACGGTATGAGAGGCGAAGAGATGGCCCCCCAGCCAGCAGGAAACCAAGGCAACAGGCACCTCAGACCGAGTCAGCATCTTCATGATGAGGTAGAAAAATGCATCCGAATCTAACCATAGGTTCAGATTGGTGTCTAAACTTAACCTGGTGCTTCTTGTGTCAGTTTTGCAGGCATTTATCCACATACTTACTAAGACAAAAGAGCATGCCTAATTCTGTCACTTTGGCACCACATACGGGCAGGACAGGCAGATCCATCATCAGCCCAAAATGTCACACGGTACTGTCCAAGCAGCCTGGGCAGCTTGTATCTGGATCACGTGGTTGTGTGTGCTGATATTTTGAGCTTGGTGTGACAGAAACTGAAAACCCTACTATTCTCCGGACTCCTAGTGAAATGTGTGATGCCGACTGGTGTAGGTGTATTGCTGATTGTGTGAAATGTGTGGCTATTCCCTCAATTCATGTTTAGACTGAATGAAGTTGGCATTTAGCCATGGGATCAGACTCAGCATTGTTATGTTCCCATTTGCGTTTTGGATCGCTGAATGAAGTGAGATTTGCATGTCCTTTGAATATGATGTGTTTCTTGCGCACTGGATTGTGTCATTGTGAAGTGCTGGCAAATGTTTGATCGGAGGACATGAATCTCGAGGCGCTGTTTCACTCCTGAACTCTAAACCGTCGATCATTAATCTTATTTATCCAAGGTGGTTGGTTTGTGATGGAATGGCCTAGCTGGCTAGCCATTAGAACTAATGAGCTCAACCGTTCGGTTGAATTTAGGCTGTGTTTAGTACCCCATGAAATACAAAATGCAAAATGATAACTACTTTGGAATGATAAAATGTAAAATGCCAAAATTTTTATGGGTGTTTTTAGTTTCATCCAAAATGTTAAATTTTTCATGGGGTGGATGAGGACTTTTTGGCTTTTTGGTTTTTTTAGCTCTTAAGGCCAAAATCCAAAATGGAGAATGAATACCTTTTTGTCAAAAATTTTGCATGGTGTTTAGTTCTATTCTGCAAAATAATGGACCAAAACCTAAAATTTTTTGGGTGAAATGAGAAACTAAACACACCCTTAGTGAAGAATTATTCAACTTCTGCTTTTGTTGAAGAATTGGTTGCCTCTTGTCGCACATTTTATTCAGAATTCAGTGGTAAAACAACCTGTACGTTAAAAATTATGAGAAAAAATCAGAACTGGTGTAAATTTTGATGAATTATTTGGTTGCAGCGAGCTCTGGCGACTAATAGCCTTTCAATATACGATCAGGCCTGGCATAATTATGTTCAAATGTTTCGCATGAATTTTGTAAAACGATATACTCCAAACAGCCCAGGCAAGGACCCGGGCAGTGAAGATCTCAGCCATTCAGCTTCTAATCCGACGGCCAGGAGACAGGGTTTTTTTTACCGACCGGTCACCCCAAACCGCCGGCCTCCAGTTCCGGTTTACCGGTCCGGTTTACCGGTAACCGGTCGAATTTGAATTTGAATTCAAACGCGCCTTCGGTTCGGTTTGTCACCGGTTTACCGGGCGGTTTGGAGCGGTAACCGCTCGGTTTGAGCGGTTTACCGCTCGGTTTGAGTTTGGAATTTTTTTTTCAAACTTCTATACGTATAAATAAATACTAAACGAACTCGAATTTGAAAAATTTTTACACCATTGGCTTCTATAAATCATGAACTATTTTTAGGAATTTTTTCAGCATTTTTTGTTTTTTTCAAATTTTAAATTTGAATTTGGGGGCCTTAACGGGGCAGGACCGGGATTTTTTTTCTTTTTTTTTCAAACTTCTATACGTATAAATAAATACTAAACGAACTCGAATTTGAAAAATTTTTACACCATTGGCTTCTATAAATCATGAACTATTTTTAGGAATTTTTTCAGCATTTTTTTTTTCAAATTTTAAATTTGAATTTGGGGAATATCTAACCGGACCGGAACCGGTCCGGCCCGGTTAGGCCGGACCGAGCGGTTTTTTTAACCCTGCCAGGAGATATTGCTTGCGGAAAAAGAGAAGCAAAACGAGAGAAGGGTATTCTGGTCAATTTCAGAGTAAAACCCTGCCGCCGCCACGAAGGGGTAGAATGGTCATTTAACTCGGCGCCCTAGAAAGCTCTTAAACCCCAGGTCCAGCAGCGGCGGCGTATCCCTAATTCCACCTCCAGTCTCTCGGCACCAAAATTCCGGCGGCGATGGCGGCGGCTGTGGCGAGGTCAGGGTTCCGGCGCATGTTCTCTGTCTCTGCCTTCGCGCCGCCGAAGGCGCCCGCCCCGCGCCCCCAGGCCGACCCCTCTCCCAACCTCTTCGTCTCCGGTGCGGCTCCTCCTCCTCCTCCCTTCTCTCCTGTTTCCCTTTTTCTGGTGAAACCTATTGTGGCGATCTTCTCTATCCGTTTAGCTCAAGTAGCTCGAATATTGAATCTCTGGCGTTGGTGGATGGTCGTGCGGTCGTGATTTTACATGTCCGTTAGGTTTGGTAGCGCTGGATCTCGTCCTGGTTAATGTATAGAAATGGTTTAATTGTTAGCTTGCTCCTCGGAAATTTGGCTAAAATTTTGAGGTGTGTACTGATTGCGAATGAAATCACGGCATATGCGTCCACGGTGCTCTAGAATGACCATGTAGGTTTCCTTCATTCCAGCCTAGGCCTTGATTGGATCTGCATGTATTCACCCCAATCCTCATGTCCAACTTAGGGTTTTATTATATACTCCTGGTGATTGGTTTAATTTCCATTTATTTATCCCATCTTTACCAATAGAAAAATTTGCCCACAGGGGAATGGGAGAGCCCAATAAGAAATCCCTGACCATTTCCTTTTCATCCCATAGTTCCCATAGTTTCAATTGTCTGCACATCAACGGTGGTGTTGGCTACCAATAGAAAAATTTGCCCACAGGCTACTAGAGAATCAGATATTCAGATCACATGAGAATGGGGGAGCCCAATAATTGAAATGCCTTACCATTTCCTTGTCATCCCATAGTTTCAATCGTCTACACTTGGGGTGGTGAAATTTTAGCCACCTTAGTTTGTGATTGTGGACATATGAGGAACTTCATAATTTCAAACTAGTGAAACTCGAAAATGACCTAAAATCACAACTTGAACACAGCGTGGCTACACTTCTGAGTTCACAAGAAGTCGGTGACAGAAAAAGGTATCTAATTGGTCTGCATGTTACTAATTTTTTACAGTCTTAACAAAATATAAAGATGCAGTAGTAAGCTCACTTCTATTACAGAATCAGAATTAGGATATTCTGTCTCTTCGTTTTGCATTCAATTCTGATTTCACCATCTAACTTGCAGGACTAAGCAAGCGTACCACAACTGAAGGACTTAGAGATGCCTTTGCGAAGTTCGGTGAAGTTGTGCATGGTATGGCTTTCTCCTTCCTTTGCCATTATTTTCGTGCTAAACTGCTAAGGATTTGAAGCTTATCATTTCTCTTCCAATTGCAGCTCGAGTTGTGACTGACCGTGTCAGTGGGTTTTCTAAGGGATTTGGCTTTGTAAGGTATGCTACAACTGAAGAGGCAACTAAAGGAATAGAAGGAATGGATGGAAAGGTATGGTTACTTTACATTTATTTTGTCTTAAATTGGAGTGCTTCTGTTTTATAGTGCTTGCTGCTGTCGATTTTGGGACACAATGCAGCAATCCTGCCTAAAAAGTCTCTCTAAAGGGGCAAAACATTAGTGCGAACTGTGCTCGGAACATAGATTTACCGTGTTACGGTGGACACAGTCCATAGCCTCTCTTTGATTTGACCCTTTTGTTGGTTTCTTCCTGTCTGACTATTCTTTCCTCTGCTCGAGGTCACATGCCTGTACCCTCTCTTCTGGTGAGACTGCCACACCAGGCAGACACTTCTGTCAACCCTAGGCGCTTGTTCCATGCTGTCATGCCTTTTGATTGTTTCCCAGCAGTGTGTTCTATGCTGCCTGATGCATAGTGAGAGCTGGTGAAGACGAACCTGATCCGATTGTATACCCATTTAGTGGCAATTGGGAGGCATCCCAGGTTTTTGTGTCTACTTTGTCTTTATGTTATGAGATGGCAGTGAGGAGATCTGAAAGGCCGGTCTTACGGCTGCCTCCCTGTTTCCCAGATATGATGAGTTGATGGATAAGTCTCTGTGGCTGGTGGTTGTAGGGCTGCTGTATGCTGCAGCACATGATCTTTGTGTCCATCATCTTTTGACTGCTTTTAGGACAGCAGTTAGCATCTAGGACGGCATCTAGGACAGCATCTGCTTTTAGGACAGCAGTTGGCATCTAGTACAGCATCTTAGACTAAGTAGTTAGCATCTTATACTAGCATCTTGGCATATGCTTGGCTGGCTAGCAGCCTATAAATATGTATCCCCAACCCCTTAGGTTGGCATGGCATTGTTTGAGTTTGTGTGAGAAATAAACCAGAAAATTGTCCCAACTCCTAGTGTCATCCTCTCTCGATGAGAGTAAGGATTCAGCTACTACCAAAAGTGCGAATCCAACGACTAACAAGTGGTATCGGAGCCGTACTATCCTGTAGCCTGAGCATCTCCTGCTCTTCTCCTTCCCCGGCCTCGCAGCAGCCCCAACCGCAGCCGGTAGCAGCAGCAGCTCCGGCTGCCCCTGCTCTCCACACAGCAGCCCCCTCGATAGCGCGCCATGTCCGCAGGACAGTCTCAGGGCTCGGTCGCCTCGAGCGCGCGGCGTCGGCAGGAGGCCGACCTCACCGCGGCAGAGAAGCGCGAGCGAGCGGCAGCAGACGCCGCTGCAGCAGCGGCAAGGGCATCGAGGCTGGCAGCAGCGGAGCTAGCAGCAGCTAGAGCGGAGGTGGAAGCAGCGGCGGCGGCGGATGCAGCGCGTGCAGCAGCAGCGGAGGTCGAGGTTCTACGCGGCAGCAACAGCAGCTCCATCGCTGCTGATGATAGCGCCGACGCGGACCTCGAGCTGCTGGAGAGGGAGGCATCGCGAGGGCGAGCGGCGCAGTGGGCAGCCGCGCACGCCCACGAGCGCGGCGGCAGCCCAGACAGGCGCAGACACGCCGGCGGCGCTCCTGAAGGAGGCGCACACGGCGGTGGCGCTCCTGGAGGAGGCGCGCATGGCGGCGGCGGACGGGTCGACGGAGAGCGCGACCTTCACAGGCAGCGCGGCTCTCTCTCCCCGGTTCGGTACCGTGGTCACCACGAGTACCAGGCTGTCGTCAGGGACGTCGGCCCCGGCGGCGGGTGGCCTACCCTCACCAAGACCAACTATGTTGAGTGGGCTGCGGTGATGAGGGTGAAGCTCCAGGTGCGGCATATGTGGGATGCAGTCCGGTACGGCGACGTCGACTACGACCAAGATCGACGGGCGCTGGATGCTCTCATTGCTGCAGTCCCGCCCGAGATGCAGTTTTCGCTTACCAGCAAGCGGACTGCCAAGGAGGCTTGGGACGCCATCGCTGCAGCACGCATCGGCAGCGACCGCGCCCGCAAGTCCACACTGCAGGCACTTCGCAAGGAGTGGGAGAACCTGGCCTTCAAGCCAGGTGAGGACGTTGATGACTTTGCTCTCCGTCTCAACACTCTGTTGCAGAAGTTGGTGCAGTTCGGCGACGACACCTACGGCGAGGAGAGAGCTGTTGAGAAGCTCTTCCGCTGCGTCCCCGAGAAGTACAAGCAGATGGCTCGCTCAATCGAGTCTCTGCTGGACCTCTCCACGATGACGATCGAGGAGGCGTTGGGCCGCCTCAAGGTCGTTGACAGCGATGAGTCACAGCGCCTCTCGGGACCCGTCACCATTGGCGGGAAGCTCCTCCTCACTCGGGAGCAGTGGGCTGCCGGCCAAGGTGACAAGAAGGGGGAGCCTTCTTCCACGACAGGCAGCCGCAAGCGTGGCAAGCGTGGCAAGCCGCGCAAAGACGCCCAGGCAGGGGCGCGAGGACGTGCCGAGGGTGATGATCGTGGAGGCGCCCAGGGCGGCGCCGCTGGCAAGCAAAAGCCAGCACGAGGCGACCCTTGCTACAACTGCGGCAAGCTTGGTCATTGGGCCAAGGATTGTCGACAGCCACGACGCGGCCAGGCCCACGTCGCGCAGGCGGAGGAGGAGCAGCCGGCTCTGTTCATTGCTCATGCGAGCATCGAACTACCTCCAGCGGCACCGGCCGCAACGGCTCTCCTCCACCTTGACGAGCCAAAAGCACACGCCCTCCTCGACGACAGCTCCGGCAACGACAAGGCCGACGGGTGGTGCCTTGACACCGGCGCCACCCACCACATGACCGGGCGGCGGGAGTTCTTCACCGAGCTCGACCCAAGCGTTCGAGGCACCGTCAAGTTCGGCGACGCCTCCGCTGTGGAGATCAAGGGCGTCGGCTCTGTCGTCTTCGTCGCCAAGACTGGCGAGCACAGGCTGCTCACCGGTGTCTACTACATCCCCGCGTTGAGGAACTCCATCATCAGCTTGGGACAGCTGGATGAGAGCGGATCGCGCGTGGAGATCGAGCACGGGGTGCTGCGCATCTGGGATCATCGACACCGGCTCCTGGTCAAGGTCAACAGGAGCAACCGCCTCTACGTCCTTCACGCACAGGTGGCGCAACCTCTTTGTCTTGTAGCCCGCCGCGACGACGACGCTTGGAGGTGGCACGAGCGCTTTGGGCACCTGGCCCTAAGGCAGCTCGGCAGCAAGGACATGGTGCGGGGCATGCCGCACGTCGACCACGTGGAGCAGTTCTGCGACACCTGCGTCCTCACCAAGCTGCGGCGGCTCCCTTTCCCTCGCCAGGCAAGCTTCCGCGCCAAGGAGAAGCTGGAGCTCGTACACGGTGACCTCTGTGGCCCCGTGACACCGGCTACACCTGGAGGCCGGCGCTACTTCCTCCTCGTCGACGACATGTCCCGCTACATGTGGGCTGTCCTGCTCGACGCCAAGGCAGCCGCGGCGGACGCCATCAAGCGTCTTCAAGCTGCTGCGGAGGCGGAGTGCGGCCGCAAACTTCGGGTCCTACGCACGGACAACGGCGGCGAGTTCACGGCGGCCGAGTTCGCGGCGTACTGCGCCGATGAGGGGATCCACCGCCAATTCTCCGCGCCGTACACTCCGCAGCAGAACGGCGTCGTCGAGCGCCGCAACCAGACGGTGGTGGCCACCGCCCGTGCCCTCCTCAAGCAGAGAGGGATGCCGGCGATCTACTGGGGTGAGGCGGTGATGACTGCCGTTCACTTGCTCAACCGCTCCCCCACCAAGGCCCTCGACGGCAAGACGCCATACGAGGCCTGGCACGGGCGCAAGCCCGCGGTGAGCCACCTTCGCGTCTTCGGCTGCCTGGCCTTCGTCAAGGAGCTCAACCACGTCGGCAAGCTCGACGACCGGAGCACGCCAGGGGTCTTCATCGGCTACGCGGAGGGCGCCAAGGCCTACCGCGTCCTCGACCCTGTGACACGGCGCGTGCGCATCACGCGTGACGTCGCGTTCGACGAGGGGCGAAGTTGGACGTGGGGCAAGATGGTGGATGACGACTCGACTCCGACGACCAGCGATTTCGTCGTCGACTACGTCCACTTCAAGGAGGCGGGGGGAGCTAGCAGCTCGTCCTCACCGAGCTCGCCTACCCTACCACCTTGTTCGCCACCACCTCCGGCGAGTCCTTCACCACCGCCACCACCAGCTCCGGCAAGTCCACAGGCTCCGGCGAGTCCACTACCAGCACCGCCGGCCACGCCTCGCTCTCCTACACCGGACCCTACCTCTTCAGGCTCGGCACCGGCAGCTTCGGCCCACGACGAGCAGCGCACAGTGGAGTTCGCAACTCCGCTGTCCAACGACGAGGATCGCATCGACGCCTACCACGGCGGCGAGCCTCTGCGCTACCGTACCGTGGACAACCTCCTCGGCGAGCAGCCGGTCCCTGGACTGGCTCAACACGACTTTGAGGCGGAGCTGCACCTCGCACAGGACGATGGCGAGCCTCGTTCCTTCGCCGAGGCGGAGAGGGACGCGGCATGGCGTGCCGCGATGCAGATGGAGATGGACGCCGTCGAGCGGAACAAGACGTGGGAGCTGGCCGATCTTCCAGCCGGCCACCACGCCATCTCTCTCAAGTGGGTCTTCAAGCTCAAGAAGGACGAGACCGGAGAGGTGATCAAGCACAAGGCGCGTCTGGTGGCGCGCGGCTTCGTCCAGCAAGAAGGAATCGACTTCGACGACGCCTTCGCGCCCGTTGCACGGATGGAGTCTGTGCGACTCCTCCTTGCGCTAGCTGCCCAGGAGGGCTGGCGTGTCCATCACATGGATGTCAAGTCGGCGTTCCTTAACGGCGACTTGAAGGAGGAGGTCTACGTGCATCAGCCGCCGGGATTTGCGATTCCCGGCAAGGAGGGCAAGGTGCTCCGCCTGCGCAAGGCCCTCTATGGCTTGCGGCAGGCACCAAGGGCGTGGAATGCCAAGCTGGATTCCACGCTGAAGGGGATGGGCTTCGAGCAAAGCCCACACGAGGCGGCCATCTACTGGCGGGGCAGCGGAGGAAAGGCCCTGCTGGTAGGCGTCTACGTCGACGACTTGGTGATCACCGGCACCAAGGAGGTGGAGATCGAGGCGTTCAAGGAGAAGATGAGGGCGACTTTCCAGATGAGCGACTTGGGCCCTCTCTCCTTCTACCTGGGGATCGAGGTCCACCAGGACAGCTCCGGCACCTCTCTTCGCCAGACTGCCTACGCCAAGCGCATTGTGGAGCTAGGCGGTCTCACCGACTGCAACCCAGCCCACACTCCTATGGAGGAGAGGCTGAGGCTGAGTCGGGAGAGTACGGAGGAGGTGGACGCGACGCAGTACCGGCGCATTGTGGGCAGCCTTCGCTACCTTGTCCACACGCGACCGGACTTGGCGTTCGCCGTCGGCTACGTCAGCCGGTTCATGCAGCGACCGACGGCGGAGCACCAGCAGGCCGTGAAGAGGATCCTCCGCTACGTCGCAGGCACCTCCGACTACGGCTTGCACTACCCGAGGTGCCCCGGTGCGGCGCATTTCATCGGGTACAGCGACAGCGACCACGCCGGCGACATCGACACGAGCAAGAGCACCAGCGGGACGCTGTTCTTCCTCGGCAAGTGTCCGATCAGCTGGCAGTCGGTCAAGCAGCAGGTGGTGGCTCTGTCCAGCTGCGAGGCAGAGTACATCGCAGCCACTACCGCTGCTACTCAGGCCTTGTGGCTGGCTCGGCTGCTTGGCGATCTCCTTGGCAGAGATGCAGAGGCGGTGGAGCTCAGGGTGGACAGCAAGTCCGCCTTGGCCTTGGCAAAGAATCCTGTCTTCCACGAGCGCAGCAAGCACATCCGGGTGAGGTACCACTTCATCAGAAGCTGCCTGGAGGAAGGGAGTGTCCGGGCCAACTACATCAACACCCAAGACCAGCTCGCCGACTTCCTGACCAAGTCCCTTGGGCGGGTCAAGTTCCAGGAACTTCGCGCCAGGATCGGGATGGCCCAGATACCCCACAAGGAGCCACACAAGACTTAGGGGGAGAGTGATGGATAAGTCTCTGTGGCTGGTGGTTGTAGGGCTGCTGCATGCTGCAGCACATGATCTTTGTGTCCATCATCTTTTGACTGCTTTTAGGACAGCAGTTAGCATCTAGGACGGCATCTAGGACAACATCTGCTTTTAGGACAGCAGTTGACATCTAGTACAGCATCTTAGACTAAGTAGTTAGCATCTTATACTAGCATCTTGGCATATGCTTGGCTGGCTAGCAGCCTATAAATATGTATCCCCAACCCCTCAGGTTGGCATGGCATTGTTTGAGTTTGTGTGAGAAATAAACCAGAAAATTGTCCCAACTCCTAGTGTCATCCTCTCTCGATGAGAGTAAGGATTCAGCTACTACCAAGAGTGCGAATCCAACGACTAACATGAGTCTCTTGTCTTCTAGGAGTGGGATGGTAGTAGCATGATGTGACTCGGCGAAAGGTTCTCTGAGCCATATACTCAATTCTATCATCTTTTTAAAATGGATCTTTTCATATTTCACCTCTTCCTTTGAAAATGACTTGGCTTGCTATCAAAATGGCCATGTAGCATTTGTAGTAATGGAATATAGTTATTTACATGCAGTACCTTGTTTCAAAATTGAGCCCCAGATCTGTTCAGCGTGTGAATTGCAATACCACTCTAGAGCAGGAGCATTATTTGCTAGTGACAAATGCAAAAGAAAGGAACTCCATTAGATGGACTAGAGTGTTCCATTTCTCAATAGTGCAACCTCATTCCACTTTCCACAAGCTCCAAAAATTGTTCTGGCCTGTAAGGCCCAGTGGCTGGGACTTGTTGCCATCAACAGAATATTATTGTTGGCCCTAGAACCTTTAGTTTTTCATTGCATAGTGGACCAGGTGATAGGCTGGGCCTTCCCTTTTGCAACCTTGATAACAGGGCCTGTTATACGTGAACTGTAGATTACCTACCAACTGCCATAATTTTATGGACGTTTTGTCTTGCCATGAGGCTGACTTTTAGTGCCAATTTGGTTCCTCACAAGTATATGACTCACTATTTGTGTCAAACTTAGGAACTACTGTATCTGCTTAATCTTGCTTGCCCAAGACACATGGTCAGCACATAAATGAAACTATGCTGTGATTGTACTATAAAAAGGTGAAGTTAAAATTTGTGGGCTAAGTGACCAACTTGGATTTCCATTTCTATGCATCTCAGTATGGGTATGGCCCCTTTCTAGTTGCTACTTCTTCTGCATACAACATTCTAGTCCCTATAGTTGTCAAGCATGACTAGTGTGCAAGTTTTCAAATATTATATTTTAGGTTTTGAGTTTTATTCCACCCCTGGTTTGCTGTGATGATCTGTACAAGGACGGTATATGAGCGAGGTGGTTCTCTAAAGGCCATTCCTTACATGATTACATCCAAAACTGAGATTGAAAATCTGAACCAACTTTATATTGCAATAAACCCCATATGCTCATTGTTATTGTTCCGTTCCATGTAGTTCTGTCAAAGCTTTTTGTTGCCTTTTGGTTTTATATATTCCTTGTACTAAGTGTTTTGTAGCTACCTACATCCTTTTATTTTTTGTGTGTGAACATAGCTATTTTCACAACAGTTGTTTGCCCTGATGACTTATACAAGGAATGTATCCTCACTTATTATATCGAAAATCGAATGACTTTTCAGCAAAACTATTTTGCTGGTCCTATCATTGTTTGTATCTTAAGATATTGTAGCTTTCTAGTAATATTTTGATTTGTTGTACATGTAATTCTTGTCTATGGATGATTGCTATGATGACTCCTATTAGGACGGTATCTGAAGGGGGGGACAACTTTTGTTGCATCCCATCTGATTATACCAAAACTGAATATGGTTTCTGAGCAAATCCAGCTGTTCCACTGAAGAACCCGGCCAATTATTTACACTTTTCGATCAACCTGATTGATGTAATTACATTTCTCGCTTTTCTAGTGCCAATGTTATTAATATTATTGGCATTTCCCTTATCTGTTTTCTAGCACAGTTTTGTCTTCTTGGGTGCTTGTTCTGTATATTTGACATGATGACGCCTATTAGGACGGTATCTTAAGGGTGTGACTTTTAAGTGCAGCTCTTCTGATTATACCAAAACTGAATATGATTTCTGAGCAAATTCAACCATGCCTCTGAGGAACCCCACTAATGATTTGCCCTTTTTTTATCAACCTGACTGATGTGGTTACGTTCTTTACTTTCCAATGCCAACTTATTATTGTGTTGGGATTGCCCTTTCCTGTCTTTGGGCACAGTTTTTTTCTGTCTCCATTTTTGGATCATGCTTGTTCTTTATATTTGCCATGAGGACTCCTACTAGGATGGTATCTTAAGGGTATCACTTTTAAGTGCAACCCTTCTGATTATACCAAAACTGAATATGGTTTCTGAGCAAATCCAACCATACCTATGAGGAACCCAGCCAATGATTCCCTTTTTTTTTAATCAACCTAACTGATGTGGTTACGTTCTTCACTTTCCGATGCCAACATTATTATGGTGTTACGATTGCCCTTTCCTGCCTCCAGGCACAGCTTTCTTCTGTTTCCATTTTTGGATCATGCTTGTTCTTTATATTTGCCATGAGGACTTCTTTTTGGATCATGCTTGTTCTTTATGTTTGCTGTGAGGACTCCTACTAGGATGGTATCTTAAGGGTATGAGTTCTTTATGTTTGCTGTGAGGACTCCTACTAGGATGGTATCTTAAGGGTATGACTTTTAAGTGCAGCCCTTCTGATTACACCAAATCTGAATATGGTTTCTGAGCAAATCCAACCATACCTGGAACCCAGCCAATGGTTTCCTTTTTTTTATCAACCTGACTGATGTGGTTATGTTCTTCACTTTCCAATGCCAACATTATTATGGTGTTGTGATTGCCCTTTCCTGTCTCCAGGGCTTTCTTCTGTCTCCATTATTGGATCATGCTTGTTCTTTATATTTGCTGTGAGGACTTCTTTTTGGATCATGGTTCTCTTTATGTTTGCTTTGAGGACTCCTATTAGGACGGTATCTTAAAGGGTATGACTCTTAAGTGCAACCCTTGTGATTATACCAAAACTGAATATGGTGTTGGAATGTGAGTGTATTAGGCCCATGAGGCTAGGCCCATGTGGCCCATGTATGGTTACCTATATAGCTACCCTTCTAGGGTTAGCCCAAAATCAATAGAATCACTTTCCCTAACATGGTATCAAGAGCCTAGGGTTTCCCTGCTCCTTCCTCAACCCCAGCCGCCGCCGCTCCTGGCCGGCGCGCCACCGCCGCCGCCATCATGGCTGGCCGCCCTCCTCCCCCCCTCCTTCCTCCTTCTCCCCTCTCCCCTCCTCCTCCTGGGCGCAGGTCGCCGCGGCTGCTGCTCCACCGTCCTCTGCAGCTGCTGCTGCCCCGGCTGGATCCGCCGCCCCAGGCCACCTGCTCGGGCCCGCAACCGCCGCTGCCGGCGCGGCCGCGGAGAATCACTTTCCCTAACATATGGTTTCTGAGCAAATCCAACCACGCCTCTGAGGAACCCAGCCAATGATTTGCCCCTTTTTTGTTCAACCTGATTGATGTAGTTACATTCTTTACTTTACAAATGCAAACATTATTATGGTGTTGGGATTGCCCTTTCCTGTTTCCTTGCACAGATTTCTTCTGTCTCCATTTTTGGATCATGCTTGTTCTTTATATTAGCCGTGAGGATTCCTGTTAGGACAGTATCTGAAGGGGTTAGCTTTTTTAAGTGTGTACCTTTTCTGATTATACCAAGACTGAATATGGTTTCTGAGCAAAATTCAGTCTTACTATCATGTGTCTTAGTCTTAATCTTTATGAAAGATATTGATGAGCTGCATGTCAAAGTTTGTTTTCTTTCTTGTGTAGCCATGCTTCAATGCATCCTGATATGCAATTCTTTCTCTTCGCACGCCCCCCTGACAGCTCCATTTTTTGTGCAGTTCCTTGATGGATGGGTTATTTTTGCGGAATACGCTAGACCCAGAGCACCGCCGGAGCAAGCAGAGACGAATTCGCAGCCACAGCAAGCATGGGGTGCTCCATCAAGTTCCTGGGGCGCACAGTAGATGAAGTAATATCATGAGAGCCCCATCCAGCCTGAGGCTCAGGGCTCTCAGTGGATCGAGAGGCCGTCAATTCAGCATCTAATTCATAGATATATTGTGCGTGGTGTCTCAGGTGTGAATGCCCTTGCCGTTCCAATATTCCTACCGTGTTTGGGTGGTCGTTTTTCTCGCGTCCATGTCTTCCACATGAAGTGCTAGTTGTAGTAGATCTGGATACGGACCAAAACAAATGTATTACTGTCAATCTGCAACAGTCGAGAAAACAGTTGAAAACCTTTGCGAATAATGCCTGCAGATGTGCTTGCCATGCTGTGGAAATGTCATTTTTGTTTGAATTGTCGTCGCTCTTCTCAGCTTGTGTCATGTGCATATGCTGTGCCTATGCTGGATAACGACTCGGCATCTCACAGAGTAAGGACGTCTGGTGGGAGCGGGCCGTGGGTTCTGGGCTGATCTGCGCAGCACATTTCATCCGTGATCTGATCGGCAGTGGCTGCATGATCATCAATTTTTGTTGTTGCATGCTGTGCTTGTCTGGCTTCTGATTTGCCCACATGGTTTCCAGAAGTGGTTTGGGCTCGTGTTGCTTGATATGGTTTGATGCTGTTGATTCACCATTGGTGCGCTTTGCCTGCTGATGCCGGTAGTCTCCACTGGTGTGCTTGCAGCCAGCCAGCTGGTGATGCACGACACTGCTGTGCGCTGTGCTGTCATGGTGTCGTGCTACAATAAAATGGTCTGGGGTGTTCAGCCTCAATGGTGTGGCCTCTGGTGCACCTGTAGATGCTTCCACTGTTCTGTGGTCTCCCCAGGTTCGCCATCGGGAACCCTAGGCCAAGGGTGTCGTCGCTGTCGAATCCGAGCATGGGCGCCACAAGCTTCGTCATCGGCGTCGGCGATGAGATATCCAGGTGATCTGGCGCCACAATCTTCGTCGTCGCCTCGTCGGCGATGAGATATCCAGGTGATCCGGGCGGAGCTGGTGTGAACTGAGGTGACCGGACTGCCTCAGGGGTGCCTTTCAGGGGGTCGTGCGCGCGCTGCAGATATGGGCAGCGCGAGATCAAAGTGACGGCGAGAGGTGCCCGGCGTCGCAGGCAAAGCACCTCGTCCAGTCCAGCTACGTGGATTACACTCCTTGCACGGCTGTTTATATCCAAATCTTAAATGGGGTGGTGTTTGAATGCGTCAACAGTGACTTGAACCAAACCAAAATGAGACGGTGACCTATAGCAACTACATAGCACAGGTGTAGCTGAAGCTAATCCACACAGTAAGAAGGAAAAGGCTGGCCTCTTTTTTGGGGGGACGTATCTGATTTTTTTTTTAAAAAAATAACACACCCAAACAGGTGAGATTCTAAAAATCCCAGAACACATATTTTAAAAAATCCTACAATCGAAAAACCTAAATAATATTCCATCCGTTCCAAATTATAAGTCGCTTTAACTTTTTTGGTACATTCATTTTGCTATGCATCTAGATATAATAATATGTTTAGATACATAACAAAATGGATAAACCAAAAAAAGTCAAAGCGACTTATAATTTGGACGGAGGGAGTAGAGATACTAGATTCTCATAATCCCAAACCAATCCAAACGGGACCTTTGCTGAGGTCGGAGGAAGATGTCAATCGTGTAGATTAGATTGCCTTTGTCTAAGTCCCGATTTTTTGTTTTTGTTTTTGTTGTTTTAATTTTAAAGTTGATTTTACATAATTTAAAATATTTTTTGATCTATTTTAACATGCGTCACAAACACTACAACTATTTTAACACCTAGCACAGTATAATTACAACTGCCTCTTAAAACTTCAGCTACCTCTGCAATACTAAGTTTTGGAATAGTACCATGAATAGCTGTAATTCTGTGGAATTCATTCTCTTTATTTGTACTCTGAAGTACCTCCTTCGTTCCGAAATGATAAACGTATTTTGATTAGGGGAAAGGCATACAAAATAAATTTCCCTTACAATATGTTGTTAGTTGCTAAAGAATCAATATCGTCTCAGAGTCGGGCACTTTGAATACAAATCTATTGATGCAAATTTTATGTTCTAAACTTGTATATATATGAACTAAATTTTGTAAAATTTGACTTTTCTTTGGATAAAATACGATTATATATCATTCTAGGCGAAGGGAGTATTTATTACAAGATTCTTATTAGCTTAAACGGACATTTTGGCATGACTAAAACATGGAGGATACTGGATACTTGTATATAGATCAAAACTTCAGATTGTTTGACCACGTGTTCCAAAACTCTAGTGGTTTGGTGCACAATAATAACACAAAGTTGTTGATATTAACATTGAAAGTGGATCTTCTCAATCCCAGAACTAGAACTCCTGCACATGATCAACCAACCTTTTCTGGTGCTTTATGCTAAACACGAGAAGAAACCAATGCCACCACCTCTTCCACAAATGCTTCTAGAACAACTATGTATATAACTACAAAAAGGTAATTAAAGGTGTCCTTTCATTTTACTTTCTCATGTAGGAGACGATACAGTATCTAACCTTACATTCTTGATCGCTACTTTTTGCAAATTTAGGTTAATAATATGGATACTGTTTCCGTGTGTGCCAAAGTATCTGTTTAGAGCAACTCCAACAATAATCCCCTAAAACAAAACCTCTTATACTTGGGATTTTAGAGTTTCTCCTATTTTAAGGGCATTGTTTACTAGGCTCAACTCCAGTAGTTGTTGTCAATTTTGGATCTCTATTTTTTTGGATCTATTTGTTAATCATATTACTCTTATTTTTTTAAAAAAAGAAAATATCTCCTATTTCCCTGCTCCCATCCTCGCTTAGCTGGACAAGGGGCTCATTAAGGGGCTCCTCTGCTCCCGTCCCCGCCTAGCGGGGTGAGGGGCCCCGGGCTCACTAAGAGGAGCTAGGCTGGGGGACGAGGGGCTCGCTAGGGAGCTTTACGAGAAGGTGTGAGCTTGGACTTGGTGACAGCGTGGAAGAGTGTCGGCACAAAAAAATGCGTGGGAGAGAGTTATTGTAGGGAAAATTTTCGTAAGAAGTAGGAAGCTTCCCTACGCATTCTGAAGGATGATACTAACGGAAAAAAATAGGAGCCTTTGTAAAGTAGGGATTTAAGTTGGTACCTTATTGAATTAAGTTTTTTTTTAAATAAGGACCCTATTTTTAAGTCCCTATATTGTTAGAGATGCTCTTATAGACGTAGTCGACTTCCACATCCAACGCATATACAGTCCCACCCAATGCCCATGCCATGGGCCCACGGTCGACGTGTAACACTGTTTGCGTCACACGATTTAGGAAAGCGAAGCACCTACTGATATTATATATTCACGCGCATAAATGTAGTTTAGTTTCCCTCAAAAATGTATTACCTTACCTTGCCCTGCCCTGCATGCCATCGCTGTCCGTCGTCTTCATCGTCGCCACCCCCACAGATTTCACGATCCCAAAATTGACCCTGATGGCCCCACAGGATCCGAGGGCATTTCAGTCATCTTAACCCCCTTGGAGAACTCTATAAAGCAGCACCTGATCACTTGAAATCCCCTCACACACAGCCGCTCGGCTCGCTCGTCGCTCAGCTTTCTGCTAGCCACTTATTGCCGGTTGGCATTCATTCGTTCCTCCGGCTTGTCAGTAGGCGCCGACGAGGTCTCGCCGCTGCCGCAGCGCTCTCTCTCTCTCTCAAGAGAAAAAACTGGCCAAGATCAAGAAATATAGAGCAAGAAAGAGAGGCAAGAGAGAGAGGGGATCGGAGGGCGGGCCGGGGCCCAAGATAGAGGCAGGGAGCGTGCGCAGGAAGTTGATGAGGCTCCTGTCGTTCGTGCCCTTCGGCTGCCGTGCTGGACCCGTCGACGACGCGCCGCCCGCGGACCACGCTGCTGCTGCTGCCGGAGACGCCGCCGCCGCCGCGAGGAGGCGCCGGAGGAGGATCGCCGCCAACAGGTCCGCCTTGGGGGCTGCTGCAGCGCAGTGGAGCCCCTCGCTCGGGGACATCTACGAGGAGTACGACAGCACCGACGCGGCCAAGGCCGCCGCCGCCGGGCCGGTGAGGGTCAGGAAGGCGGCGTCCTGGGACGTCGCCCGGGTGCTGCCCCGCGCGCGCAGCCATGAATACAGGTATATATGTCACTACCATTTCCTATGACTTTTTTTTCCAAAGAAAAGAGGGAATTATATATACTACTTAAAACTTAGCATATTACATCCCTAAATTAAACATTAAAAAGGTCTAAAATAAATAATGTACAATATTCTATCAAAATTCTTCCATCGTCTTCTTCCTGGTGGCTTTTCTCTCGATGCATGCAGTTGATGCTCTAGATGAACAGATTCTTATCGAACATCGGAGCCAGAGCGCATTCCATATTACCCTAAATATTGGACAAGGCGGTTCTGGAACCCGTCCAAAACGCATATGATCGATGAAAGATTATCGGTATCATCGGACACAGCATAGGATGGAGATTCATCTACTGATTTTCTCTCCGCGGCCATTTTCTATAAGTTTTGTCGACGCTATTTCTCCCTGTTCTCTCTCGATGACTCGATCTAATATGAGAACACGATGCATGCTTTGCACAGGCACCTTGAGAGCGCGTCGTCCATGCCAGCGTTCGCGCCGACGGCGTTCTTGTTCTGATCATGGCGTCGGCATCCTCGGCGACGGCGGCCAGTCATCGACGACGACGACGACGAAGACAAACACCAACCAAAACTGCTATGGGAAGCATATATGCAGATTACTATCAACGTATTGTAGAACCAAGGATCTATATGCATCCGTCGGACCTGAATAAAGCTCTCTCTCTCTCTTCGCGAGAGATAGCGCGCGTGTACTAGCTATGCATGTGCGTGTGTATGTGTGACGTACGTGTCCATATATGTGATGATTTGAATCAGCTAGAGTGGTGCACATATATGTGTGGCATGCATGACCTAGTCTATAAACCTTCGCATACATGGTGTAAATGTCACGTACATAATTATTAGTATATATATATATATATATATATATATATATATATATGAAATAGTATACTATAACTAATAGATTATCGAAGTCTGTATTCAAGTTGATTGTTGGACGTGTGTATATATATGTTTATCACTGATGAGAATTGCTAACGAACAGTACCAATGAGGAGAGGAAAATATTTTATTCAACTCCTCCGCCTGCTGCACGCAACTTTAAAAAACAAAAGTTGTAGTTATTACCAAAAAGGTATTTTGAATAAAACAATGAATATATGAAGCAAGATGATATATTGCCATAACAGTCCAGCTGTGCTCTACCTTTTGGTTAAAAAAATGAATGAATAAATATGTGTGGGTTAGATAATTCCAAGATTGAGCTCTACCCTATTTGTTAAAACAAGTAAAATATGTGTGGATTAGATAATCCAATTCGTTCCTTGGACAACTTACCACATTCAACAGGTGGGTCCGAACCAGCTGAAAGCCAGTCATTGCACACAGATATAAATATATATGGGTCCATTTTTTCTGCAAAGGAATAATAATAATAATAATAATAATAATAATAATAATAATAATAATAATAATAATAATAATAATAATAATAATAATAATAATAATAATAATAATAATAATAATATATGGGCCATCAGCTGATGGGCTTCAGTCATTTTTTAGTATATGTCATCGATGGTATATTGTTCTGTATAAGAAACATTCAAACATAGACCCTAGTAAGAGTTTAGTGATTTTGGTGGTTGAATGACAATAAGAAATAGACATTAGCAAGGAGAGAAAAATCAAATTTGATGGCATTCAAGGGAAACTATATTTTCTGATGTAAGTATATGTTTTGATGGCATATAAGGAATTTTCTCTATATCATATATGCTAGCTATCAAATAATTGTAATTGGAAAGACCTTTTTTTTTTGCTTCTTATGGATCGTAAAATCCATCGTGAAAGCATCTAGGCCCCGAGAGTTGGTTTCGGCAATTGATGACAACACATTATTACCATGACTAACGTGTGTTTTGCAGAAACTGTGATAAGTTATGTCATGGGATTGGTAACTGCTTTGGGCACTATGGTATTCATGCCCCTTGATGGAAATCGTTTCGTTTTTCAAAGGATTAACGACAAGATTAAGGACGGTTAGTTCCGGATGTCAAGGTGTTGAGTTACTTTCGGAATAGTCGTTAGGATCTTCGCTTTTTTCCTTTGGCCGTACTATAAAGGGGGGCATGAGCGAGTAGCTTGACCTAGGTGAGTCTTTTTGTTTAGGTGTGGTGCACACTTGTCAAACTTAGCACTAGGTAGCTCAGGTAAAGCTCAAAGTTCAGTTGGAAGCAACTTGGTTCAAGTTACGTCGCGTTTCGAAGTCGTTTGAGCCGTTTACCATTGACCGGACGCGGTCTCTGTCTCGTCCGGACGCGTCCGGTCAGTGCTGACAGTCACTGCGTTTCAACTTGGTTGACCAGACGCGGTCCTTGCGAGAACCGGACGCATTGATCGTGTTGACACGTGTCTCAGAGGATAAAAGAACTATTCAGACGCGACTAGAAAATGATCGGACGTGTCCGGTCACGTTCCAGTAAGGTACTTTGCTGACCTAACGCGTCCGGTCATCACTGATCGGACGCGATCGAGCATCAGGTCAAAGTACAGTAAGGTCCTTTTACGACCGGACACGTCCAGTCACCCCTGATCGGTGCGTCCGGTCACTCAGCGCTGTCTGTTAGATTTTCGACCGTTACATTCGACCGGCGCGTCCGGTCACGTCAACCGGCGCGTCGGTCAGTGCGTATTTTGCTGAGTTGGCAGGTAACGGTTGGATTTGACTGTGGGGTGTATAAATACATCCCCTCCACCTCTTTTAGAGGTCTCTCTCTTGCTCATTTATTCAGCTGAGAAACACCTTTCAAGTGCAAGGAAGTGCAAGAGCTCCAGTGAGGGTAGTGATTTGAGAATCAAAGTTTGAGAATCCCTCATTAGTGACTAGAGAGTAGCAAGTGTGCATCCACCTTCTCATTAGGCTTGTTGTGGTCAAGTGAGAGATCTAGCTTATTACTCTTGGTGATCGCCATCACCTAGACGGCTTGGTGGTGATTGGGAGTTTGGTGATCATCTGGCGGAGCTTGTGGATGACCCAACTCATCTTGTGAGCGGTTTTGGGCGATTCACCGCGACGAAGCGTCAAAGAATCAGCCCGTAGAGAGCACTTGATCCTTGCACGGATCAAGGGGGAGCTACACCCTTGCGCGGGTGCTCCAACGAGGACTAGTAGGGAGTGGCGACTCTCCGATACCTTGGAAAAACATCGCCGTGTTCCTAACCCTTACTTTCAAGCATTTACTTTCTTGTATTACTTTCATTGCTTGGTTTACTTTCCTAAAATTGTTATGCTAGACTAGGATTGGAACTTAGGGTGCAAAACTTTTTATCGGTAGAATCACAAGGAACACTAGTAGGCACTAGGGGTGAATTTTGGCTTGTAGGATTTAATTCTTGCAATTAATTTTTTTTAGAAAAGCCCAATTCACCCCCCTCTTGGGCATCTTGATCCTTTCAATTGGTCTCGAAGCCAAGTTGCTCCTAAATTAGGCTTCACCGCCTAGAGCAAGATGTCTAATGGGGAAGGACCACCTCCCATCTTTGAGGGAGATGATTTTCCATATTGAAAAATCCGCATGGAGGCGTACCTCGAAGCCATAGATGTTGGGTGTCTTAGAGCCTCCACCAAAGGGCTTCCCGCTATCAAGGATCCTGCCAACCCAAGTGGTGACAAGGAGAAGTACGACCGGTGGAATGCAAAGGCAAAAAATGCACTCTACCGTGGCCTAGGCAAGGATATCTTCAATCGTGTGCGTAATGCAAAAAACACTCATGAATTGTGAAAAAACCTTTGTGCTCTCCATGAGGGAACTAAGAGTGAGCGTGAGGAACGCTATCGTATTACTTTGAAGAAAATTAATTCCTTTGAGATGCTTCCCAAAGAAAGTGCTAATGACATGTACACTCGATTGAATGTTCTTGTAGAGGATCTCAATGCTCTTGGGCTCACTCAAATGAGTCAATCGGATGTTGCAAGAAGGATCTTGAGTGTTCTTCCCGTTGAGAAGTATGGTCACATTGTCACCATGCTTCACCAAAGTGATCTCTTCACCGCAACACCGACACAAGTATTGGGAAAGATCAATGCACATGAGATGTACATGCACATCACTCCGGAAGAGGGCTCATTATCTTCCAAGAAGAAGGACATGGCCTTCAAAGCTAGCCATGACAAGAAAAAGAAGAAGGGCCAAGCCATGATTGTGCAAGAAAGCTCAAGTGAAAGTGATATTGATGATGCATCACTTACACTCATGGTGAGAAAGACCACCAAGATGCTAAAGAAGCTCAACAAGAGTGGTATCAAGTTTGATGGCAAGAAGAAGAAGTTCTTCATAAGTAGCAAGAGAAAGCCAATATCCGAGATGGATTGCTATAATTGTGGTGAACTTGGCCACTTAGCTCATCAATGCCCTAAGCCTTCAAAAGACAAGTACAAGAACAAGAACAAGGGCAAGAAAAATAATTCTAGTGATGAAGAAGATGAGAAGAAGAAGAAGCCATACAAGAAGAAGGATGGCAAGAAGAAAGAGTTCCACAAGAAGAAGAAGGGAGGCAAAGCTTACATTGTTGGTGATTGGCTCACCGACATTGAGTCATCATGTGAGTCCTCCGGTGATGAAAGCGACAATGAGAAAGAGAAGGTCGTCACATTTGTGATTGGACCATCATCATCTTCACCGACATCTTCATCACCACCTTCACCGTCATCATCCACTACTCACCTATGCCTTATGGCCATGGGTGAACGAAAGGTACAAAACAATGAGAGTGATGATGATGATGATAGTGATAGTGATGATGAATATGATGCACCTTCTTATGATGAACTAGTAAAATTGCTAAACAAATACTCTAAAGTCATAAGAAGAACTAGAAATGAAAATGATGAGCTTCAAAATGAAAATGAATCACTTTCAACTAAGCTTGAGAATGCACAAAAGACTAGTGATGAGCTCAAAGATCAAAATGAAATTATGTCTTCTACTCTCAAGGAGCTCAAAACTTCTAACAAAGAGCTTAGAGATGAACATGATAAACTTGAGAAGAAGCATGATGAGCTCAACACTAGGCACAACTCGCTAAAAGACAAATATACTACATTGAAAATCAATTATGATAGTCTTGTTATTGCTAATGAGCTTTCTCTTGAGACACATGATGCTACTAACCAAGTTGTTAAGATTGATATAGCTACATCATGTGATGACTTGATTATTGAGAGCATTGAGCAAGGCTCTAGTGGCAAAGACAAGAAAGTGGTTGAGTCCGACAATCATGATGATTATGTCAAGGTCAAGAGTGAAAATGAGATGCTTAGAAATGAGAACAAGAAGCTAAAAGGGTTGATGGCTCTTGAAAAGCAAACATCAAATGAGTCACTTATTGAAGAGAACCAAAATCTCAAGCAAGAGAAAGAGCATCTCAAGACCGGCCTAAGCAAGTTCACAAGAGGGCAATATTTGCAAAGTGAGCTACTTATGAACACCGTCATGAAAATGGATAGAAGTGGCATTGGTTACCTAGCTCAAGAGAAGAAGGCTAAAGCTCAACAATAACAAAGCAAGTCAAAGCCCAATCCAAAAAGATGTGTTGAGTGTGGACAAGAGGGCATTTTGCTCATGAGTGTAAAACTCCACCACCACAACCCTTGCCCAAGCATGCTAGACCCTTTGCTTTCAATGCTCATTACATGCTTAGAAAATATTCAAGTGGAAAGATGAAAGTCATGTTCTTGGGTCCCCCAAACAAGAATAGGCCTAAGAAAATTTGGGTTGCCAAGTCACTAGTTGAGAAAGTCAAGGGTCCCTCTCAATTTTGGGTCCCTAAACAAAAAGCTTGATCTCTTGTGTGTAGGTGAACTATAAGACCGGTGGATCTCATTGGGTTATTGATAGTGGTTGCACTCAACATATGACCGGTGACCCTCGTATGTTCACCTCACTTGAAGAGAATGGAGAATGTCAAGAGAAGATCACATTTGGGGATAATTCAAAGAGCAAAATCAAGGGTATAGGCAAGATTGCATTATCAAATGATCACTCTCTTTCAAATGTGCTCTATGTTGCTTCCTTGAGTTTTAACTTACTATCCGTTGGACAACTTTGTGACCTTGGCTACCAATGCTTATTCACACCAAATAAAGTGGTAGTTTCAAAGATAGATGATAAGCAAATGATTGTCAAAGGCTTTAGATACAACAATCTCTATCTTGTTGATTTCACCTCCGAAGAGGCAAACTTGATGACATGCTTGTTCACCAAGACTTCACTTGGGTGGCTTTGGCATAGGAGGCTTGCTCATGTTAGAATGAACACTCTCAACAAGCTATTAAAGAAAGAATTAGTGAGGGGCTTGAAGGATGTAAAGTTTGAGAAGGACAAACCTTGTAGTGCATGTCAAGCCGGCAAACAAGTTGCAAATACTCATCCAACAAAAGCTTACATGTTAACATCAAGAGTGTTAGAACTTCTACACATGGATTTGTTTGGTCCAACAACTTACAAGAGCTTGGGTGGAAATCTTTATTGTCTTGTGATTGTGGATGACTACTCAAGATACACTTGGACTTTCTTTCTTCATGACAAATCCGAAGTGGCCAATTGCTTCAAGAAGTTTGCTAAGAGAGCTCAAAATGAATTTGAAGTCAATATAAAGAAGATTAGAAGTGACAATGGCAAAGAGTTTGACAACACAAACATTGAAGCTTATTGTGGTGAGATTGGAATCAAGCATGAAGTTTTATCAACCTACACTCCTCAACAAAATGGTGTAGTTGAAAGAAAGAACCGGACATTGATTACCCTTGCAAGAACAATGCTAGATGAGTACAACACACCAGAAAAATTGTGGGTCGAGGCAATCAACACCGCATGCTATGCTTGAAATCGTCTCTTCCTACAAAAGTTTCTTGGCAATACCCCTATGAGTTGCTAAATGGGAAGAAGCCGGACGTCTCATTCTTCCGAGTGTTTGGTTGCAAATGCTACATCTATAAGAAACTTCAACACCTAGGGAAGTTTCAAAGACGTTGTGATATTGGTTTTCTTGTTGGTTACTCATCAAAGTCCAAAGCATATAGAGTATTTAACCATGCTACCGGTTTGGTTGAAGAAACATATGATGTGGAATTTGATGAATCTAATGGCTCCCAAGGAGCAATTGAGAATTGTGATGATGTAGGTGATGAACCATTAAGGGAGGCAATGAATAACATGCCGGTGGGAGATATCAAGCCTAAAGATGATGAAGATGATGTACAAATTTTCAATCCACCATCTTCATCACATGTGCCTCAAGATGATGACAAGAATGAGAGGGTTGAAAATAAAGACACTCATGTCTCTCATAAACAAGCCGAGGCACAAGCTCAAGATGTTGATGCTCCTCAACCTCATCCTCAAGTGGTTGAAAGAAGAAACTCACCTCTACTTCAAGCACATCCACAAGATCTCATCATAGGGAGTCCTACAAAGGGTGTAATGACTCGATCTCAAAAGCTTGCTTCTTTTGTTAAACATCACTCCTTTGTCTCTTGTCTTGAACCTAAGAATGTAGAAGAAGCTCTTTAAGATCCGGATTGGGTGAATGCTATGCACGAAGAATTGAACAACTTCATCCGCAATCAAGTTTAGACACTTGAAGAGCATCCAAAAGGTGCAAGAGTCATTGGAACCAAGTGAGTGTTCCGCAATAAGCAAGATGACCAAGGCGTAGTAGTGAGGAACAAGGCAAGACTAGTTGCAAAGGGGTTCTCTCAAGTTAAAGGTCTTGATTTTGGAGAGACCTTTGCACCCGTTGCAAGACTTGAAGCCATCCGTATCCTTCTTGCATATGCATCGTATCATGAAATGAAACTATATCAAATAGATGTGAAAAGTGTTTTTTTAAATGGCTTCATAAATGAACTAGTCTATGTTGATCAACCTCCCAGTTTTGAAGACCCTAGATATCCTAATCATATTTATAGGTTGTCCAAGGCGCTATATGGGCTCAAGCAAGCCCCTAGAGCGTGGTATGAGCGCCTCTGGGACTTTCTTATTGAGAAGGGCTTCACTATTGGGAAGGTCGACACCACACTATTCACCAAGAAGCTTAATGAGGAGATCTTCATTTTTCAAGTCTATGTTGATGATATTATCTTCGGATCAACAAATGAGGATTATTGCAAGAAATTTGGTGAATTGATGTCGAAGGAGTTCGAGATGTCTATGATTGGTGAACTTACATTCTTCCTTGGTTTTCAAGTCAAGCAAATGAGAGAAGGGATTTTCATCTCTCAAGAAAAATATACCAAGGATCTTCTCAATAGATTCAAGATGGAAGATTGTAAGCCAATCAAGACCCCAATGCCATCTAATGGACATCTCGACCTAGATGAGGGAGGTAAACCGGTTGATCAAACTCTCTACCATTCTATGATTGGTAGCTTATTGTACCTTACCACATCTAGGCCCGATATCATGTTTAGTGTGTGCATGTGTGCTCGCTTTCAAGTGTGCCCTAAAGAACCTCACCTAAGTACCATAAAAAGAATCTTAAGATATCTTAAGCACACCCCAAGCATTGGTCTTTGGTATCCCAAAGGAGCTAGATTCCAACTAGTTGGCTATTCCAACTTGGATTATGCCGGTTACAAAATTGATAGAAAAAGCACATCCGGAGGATGCCATTTGCTTGGGAGGTCTTTAGTATCTTTGTCATCTAAAAAGCAAAATAGTTTGGCTTTGTCCACCGCTAAGGCGGAATACATTGCCACGGGGGCTTGTTGTGCACAAATCTTATACATGAAACAAACCCTCCTAGACTATGTAGTTGTTCTTGATAAGGTGCTACTTTTATGTGACAATAAAAGTGCCATTAAAATTGCTAATAATCCGGTACAACACTCACGCACCAAGCACATTGATATCCGCCACCACTTTCTAAGAGATCATGTTGCTAAAAATGATATATCACTAGAAGGTGTAAGAAGTGAAAATCAATTAGCGGATATCTTCACTAAACCTTTGGATGAGGCCACCTTTTGTAGGTTGAGAAGTGAACTAAATGTGCTTGATTCTAGTAACTTTAAAATATGAGCTTGTGTTGTCCCTTGCATTGCATTGTACTATATGTCATGTTTTAATTCTCCGCAATGCATCTAGGACTTGTCTAACACGGTTACGATAACCCTCCTTTGGAGGAGTGAAGAAGCCTAACCGTGGATCAAACTTGACAAGCAACCTAGTCTTTCTTTCTCGCTTTGCATTGCATATGCATGGTTGTTGCTTTGCCGTTTCTTTTTGGTTTGGCTTTGAGCAACCTCTGTGTTCGTCCATGAATAGAGAGAGCATTTGACACTCCCAAGGGTTCATAAACTCTATTGCATGGCCATACGTTGCTCCTCGGGTGTTTATCGCATATTTTCTTAAAAATAATACTAGCCTAAGGCAAAATTTTTTGAAAATCTTGAGGGTTTGAGAGAGGTCGCTCTTATCAGGTTCCAATTGGTTTTATTTGAGTCTCTTTGAATTGGAACTTGATTGGGAGAAGTCACGTCGTAGGTCGGATTGAAGGAAGGCGTTTAACAGCGACTGGACGCTGGACCGGACGCGATGCTGCTTCACCACTGCGTCCGGTCCCGGCAACCACCAGCGCGTCCGGTCATACCAAAGATAAATCTCAAGGACCTATGACCGGATGCTGGACCGGACGTGATGTTGTGACCACTGTGTCCGGTCCTAGACCCCACCACCGTGTTCGGTCATGCGCGATGAGTTCCCAAGTGATCTTTGACCGGACTCTGTCCGCGTCCGGTCAGCTCTAACCGGACGTGTCCGGTCGCACCAGGAGCTTACTGGACTCTGACCGGACGCTGCTCACTGCGTGAAAAGCGGATCTGCGCTCCTTTAACCGTTCATCCAGATCTATTTTTTTCTTCACCCTTTTCAATCTGCCGCCGCCTTGCCCTAGCTTGCCTCACCGTCTCGAGCCGCGCCACCGTGCCTCAGTCGAGTCGCTCCGCCGTGCCTTCTCCCTCCTCCGCAGCCGAGCCACTCCGCCATGCCTTCGTCCTCCTCCGCTGCCGCACCGTGCTGCCACAGCCATACGCCGCCTGCACCGTTCGTGCGCCGCCGTGACTGTCACAGCCGCGCACACCGGTGTAGCAGCCCCTCCTCAGCCTCACGCACCACTGCTGTCATACAGCTGCTGCTCCGCCGGCTCCACGACTCCACCGCCGTCCATTGACAGAGTTTTGACCTAACCCTAATCGTCGTGACATTTTTTTGACTTCACTCCAGCCATTCTCCATCGATGTTCCTTCGTGTGACTTTGTCTCCATGAGGTTGTTTCGCGTTGCCTTGATCTTTTCTCTTGGATTGCCGATGAAATCCCATTGAATTCTAATTCACTTGTTTGTCTCGGCACTCCAGCGCTCGTCCGACGTTTCCGTGGAACCCTCGCGCGTCAAGGTCCCTCATCTTTTCACCGGAGTCTCGATCATCTGAGGTAGCTATTGCGATCTATTCTTTCCTTATCTCGTATGCTTGCTTTCATAAGGATCTCACTCATCTGTTAGTTAAAATAAAATGCTTAATAGTAGCTCTATCTATTCTATCTTTACAGAGAATCTTGTCGGTGCTCTGTGTGTGACATTTGTTCATTTTTAAATCCGAGGCCAAGCCTGCGGATACGGATTGAGGCCAAGCCTCACGAGAGTCAGTTCATCATCTTTCACTATCAGGGTTTCTCAGTCACACAGATTCGTCAGCATGGTTCATTGCAAGAATGCTGGTAGTGCACCGAGTGACGGGGACGAGAGTCCTCCTAGGTTGACAGAGGTTGCCCGTGGCAAGCGTAAAAAGATTACCACCAAGAAGAGAAAAGAGGACACCCACTGAGGCGGAGATAGCATAGGCAGTTGCTGATGCAGCAGATCTAGCCGAGAGAGGTGACAGAGGCAGTGGGATTCACATTGGCGAGCGTCGCTTTCATCTTGAAGGTCGACAGCTTGGTACAGAGGCCACTGAGAAGACAGAGGACCCACCTACAGAGTAGCCCACAGAGGAGACAGAGGAGACAGAGGAGCAGACTGTTCAGACTCCACCGCATTGTCGCTCAGGACGTACGCGTGCTCAGGTGACACCTAGGCCAGAGGGCCAGCGACATGGAGGTCGTCCACCTCCTAGGGGCTCGAGGTCACCCCCCAGTCAAGCACTTTGACTTGAGAGGACCTACAACACGATAGGTCTAGGCTCTCAGGTTTGTCGAGGTTGGTCGGTGGTTCCCACCTCAGCGGGACCTCCGAGCCTCAGAGGGCTTCTACACACCTCCGCACGAGGACTTCTACAAAGCCTATGTTGATAGCGGGATTGCTTTCAGACCTCAGAGAGTTTGTTGGCTCGAGGCTTTAGTTGCTGTTGTTGGTGAGCAGCTCCGTCCACACCTGTCCTTTTTACCTGGTTTGTCAGATTTTCTGGGATGAACTAGAGCTTACTGCGGGACTTGGGTCAGAGAGTTCTATTCCTCACTGTGGATTGACCCTGCTCATGAGTTCATACACTTTGCATTCCGAGGCCGTGACCGTAGGCTATACAACACCAGGGTATGGGAGATTCTCAGACTCCTTGCTTCAGAGACGAAGATTCACCAATTGTGTTTTGGTCAGACTTCACCAACGAGACGTCCTCACGGAGGTTCAGTGCCACCTACAGACCTGATCAGACCTTGCTTCCGTGAGCCGTTTAGCGAGGGGTCCAGACGTACACCTGCCAGCTTGACACCCCTTGCTAGAGTGCTTGATGCCATTGTGAAGCTGACTCTTCTTCCGAGGCTGGAATACAGAGAGGGCCTGACACATATGCAACTATGGGTAGTCCATCACCTCATCTCTCAGACACCGTTTGACATTTAGGATTTGATGCTCTGTGAGATGGAGGACACTTTGGTAGAGGGCTTCAAGGGTCACCGACAGTTACCGTATGCGCACTAGATCTGCTTCATCATTAGATCTGCGTGTGACCTACCTGCAAAGATTAGGGCTGAGATCTCAGATACCACTACTGCATTCCCTGAGTATGACATTCGACAGTTGTGGGATTCTGTTACTAGAGAGCAGGCACCTAGGCCGGGACAGCGTCAAAGGACAGAGGTTCCTAAGACAGCAGTTGAGCAGGACGAGACCGTTGAGGGTCTTGCAGAGGCCGAGCTTGTAGATCTTGATGCTCAGCTAGCTGATCTAGTTGAGGATGACGCCACTGACAGCACAGACGAGGATTACCAGCCTATTCCTCGGTACCGCTCTCCTCGGTCTCATGACCATGGGGCCGGTGGTTCAGGATCAGCCTCCCGCTCAGACCCAGCCATGGTGGCTATCCTTGAGAGGCTAACCTAGGCCCAAGAGAGGCAGGAGGTTCAGATGCAATGACAGGCTCAGGACACATCAGTTGTATTCGCTCAGATTCAGGCTCGTCAGGACGAGTTCCAGAGGCAGCGGCTTGAGTTTTAGAGGCAGCAGTTTGAGATGCAGAGGCAGCAGGCAGCCACCCAGCAACAATATCTTGAGCTCCTGCGACACCTCGTCACTATTGGGGTTCCTCCACCACCGTCTATCCTTACTCTAGCACTACAGTCTAGTGGACCTCAGAGTCAGGGACAGCTGAGCTTTCAGTTCACCTCCCCCCAGCAGCAGGTTCCTCAGACCTTTTAGTCCCCGAGCTACACTCTTATTCAGACGGGGTTTACTCCACCAGTTCAGCCCGGACCTCATCTTCTGACAGGCACTCCTTTCCCTGACTTGAGTGCTTCTTACATCAAGCTGACTGGTCAACCGACACCCTCGCATACCACAGTTGTGACCACTTCAGGGATGTCAGCTTCAGAGACTATGGCTCCTCCAGTGATAGGGACCGGGACTACAGAGATAGTGCCGTCGTCAGTTGCCTCGACAGATCCTCCCACAATTGGTGCTTTTCAGGCTCAGGTGACAGAGTCTGCTCCTATTGTTGCTACTACTTCATCAGTTCTTGCTCCTGCTCTACAGACCTAGACTGCTTCACTGCCACGTGTATCTACAGAGGGTCAGCCTGATAGCTCAGAGTCAGAGGAGGACATTTCACAGTTCGTGATCACTCCACGCTCCTCGGCACCCGACACGACTGCTTCTGTTCCCTCGTTGGATCCTTAGTTTTTTGGCGTTTGATGCCAAAGGGGGAGAGAGAGTAGATTCAGGGGGAGTTTTGATAGAGGGTTTTGTTTTTTTTCTTTATGTGCTACATTCATGCATCATGTTTATATTCCCGCACTTGCATTTTGTGACATGTGTGCTTGTGAGATACTTGAGTCATATGTGGATTATCTTGTCACTATTATATATCATGTCACTTAATTGGTTCTAGCTCATAAGGTTATGCTTCTGTGCCTTACTTCGATTTCATATGAGCTATGTTTTATGTGTACTAACTCTTCTTGTTTTATCCTATGAGTACACCCTGTTGGCTTGGATCACATAAGCAATTCCTAACCCCGTGTGCTTATTGCCTTTTGCTTATGCGAACCAAGCATGTTCTAAAACCTCAACTCTTAAATCTTCTAAATCAAAGTGTTGTCATCAATCACCAAAAAGGGGAGATTGAAAGCATGTAGGCCTCGAGAGTTGGTTTTGGCAATTGATGATAATGCATTATTACCATGACTAACGTGTGTTTTGTAGAAACTATGATAAGTTAGATCATGGGATTGGTAACTGCTTTGGGCACTATGGTATTCATACCCCTTGATGGAAATCGTTTCGGTTTTCAAAGGATTAACGACAAGATTAAGGACGGTTAGTTCCGGATGTCAAGGTGTTGAGTTACTTTCGGAATAGTTGTTAGGATCTTCGCTTTTTTTCCTTTGGTCGTACTATAAAGGGGGGCATGAGCGAATAGCTTGACCTAGGTGAGTCTTTTGTTTAGGTGTGGTGCACACTTGTCAAACTTAGCACTAGGTAGCTCAGGTAAAGCTCAAAGTTTAGTTGGAAGCAACTCGGTTCAAGTTGCGTCGCGTTTCGAAGTCGTTTGAGCCATTTAGCCTTGACCGGACTGTAAGGTCCTAGATGGCTAGAGGGGGGGTGAATAGCCTATAAAAAATTCTACAAGAACCACTTAACAAACTTGTTAGAATAACAAACAGTGTAAAGCGAGTTTTGCTTAGCCTACGGTTGTGATGCAAGCCTCCTATCCACAAGTCTAGTAGATTATGATCTCTAGTTCATACAAGGGCTATGTCACTAATTTTACACTAGTGAGCAAGCTAACAACACTACTAGCAAAGCTACTACTAGAGCTACACAAGATAAACTAGTAAAGTAAATGCGAGAGAGAGGATTGTGAATCTTATACCGACGGTGAAGTGAAGATATAGCCTATCACCAAGATGATATACAATCAATCAATATTGATAACAACACAATATGAAGACCAACCACCGGGAGACAAGAGACACAATATTTTTGTTCACCCGGTGTTCACTTGTGCACCGACGTAGTGGAAAATAGGTATTTCAACTCCTCGAAAATGCCTAAATCCCGCGCTCGTAATGTCACACCCATTTATCGACCAAATGGAATGCATACCCTTATGTGCGCCCAGAGATCAATCACACATAAGTTCACAAATTATAACAGAAGTATCATCACAAATGTTATTACATCTCGATATTTAAACACATAGTCTTAACACAAATGTAGCGGAAGTATAAATAAAAATCTCTCGTGGTAGCTCCAGTCACAGGTACATTGACTGGTTGACAGCAAGACTAGTAATCCTCAGGGAAGTAGGCGTAGTAGTCACTATTACCTTCATCTGTTACCCATCCGGGATTTTTATCCAAGTAAAAGAAATAAACAAGCGTAAGTACATTTCGTACTCAACAAGTGTAACATGGGGTTCATGAGGCTCAAAAGGCATTTTCATTGGTTTATCAGCATGTAGCTTTTAGTTAGCATGATTTTAGCATAACGATAGCATCAACATGTCTCCATATAAACATTAAACATATGATCCATGTGAAATGATTAACGAATAGCAAAAACATAATCATAAACAATTATTCAACTATTCCATAAGGGTCCAAGGCCACTCGTAACCGTGAGCACGGCTGTTATAACAGTTTTACACTCTGCAGAGGTTGTACACTTTCACTGTGAGTCGTGTTACCCAAATGCCCGGGTTAATTACTCCCAAAACACTACCAAGGTGAGCAGGCAGGGTAAACACTATGAAGTCTTTCGAAGGTTCGTCTAACAAGTTAGGGTCATTAGATTTCACTCGGCAAACAGATGTAGAGCCCCCCTTCCTGATGGCACAATAACACGCAGCCTATACACATGAGGACAGAGGCCGCACTATACCCGATTCGTCAAGCCATTCTTACGCCATAAAGGAATACCTCTAACAAGCTAGAAAAGGTCCTTCTATATGACTAAAGCCAGAGCCATATAGCCCCCACAGTTGTACTGTAAATCCCGGATTGTCGCTTATAGATGAGTCCTTATGGAGAGCAATTAGAGCATCAAAAGTAACCCCATGCTCTTAAACAGTAATAAAATCATCTTTTAATGTTTATTGCATATTCCATTAGTCAAATTACATGATCATAGTCCATGTTTAAGCACTAGCCAACTACTCAATGCAATATAATAGGTACCAAGGTAAAGGATCAATCACTAAGTCATCCTTAACAAGGAATAAATGCATAATGATATTAATTGCATAAGGTGAATAGGACAACAAGGATAATCCCATGCTATACTTGCCTTGCTCAAACTGGTCCTGAAGATCTTGCTCGTAGTAAAGCTCTTGATCTCCAACGAATTTCTCACCGTCTATACTCGATCAACCATATCAACAACACACATCCAAAGGCAATCATGCATTAACAAACAAGACTATAATTAGAACAATACACCAACAGTAAGAAAATAAAATAAAAAGTCTTTAAAATGAATCTACAACTTGCTAGGATCACACAGACGCGAAGATCACGAAAATCGGATCTAAAACGACAAAGTTATGAATTTCCAAAGATTTCCTATAGAAAAATAAATACTTTAGTATAAACTTGAAAATAAATTATCTCAACCCTACTGTACAGTTCTATCATCATGTAGAGCTCGCAAGTATGAATCTAACGCAATTTGAATGGATCAAATCGGAGTTAAAACGAAAATTCTACAACTAAAACAATCTGAATGGCAAAACTGTAAATATCAGAAAACGTATTTTTCTTTTTCCGAAACGAATTACGTTTTCAACTAATCAAAGCGTATTCCACCGTTTTACGTTTTGGACCGCGGGTTACAAACTCAGAAACCTCAGGGGCTCTTTTACAAAAATACACGCGAATCGGTATCGTCTAATGTGATCCGTCCGATTCAAAATGAACGGACGAGATTGAATCGGGGAGAGAGAAAAAGAGAAAACCGGCGGCCACAGTGAATCCGGCGGCGGCGCCATGGCCGGACGAAACCGAGCTCGCCGGAGCTTGCGAAGAGGACCCTCCCGAGCACCAAACGCCGAACCGAAGGCACCAAAAGAAAGAGCACATCACCGCGACCTTACCCCGCGCGAAAACGAGACCGAGGAGCAACCGGAGGGCGGCGGCTAGCTCGGCAAGGCGGCGGTGGAGGCGGAGCTCCGACGGTGGCGCTCCCGGGATGTCTAGGCTAGAGTTTTAGGGCTCAATGAGAAGCGGGGAGGCTCGGGAGTCCGTTTTATAGCTCCTAGATGTCACCTGTTATGGAAAGAAGAAAGATTTGGAGAGGATTTCGATTCACCGAACCGGGAAAGAGAGAGGGAGCGGCGTTCGTCGATGGAAAGAACCGGAGGAAGAAGAAGGGAAAGGGAAAAAGGACGCTGACATGTGGGTCCCGCATGTCGGCGGCTCAATGCGGCTGCGCGCGCGCTGGGCTTAGCAGGCCGCGCCTTGGGCTCGGCCCAGAAGAACTGGAGGCGACGCGGGCTCGCGGGGAGGAGAAAAGAATGGGCCGTGGCTTAGCAGGCCGAGCTCAGCTGAGAGAGAAAAACGGCCCGGTAAGAAAAATCCTTTTCTTTTTCTTTTCCAATTTTTCAAATCCATTTTTCAAATGATTTTCAAATCAAATTTGAATTTGATTTAAACCACTCAATACAAAACTCCAAATGCAGCAGCATGAATGCTCAATCATGTTTCTACCCTTATATTTGATTTTAAATTTATAAAATTATTCTTATTCTAAATTTTGCATGCTTCACAAAAATAAATGTAAAAATCATATTTTTCCTATTTTTCTTCTTTTCAAATTTTTAGGGTGTTACAATTCTACCCCCCTTAAGATGAATCTCGTCCCGAGATTCGACCGATGCTTACTCAAATAGCTGCGGGTAGGTTTTTCTCAAATCCTCTTCTCGTTCCCAAGTAGCCTCTTCTGCTGTGTACCGATTCCATTGTACTTTACACATTTTGATTGTTCTACTTCTTGTGACTCTGTCCGCAGTCTCTAAAATTTTAACCGGAAACTCTTCATATGTAAGATCCTCCTTAACAGTAAGTTCCTCTAATGAAATCTGCTCCTCTGGTACTCGTAAACATTTCTTCAATTGAGACACATGGAACACATCATGTACATCTGCCAAACTTTCAGGTAATTCCAACTGATATGCCACTTCACCACGTCTCTCTATAATCTTGAAAGGTCCAATATATCTTGGTGCCAATTTACCCTTCATGTTGAACCTTCTCACACTCCTCATTGGCGATACTTTCAAATATACATAATCCCCTACCTCAAAAGTCAACTCCCTTCTGCGAGTATCAGCATAGCTTTTCTGTCTAGACTGTGCTATTTTTAAATTATCTCTAATCATTCTCACTTTCTTTTCAGCATCCTTTAATACATCAGGTCCATACACTTGACTCTCCCCTGTCTGATTCCAGAACAACGGGGTTCTACATTTTCGTCCATACAGAGCCTCAAACGGTGCCATTTGAAGACTCTTCTGATAACTATTGTTATAAGAGAACTCTGCATAAGGCAAACTCTTATCCCAACTAGTACCATATTGTAAAGCACAAGCTCTCAACATATCTTCCAATATCTGATTAATTCTCTCCGTTTGACCATCTGTCTGAGGATGATAAGCTGTACTAAAATTTAATTTGGTTCCCAATGATTCATGTATCTTTTGCCAATAATGAGATGTAAACTGAGTACCTCGATCAGACACAATCTTTTTAGGTACTCCATGTAGACTCACTATTCTTTCCATATACAATTCTGCCAACTTTGCACTGCTATATGTAGTCTTCACAGGCAGAAAATGAGCAACCTTAGTCAGACGATCCACTATCACCCAAATTGAATCATATCCTCTTTGAGTCCGTGGCAACCCAACTATAAAATCCATACCAACCTCTTCCCATTTCCACTCGGGTATCTGCATAGGCTGTAACAATCCTGCAGGTCTCTGATGTTCCGCTTTCACTCTTTGACAAGTATCACACAAAGCAACATACTCAGCAACATCTCTTTTTAAACCATACCACCAATATTTCTCTTTCAGATCCAAATACATCTTAGTACTCCCCGGATGTATGGAATAAGCTGACTCATGAGCTTCACGCAGAATTACCATTCTGATATCCTTATCTTCAGGCACACACAGCCTTTTTCCAAACCATAGCGTACCATTATCATCCTTACGGAATCCTGGAGATTTACCTTTCGCTATGTTTTCAGCTATCTCTCTCAACTTTTCATCCTTCTGCTGACCTTTACGGATCTCTTGCTCTAGAGTAGGCTCTAATACTAATTCCACTGCATTGATAGTAAAACCTAAGTTCAGATGCTTGCACTCGGCACACAATTCCTTTGGCATAGACATTACTTGTATTTCATTTGCATAACTTTTCCTACTAAGAGCATCAGCAACAACGTTGGCCTTTCCTGGATGATAATGCACCTCTAGATCATAGTCTTTTATCAACTCCAACCATCTACGCTGCCTCAAGTTCAGATCCGTTTGAGTAAAGATATACCTTAAACTCTTGTGATCAGTGTATATATCACTCTTGTGTCCAATCAAATAATGTCTCCATATCTTTAATGCATGAACTACTGCAGCTAATTCCAAATCATGAGTAGGGTAATTTAACTCATGCTTCCTCAACTGCCTAGATGCATATGCCACAACTCTACCTTCTTGCATCAGTACACATCCCAAACCCAATCGAGATGCATCACAATAAATAGAGAAAGGTTTACTCAGATCTGGCAAAACTAAGACGGGTGCAGTCGTCAATCTCTTCTTTAGCTCCTCAAAATTGGCCTGACACTTCTCTGACCACACAAACTTGGCATTCTTCTCCAATAATGCAGTCATTGGTTTTGCAAGCTTTGAAAATCCCTCTATAAACCTTCTATAATAACCAGCTAATCCCAAGAAGCTACGGATCTCACTCACATTGATGGGTGGTTTCCAATTCAATACATCTTTCACCTTACCAGGATCTACTGATATTCCTCCATTAGAGACAATGTGACCTAGAAAAGAAACTTCCTTCAACCAAAACTCACATTTACTCCTTTTTGCATATAGTTGATGTTTTCTGAGCTTCTGCAAGACCAACCTCAAATGTTCCGCATGTTCTTCCCCAGTCTTGGAAAATACTAGAATATCATCGATGAATACCACTACAAACTTATCCAGATATTCCATAAACACCTTATTCATTAAGTACATGAAGTATGCAGGGGCATTAGTTAAACCAAAAGACATCACCGTATACTCATACAACCCATACCGAGTAGTAAAAGCTGTCTTTGGTACATCACTAGCACGAATCTTCAATTGATGATATCCAGAACGAAGATCAATCTTGGAAAATACACAAGCTCCTCTCAACTGATCAAACAGGTCATCAATCCTAGGCAATGGGTACTTGTTCTTAATAGTAACCTCATTAAGAGACCGATAATCTACACACATCCTCTGAGTTCCATCTTTCTTATCCACAAAAATTACTGGTGCTCCCCAAGGTGAAGAACTAGGACGAATAAAACCCTTATCCTGTAACTCCTTAATTTGTTTCTTAAGTTCTTCTAGTTCATTTACTCCCATTCTATATGGACGCTTAGCTATAGGTGCAGTTCCAGGTAATAATTCAATAATAAATTCAATGTCACGGTCTGGTGACATACCTGGCAATTCCTCTGGAAACACATCTGGAAACTCCTCCACAACTGGATCTTCCTTGTTGGCACCATCATTGAGCTGGTTCACTGTAGCAGTCTCTTGTTTTTGCACTTTTACTTCAACCCTGATTCTATCACCCTTTGGTGTTGTCAGTACAACTGATTTATCCTTACACTGAATCTCTGCTTGTTGTTGCATCATCCAATCCATTCCCAATATAAGATCAATCCCAGCTGTTCTCAATACTATCGGGCTAACTGTAAACTCTACCCCCCTTAAGTTGAGACTAATCGGAAGACAGCGATAAGATGCTGGCATGCTTCCACCAGGTGAGTTTACTAAGATAGGATTCTTCATGGCACATAAATGGATTCTATGTATTCTAGCAAATGATTGCGATATGAAAGAATGAGATGCTCCAGAATCAAAAAGTACAGTGGCGGGAGTAGAGTGAACATCGAACGTACCAAGCATAACTTCTGGCTCCTCCACTGCAGTTTCCTGGGACAAGTGATTCACCCTTCCCGAGTTAAGTGCGGGCTTCTGGTGGCTGCTCTGTCTCTGGGGAGTCTGCTGGTTAGGCTTCTCCGGGCAGTTGTAAGACAAGTGACCTTCTTTTCCACATCGGAAACACTTGTTGGGGGTATTGGGAACACTGGTCTTCATAGGAGTGTTATTGGAAGAACCCTGACGCTGTGCTTGATTCCCATTCTGCTGCGGTGGACGTTGGTTGCTATTCTGTGGCTGGAATGGGGGACGTTGCGGAAACTGTCCACGAAATGGGACCTGACCACGATTCCACTGTCCAGAGGGAGGCCTCTGCTGAGTATTCTGCTGAAAACCAGTACGCAGACGGGTGTTGCTATTAGAGGCTTGTCCCTGTAACCTCTTCCTCTTTGCATCCATTTCCTTGCGCTTGCTATCCACCACAATAGCGCGGTTTACAAGCGTCTGAAAATTAGGGTAGGTATTGGACATCAACTGCAACTGTAGTCCATCATATAATCCCTTCAAGAAGCGGCGCTGTTTATCATTGTCATTGGCCACCTCATGTGGAGCATATCGTGACAATTGAGCAAACTTGTCACGGTACTCAGCTACAGTCATTGACCCTTGGGTCAGGTTCCTGAATTCCTCCGCCTTCAACTCTATCATTCCTTCAGGTATATGGTAAGCCCTGAAGTTCTCCCTAAACTCCTGCCAGGTGACTGCAGGAGCATTGGCAGGACGACCATACTCATATGACTCCCACCAATCCTGAGCTTCTCCCTGAAGTTGCCCAGAAGCAAACAACACCTTCTGTCGGTCATCACATTGGGCAATAGTGAGTTGTTTCTCCACAGCACGAAGCCAATCATCGGCCTCCAAAGGATCAGCAGCATGTGTGAACACTGGGGGATGACCCTTCAAAAACTCACCACGCTTATCACGTGGTTGAGCCCCAGCAACTGGCTGATTTTGCTGATTTTGCACTAGTTGCTGCATCAACTGCGTCTGTACCGCCAACAGTTGCTCAATAGTTGGTGGCGGTGGTGGTGGTGGATTTGGGGGAATGTTTCCACGACCTCTGCCTCTTCCTCTTCCGGCCATCTGCCATCCATAAACATGCAAACTTTAAGAATTCCATGATTTCAACCACTTATAAGATTAAGAAGGAGATCTGAAAATTTTCTGGACGAGTAGCATTGTTGACAGTTCAGTATTTCAATCATATCTCGAGTTACAGAAATCCAAAAGAGGCGTGCCTTATATGGTTGGAAAGCTTATAAAATTATCCACAATTTCTATTCAGACCTCAAGATCAAATTCTGTCGTTAAGTCTATGAAAAATAAGGCGTAACAGAAACTGTTCCAGATTCCAGACTGTGCAGAAACTTTAACTTTTTAAAAATTATATCTCTCGAACCAGATCAGATAAAAAGGTGATTCCAGTGGCATTTGAAAGATGCTTGAGTCTAGTTTCTCTCATAAAAATCTCATAAATGTTGCACGAACCGTTTTTAAACTATATCCGAAACATTGAAGACTGCTCCAGAAAACAGCAAGGACAGAAACGTGATAATATCAAACCCAACTATTATTCCTTGTCTATTAAACTTATTATTCTTAAGAATGGAACTTGTAGACATGCCTACAAGTCCCGACACTCAAACAAAGATCCAACTCACACATAAGCATAATAATAAAGCAACTAGCACACCAAGATTCAAACCACACGACAGACTCGACTGACGTCACTAAGAACGTTCTTATTACATAAAGGACTCCTACTTCCTAAGGAAGTGGCTCATGCTCTAATGTCTCATAAATCTTGGACATGCCTTGGTTTGCTCGGAGCTCATCAATGGTTGCCTGGCACCTCTTGATAGTCTTCCCTTGTGCCTTCACCATCTCTTCTAGCTGCAGCTTCCTATCCATCATATCATAGACAAAGTCCACCATCACCCGAGGTAGTGGCTCTAGCTGCACTGGATCTGTCATAGCCCATCCAAGTTCGGGGTGTGCACGAGGAAAGAAGCGATAAATGTCATGCTTCATAAGGTTAAAGCGAAGATAGCGGAGACCCATACATGCTTCAAAAGCAGCATCTTCAATGCTATCCTCTATAGTAGCTCGATGTCCCACGTGAGAGAACATCCTGTCCAGCTGATATGCTCCCTTGTCTTCCTTATGAGCAAAGATGCTTGCCCTTGCCTTCCAGTATGTGTCCTCCAGTGGATGAGTGTACTCCCAGCAGACGTACTCCACAGCTGGATGCCAATCAGCGAAGTAATCAGTGAGCATCCCCACCAGGCGAAGATGAGAGACAGCATTCCCTCCATTCCTGTGGTAGATCCTCACAGTCCATCCCATTGGAGCAGGTGGCATATCTTCAGGAGCTTCATATGATGGAGACGGGGGTTGTACTCCTCCATTAGCTTCCTCTTCATCATCTTCAATCTTGATGATTTCTGGATCTTCTTCGGGCTCAGGCTCTTCCTGAGGAGGTGCTGGTGCTTGGACTGGTGTTACAGGAGTCTGCTCCTGTTCCTGAGGTTCTAGCTCCTGTGGCTCTTCAGTTACATGCAGAGCACGAGGTGGGTAGTATCCTCCAGAGCTAATGCGGGCAGTCTTACGGTCACGGGCCATCTACAGAATTTTTAGATGAAGTTAGGATAGAGGCAAAATTTCGTAATAGAATGTGACATAAGAAGCATAAAAATTTATCAAATAACAAGAGCAAGATAGTGAGCATAAAAATAGTGTAAAGATGATACTAAATCGACCATTCTTAGCTAGGCTTGCGTCCTACAGTCAACAAGAGCTCTGATACCAATTTGTCACACCCATTTATCGACCAAATGGAATGCATACCCTTATGTGCGCCCAGAGATCAATCACACATAAGTTCACAAATTATAACAGAAGTATCATCACAAATGTTATTACATCTCGATATTTAAACACATAGTCTTAACACAAATGTAGCGGAAGTATAAATAAAAATCTCTCGTGGTAGCTCCAGTCACAGGTACATTGACTGGTTGACAGCAAGACTAGTAATCCTCAGGGAAGTAGGCGTAGTAGTCACTATTACCTTCATCTGTTACCCATCCGGGATTTTTATCCAAGTAAAAGAAATAAACAAGCGTAAGTACATTTCGTACTCAACAAGTGTAACATGGGGTTCATGAGGCTCAAAAGGCATTTTCATTGGTTTATCAGCATGTAGCTTTTAGTTAGCATGATTTTAGCATAACGATAGCATCAACATGTCTCCATATAAACATTAAACATATGATCCATGTGAAATGATTAACGAATAGCAAAAACATAATCATAAACAATTATTCAACTATTCCATAAGGGTCCAAGGCCACTCGTAACCGTGAGCACGGCTGTTATAACAGTTTTACACTCTGCAGAGGTTGTACACTTTCACTGTGAGTCGTGTTACCCAAATGCCCGGGTTAATTACTCCCAAAACACTACCAAGGTGAGCAGGCAGGGTAAACACTATGAAGTCTTTCGAAGGTTCGTCTAACAAGTTAGGGTCATTAGATTTCACTCGGCAAACAGATGTAGAGCCCCCCTTCCTGATGGCACAATAACACGCAGCCTATACACATGAGGACAGAGGCCGCACTATACCCGATTCGTCAAGCCATTCTTACGCCATAAAGGAATACCTCTAACAAGCTAGAAAAGGTCCTTCTATATGACTAAAGCCAGAGCCATATAGCCCCCACAGTTGTACTGTAAATCCCGGATTGTCGCTTATAGATGAGTCCTTATGGAGAGCAATTAGAGCATCAAAAGTAACCCCATGCTCTTAAACAGTAATAAAATCATCTTTTAATGTTTATTGCATATTCCATTAGTCAAATTACATGATCATAGTCCATGTTTAAGCACTAGCCAACTACTCAATGCAATATAATAGGTACCAAGGTAAAGGATCAATCACTAAGTCATCCTTAACAAGGAATAAATGCATAATGATATTAATTGCATAAGGTGAATAGGACAACAAGGATAATCCCATGCTATACTTGCCTTGCTCAAACTGGTCCTGAAGATCTTGCTCGTAGTAAAGCTCTTGATCTCCAACGAATTTCTCACCGTCTATACTCGATCAACCATATCAACAACACACATCCAAAGGCAATCATGCATTAACAAACAAGACTATAATTAGAACAATACACCAACAGTAAGAAAATAAAATAAAAAGTCTTTAAAATGAATCTACAACTTGCTAGGATCACACAGACGCGAAGATCACGAAAATCAGATCTAAAACGACAAAGTTATGAATTTCCAAAGATTTCCTATAGAAAAATAAATACTTTAGTATAAACTTGAAAATAAATTATCTCAACCCTACTGTACAGTTCTATCATCATGTAGAGCTCGCAAGTATGAATCTAACGCAATTTGAATGGATCAAATCGGAGTTAAAACGAAAATTCTACAACTAAAACAATCTGAATGGCAAAACTGTAAATATCAGAAAACGTATTTTTCTTTTTCCGAAACGAATTACGTTTTCAACTAATCAAAGCGTATTCCACCGTTTTACGTTTTGGACCGCGGGTTACAAACTCAGAAACCTCAGGGGCTCTTTTACAAAAATACACGCGAATCGGTATCGTCTAATGTGATCCGTCCGATTCAAAATGAACGGACGAGATTGAATCGGGGAGAGAGAAAAAGAGAAAACCGGCGGCCACAGTGAATCCGGCGGCGGCGCCATGGCTGGACGAAACCGAGCTCGCCAGAGCTTGCGAAGAGGACCCTCCCGAGCACCAAACGCCGAACCGAAGGCACCAAAAGAAAGAGCACATCACCGCGACCTTACCCCGCGCGAAAACGAGACCGAGGAGCAACCGGAGGGCGGCGGCTAGCTCGGCAAGGCGGCGGTGGAGGCGGAGCTCCGACGGTGGCGCTCCCGGGATGTCTAGGCTAGAGTTTTAGGGCTCAATGAGAAGCGGGGAGGCTCGGGAGTCCGTTTTATAGCTCCTAGATGTCACCTGTTATGGAAAGAAGAAAGATTTGGAGAGGATTTCGATTCACCGAACCGGGAAAGAGAGAGGGAGCGGCGTTCGTCGATGGAAAGAACCGGAGGAAGAAGAAGGGAAAGGGAAAAAGGACGCTGACATGTGGGTCCCGCATGTCGGCGGCTCAATGCGGCTGCGCGCGCGCTGGGCTTAGCAGGCCGCGCCTTGGGCTCGGCCCAGAAGAACTGGAGGCGACGCGGGCTCGCGGGGAGGAGAAAAGAATGGGCCGTGGCTTAGCAGGCCGAGCTCAGCTGAGAGAGAAAAACGGCCCGGTAAGAAAAATCCTTTTCTTTTTCTTTTCCAATTTTTCAAATCCATTTTTCAAATGATTTTCAAATCAAATTTGAATTTGATTTAAACCACTCAATACAAAACTCCAAATGCAGCAGCATGAATGCTCAATCATGTTTCTACCCTTATATTTGATTTTAAATTTATAAAATTATTCTTATTCTAAATTTTGCATGCTTCACAAAAATAAATGTAAAAATCATATTTTTCCTATTTTTCTTCTTTTCAAATTTTTAGGGTGTTACACGTAAGCTCGGCGGGAGGGAGAGAGAGACCCAAACCTTCTCTTCCGCTCAAACTCCAACGCCTTCACAAATGTGCCAACACCAACAAGTGATCACCACCTTGTGCACGTGTGTTAGCATTTTCATAATCATTTCCGAAGGTTTTCCAGTTAGCTCGCTAGGCCCTACATGCAATGCACTTCATGAATTCACCTAGTGGCACCCGTGCGTCGAATAACCGATAAGACTTCCCCTCTTAATAGTTCGGCTATCGATCCTAAACCACTCACACCCTCTATGGTGTCTTGAGTGTAAAACAAAATGGCCCTATGGTTATACCTTTGCCTTGAGCCCATTTTGTTTTTCCAAAAGATATGATCCACTTCATATCATCACATGACCGTCTCGATCCATCGACCTTGACTTCACTTGCTCTTCACCGTTGCATCGGTCCGTCGGCGCCAAGTCTTGCTCAAGCTTCACCATCGCATGGTCCTTCACTTCGAAGCCTCGTCTTGCCCTTCACCTTCACAACTGGTTCATCGAGCCAAGCATCATCTTGGTCTTCATCATCTTGGTCACATAAGTCAATGCCATGTTTCATATTCAATGACCACCTTTATCTAAATCATCCACTTAGATACAAAGGTTAGTCCTAGGTTTCATCAATTAGCCAAAACCAAACTTGGGACTTTTAATCTCCCCCTTTTTAGTAATTGATGACAACCCTCACAAAGATGATTTTGATAATAAAAGTTTTGAACTTGTCATACTTATCCAATCATTTTACTCGTAAGTAAAGTTTGGACAATTATCACAAGCTCGGTTTTGGTAGCTTTAGCTCTCCCTACATATGTGCATAGAGTTTGGATTGAAAGCTTTGCACATATATATGGATAGAAGTGTTGAGAGAGTAATTCTACCAAAATGATGCTAAGGTGTAAGAAATAGACCTTTGAAGCGTGATACCAATCGGAGTTGCCTTTTACACCATCCTTAGCATCATGAAGTAACTAGACATCCATCACAACTCAAGAACCTCGTGAGATCAACATTATAGTAAAGGTTCTTAGACCACTTGTAAAGTTTAAGGCACGTCTAGATACCACATGTAAACTATTCCTATGCATGCTAGTAGATCATTTCATCATTCAAGTTCTATACTAGCATTGCACCACACAAGCATGTATATTGAATTTAAATACATGTGCAATGAGCAAGTCATATGAGAATGCACAGACAAATGCAACAACTTTGTTTATGAGCTTGCTCCCCCTACTTGTGTGCATCAAAATTTTATTTACCCCTTTATCATGTTGAATCATCTTTTTCTTTGTGTGCATCAAAATTTTATTTACCCCTTTATCATGTTGAATCATCTTTTTCTCTCCCCCTTTGTCAACAACTTACCTAAAAATGGGATCAAATTGTGGAGAGAAAAACAATGTTTGATGGAGTAGGTTAAAATTTATCAAATTTGGTTCAACCTAGAATACTTGCCAAAGAGATTTAATTCGATTTGAACCAAAGACAAGCTTCTTCACACCTCATAAAAAGGGTTATCTTGCCTATGTTGAATTAAACACATATAGCAAATCTTCTAGATTCAACACTAGGTTTGCAAGCTCACAAACATGTCATATGCCACCACTAGATCAAAACAAGCATAGAAGCAATAGTGGTAACATATATCCATCAAATTCTTTTGATTTATCATGAATGCTCATGCATACCACTTATTATGTCTACATGCTCTAATAGGTCCTGAACATAGGATGAATGACATGTCAATCAACTTTACCTTGCAATATCGAAGGAGAGGCATGTCAATAAGTGGGTGGGGTGCATTCAACTCATGTTTGAGAAATCAAGAATGTTCAACTCATTCCTTAGCTTGCAAAACCTCTTTTCATCAAGTGGCATGGTGAGAATATCGGCAAGTTGATCATCGGTGCCAACACTTTCAATGGCAATATCTCCCTTTTGTTGATGATCTCTAATGAAATGATGCCTTATGTCAATATGCTTTGTTCTTCCATGTTGAACCGGGTTTTGTGTCATCTTGATTGCACTTTTATTATCACATAGCAATGGCACATTCTTGAAGTTGAGGCCATAATTCTTCAAAGTTGATTTCATCCATAGCAATTGTGCACAACAACTCCCCGCACTCACATATTCGGCTTCGGCGGTAGAGATTGCCACACTATTTTGTTTCTTTGAGGACCATGACACAAGTGATCTTCCAAGTAGTTGACATGTGCCACTTGTGCTCTTTCTATTGATCTTGCAACCCCTATAGTTGGAGTCCGAATATCCAATCAATTCAAACTTTGACCCCTTGGGATACCATAGTCCAACATCTCTTGTTTGCTTCAAGTACCTCAATATTCTCTTTATGGCCGTGAGATGACTCTCTCTAGGTGAGGCTTGATATCTAGCACACAAACAAACACTAAACATGACATCCGGCCTTGATGCGGTGATATAGAGTAGACTTCCAATCAAAGACCGATATTCCTTTTGATTCACCATTTTGCCATCAAGATCACTATCCAAATTGTCATTTGTACCCATTGGAGTTGAAATTGGCTTTGCATCTTGCATTCCAAACTTCTTCAACATGTCTCTTATGTATTTCCCTTGACTCACAAATGTCCCATTCTTCAATTGCTTGACTTGGAGACCAAGGAAGTAGCTAAGTTCACCAATCATAGACATTTCAAACTCTTTGGCCATCATAGCACCAAATTCTTCACAATATGCTTGATCGGTTGATCCAAAGATGATGTCATCAACATATATTTGCACTATGAATAGATCATTCCCAATCTTCTTGGTGAATAGAGTTGTATCAACCTTGCCCATCTTGAATCCCTTAGAGAGAAGGAAATCCCTTAGCCTCTCATACCATGCTCTAGGTGCTTGCTTTAAGCCATATAAAGCCTTCTTCAACTTGTACATATGGTTGGGTTTCTTGTCATCTTCAAATCCGGGAGGTTGCTCAACAATAACTAACTCATTGATGATTCCATTGAGAAATGCACTTTTGACATCCATTTGATATAGTTTGATGTTATGTGCACAAGCATAAGCCAATAGAATCCTTATTACCTCCAATCTTACCACGGCAGCATATGTCTCATCATAGTCAAGACCTTCTACTTGAGTGTAACCTTGAGCAACTAGTCTTGCTTTGTTTCTCACCATAATGCCATCTTGATCTTGCTTGTTTTTGAACACCCACTTGGTTCCAATCACATTGTAGTCATTTGACCTTTCTACCAATTCCCAAACATCATTTCTTGTGAAATTGTTAAGTTCTTCTTGCATGGCCATGATCCAATCGGCATCCCTCAAAGCTTCTTCTATTTTCTTTGGTTCTATGGTTGACACGAATGATGCATGCTCACAAAACATGGCCAATCTTGATCTTGTTTACACACCACTTCTAATATCACCAATAACACTATCAATGGGGTGATCTCTTGCAACATGTTGTGGTTGGAGTACTTGCACTTGATTGCTTGAGCTTGGTTGATCACTTGATGTATCTCGATGATATGAACTAGCACCATGATTTTGCACTTGAGAGTCACTAGCTAGCTTGAATGGAGAATTGAGCACTTGATCTTTATCATCATCTTGAATGTCAATTACTTGCTTTGCTCTAATGTCCCCAATGTCTATGTTCTTTATTGCTTCCACCAATTGAGTTCCACCAACATTATCTAGATTCTCTTCTTCATCTTGTGACCCATTGGTTTCATCAAATTGCACATCATGGACTTCTTCTAGAATGCCACTTGAATTGTTCCAAACTCTATAAGCTTTGCTTGTAGTTAAATAACCAAGTAGGAACCCCTCATCACATCTCTTGTCAAACTTTCCCAATCTAGTGCTCTTTTTCAAGATATAGCATTTGCAACCAAACACCCTAAAGTAAAAAATATTTGGTTTTCTTCCATGAAGTAGCTCATATGGGGTCTTCTCTAGCAATGGATGACAATATAGTCTATTAATGTAGTAGCAAGCGGTATTGATTGCTTCATCCCAAAATGATTGACTCACATTATACTCATGAAGCATTGATCTAGCCATATCAAGTAATGTTCTATTCTTTCTCTCAACTAGGCCATTTGATTGTAGAGTGTACTTGGCCGAGAATTGATGTCCAATGCCATAGTGATCACAAAGTTCTTCAATTCTTGTATTCTTGAACTCACTTCTATTGTCACTTCTCACTTTCTTAATTCTAATCTCAAACTCATTGTGAACTCTAGTGAGAAAGGTCTTGAAGATGTCAAACACTTCACTTTTATCGCTAAGAAAGAATACCCATGTGAATCTTGTGAAGTCATCCACTATGACAAAGCCATACTTGTTGCCGCCTATGCTTGTGTATGTTGTTGGGCCAAATAGATCCATGTGCATCAAATCAAATACTTTGCATGTGCTCATTGTACTCTTCTTTGGATGTGAGCTTCCAACTTGCTTCCCGGCTTGACATGCACTACAAAGCTTATTCTTCTCAAATTCAACATCTTTCAAACCATTGACAAGATTGTGAGTTGTAAGCTTCTTCAATTGTTTCATGCCAACATGACCAAGCCTTCTATGCCAAAGCCAACCCATACTTGATTTGGAGATTAAGCAAGTTGTCAAAGAAGTTTCTCTAGCATTGAAGTCAACTAGGTAGAGATTCTCATATCTAAAGCCCTTGAATGCCACATTTGAACCATCCATACTAATGACTTCTACATCATCAACCCCAAAGATACATTTGTAACCAAGATCACATATTTGTGCCATGGATAGAAGATTGAAATCCAAGCTTTCACCTAGCAACACATTAGAGATACTCAAGTCATTTGATATTGCATCTTTCCTAAGCCAATAACCTTGCCTTTCTTGTTATTGCCAAAAGTGATAGAATCAACACCACTATTATTGTCATTGATTGAGTCAAACATTCTTGATGTATCGGTCATGTGTTGAGTGCACCCACTATCAATAATCTAATGCCTTCCTCCGGCTTTGTAATTGACCTACAAGCAAATCAATGAAGCTTAGGTACCCATTTTTGCTTGGGTCCTTGTAGGTTAGTAACTAAGCTTTTTGGTACCCAAATGGCCTTCTTCTTTGGGCCAACAATGGGTGTACCAATAAACTTAGCTTGCACACCCTTCACACTCTTGGTAAGCACATAGCAAGAATCAAAAGGTATAGCATTAACAAGTTTCTTGCTTTGGTTCTTTTTATTGCAATTATGCTCTAGGTGCCCGACTTGCTTGCATCTATTGCAAAACCGACCATTGCCCTTCACAAAGCTAGGCTTTGGAGTTGCAAAGGCTGACTTGCCTTTCTTGGGGGTGTAGCCCAATCCCTCTTTGTTAAGAGAGAACCTTTGGCTACCCAAGCACTTAAGCAAGCGGGCCTCACCACCATAGGCCTTGCCTAGGGCATGAGTGAGCTCATCCATCTCTCTTTTGAGAGTCTCATTCTCAACCATTAGTGAGACATCACAAGTAAAATCATCACTAGTAGAGAAGGTAGAGTCGGTGGTAGTGGATGAAGAGCTACAAGAAGGGTTAGCATTTGACGTGATGATAGGTTCATAAGAGGATTCATCAATTATATCACATGTAACACCTATATCACATGATACAACAACCTCCTTCTTTGCTTGTTGCTCAAGTAGCAATGAGTGAGCTTTTTCAAGCTTGGAATGAGCCTTACCAAGATCCTCATGGTCTTCCACTAGACTCTCATGAGTGGTCTTAAGCTCACTAAAAACTTTCTCAAGTATTACTACTTTCATTGAAAGCTTCTTACACTCCTTGTCCTTGGCAATAGCTATGTCTCTAGTTTGTTGCATCAAGTCATATAGTTGTTCTTTAGTTGGTTCATCATCATCATTTTCATTATCATTATCATTATTATTATCACTATCATGAACATATTCCATTTCACTTTCATCATCACTCTCATCATATAATACCTTAGCTTCTTTGGCCATGAAGCATGAAGAGGATGAACCAAATAGTGAGGGCTTCTTGTTGATAGCAATAGAAGCAAAAGCCTTGTTGGATGATGATTCTTCATCATCATCATCACTTTCCTAAGTGACCACATAGGCTCTATTCTTGCCCTTCTTGAAAGTCATCTTGACTTCTCTCTTTTTCTTCTCAAACTTGCCCCCTCTTGTTGTTCTTTTTCTTGTCATAGGGACATTCGGCTTGAAGATGTTCGGTGCTATCACAATTGAAGCACTTCCTTTATTGCTCATTGCTCTTGAAATTGTCATTTCTTATTTTGAAGCCTCTTCTCTTAATGAACATGTGACCCATTTTCTTGACTACAAGAGCAAGTGCCTCATCATCAATTTTAAAATCTTCACCTTCATTATTGTCTTCTTCTTCTTCTTCTATGATGATAGCTTTGCCCTTGGAGGAGATAGCCTTGAATGCCATGGTCTTCTTCTTCTTTTCTTCCTCCTTCTTCTCCTTCTCACCGGCATCTTAATCATACTTGTCGTATGTCAAGACTTCACCAAGTAAATCATTAGGCTTCATTGTATCAAGCCCATCTCTTTGTAACATCATGATCAACATTTTGAATCTTCTTGGTAAGCTCAACAAGAACTTGTGGCAAAAATCTTGATCTTGTGTCTTGTGCCCTAAGCTCTTGAGATCATTCACAATGACTTGCAATCTATGAAACATCTCTAAGATTGTTTCTTCTTCTTTCATCTTGAAGTTCTCAAACTCACTCTTGAGCACATATAGCTTGGCACTCTTCACAACCTTAGTGCCCTCATATGTTTCACTTAACCTTGTCCACACTTCATTTGCCAATTCTAAATCCTTGATGCCCTCAAATACTTTTGTGTCAATATTATTGTAAAGTGTATTGAGAGCCATTCTATTGCATGTTCTATTTGCTCTATCTTCATCGGTGAGATGATCGGGATCAATGATAGCAAAATCATTCTCGGTGACTTGCAATACTCTCTCATGAATAGAACCAAGGTATATTGTCATTTTTCTCTTCCAATGAGCAAAAGAACTAACACCATCAAAGAACGGTGGCTTGCCCCCAACATGATTAAACACAATTTGAGCCATTTTTCACACCAAAGGATGTTAAGCCTTGATTAAAACGGTGACCACGGCTCCGATACCACTTGTAAGGTCCTAGATGGCTAGAGGGGGGTGAATAGCATATAAAAAATTCTACAAGAACCACTTAACAAACTTGTTACAATAACAAACGGCGTAAAACGAGTTTTGCTTAGCCTACGGTTGTGATGCAAGCCTCCTATCCACAAGTCTAGTAGATTATGATCTCTAGTTCATACAAGGGCTATGTCACTAATTTTACACTAGTGAGCAAGCTAACAACACTACTAGCAAAGCTACTACTAGAGCTACACAAGATAAACTAGTAAAGTAAATGCGAGAGAGAGGATTATGAATCTTATACCGACGGTGAAGTGAAGATGTAGCCTATCACCAAGATGATATACAATCAATCAATATTGACAATAACACAATATGAAGACCAACCACCGGGAGACAAGAGACACAATATTTTTGTTCACCCGGTGTTCACTTGTGCACCGACAAGCTATGTCACCGGTTGTGTCGACCAACACTTAGATGGTTTCCCGGTGTGACCCTCAAGTCACTTGCCCCTCAAGGCACGCCCCGCAAGGCACCGCAAGACATCACTCTCAAGTGAGGTAACTCAATGACACACGCAATCCACTAGAGTTGCTTTTGGCGCTCCGCCGAAGAAAGCACAAGAACCTCTTACAATCAATCGGAGGTGGCCAAGAACAAACTCCTTCTCTTGCCAACGCCTCCAACAATCTCCAAGCCGGCTAGGAGCGGTACTCTCCAAGAGTAACAAGAAATCCACTGGCTAAACCACCCACAAGTGCCACTAGATGCCCTCAAGCTATGCAATGCACTTTGGGATCACTCAATCTCACTTATGATTTGCAATCAAGCAAGAGAGATGAGTAGGAGGGAGAAGCTCTAGCTCAAAGGATGCACAAGAGTGTTAGAAATCACGAGAGACCTCCCCAAGGGTCGGCCAACAAGTATTTATAACCAATCGACCGGACGCGCCGCTCAACTGACCGAACACGCCGATCGCACAGTACTGCGCGCCGGTGCAGCGTCCGGTCACCTCTGTGACCTCAGTTTCTTTTCCGACTTCCGATGTAGTGGAAAATAGGCATTTCAACTCCTCGAAAACACCTAAATCCCGCGCTCGCAAGCTCGGCGAGAGGGAGAGAGACCCAAACCCTCTCTACCGCTCAAACTCCAACGCCTTCGCAAATGTGCCAACACCAATGAAAGCATCTAGGCCCCGGTGTTGGTTTCGGCAATTAATGACAACACATAATTACCATGACTAACGTGTGTTTTGTAGAAACGTTGGTAAGTTAGGTCATGGAGATGATAACTGCTTTGGGCAATATGGTATTCATGTCCCTTGATGGAAATCATTTCGGTTTTCAAAGGATCAACGATAAGATTAAGGACGGTTAGTTCCAGATGTCAAGGTGTTGAGATACATCTGGAATAGTCGTTAGGATCTTTGTTTCTTCCTTTGACCGTACTATGAAGAGGGGCATGAGCGAGTAGCTTGACCTAGGTGAGTCTTGTGTTTAGGTGTGGTGCACACTTGTCAAACTTAGCACTAGGTAGCTCGAGAAAAGCTCAGAGTTCAGTTAGAAGCAACTTGGTTCAAGTTGCATCGCGTTTAGAAGACGTTTGAGCTGTTTACCTATGACCGGACGCGGTCCTGGTCATGACCGGACGCGTCCGGTCAGTACTAAATCTTCACTGCGTTTTTAGCTGACTGACCGGACGTGGTTCTTGAGAGGACCGGACGCTGTGGTCAGTCTGACACGTGTTCCAAAGGGTAAACAGGGTAATCGGACGCGACTGTGAAATGATCGGCGCGTCCGGTCATGTTCCAGTAAGGTCCCGTGGTGACCTGACGCGTCTGGTCACCTATGATCGGACGCGGTCATGCGTCTGGTCATGTTCTAGTAAGGTCCCATGGTGACCTGACGTGTCCGGTCACCTATGATCGGACGCGGTGGTGCGTCAGGTCAGTTTTCCAGAGAGCTCTTGCATGATCGGACGCGTCCGATCATCCTTGATCGGCGCGTTCGGTCATCTCAGACCGGCGCGTCCGGTCATCACAGATCGGTGCGTCCAGTCACTCAGCACATGTTTCTGTTATTCGACCGTTACACCTGACCGGCGTGTCCGGTCATATCGACAGGCGCGTCCGGTCAGTGCACGTCTGGCTGTTTCGAAAGGTAACGGTTGGATTTGTTTGAGGGGTCTATAAATACACCCTCTCCACCTCTTTTAGAGGTCTCTTGCTCATTTGTTCAGCTGAGAAACACCTTTAGAGTGCAAGGAAGTGCAAAAGCCCTAGTGAGGATAGAGATTTGCGAATCGAAGTTTGAGAATCCTCTCTAGTGACAAGAGTCTAGCAAGTGTGCATCCATCTACTCATTAGGCTCGTTGTGGTCAAGTGAGAGTTCTAGCTTGTTACTCTTGGTGATTGCCATCACCTAGATGGTTTGGTGGTGATTGGGAGTTTGGTGATCATCCGACAAGATTGTGGGTGACCCAACTCAAGTTGTGAGCGGTTTTGGGTGATTCGCCATGATGGAGTGTCGAAGAATCAACCCGTAGAGAGCACTTGATCCTTGCGCGGATGAAGGGGGAGCTACACCCTTGCGCGGGTGCTCCAACGAGGACTAGTGGGGAGTGGCGACTCTCCGATACCTCGGCAAAACATCGCCGTGTTCCTTTTCCCTACTTTCAAGCATTTACTTTCTTGCATTACTTTCTTGCTTGTTTACTTTCCTAGAATTGCCTTGCTAGTCTAGGATTGGAACTTAGGGTGCAAAACTTTTATCGGTAGAATCACAAGAAACACAAGTAAGCACTAGGGGTGAAGTTTGGTTTATAGGATTTAATTCTTGCAATTAATTTTTAGAGAAGCCCAATTCACCCCCCTCTTGGGCATCTTGATCCTTTCAATTGGTATCAGAGCCTTGTTGCTCTTAATTTAGGCTTTACCACCTAGAGCAAGATGTCTAATGGGGAAGGACCACCTCCCACTTTTGAGGGAGATGATTTTCCGTATTGGAAAATTTGTATGGAGGCGTACCTCAAAGCCATAGATGTTGGGTGCCTTAGAGCCGCAACCGAAGGGCTTCCTCCTATAAGGGATCCCGCTAACCCAAGTGGTGACGAGGAGAAATACGACCGGTGGAATGCAAAAGCAAAAAATACAATCTACCGGGCACTAGAAAAAGATATTTTCAATCATGTGCGAAATGCCAAAAATGCTCACGAATTGTGGGAAAATCTTTGTGCTCTCCATGAGGGAACTAAGAGTGAGCGTGAGGAACGCTATCATATTGCTTTAAAGAAAATTAATTCTTTTGAGATGCTTCCTAAAGAAAGTGCTAACGACATGTACACTCGTTTGAATGTTCTTGTAGAAGATCTCAATGCTCTTGGACTCACCAAAATGAGTCAATCAGATGTTGCAAGGAGGATCTTGAGTGTTCTTCCCGTTGAGAAGTATGGACACATTGTCACCGTACTTCACCAAAGTGATCTCTCCGCCGCAACACCGACATAAGTATTGGGAAAGATCAATACTCATGAGATGTACATGCACATCACTACGGAAGAGGGCTCCTTATCTTCCAAGAAGAAAGACTTGGCCTTCAAAGCTAGCCATGAAAAGAAAAAGAAGAAGGGCCAAGCCATGATAGTGCAAGAGAGCTCAAGTGAAAGTGACATTGATGATGAATCACTTGCACTCATGGTAAGGAAGACCACCAAGATGCTAAAGAAGCTAAATAAGAGTGGCATCAAGTTCGATGGCAAGAAGAAGAAATTCTTCACTAGTAGCAAAAGGAAGCTAATCTCCGAAATGGATTGCTTCAATTGTGGAAAACTTGGCCATCTAGCTCATCAATGCCCAAAGCCTCCAAAAGATAAGTACAAGAACAAGTACAAGGAAAAGAAAGATGACTCAAGTGATGAAGAAGATGACAAAAGGAAGAACAAGCCATACAAGAAGAAAGATGGCAAGAAAAGAGAATTCTTCAAGAAGAAGAAGGGAGGCAAGGCCTATATTGTTGGTGATTGGCTCACCGATATTGAATCATCATGTGAGTCCTCCGGCGATGAAAGTGACAATGACAAAGAAAAGATCGCCGCACTTGTGATTGGGCCATCATCATCTTCACCAACATCTTCATCACCACTTTCACCGCCATCTTCACCATCATCTTCTACTACTCATCTATGCCTTATGGCAAAGGGTGATCGAAAGGTACAAAATAGTGATAGTGATGATGATGGTAGTGATAGTGATGATGAATATGATGCTCCCTCTTATGATGAACTAGTAAAATTGTTAAATAAATATTCTAAAATCATAAGGAGGACTAGAAATGAAAATGATGAGCTTCAACATGAAAATGTATCACTCTCATCTAAGCTTAAAAGTGCACATAATGCTAGGGATGAGCTCATAGATCAACATGAAACTATGTCTTCTTCTCTCAAAGAGCTTAAAACTTCTAACAAGGAGCTTAGAGATAAACATGATAAGATTGAGAAGAAGCATGGTGAGCTCATCACTAGGCTAAACTTGCTAAAAGAAGAATACACCGCCTTAAAAATTGATTATGATACTCTTATTGTTGCTAATGAGCTTGCTCTTGAGACACATGATGCTACTAACCAAATTGTTAAGATTGATATAGCTACATCATGTGATGACTTAATTGTTAAGAACTTTGAGCAAAGCTCTAGCGGCAAAGGCAAGAGTGTGGTTGAGGCCAATGACTATGATAAGTATGTCAAGCTCAAGAGTGAAAATGAGATGCTTAAAGTTGAGAACAAGAAGTTGTTGGCTCTTGAAAAGCAAGCTTCAAATGAGTCACTCATTGAAGAAAACAAGAAGCTCAAGCAAGAGAAAGAGCATCTCAAGACCGGCCTAAGCAAGTTCACAAGAGGCCAACACTTGCAAAGTGAGCTACTCATGAACACCGTCATGAAGTTGGATAGGAGTGGCATTGGCTATTTGGCAAATCAAGAAAAGAAGGTAAAGGCCAAACAACAACAAAGCAAGACAAAGCCCAAGCCAAAGAGATGTGTTGAGTGTGGACAAGAAGGCTATTTTGCTCATGAGTGCAAAACCCCACCACCACAACCCTTGCCCAAGCATGCTAGACCCTTTGCTTTCAATGCTCACTACATGCTTAGAAAGGACTCAAGTGGAAAGATGAAAGTCATGTTCTTGGGTCCTCCTAACAAGAATAGGCTAAAGAAATTTTGGGTTACCAAGTCACTAGTTGAAAAAGTTAAGGGTCCCTCTCAAGTTTGGGTCCCTAAACAAAAGGCTTGATCTCTTGTGTGTAGGTGAACTACAAGACCGGTGGATCTCATTGGGTGATTGATAGTGGTTGCACACAACATATGACCGGTGATCCTCGTATGTTCACCTCACTTGAAGAGGATGGGGTATGTCAAGACAAGATCACATTTAGGGATAATTCAAAGAGCAAAGTCAAGGGTATAGGCAAGGTTGCAATATCAAATGATAATTCTCTCTCAAATGTGCTCTATGTTGCTTCATTGAGTTTCAACTTACTATCCGTTGGGCAACTTTGTGATCTTGGCTACCAATGCTTGTTTGGTCCAAATGAAGTGGTTGTTACCAAGATAGATGACAAGCAAGTGATTTTCAAGGGCTTTAGATATAACAATCTTTATCTTGTTGACTTCACCTCCGAAGATGCAAACTTGATGACATGTTTGTTCACCAAGACCACACTTGGATGGCTTTGGCATAGGAGGCTTGCTCATGTTGGAATGAACACTCTCAACAAGCTATTGAAGAAAGAATTAGTGAGAGGTTTAAAGGATGTAAAGTTTGAAAAGGACAAACCTTGTAGTGCATGTCAAGCCGGCAAACAAGTTGCAAACACTCATCCAACCAAAGCCTACATGTCAACATCAAGAGTACTAGAACTTCTACATATGGATTTGTTTGGTCCTACAACTTACAAGAGTTTGGGTGGAAATCTCTATTGCCTAGTAATTGTGGATGATTACTCAAGATACACTTGGACCTTCTTTCTTCATGACAAATCCAAAGTAGCAAATTGCTTCAAGAAGTTTGCAAAGAGAGCTCAAAATGAATTTGAAGTCAAGATAAAGAAGATTAGAAGTGACAATGGGAAAGAGTTTGACAACACCAACATTGAAGCCTATTGTGATGAAATTGGAATCAAGCATGAAGTGTCATCAACCTACACTCCTCAATAAAATGGTGTAGTTGAGAGAAAGAACCGGACCTTGATCACTCTTGCAAGAACAATGCTAGATGAGTACAACACACTAGAGAAATTGTGGGCCGAGGCAATCAACACCGCATGCTATGCTTCAAATCGCCTCTTCCTACAAAAGTTCCTTTGCAAGACCCCTTATGAGTTTCTAAATGGGAAGAAGACGGACGTCTCATTCTTTTGGGTGTTTGGTTGCAAATGCTACATCTACAAGAAGCGTCAACACCTAGGGAAGTTCCAAAGACGTTGTGATATTGGTTTTCTTGTTGGCTACTCATCAAAGTCCAAGGCATATAGAGTATTTAACCATGCCACCGGTTTGGTTGAAGAAACATATGATGTGGAATTTGATGAATGTAACGGCTCCTAAGGAGCAATTGAGAATTATGATGACGTAGGTGATGAACCATTGAGGGAGGCCATGAAGAACATGCCCGTGGGTGACATCAAGACTAAAGATGATGAAGACGATGTACAAATTGTCAATCCACCATCTTCATCATATGTGCCTCAAGATGATGACAAGAATGAAAGAGTTGAAAATGAAGACACACATGTCTCTCATTATCAAACCAAGGCACAAGCACAAGATGTTGATGCTCCCCATCCCACTCAACAAATGGTTGATCGAAGAAACTCACCTTTACTTCAAGCACATCCACAAGATCTCATTATAGGGAGTCCTACAAAGGGTGTAATGACTCGATCCCAAAAATTTAATTCTTTTGTTGAACATCACTCTTTTGTCTCTTGTCTTGAACCTAAGAATGTAGAAGAAGCTCTTCAAGATCCGGATTGGGTGAATGCCATGCATGAAGAATTGAAAAACTTCGCCTGTAATCAAGTATGGACACTTGAAGAGCATCCAAAAGGTGCAAGAGTCATTGGAACCAAGTGGGTGTTCCGCAACAAGCAAGATGATCAAGGGGTAGTGGTAAGAAACAAGGCAAGACTAGTGGCAAAAGGGTTCTCTCAAGTTGAAGGTCTTGATTTTGGAGAGACTTTTGCACCCGTTGCAAGACTTGAAGCCATTTGTATCCTTCTTGCATATGCATCACATCATGATATGAAACTATATCAAATGGATGTGAAAAGTGCATTCTTAAATGGCTTCATAAATGAACTAGTCTTTGTTGAACAACCTCCTGGGTTTGAAGACCCTAGATATCCTAATCATGTTTATAGGTTGTCCAAGGCGCTATATGGGCTCAAGCAAGCCCCTAAAACGTGGTATGAGCGCCTCCGGGACTTCCTCATAGAGAAGGGCTTTACTATTGGGAAGGTTGACACCACACTATTCACCAAGAAATTCAAAGAAGAGATCTTCATTTGTCAAGTGTATGTTGATGATATCATCTTCGGGTCAACAAATGAAGACTATTGCAAAGAATTTGGTGAATTGATGTCAAAAGAGTTCGAGATGTCAATGATTGGTGAGCTAACATTCTTCCTTGGGTTTCAAGTCAAGCAAATGAGAGAAGGGATCTTTATCTCTCAAGAAAAGTATACCAAGGATCTTCTCAAAAGATTCAAGATGGAAGAATGCAAGTCAATCAAGACCCCAATGCCAACTAATGGACATCTCGACCTAGATGAGGGAGGTAAACCAATCGATCAAACTCTTTACCGTTCTATGATTGATAGCTTGTTGTACCTTACCGTATCTAGGCCCGACATCATGTTTAGTGTGTGCATGTGTGCCCACTTTCAAGCGTGCCCTAAAGAACCTCACCTAAGTGCCGTAAAAAGAATCCTAAGATACCTTAAGTATACTCCAAGCATCGGACTATGGTACCCCAAAGGAGCTAGATTCCAACTAGTTGGCTACTCCGATTTGGATTATGCCGGTTGCAAAATTGATAGAAAAAGCACATCCGGAGGGTGCCATTTGCTTAGGAGATCTTTAGTATCATGGTCATCTAAAAAGCAAAATAGTGTGGCTTTGTCCACCGCCGAGGCGGAATATATTGCCGCGGGGGCTTGTTGTGCACAAATCCTATACATGAAACAAACCCTCCTAGACTATGGAGTTGTTCTTGAAAAGGTGCCGCTTTTATGTGACAATGAAAGTGCGGTTAAAATTGCCAATAATCCGGTACAACACTCTCGCACCAAACACATTGATATCCGCCACCACTTTCTAAGAGATCATGTTGCTAAAAATGACATATCACTAGAAGGTGTAAGAAGTGAAAATCAATTAGCGGATATCTTCACTAAACCTTTAGATGAAGCTACCTTTTGTAGGTTGAGAAGTGAACTCAATGTGCTTGACTCTAGTAACTTTAAAAAATGAGCTTGTGTTGTCCCTTGCATTGCATTGTATTATATGTCATGTTTAATTACTCGCAATGCATCTAGGGCTTGGCTAACACGGTTACGATAACCCTCCTTTGGAGGAGTGAAGAAGCCTAACCATGGATCAAACTTGACAAGCAACCTAGCCTTACTTACTTGTTTTGCATTGCATTTGCATGGTTGTTGCTTTGTCGTTTCTTTTCGGTTAAGCTTTGAGCAACCTCTGTGTTCGTCCATGGGTAGAGAGAGCATTTTGACGCTCCCAAAGGTTCAAAAAAACTCTATTGCATGGCCATACGTTGCTCCTCGAGTGTTTGTTGCCTATTTTCCTAAAAATAATATTAGCCTAAGGCAAACTATTTTGAGAAACTTGAGGGTTTGAGTGAGGTCACTCATATCTTGTTCCAATCGGTGTTTATTTGTGTCTCTTTGAATTGGAACTTGATTGGGAGAAGTCGCGTCGAAGTTTGGAATGAAGAAGGGCGAAAAACAGTGACCGGACGCTGGACCGGACGCTGCACCGGACGCAGTGATGCTTCACCACCGCGTCCGGTCCCGGCGACCACCAGCGCGTCCGATCATCCTGAAGACCATCTCCTGATCCAGTGACCGGACGCTGCACCGGACGCGCCCCTGTTGACCACCGCGTCCGGTCCCGGTAACCACCACCGCGTCCGGTCATCCGTCTCAGTTTTCCGAGGAAATCAAAATCGGACGCTGTCAGCGTCCGATCGTGGATAATCGGACGCGTCCGGTCATTCCAGGACCTTACTAGAATGTGACCGGACGCTGCCTCCACCGTGTTCAGTCATATCGACCACCGCGTCTGGTCATCGCGTGACGAGCGGATCTAACCCTTCGTATAACCTTTCGCGTTTATTCTATTTTCCTCATCCGCCGCTGTGCTCCTCGCGAATCCACCGCCTCCCTGCCCTAACTCACCGGGGAAGCTCGCCAAAGCCGCTCGCCAGAGATCACCGCTGCGCCCTGCCGTCTCCGTCCTCTCCGGTCACCCGCACGAGCACCACCCGGCCCGCAGCTCTGCCCACACCGCGAAGCGCCGCCTCTGCCGCGCCTGCGCCACCGCCGCCGAGTGCTGCTGCCACCGTTGAGCCGCGCCCTCCACCACCTACGCCACCTCCGGTAGGCCCCGGCCTTCCCTCGTGACCATCCTCGCTCTTCGGCCACCACGTGTTGCCCTAACCCTAGGGTTCGCACTGCGGCGTCTCCTTCGTTTGACGTCGAAAGTTTCTTCACACGACGTCTTCACTCCGAGGTTGTCACGCATATCCTTGAACTTCGTATTAGGGTTTGCCAAAATTTCATTATCATTATCCTAATTGACTCTTGTTTCGGCAAATCAGCGCTCGTCCGGTGCTTCGGGAAGTCTCGCGACCTTGGTCATCTCATCTCATCACCGTTTTCTCGTCGATCCGAGGTAGCCATCGCGTTTTGATTCACATCTTATCTTATACTTGCTATCTCTAGGGTTTCGTACCTTTAGATCATATATGTTGCTTATAGTAGATCCATCTATTCTGTCTTTTCAGCGAGTTTGTCGGTGTGTCGGGGTGACTGCTATTCAGTGATTGAATCCGAGGCCAAGCCTGCGGATACGGATTGAGGCCAAGCCTCTCAAGTGTCAGTACACCATCTTTCAGAGGCTTTCCGATAGTGTGACAGCATGGTTCGTTGCAAGAATGCTGGTGGTGCTCCTAGTGACGGGGACGATAGTCCTCCTCGTATGTCTGAGGTTGCGCGTGGAAAGCGCATCAAGATCATGGCCAGAAAGAAGAAGAAGACTCTTACTGATGCAGAGATAGCTCAGGCAGTGGCAGATGCAGCTGATGCAGCTGAGAGAGGTGGCAGGAGCAGTGGTATACGCATTGGCGACAGTCGTTTTCATCTTGAAGGACGACAGCTTGGTACAGAGACTACTGAGATCACTGAGGGCACAAAGGTGCAAATGGATGCAGATACTATGTCAGTTGATCCACCTGCAGAGGCTCCAGAGGGGACAGAGGAGCAGTCAGCTCAGACTCCACAGCGTCGCCGCTCCACACGCATACGGGCTCAGGTGACTCCTAGGCCAGAGGGCCAGCGTCGTGGAGGACGTCCACCTCCCAGAGTTAGAGGTTCACCTCCTATCGAGCACTTTGACTTGAGAGGTGTTACTGCACGTCAAGTGCAAAGTTTAAGATTTGTTGAGGTCAGCCGGTGGTTTCCACCTCAGAGGGACTCTAGAGCTTCAGAGGGTTTTTATACTCCTCTACAGGAGGATTTTTACAGAGCTCTTGTTGACAGTGGCATTGCCTTTCGACCACAGAGGGTCTGTCGCATTGAGTCGCTTGTTGAGGTAGTGGGTGAGCAGCTTCGTCCGCACCTGTCCTATCTACCAGGCTTATTAGATTTTCTTGGACGGACAGGTGCATACTGCGGCACTTGGGTTAGGGAATTCTATGCTTCACTATGGATTGATCCAGCCCATGAGTTCATACACTTTGCATTCAGAGGCCGCGACCGTAGACTGTACAACACAAGAGTGCGGGAGATTCTTAGACTCCCAGCTTCAGACACGAAGATTCACCAGCTCTGTTTCGGTCAAACAGCTCCACCTAGACGCCCTCATGGCGGTACTGTGCCACCTACTGATCTGATCCGACCCTACTTCTGTGAGCCTTTTGGCGAAGGGTCTCGTCGCACACCTACCAGTTTGACACCACTTGCCCGAGTACTGGATGCTATTGTCAGGCGTACTCTTCTTCCCAGGCTTGGTTACAGAGAAGGATTGACCAGAATGCAGCTATGGGTAGTTCACCACCTTCTCTCACAAACACCTTTTGACATTTGGGATCTTATGGTTAGTGAGATGGAGGACACCCTGGCAGAAGGCTTCAAGGGACACCGTCAGCTGCCCTATGCTCATTGGATTTGCTTCATCATCAAATCTGCACTTGAGCTGCCTTCAGAGATTAGTGCTGAGATAACTGAAACTACTACTGTTTTTCCTGAGTATGATATTCATCAGCTATGGGCTTCAGTTACGAGAGAGCAGGTCTCTGTGCCAGGACAGAGAGAGAGACCTGAGGTATCTGAGACAGCGGCTGAGCAGGACATGACCGTACAGGGTCTTGCTGAGGCAGAACTTGCAGATCTAGATGCTCAGCCCGCTGATATAGCTGAAGATGAGGCCTCTGACAGCACTGACGAGGATTATCAGCCCATCCCCAGGTATCGGTCTCCTCAGCCTCATGACCACGAGGCCGGTGGCTCTGGTTCAGTCTCTCGCTCAGACCCAGCCATGGTGGCTATTCTTGAGAGGCTGACCTAGGCACAGGAGCGACAGGAGCTTCAGCTACAGAGACAGGTTCAGGACACAGCTGCTGCGTTTGCACAGATACAGGCTCGACAGGATGAGTTCCAGCGACAGCAGCTTGAGATACAGCGCCAACAAGTCGAGATGCAGCGTCAGTAGTATGAGATGCAGCGACAGAGTGCAGCTAGCCAGCAGCAGTACCTGGATCTTCTGCGTCACCTAGTCACAGTTGGGGTTCCTCCACCTGCATCTGTCCTGACTTCAGCTTTACCATTCAGTGGACCTTCAAGTCAGGATCAACCGAGCTTTCAGTTCACCTCTCCACAGCTGCAGGTTCCTCAGTTGTTCCAGTCCCCGAGCTACACGCCTATTCAGATGGGGTTTACTCCTTCAGACCAACCTTGCCCTCACATGTTGACCGGCACACCTTTCATTGATCTTAGTGCCACATATAGCGAGTTGACTGGTCAGCCGACGCCCTCGCACACCACTTTTGCTACTTCATCAGGGTTGTCAGCTTCAGAGGCAGAGTTTCCTCCTGTGACAGGGACAGGCAGTACAGAGACAGTTCCTTCGCCCGTTGCCTCGACAGATCCCCCAGCTTTTGGCTCACTTCAGGCTCAGGTCACAGAGACTGCTCCACTTGTTGCTACTTCGGCAGTACCTATTCCTGTTGATCAGACCCAGACCGCTTCACAGCCGCGTGCTTCTTCACAGGGTCAGCCTGATAGCTCAGAGTCCGAGGAAGACACTTCTCAGTTTGTGATTACTACGCGCTCCTCGGCACCCGACTCGACTCCGTCTGTTCCCCCGTCAGGTCCTTAGATTAGTTTTTGGCGGTTGATGCCAAAGGGGGAGAGAGAGAGTAGATTCAGGGGGAGTTTTTGGTAGAGGGTTTTCGTTCTTCTCTTGTGTGCTACACTCATGCATCATATTTACTTTATGGTATTTGCATTCTTATGACATGTGGTCTTATGTGGTTTATCTAGTCACAGTTTTAAATCATGTCACTTGTTTGTTTATAGCTCATAAGGTTGTGCTTCCGTGCCTTACTCCGACTTCATATGAGCTATGTTCTATGTGTACTAACTCTTCATGTTTTATCTTATGAGTACACTCAGTTGGCTTGGAACACATAAGCATTGTCTAACCCCTTGTGCTTACAGCTTTATGTTTATGTGAACCAAGCATGATCGAAAACCTCAACTCATATCTTCTGAATCTAAGTGTTGTCATCAATCACCAAAAAGGGGGAGATTGAAAGCATCTAGGCCCCGGTGTTGGTTTCAGCAATTAATGACAACACATAATTACCATGACTAACGTGTGTTTTGCAGAAACGTTGGTAAGTTAGGTCATGGAGATGATAACTGCTTTGGGCAATATGGTATTCATGTCCCTTGATGGAAATCATTTCGGTTTTCAAAGGATCAACGATAAGATTAAGGACAGTTAGTTCCAGATGTCAAGGTGTTGAGATACATCTGGAATAGTCGTTAGGATCTTTGTTTCTTCCTTTGACCGTACTATGAAGAGGGGCATGAGCGAGTAGCTTGACCTAGGTGAGTCTTGTGTTTAGGTGTGGTGCACACTTGTCAAACTTAGCACTAGGTAGCTCGAGAAAAGCTCAGAGTTTAGTTAGAAGCAACTTGGTTCAAGTTGCATCGCGTTTAGAAGACGTTTGAGCTGTTTACCTATGACCGGACGCGGTCCTGGTCATGACCGGACGCGTCCGATCAGTACTTAATCTTTACTGCGTTTTCAGCTGACTGACCAGACGCGGTTCTTGAGAGGACCGGACACCGTGGTCAGTCTGACACGTGTTCCAAAGGGTAAACAGGGTAATCGGACGCGACTGTGAAATGATCGGCGCGTCCGGTCATGTTCCAGTAAGGTCCCGTGGTGACCTGACGCGTCCGGTCACCTATGATCGGACGCAGTCATGTGTCCGGTCATGTTCTAGTAAGGTCCCGTGGTGACCTGACGCATCCGGTCACCTATGATCGGACGCGGTGGTGCGTCAGGTCAGTTTTCCAGAGAGCTCTTGCATGATCGGACGCGTCCGATCATCCTTGATCGGCGCGTCCGGTCATCTCAGACCGGCGTGTCCGGTCATCACAGATCGGCGCGTCTGGTCACTCAGCACAGGTTTCCGTTATTCGACCGTTACACCTGACCGGCGCGTCCGGTCATATCGACAGGCGCGTCCGGTCATATCGACAGGCGCGTCCGGTCAGTGCGCGTCTGGCTGTTTCAAAAGGTAACGGTTGGATTTGTTTGAGGGTCTATAAATACACCCTTTCCACCTCTTTTAGAGGTCTCTTGCTCATTTGTTCAGCTGAGAAACACCTTTAGAGTGCAAGAAAGTGCAAGAGCCCTAGTGAGGATAGAGATTTGCGAATCGAAGTTTGAGAATCCTCTCTAGTGACAAGAGTCTAGCAAGTGTGCATCCATCAATTCATTAGGCTCGTTGTGGTCAAGTGAGAGTTCTAGCTTGTTACTCTTGGTGATCGCCATCACCTAGACGGTTTGGTGGTGATTGGGAGTTTGGTGATCATCTGACGAGATTGTGGGTGACCCAACTCAAGTTGTGAGCGGTTTTGGGTGATTCGCCGCGACGGAGTGTCGAAGAATCAACCCGTAGAGAGCACTTGATCCTTGCGCGGATCAAGGAGGAGCTACACCCTTGCGCGGGTGCTCCAACGAGGACTAGTGGGGAGTGGCGACTCTCCGATACCTCGGCAAAACATCGCCGTGTTCCTTTTCCCTACTTTCAAGCATTTACTTTCTTGCATTACTTTCTTGCTTGTTTACTTTCCTAGAATTGCCTTGCTAGTCTAGGATTGGAACTTAGGGTGCAAAACTTTTATCGGTAGAATCACAAGAAACACAAGTAAGCACTAGGGGTGAAGTTTGGCTTATAGGATTTAATTCTTGCAATTAATTTTTAGAGAATCCCAATTCACCCCCCCTCTTGGGCATCTTGATCCTTTCAACCAACAAGTGATCACCACCTTGTGCACGTGTGTTAGCATTTTCATAATTATTTTCGAAGGTTTTCCAGTTAGCTCACTAGGCCCTACATGCAATGCACTTCATGAATTCACCTAGTGGCACCCGTGCGTCGAATAACCGGTAAGACTTCCCCTCTTAATAGTTTGACTATCGATCCTAAAACACTCACACCCTCTACGGTGTCTTGAGTGCAAAATAAAATGGTCCTATGGTTATACCTTTGCCTTGAGCCTATTTTGTTTTTCCAAAATATATGATCCACTTCATATCATCACATGACCGTCTCGATCCATCGACCTTGACTTCACTTGCTCTTCACTGTTGCATCGGTCCGTCGGCGCCAAGTCTTGCTCAAGCTTCACCATCGCATGGTCCTTCGCTTCGAAGCCTTGTCTTGCTCTTCACCTTCACAACCGGTCCATCGAGCCAAGCATCATCTTGGTCTTCATCATCTTGGTCACATGAGTCAATGTCATGTTTCATATTCAACGACCACCTTTATCTAAATCATCCACTTAGATACAAAGGTTAGTCCTAGGTTTCATCAATTAGCCAAAACCAAACTAGAGACTTTCACGGACGCGTTCTCTGTCTCGACCGGACGCGTCCGGTCAGTGCTGACAGTCACTGCGTTTCAACTTGGTTGACCGGACGCGGTCCTTGCGAGGACCAGACGCGTTGATCGTGTTGACACATGTCTTAGAGGGTAAAAGAACTATTTGGACGCGACTGGAAAATGATCGAACGCGTCCGGTCACGTTCCAGTAAGGTACTTTGCTGACCTAACGCGTCCGGTCATCACTAATCAGACGCGACCGAGCGTCAGGTCAAAGTACAGTAAGTTCCTTGCACGACCGGATGCGTCCGTTCACCCCTGATCGGTGCGTCCGGTCACTCAGCGCTGTCTATTAGATTTTCGACTGTTACATTCGACCCGCGCGTCCGGTCACGTCGTATTTTGCTGAGTTGGCAGGTAACAGTTGGATTTAACTGTGGGGTGTATAAATACATCCCCTCCACCTCTTTTAGAGGTCTCTCTTGCTTATTTGTTCAGCTGAGAAACACCTTTTAAGTGTAAGGAAGTGCAAGAGCTCTAATGAGGGTAGTGATTTGAGAATCAAAGTTTGAGAATCCCTCATTAGTGACTAGGGAGTAGCAAGTGTGCATCCACCTTCTCATTAGGCTTCTTGTGGTCAAGTGAGAGTTCTAGCTTGTTACTCTTGGTGATCGCCATCACCTAGACGACTTGGTGGTGATTGGGAGTTTGGTGATCATTTGACGGAGCTTGTGGATGACCCAACTCATCTTGTGAGCGGTTTTGGGCGATTCACCGCGATGGAGCGTCAAAGAATCAGTCCGTAGAGAGCACTTGATCCTTACGTGGATCAAGGGAGAGCTACACCCTTGCGCGGGTGCTCCAACGAGGACTAGTGAGGAGTGGCGACTCTCCCATACCTCGGAAAAACATCGCCGTGTTCCTAACCCTTACTTTCAAGCATTTACTTTCTTGTATTACTTTCATTGCTTGGTTTACTTTCCTAGAATTGCCATGCTAGACTAGGATTGGAACTTATGGTGCAAAACTTTTTACCGGTAGAATCACAAGGAATACTAGTAGGCACTAGGGGTAAATTTTGGCTTGTAGGATTTAATTCTTGCAATTGATTTTTTTAGAAAAGCTCAATTCACCCTCCTCTTGGGCATCTTGATCCTTTCACATTGGTGGTTCTCAAACTTGTTTGGTTGTGCTATCTTGGTCGCTAAACATGTAAATCACCCGTAGGTCCTCAATCTCTGTTCATGCCTCATCAGAGACAGTCCAAACGGGTCTAGACCCATGCTCATACGCTAAATGTGGCATACTGATATATGGGACTCAAATGTCAGCTACATCTCCCCGCTACTCACCTTCGCGCATCATCACACCCCCCCTCCCACACGCCTTGGCTCATGGCCCACTCCGCTTGGCTGCCACAGTCGCCACTATGTCATATCCCAAAATTTCCATTTTAGGTTGTGAATAGAAAACACTAAATAAAATCAACGATTTAATGAATTTTCCAAGATTTATTTTGTTGACAATTCAAAGAGTAAAAAATGTGGTTTATAAACAAGTCAATGTAATTTGTTTCTTTGCACTGATGCCTTTGCACTTATTTTACTGTGTGAAAAATAAATTTCTAAAATTCGATTAAGCCCTGAATTGGTTTTGTGTTATTTTTTAAAAAATAAATCTTGAAAACTTAGTTCTAAAATAAGTTAAATTTTGAGTTGCAAAATTTTTAAAACTGTATTTTAAAGATGTTAAGCATGCTTAGAAAAGGGTTTAAAATTTTTGAACTATTCTCTCAAAATATAGTTTTAAAAGGTTTTAAAAATACGTTCAGAAAGTAAAAAATACTTGAAATATGTTCACAATTGTATTTTATAATCATTTATAATAGTTTGGGAGTTTTCAAATTTAAATAGTCTGGAAAGTGGTTAAAAACCATTCCTTTCCTCCATTTTCTTCCTTGTTTCCGGCCTGTTTCTGCTCTTGGCCCGCGAAGCCCAGCCGCCTCCCTCAGCCCTGCCCTCTCCTTGAGCACCAACCGCGGCCCATAGGCCATAGCGCGCAGCTGCCCAGTGCCTTCATTGTCTCTCTGCCACCCGGGCCCGCGAGACAGTCCCTTCCCTCCCCCGTCTTCAAGCAGGAGGAGGAGCCAGGAGGCGGAGCCCAACGAGCACGAGCAGACCGTTCGATCCCGCAGCGCCCTAGTACTCCTCTCGCCCCGAATCGAGAGCGTCCCGTCCCGTGCTGACCGGCCCGGATTCGTTCGGATCCGGCCCAAATTCTGAGGCCCAGATGGCACCCTGTCCCTTCACCTGATGCGCGCACGGTCACACGAGGACGCGACGCACGAGACACGAGGTACGGTATGCTCGCTCTCTCTTCAGGGTGTGTTCACTTCGCGAAAAGTAGCTGAAAAGTTACTGTAGCACTTTTCGTTGTTATTTGGTAAAATTTGTCCAACTATGGATTAATTAGACTCAAAAGATTCGTTTCGAACTTTACAGACAAACTATGCAATTAGTTATCTTTTTTACCTACGTTTAATGCTCCATACATGCGTCGAAAGATTTGATGTGATGTGTGTAAGAGGAAATATTTTGGGTTGGGAGGGGAAGTGAACGCGGCCTCACCTTGTTATTATTCCTTTTCTTTTCAAGCATCTGCACTCCCTCTCTCTCAGCTGTCTCCCCTCGTCATTTCCTCCTAAAATCCCCAATCCTCGAATCGATTAAACCCTAAGCGCCATGGCGGGTGCCGGGTAGCGACGACTGCTGCCGGCCGGCGGTGCGCCCGCGCGACTTCTGAGCCCCCGGAAGCCGCCCCTGTCCCGGCTCCACTGTCGCCCCCCATCACTGGGAGAGTGGGAGTTCGGAGCCGCAGACGCTGGGGCGCTGGGTCACCGGGAGGGCGGAGGACGGGAAGGTGTGGCCGCAACCGCGAGACGCATCAACTCACGATGTCTCAGTCACCGGGAGGACGGGAAGGTACGTTTACCACGATGTTGATCAGTACCTATGTGTGTTCGATTTTTTTGTCTAGATCCTGGAGCTTTGACAAATGCAGAAGCGTAGATCGATTGATTCGAGGTTTTTGTCTCGGGAATACGAGATATTAGAAAATCCTGGCTCAAAGCCACCGAGTCGCGCGATCCAGAATCCGTTTCTCTTCTCCGTTTCATCTGGAAGCGATTCGTCCATGCCCATACGCCGTTGTGGGTGCAGAGTTTTTTATTCCATCGCTTTCTGTATGTATGCATGTATGTGATCGTCATCAGGAATCGAGGCCCATCGATGCTAGAATGCAGGGCTAGGTTGGATTCTTATCCCCCCCCCCCCCCCTTTCATGTCCCGTGTTGTAGGGTTGAAGAAATCCGTTTGATTCTTATCCATCCCCTTTCATTTGGATTGATGATGCTTTCATAGAAAATGATCAGCACAATCACTGTCCCCTATTGTGTGTGTTTGTGTGTATGGAAAAACAAATACTCCTGTGATACTGATATGTGACCAACTCTCTGCGTTTGTAGGCATATACTACAGCAGGCAGAGGAAACCTTCTGAGCGCAGTAGCAGTGTGTTTACACCCATAGCTGCAATGTATTCCGGTGGTCTTGCGCTTCCTGATGTGAGTAGGAGCCCCAATTTGGTATTTGGTAGCATGAAGAAGGATTGGGACAACATTCGTCACCGCAAGCTTCAATTGGTCAACTTCCTTGCTGGTCTGGAAACTGCCTCTGGAAATTCTGCGCTAGCTGGCAAAATCGTGGAGCCAACTGAACAAAAAGAAAAGGGTGACATAATAGTTCTTGATTCAGATGATGAGGATGGAAACGGTTCAGAATACAATAAGTTGGCATCTGGGGTGAACAAAGATCTCAGAACATCTGAAGTGGCTAGTAATATCACAGAAAGGATGGCGTTTAATAAGAGCCAGGCATTTGAAACTATGCATGCTTATGGAGACAAGAACACGCAGATTGTTCCATATGGTCAAGGTTCTGCTTTAGTGAATCAGTTTCCTTTGCAAACCAGTTGGCAACCGTCTATTCAGTTTGAAAGAGTTGTGTTGCAGAAAAGGCCTGAGGAACAGCGAATGCGAGATCTTGTGGTATGACCTTCCAATTCCAGTTTGTTAAACTAACATATTCTTTTTAACTTCTTAATATAATGATGTGCAGCTCTCCTACGTGTTAGAGAAAAAAAAAGACTAATATTAACTTATATAAATCTTTGTTGTTGTGCTTATTCTACTATATGTGTACCATGATGAAAGACTCTGCATTCCAACTCTTAACTCGTGTTTCTCATTCTAGGCTGCTAGCATAGCGGAGAAGAGAGCAGAAACACAAATGTTCCTTTCACTTCCTACGGAGAAAAAGCGAAGGAGATCAGACCTCAGTTTGCTGATGCTCGACTCATTTGTCCCTAAACAAAGAAGAAAAGGTGACACAGGTCTAGCAGCAGCTGATTTGCCATTGGATTTACAACAAACTGCTACATCACCAGAACCAGAACCTGACATGGCTATAGAGGAAGAAGAGAAACATAAAAATGAAAGTGATGGTCTTGAGGATTATTGGAAAGATTTTGCATTGGCTGTTGAAAGCGCAAAGGTATGATTGTGAACCACAGATATTGATTTATATTGCAGTGCCACATGAAAATCTTCGATTTTTTTCCCCAGTTGACTGCTAGTTCTGCTTGTGAGTACATGTTGTATCATCTTTTTTTTTAATACTGAACACTGATCTTTATGGAGCATTTTCTTGCTAATACATTATATTTTGCCTGCTTGCTGGCAAGAAATACACTCGATTTTTCAATGTAAGGTCAAGTCAACCATGTGTACCTGCAAGTAAACAAAAGATCCCAAGAACTTTTTCGCTGTTGGTATTGTGGTAATTTTCATGGACGACCGTAACAGTGACTACAGATATTGATTTGTAATTTTCAATTGTGACTTGTATTGTGGTAATTTTCAACATTGTGGTAATTTTCAATTGTGACTTGTATTGTGAAATGATAATTCCCAAGAAAAGGGGGTTCTCATTATACAAGAGCTAAGTGTTTAAATAATTCACTGAGATTCATTAGCTAAAGTGTTCAAAAATGCATTCCTTACTGTTCAGTTCAATTGTTAGTCACCAGTTGTACTGTTTGTGATTTGGTTATATTTATTGGTCCAGCTTGACGAAGTTGATGAGGCGGCAAATGAAAACGAAGATGATGGAAAGATGGAGGACATCGACTGCAATCATGACATTCGGATTCATGAAGATTTGGGCCATGTGTGCCGTGTGTGTGGTATGATTGTGAGAAGAGCTGATTCAATAATTGATTATCAGTGGAAAAAGGTTTGTAATTTGTTTAAGATATATGAGGCTTTTCCAGCTCTCTAGTTCATTTTTCCATAAAGTTTTTTTTATACATGCATATAGTTTTTGCCGTGTGAAAATTCTAAGCACAGTCACCGAGTTGGGGTGTTCTTTTTTTTTGGCAAAATGTCTGGTAGTTAATTTTAATTCTCTAGTTCTACTTCATGCACCTTATAGTTTCAAGTTTTGAACACCTGTGCTGTTAACCTATCTGCTCATTTCATGTGATATGCACTAGTTCCATACTCGTTCACATACTCTTTACAGTTTTAACTTTTGAACACTTTGTTAGCTTATCTTCCTATTCTACTTGATATGCACAAGTTCTATAGTCTGCCTTTATAATTTGGGTATCCTCACCTTGTATGCACATGGAAAGCTTGTGAATATAAACTATCGAGAATATCAAAACCATCATCGTCGGCAATGCCAACTAATATCAAACAATAGAAAACTATTGGGATTTAACTCAGTGTTTTTTAAATAAATGTTTGCTTCCAGATTAACCTTGAAATTAGGGCATTTTGCTGGAAGCCTGAGACTACAGGAGGGCTTGTGTTTTTTATTTTTCTCCCCTGAATAACTTGCTAACTTAAGGGGGTGTGTTTTGCTATTATCTCTTTGATCTGGTTATTACTGTTTACTCTTTAGCAATCGGGGATATTTTACTCTGTCTCTTGTTTGGGTAATGGTTGTTACTGTGTATGATATAGTTTCTGTCGTTTCGTCGATGTTATGGCTTTACTGTCAAGATGTACATGAGTTATGACATAATATACAACATGCTAGTATTGGCTCAGGAGCAACTGTTTGACAACTTCATAAAGTAACTTCAATTTTATATTATAATCATGAAGCATGCGTGTAAAGTCTGAATAGAATTGGAGAAAGCGAGTGATTTTCATGACTACTTATCTTTTTCAGGCTTCAAGGAGAAAAACGAATTGCTATGGAGGACATTCAAAGGATGCTGATGAGATAGACTGTAGTACTGTTAAACTGTCTGAAGATTTCATAATCGCAGATGTTGCTATTCATCCTAGACATGCTCAGGCAATGAAACCGCATCAGTTGGAAGGTTTCAACTTTTTGGTTAAGAATTTGATTGGAGACAAGCCTGGAGGTTGCATTCTGGCTCATGCCCCAGGTTCTGGGAAAACATTTATGCTTATAAGCTTCATTCAGAGCTTCATGGCAAGGTATCCATCTGCAAGGCCCCTTGTTGTGCTGCCCAAAGGGATACTAGGTACATGGAAGAAAGAAATTCAAAGATGGCAAGTGCAGGATATACCATTGTATGATTTCTACTCTGTTAAGGCTGAAAAAAGAGTAGAACAGTTGCAAATCCTCAAATCTTGGGAAGACAAGATGAGTATACTGTTTCTTGGATATAAGCAGTTCGCCACAATCGTCACTGATGATGGGGGCAGCAACGTCACAGCTGCATGTCGGGACAGGCTGCTTAAGGTTCCCAACCTTCTGATACTTGACGAGGGTCATACACCTAGAAATCGGGAGACTGATGTACTAGAATCGCTAAATAGAGTGGAAACACCACGCAAAGTGGTTCTTTCAGGTACACTTTTCCAGAATCACGTTGAGGAAGTCTTCAATATCTTGAATCTTGTTCGCCCAAAGTTTCTCAGGATGGAATCATCCCGCCCTATTGCCAGACGTATAATGAGTCAAGTTGAGATATCTGGTAGAGGTTCAAAAGGGTTTGCTGATGCCGCATTCACTGAGGCAGTTGAAGGAACCTTGTTGAATGATGAAAACTTCAAGAGAAAAGCACATGTTATTAGAGGTCTTAGAGAACTAACAAAGGATGTGCTTCACTATTATAAGGGCGATATCTTAGATGAGCTGCCTGGCTTAGTAGACTTCAGCGTGTTTTTGAAGCTCACACCCAAGCAGAAAGACATTATTCGCAACAAGTTAGAATCACATGATAGGTTCAAAAGAAGTGCAGTAGGGACTGCACTGTACATTCATCCCTGTCTTTCACAACTTTCAGAGGTTAATGCTGAGAACAGGGCTAGCACCTTGAGAGATGATTTAGTTGATAGCCTGCTGGATTCTATCAATGTGAAAGATGGTGTGAAGGCCAATGTTTTCATGAATATCCTGTCACTTGCTAATTCTGCAGGAGAGAAAGTACTTGCTTTCAGTCAGTATATCCTTCCCATGAAATTTTTTGAGAGGCTGCTGGTTAAGATGAAGGGCTGGCATGTGGGGAAAGAGATTTTTATGATCTCTGGTGATACTAGTCAAGAAGACAGAGAAGTGGCAGTGGACCATTTTAACAACTCTGCCGATGCAAAAGTTTTGTTTGGTTCTATCAAGGCATGTGGAGAGGGCATCTCCCTCGTCGGTGCATCGAGAGTTGTCATTCTAGATGTACACCTAAACCCATCTGTCACCCGTCAAGCGATTGGGCGTGCATTCAGGCCTGGACAGCAGAAGAAGGTGTTTGTATACAGGCTTGTAGCTGCTGATTCTGATGAGGAAAAGGTCCATGAGACAGCATTCAAGAAAGAAGTCATACCGAAGCTGTGGTTTGAATGGAGTGAGCACTGTACTACTGAAGACTTCAAGCTTGGTCAAGTTGATATTGATGACTCTGGGGACAAACTATTGGACACTAAAGCAATCCGCCAGGATATCAAAGCTCTGTATAGAAGGTGAACCCCCTCTCTCAATCTCAATATTGCTTTGCATGCTAGTAGCCTCATCTAGTGTCTTTGTAGGTAAGGTAACAAGCTTTGTGGCCACTGGACACCAGGTAAATATTGCAATGCTGATTGTTGAGCTGATCCTTGACCTGAGGTAAGAGAGTTTTTCCTGTACAATCGCGCTTTAAATTACATCATGAAGACAATGCTCCCTGTTCCGTTTCATTCCATGATAGCAGTGTTTTCTTTAACAGATACTGTTCTCTCTACAGGGTGCTACAGTGGCTACGTTGCGCGTCGACAGATTCTGAGTTTGCTCTAAACTAGGGCTTTCCGTTATTGTCATTTCAAGCTATATCTGTGGAATGGCTTCTTTTCTTTGTAGTATGTGCCGACATGGGTCAGAACTTGGGTCAGCAGTCAGCTGATCCTCTTGACTCGTTTCTTGACTCTTAGGCCAAGTTTCAGAGAATTAACTGCCATGGTATTTAGCCTTAAGTAAATATTCTGTTCGTGATAATAATAACTCAGTAAACCTAATTGGTCTTTGTGCGGTTGTGTTGGTTGTTCTTGAGCGTTGGAATTTACCTGGTGCCCTGTTTATGTTGTAGATGCTATGCAGGTGTCACTCTTGATTTGTTTGCATGTAGAATCGAGAAATGCTACACTCTGGAAAGCTCAGTTTGTTTTCCCCTAGATGCTATGCAGGTTGTGTTGATTTGTTTGCTCAGTTTGTAGAATCGAGAAATGCTACACTATGCAGGTGTTTTTCATGTGTCTTTGTGGAATCGGGAACAAATGTAATGTAAGGGATCTGAGATATTATACAGATCGTTTTTGTTTTCCTATGCCAATCAGGAAAAGGGAAAACTAGGGGAAAGGCAAGTAAAATAGGCAGGCAAAGTTGTGCAGTGCAGGTGACTCGATTTGTCGTCGGCATTATTAGAAAACAAATGATCTCATTCAAGCATTATAGTTGGTTAGGTACCAGTCCCCAATGGAGGTATAGTGCGCCCGAACCACGGGTATCCAAGTCACATTGCAGGCCTCCATGGCCAAGCCCACGCGATGCTACACGGTTTGGCATTGTTTCACTGTTAGGATAAGGTTGCAACTTGCCAAAAAAAATTTAAATAATATTTGTAATGGATAATTGCAAATCTAGTAGCCGATAGGGTCCTGTCGGTCATTGGATTGCCGATAGGGTCCTTATCGGGGCCGACAGGTCCCACAGCCTGCGACCCGCCGGCTTTTGGGTAGCCGACGTGCCCTAACGGCATTTAGCTGGCCGTGGCCGGTAGGCCACTACATCAAGCCTGTCGGCTGCCCAGCACCCAATTACACTATTTCATGCGAAAACTACATGGTTCGTTCCTGAAAAGCGTATGAACCTGCAAAGACAACGTCGTTTGTCCGCTGAATTGTCCTTTGCCTCGATGCAGGCGTCGAAAGTTATTGGAGCGTTGCCTCCATTAAATGGTTGTAAAGCGACTAATACAGTTCCAAGCATCATAAATCCAAGAGTACATTAGTTCACATCCGTGCAACCATACGACTAATATAGGTCAACCACCACGATGCCCACATTTGACAGCCTATGCTTCTCGGTGACGAATCTGTGTCATAGGCTAAGTGAGCTGGTCTGGAGGACGGCACTAGCATGCCGGCAGGGTCAACTCTATAGGCTGAGTACCCTCCTGAGTCGGCTGAGCCAGCAGAGGTGCAACCAGTCTAAAACTTGTTTTCGGCTATAATTTAACGGCGAATTCAGTCCTGTGTCAAATAACAGGAACTCGCTAAGGTCTACCCCGTTGTCCCTATATCTGATTTCACCGTTGCTATAGTAAATTCTGAAAGGGGGTAAATCGGTCGACATTCCTGTTCGCATTGTGCAAAATATTATGTAAGTTAATTGAGGTACCATGAAAATTTTGGCCGTAGACCTAAGCTTAACAACAACTAACCCTAACCCTACCAAACAAAAAGTAATAAATAATCTAAACCTAACCCTAGCCCTGGAAAAATAAACTAAACTAACAAAATCAATCTAAACTAACCCTAACCCCTAACCATAATAAAATAAAGTAATCTAAACTAAACTAATAAAATAAACTAACCCTAAATAACCCTAATAAACTAACCTAATTTAACTAAATCTAACTACTAAACAAAACTAACAATCCTAACTAAACTAACTACACAAATCCTAACTACACTAACTACATTTAACAAAACTAACAAAACCTATCTGAACTAACTACATTTAACAACAAAAAAACACATATCTATGACGAGGCCGGCGAGGTGCAGCGCCAGCCCAGGTGCAGCGCCGGCGGGGTAGGGGTGGCGGCGTCAAGCCCACCACCAGATCCGGCGGTCGCCAGCGAGGTCGGCCCGGCCGCGCGACGGCAGGGCGAGCGGCGGCAGGCAACGGCGCAGCCGAGAGAGAGAGGGAGAGGCGAGCGAGGGAGAGAGAGAGAGCGAGCGAGCGAGGGAGAGAGGCTGCGGTAGATATTTTGTGGCCTCTCAGCTCACGGTTGGCCGATAAGACCCTATCGGCTCTCCATGGGCCGACAGGCCAATCGGCCCGATAAGGGTACATTGGCCGGCCATGTCTGGCCTGGTCAGGGGCCCAGTCAGCTACTGCCCTGCCGATAGGGTCATGTTGGCCCGCTAGTTGCCGATAGGGACCTAGCCGACAGGATACTATATTTACAATTCTCACAATTCAAATGCTATATTTGCAATTATTCATTAAAAATATTATTTTTTAAAAAAAATCACAACTTGCAACATGTGGAAAATCTTTTTTTTGCGAATAACCAATATGTTGTTTATAAATGGAAAAAGTCTACTTAACCCCTGAACTATCAGCTAGTGTCTAACCTACACCCCAACTATAAAACCGTCTGTTTTACAGCCTGAACTTTTCAAAACCGTTCAAAGTACACCCTGGAGAAGTTTTGGACGTCGGTTTCGCTACAGTAACCATGATTTTGCTACAGTAATGACAGTTTGACTTTTTCTTTTTCTATTTATTTCCACTGAATCTTTGAAAAATCATAGTAAATTACAGAAAAATCATAAAATAGAAAATCTATTTTTTTGGACTCCACATGAGTAGATCTACACAATGAACATATAATATAGTATGTTTTGGTATAAATTTTTTCTGTAGTTTTAAATTAGTTAGAAAATCAAATTTTATCTGTAATTAATTGGAATAATTCATAGCTACAGCTTCTATGGTCCAATTGTGGTGAAATTTTTATGATAGAGTTATTATTATATGCTTGAACTATAGTAAAAATTTCATACTCATTGGATCATATAGAACTTAGTTATAGATTTATTTAGGTTTATGTTTAGGTTTATGCTTGTTAAATATAAATAAATCTATAACTAAAGTATATGTGATCCAATTAGTATGAAATTTTTACTACAGTTCAAGCATACAATAATTAGTTCACTATAAAAATTTAACCACAATTAGACCATAAAAGTTGTAGCTATGAATTATTCCAATTAATTACAGACAAAATTTGATTTTCTAACTAATTTAAAGCTATAGAAAAAATTTGTACTAAAGGATACTATATTATATATTCATTGTGTAGATCTACTCATGTGGAGTCCAACAAAATTAGATTTTCTATTTTATGATTTTTTTGTGATTTACTATGATTTTTCAAAGATTCAGTGAAAATAAATAGAAAAAGAAAAAGTCAAAACTGCCGTTACCGTAGCAAAACCATGGTTACTGTAGTAAAATCGCCGTCCAAAACCGCTCCAGAGTGTACTTTGAACGGTTTTGAAAAGTTCAGGGTGTAAAACAAACGGTTTTATAGTTAGGGTGTAGATTAGACACTAGCTGATAGTTCAGAGGGTTAAGTAGACTTTTCCAATATGTGTGCTATGCTGAACTTAGGAAGACATAATAAACACACATGCACATGCAGTGTATAAATACATATATGTACATGTACAATGAATAACCATGTACAGGAACGTGCGGTGCTACAGAAGTCGCGTGTACTTGCTTACACGAGTCATGCATCCACGTGGGTGTGTCTACTATGCTATACTACGTACTCATCACCCACTTACCTACACATGAGTACGCCTAACTAACACGTGACTTTGCTATCCGTCATATATCATCCATCGTGCCATTGATCAACTGATTGCATTGGTCACGGACTGATAGAAACTAACAATGTTTCTGTGACCAAACAAAAAGTAACATTTTTCTCGAAGGAACAAAAAAAAAAGTATTCCCTTCATCTTGGAAAGGATACATATAGAGTAGTTCTCAAACAGTGCTAAGTCCAACGATTCGAAGGTTAACCAAATTCACATAAAAATATACTAATATTAATCATACTAAAAATATCATTTGATCTATCATGAAATATATTTTAATAAGATAAATTTAAAATAGTTGGACTTTGATCAGATCTAAAATTATATTTTTAAAGACATAGATAGTACTTTCTAACGGCCTGTTCGTTTCACTGGTTTATTGTGAGAGAAAAACACTGTTGGATGGCTGCTGATTCTGCTGATAAGTCCAAACGAACAGGCGTAAGAAGCTTGCTGATCTGTTGTCCTTTTTCCCTGTCATTCTGACGTCGCTGCAGGCGGTTCTAAGTACCCTCCGTCCCTATATGTATGTCGTCCGGGAAGCGTGTTTGTGAGGAAAACACGGTTTTTTAGAGACAAATATTTAGAGACAGAGGGAGTATTTCATATTATTTTTAGCTAGCGTTGTTTGTTACTGCAAATTATTTAAATATTTAACAATGCATTAGAAAATATGCATGGTTTTCTCGTCAAATTTTACTATGTTATTAAAGGCAGGTGTACGGTATACCTTTTTTGTGGGCGCACGCAGAGGGAAGGCAGCAGGGTGTGTACGTTCAGCTACCATTCTAGTACCTCCTGCTACCTGCGACTTGAGTGTGCAAGATAGGGCCTGTTTAGTTTTCAAAAATTTTCTCAAAAATTTTCAGATTTTTCGTCACATTAATTTTTAGACACATGCATGAAGCATTAAATATAGATAAAAAATAAAACTAATTACACAGTTTAGTTGTAAATCACGAGACGAATCTTTTAAGCCTAGTTAGTCCATGATTGGACACTAATTATCAAATAACAACAAAAATGCTACAGTCTGATACAGTGATTTTTTGCAAAAAAAATTTGCAAACTAAACCGGCCCTAGAGTACTGCACGGGCACGGTGGATGCAGTCACATTAACAATTGAAGAACATCCAGATCTGTAGGCCCGTGCAATAAAAAAAATTGTTAAATGAGTGAATCTCTAAAATATATAGTAAATTAAAATGGAATGGATTTGTAGGTACTTACGAGAATCTGGTAATCAAACCAGACATTTTTGTTCTATTATTATGATAGGCATCATGTTGTTCTTCTCTTATATATCTAGTGTAATGCATCCTCCATTCCTGATACGACCAGCATCAGTGAAAAATTTCAAATAAAAAATTCATTGTTGTAACAGTTTTTAAATTTAAGAAAACTTGATTTGATTCTAAACTTAAATTATAGTATTATTTTTGGTACGGAACGAGTAGCTTACAGTTAGGCGTTAGCGTTGACAGTTGATAGTCGGCCATCCAACAGCTGTTGGGTGTTGTTGGCTGGTGTCGGGGCTACACTCCACTACAACCGTACAACGTGCCAGCACAGCAGGGGACTGGGCGTCCGTGTGTAAGAAGAACAAGGGCAGTTTGGTCATTCCAGTAGTAGTGCCGAGCGCACGTCTCGAAGCCGGAAAGCAAGGGGTGTGCTTCGTTCGTGCTTTCCTTCGGTGGGTCGCTGCTTTAACTAGCTGAAAACAGATCGGATACGGACGGATATCATTGATATTATATTTGTTTTTATATTTATATTCGGATTCGGATTCGAATACGGATAGTATAAAAAATACTGGATAGGATATGATTGGATATCGACATCATAAATATGTGATTTAAATATTCGGATACGAATACGGTATCGGATATTAAATATCCGGACTCGGATACGAACGGATTAAAACCCCTCTAAACGGATTCGGTCTCGAATACGGTCGAAAAATATTCGTACCGTTTTCATCCCTGGCTTTAACACATTTCAGCAGGAGTTTTAGCTTTAGCTTAAATTATGGCCTAGAGACCTATAGGGTGTATGCACGCTGGGTGGTATTCCACGTCATTAAGAATTTTTTATATAAAAAAATTAACATGTAGTTGCTCCGCTCTAAAATAACTTTTTGCAAATCATAGTACAAAGAGGACGATGTATATGTACATATATTCATTCCTATAAACGCGCATTCTATCTCTATAACATCTCTGAAAGATTTAGCTATTAGGTCTCAACATTGACAAAGTCACCATGTCGCCTCACAATTGATAGACACGTCACGTACCACTATAAAGAATGATGCTATATATTAAATTTTGGAATAAATTCATAAAATTGCAAGCTACCCATTAAGTCAAAAACTTTGAACCCATAAAAAACCTAATCCTTCGAAATTGCTCGTAAGGGTAAGATGTTAAGGGTGAGTGAGGCAAGGTATATGTGTGGATGTCTTCACCAATCTCAAGATTTGCTAGACCAGCTTAGGTCTCCGAAGGTGCTCATAAGTGTACCGTGTGTATATCTTCATAGGCCTCAGTATATATGTATGTATGTGAGCATCCATCCCCACTAGATTTCGAGAAAAAAATCTTAAAGTAGTTTATTTGTATTTAAGAAAATGACATTTTGCATTCGATGTGATTCATCCTCATTTATTGTACTATGTACTATGATGTATCAATAGATTGTACATAATGTACTACGGAATATATGGGCACCCCCGTACATCAGTACATGATTAGCTTCCGTCGGGGTTCACAGTTGACACGTCGGCCAGCCTCCAGCAGCACCCATTTTCTGGTGTGTCTGGGCAGGGGGGCAACTCGCCAGCGGCAGGGACCGGGCGCAGGCAAGAAGAAGGAGGGGCAGTTTGGTCATTGTAGTAGCAGTGCCGAGTGCATGTCTCCAAGCCGGAAAGGGTGCTTCATGCCTTCGTGCTTTTCTTCAGTGGGTTGCTGCTTTGATACATTTCAGCAGTACCTTTAACTTTAGCCTAACCAAATATCGAGCACTATTTATGGGCCCTAGTGTATGCACACTGCATGGTGTTCGGCACATAGTAGGTGTTCATGGAGACCATTTTATGTAAAAGGTCGAGCTTTATATAATAAAAATGGTGTGCTAATACTAATAAATACAAACTAACTTATTATGGCTTGTTTGGATCCTAATTATACTATACTAGTAAATTTTAATAATATATAGACCATTTGGATCCCTTTGAAGAGAGATTATATGATTATTAAAATCTTATGGTTAGACTGTAATAATCCAATCCATAATCTGAGATGTTTGAGTCACCTTCTGATTTTTTTATTTGATTAATAGTATAATTCAGTTGGGATCAAACACCCTCTTGCTTTATAGTAAACTTAAGCATTGTATTCTCCTTAGATTATTCTCGGTGCATAGTACTCTGGAAAACATGCAAATATAGGTTGCGTGCCAGATAAAGTTAGTCACGTTTGACCAAGTTTTTAGTGAACAATATTCATATTTATGACTCCAAATTAATTTATTATGAAAATATATTTCATATTCGATCTAATAATATTTATTTGATAGTATAAATATTTATAGTTTTTTATCTATAATTGGTCAAACATGATATACTAAAACATGGTACTGTGCTGGATGGAGGGAGTATCATCGATATTATCTTGAATCTTACCTTGCATTCTTCTTTTTCGTTGCTATTGCAAGAGCCAATGGTGAAAATTTGATCTTTCCTCGAAACCAAAAAGAAACTTTATAGAAAAAGGCAGAATGACCATTTTGGTCCCTGAACTATTTTTTGAGGCTCAGTTTCATCCCTTAACTTTCAAAACGGTCATTTTAGTCCCCAAACTCACTTTTAGGCTTAATTTCATCCTAGAAGATGATCGTTTCAGTCCTCAAACTTTACATTTTGGGCTCAATTTCATCCATAAAGTATCAAAAGTGTATTTCAGTCTTTAAACTTTTATTTCCAACCCAATTTTGTCTATCCAAAAAGAAAATTTTATATTTTAGACATAATTTCATCCATGGATTATCAAAATGGATTTTGGCTCAACTTCGTCCTTTGTCCAGCACCACATGCGATTTAAGATTGATAGTCATCGTTAGGTACTATTGTCCCTAGTGTCGCCCTAACTACCGAATCAGATAGCACACTTTTAACATTTATATTCATATTCTAATATAAATAAAAATATAGATCTAAATATTCTTAAATATGACTTATTGTTAGCCTATGGATAAAAAATTTTATTTTATACACAAATGGTTATTAGTTGGGCCTAACTCTAAAAGTAGCTAATAAAAAATTATAGATCTATTATTGTTTCACTGTCCAAGTTTCTTAAGGAACAAATGCATTCGAAGCAACTATAATTGCTAAAAAAAATGATTTAGTAGGATATATATAATATATACTTTTGATAGTTTATGGATTAAATTGAGCCCAATATATAATGTTTGAGGGCTGAAATGATCATCTTTATAGTTCTAAGACGAAATTGAACCCAATATATAAAATCTGAGGACTAAAACGATCATATTTATAGTTCTAGGATGAAATTGAGCCTAAAAGTATAGTTTTAGGACTAAAGGTCGTTTTGAAAGTTCAGGGATGAAACTGAGCCTTGAGCAATAGTTCCGGGACCAAAACGGCTATTCTGCCATAGAAAAATTGATAGTGTTAATAAAGCAAACATTGAGCCAGAAAGCAGAATTTGGCTTGCCTGCACTAATAAGCTCTTTTTTCCTTGCAATGTGTAGATTTGACCATACCAAATTCATCCAAAATGTATGCGCATGTTTTTTTTTCTTTTTTCATACATACATCCATTGGGCCCTTCCAAATCTCCAATTGGATGTTTCTTTCACATGGGTTTTTCTTTAAAATTATGAAAACCGGTATCCAAAACGACAAGAATGTATGCTCTCCATTTATTTTACGCCAATTAATCAAGACTTGGAGAAAACTTATAATATTTTACTGATGTACCTAATAATTTGTAGATCGAGGAATATGACTTTTGTAACACCCCAGGTGTTTATCATCAGTTAAGCAAGGGTTTTGGAGTTCAAACATGACATGTGAAGTGGTAATGGAGATGTCGAAGCCAAGTCTATGGAATAGAGTCCCAACTTAAACTTGAATATTGCACCATCGCTTACATATAGACCCTATTAAAAATGTATGCTTGGGTGGTGTTATTACAATATCTTCATATGTCTCACCTTAATACCTATCTATACTGGTCACTGGAAAAGTTTCATGAAGTTTAGAATCAAAAAGTCACATGAAATGATAAGTTCTATTCCTATTGGAATTGCACCATTAAGTGAATGGAATTATAGATCATCAACCAAATCTTGCAAACTTGCCCAAATGCCTCTAGATGAACTCTACAACAAAAGTCATAAAGGGTTCATGTTGAGAGCTTGCCCAGAAAATGCCTCAATCAGCCTAAAACTCTAGTTTGAGCTTTATCGGGATGCTACTTTGACCAAGGTGGAACTGCAGATTTTATTCAAGATATAAGGTTTGACCTTTAAGCAAAGTTGAAGATTAGGATGTGTACAACAAATGTTATTTTTGGACCAAGTCATGATTCAACCTCTAAGTGGTTCAAACAATGGACTCAAGATTGAAAGAAATGCTGTTTTCAGCCTTAAGAAAATTCTAAGTCTAGAAATTCATCGACACCGGCATTGGCGTCTCGCGTTCTCCGAAATTCGTTCAGCAACTCAAGTTGACCCAAAAGTGAAAGTTGGAGTTAACTCAATGGAGAAGAGCATACAAAAAGTTGGGTTCAGTTTGACCGAGTCTTGACCTCCAAAGGCGAGTTTCTGTGACCATTTTCAACGCGTTGACATTGCCATATTGGGGACTAATTACCCGCTGATCTATTGCTCTACTGGCCAAGTACCCTAGATGGAAAACGAAGAGCATCAGTAGGCCATCAAACTTCGTTTTAGGCCCGTCGACTAATTCAGCCCGGAAGCTGGCCCAAAACGCGTTCCACACCGGCCACTTCACCACGTGACGCGTGTCTGGACGTGGTGACCATGCACAGAGCGAGCCCCCACCATTGCCAGGAGCTGCTGCCGCGCGTCCTCCTTCATGCCGCGTGCCCCTGTGCCCCTGCACCCTCAAGGGCAGACGCCTGAGCCCCCTCCCTCACCTCCCCACTCCCTCTGCCTCTCTCTCGCCTCTCCCTTGCTTTTGTCGTGCGCCTGAACGCCGCCGCCATGGCTGCCATTGCTAAACGGCAGAGCTTCTCCTAGCCACCGCTGCTCTCTCTTTTGCGCCTCTTCCGTCCAACCAACGGCTCTGCGGCATCTCCCTCCCCCGCCCTGCATGCACGCCAAGGCCCTAGCCGCCGAGCTCACCGGTGTCGGTGTGTCGTCGTCCCTGCTCGCCTCTTCATCGTGGCCGCACTTGGCCAGAGGGCCACGGGCTGCGGCTGGCCACCTCACTAGCACGGCTGGCCCTTGCCATCGGCCCGCCGGCAGCTGCCGGCCAGGCGCTTCCCACCTCCGGCCGTCGCTTCGCCGCCGTCGTGCTCTCCCCGTCGAAGCCGTTGTTCTCCGTTCGGTGAAGAAGATGAAGGACCAAGCTGCGAATAGAAGCTTTTTCTTAGGTCCAGATGCAAAGTTCGTGACTCACATGAACAGTACCAAACAGTACAAGCAGAGCGCTGATTGATTCCTAGAAACTCTAGGGGCCTCGAGGCAAAAGTGTTTTCCTTTTCCCTTTTTTTCTTTTTCTTTTATGCAGATTTTGGCTAAATCTTTGGAAACTAATATCTCATGCTAGGAAGCTCCAAAAATAGAAAATGAGGACTTTTTGGAATCCTTGTGGAATTATCTATGCAGTGGATCTATAATATGTTATGTTTTAGTTTAAAGTTGTAGTTCTAAAAATAGATCTTTGCATCTAGGTTTTCATTGCTAGTTGTATTTGTCATTTTAATAACTGCAAATTTAGAGCTTGAAATGAAGTAAAATTTTTGTGGCATGCTACTCATTTGATGTTTGATGTGTGGTAATAATTTCATGAATTTTGGGTATTGTAAGAGTGAGTTATTAATGTATCTTGCTCTCATATGATTTATTGTAATATACATTTGTCTTTTTCATAGAGGTTGATATACAAGTCCAAATGGCTTTAAATTTGGATAGTATACTATTGGGAGCATATGTAGGTCACTGTAATTTTGGTAGAATTTATTGTGCACTTTTGATATATGTTCATAATTCCACCTAATTATCTAAATAAATTAAGAAAGTGTATTAAAAGAATTTATTTAGGGATGGACACTATGTTTTATGGTGTTCATTAGTCATATGTGACATGTTGGTAAAGTTGGTTTTGTCCAATTATATGTTTGCAACATAAGTTAATAATTATTTCTTGCAAATGAGGTTTCTAGACAGATCTGGGAACTTAGCAAAGTTCTTCTTGATAATATGCTTTGTTGTGAAACTTGTTTATACAAAAGTTATAGATAACTCATGTATATAGCTGCTGTTAAAATTTGGTGGCATTTGTCCATGTGGTTTAGGAGTTATAGCTGTTTAAAGTTGGATTACAGAATTGTTTGCTCTCTGTCTTGCTAGACCAGTTTCTGTGTTTGTGTAAATTTGACATGTGAAACATTGGAATCATGCTGTGATGATTATAAATGAAATGTATAGAATTTTATAATCTTTCTAGAATGTCTTCTTGCAAGTCTTTTAGATTTATAAAACTCCAGATATGATAGATTTATGAAGCTACTGTTTGCTAGTCCAGAAATTGGCATATTCAGTTATCGTTGTTGCTTCACCTTGACTTGCTTTGCATGTTGCTAAGTGTGATTCATGTCTTTGGTGATGAAGTTAGTACACCTGAGACTTTGTAAATCTTGTGTCATGTTTGGTATTGTTTTCCTTGCTATCTTAGCATGATAGGTCGTGTGATGTTTAATTAAGCAATGTGAAGTGCTTATGTGTATTTAGTATAACCTTGTACTTGCCTTGTTTAGTGTGTGATGCATCATCCATTGTATTTCCATGTATTTATACACTTGCATCTTACATCTCATCTAGGTACGCTGGATGCACCACGTGAAGGACGAGATGTGGAGCCTAACCCGAAGATGGTGTTTGGTGGACCTATCTCGAAGACGGAAGGACTGGACAGGTGCTAGCATGGGAGGTGCTCGCCAAGCGAGTGTCATCTAACAACTACTGACTTGTGTCGGATCTCAGGCAAGCCCCAGAGCATTATAAGCATCCTAATTTCTGAAAATACAATCAAGTATATATGTTATATGTATTGTTGTATTAAGTAATAGGTGTTGAATGAAAACACTTGCTGCATATATATCCTGTACTTATCCAGAAAGTATACCTTGAATCCTATATATATATATATATATATATATATATATATATATATATATATATATATATATATATATATATATATATATATATATATATATAGCACGGTTGGCTATATTTGCTATCGTGGAAAAGAACCATGTGTCAATGAAATAAAATGAGACTGGACGGGATGACTATAGTGAAGCAACAAGGCATGGAGGTCTTGGGTGTGGATCTATCCCCGTTTATGTCGATTAAGGACCAAATTTTTGGAGCCTTTCCTAATCATGTTGAACGCATGCTTCTCTCTTAGTTGGACGGGTCTGGAGACCGACCACGAAGCCGAGTAGCTCAACTCAGGCCGGGAGTCGGTAAGTATAAAGTGCGCCTCAGAAGGGAGCCGTAGGCGTGAGTCCAAGGACATGTTAGTTAAAAGTCCTGATCGTCCTGGCAGAAGGGTAATCCCTGAGAGTGCTGGCGCTGACTGAACCCGCGAAGTTGGTTCCTGAGTTGTACCAAATGTGACCTAATGCTCCTCGATGGAGGAAGTCATGGGTGAGAGTTAGGAATACCCCCTCAGCTGAGTTGTAATTCGGTTCAAGTCGCCGTCTCTCACCGGTTAGTGAGAACTTGATGGGATTATCTCCAACGTAGATCTCACTAAATAACTTGATGGTTCAGGAATGATGATATGATAATGACAACCTTATTATACCTGCTATGGTTAATATTATTTGCTCCTAATAAAGTGAGTGCTCTAGTACAGGTGCTAACCTAGATGATAGGTTCATTATAATTAACTTGATGCTTAAGTATTAATAATTACTTATCTGTACTAAGCTTTTATGTAAAATGTTGTCAAGCTAGCCCATTTATATCAGCCTTGTATGATCCTTGGTGTCACTTTATTTCTGGTTTTTGATGGGTAAGTCTAGCTGAGTACATTCTCATACTCAGGGTTTATTCCCACTTGTTGCAGGTCGTGATGTATCATGGCTCCTGCAAGAATTGGATGGCTCCTGCCGTAGTGGCAGAGTGTGATCATGGGCAAGATCCTTCTGAGTTATCTTTTTCCTAATGCTTTTGTTGGAAGTCGACCTTGGTACTGGCATGTATTTGAAATAAGAGTAATGTTAGTTCCAAATTACTTTGCTTTCGCTACTTTTCAACTTAAGTTGTAATAACTATGTTGAACTCCGATGTATGTTAAACTACTTGTGAAATGGATGTAGCATGTGGCTTGTTATGTTGAATAAGTACGATCTTGGCTTGTATGTTGGTTGGTTTAAAATCCCTCGTGATTTTAGTGGACTACCGGAGTTATATGGGCTCAAGTGTGAGAATTTGATCACTTCAGTGATTGTTTTTATACTTGTGCTCTTATAATTTGGACGGTTCCGTGACAACTTTGATTTATTTTTAAAGTACTTTCTATTAGTTTTGCTCTTTTTTTTGAAAACTATTAATTTTGCTCTTTTATAGTGTGATTAATCTCGCAATGCTAGAGATTTTGATGATGGAAGTAAAAGATAGTATTATTTAATTAATCTTAAAGTATTCCTTTCGGCTTTTCTAAAGAAGATTTTCTTGGTCCATTATTTGGCATAATCAAGCGTTCAATGCAGTTTTGAAACTATTTGCAGTGCATTTACCAAACTACCCTCAGTACTCCTTCCTTGTATCTTTTTCTTTCCGAACTTTCCCTTTTTTCAGCCTTTCTTTTTCCATGTTTGCTTTATTCTCAACAGGAAGTTACACTCCCCTTCTAATCAAAAGTCGTCGTCGTCTTTCCCTCGCCTCTGTCTCGAAACCCACGTGAACGAGAGCACCGAGGCCTCCCCTTCCATCCACCGATCCCGCTCCAATCCATCCCGCATTCCTGCCCACGCCCACGAGCCGCGGAATCGGGATCCGCTGCGAGCCCTGATCCCGACAAGCCCGGATTCGCCCGCCCCATGGTTCCGTCTCCGGCCGCATTTGGGTAAGCCTTGCTTTGCTCCTGCGTTTCTTTTCTTGCCCGGATTCGGTTCTGATCTGCTGTTCCTTGTTCGTTCCTCTGGTCGAGGAAAATCTCGTCTTCGGTTTGTCTAGCTGTTGGACCGCTCTCTTTATATTGCTATATTTGTGGGTTTAGGATTTGTTCCTTGCTTCAGCTTTCGATTGTCTCCCGATTACTTTTTTCTTTCTTTTGCTCAAATTATTGTGTTATGATGGTGATTAGCGTGAGAAGAGTCCTAGATTCTTCAGTGAAGGGGAAAGGGGACACTTCTGCATTTGGCGTTGGCGATTTTAGTGTTTGTGGAGACAGGCGCAAAGGGAGCATATATGTTTTTTTTAATGTAAGTTCATCTGTTCTGATGATGTGAAAGCCGAGAGCTTTTAGTACCATAGTTTGGTCTTTTCAGTTGAAAGTTTCATTGTAATAAAGGAAGAAGTTTTGATTTGTGTGTTTCTCGCATTTAAGGAAGATGGAGATTTTGATGTGCTCTAGAAGCCCGATTGATATTTGGGTGGCATTAGAGTCTAAGGCAGCGGTTCATCTGAAAAACAATTGTCCCACTTAAGGTTTGACGAATAAGGAAAGCGATGTCTCACTTTGGATGTTTGTTCACCAAATATCGTCTCTGTCCAGGTCCAACTGTGATTTTGTATCTGACACGTCCCATCACTATGGTTACCATTTTTCACTTCTGATGTGATATGAGCTGAGATGGCAAAGTTTGACCAAATATTGCCGTAAAACTTCTCTTTTTTATGTATCAATATCAAAGATTGGTTTAACTTGCAGTGCGTCCATGTCCTTGCACACCCACCTAACGACCAGAGCCACACGTTCTCACAATTCAATGCTTCCAACTTGCTTACTATTCTTCATTGTACTTCTCGGCAGGACATATAGCTGTTGCTTTTCTTCCTTGGTGGAGTGTCCATGAGGTAGAAGCAAACATCCCTTGTGTTAGGATCTGGTTACTGAGTGGGGAGAATGAAAGGAGTTTCCGAAGGTCTGATCATCGGAATCACGGTTGGGGTGGTGATAGGTGTGCTGCTGGCTCTTGGGACACTGCTGTGCTTGAGGTATCGGCCTTCCCAGACGCAGATAAGGAGTAGCAGCTCAAGGAGGGCATCGACAGTCCCCATCCGTACCAATGGTCTTAATACTTGTGCCATGCTCTCAAACTCGACTACAGGGCAGGAGTCTCCGAGGGAGCTTGAAGACCGTGTGAGTTCTCTGTGGATCGAAGGGCCTGGTAGAAAGAGCATGATTTCAGCTTCTGGGATACCCAAATATGCATACAAGTATGTTTCACGAATTCTTATGTATTCTTATTGTTTGATTAATTTGCTTAGCAAATGATCGTTTTTGTTGCCATGAGAAGTTGGTTATTTCATCCTTCATTTAAATCTACTTAATTACTGCTGAAACATTTGACAATTGTTTCATGGAACATTTGACAATGACCTCATGAAAGTGGTTTCCATCAGAATGTTTGATGTGGAGAAATTAAATGGTGGAGGGTAAGCATTTGCAAGATTTATCGCTAGCTAAATAGATGGAGAGAAACAAGAGTGAAGGACGGGAACATCGGTCATAACTTAAAATAATGTTATGTGTCAAAGTAAAACATTCATGTGGATGTGGATCTCACGAGATCAAATCCAATTTGGTTGAACTGTATATATGGAGGGCATGTGCTTCTATGTTGACCAAAGCATCCAGCCACATGTGGATGTTTGAGTGAATCAAACTGCAGGTGGTAGGAACCAACATTACAACCCTTTGAAAAATACCAGTTTTCCACCCAATACAATATGGTCAAAAGTTCTGATATGACATTCATTAGTTTGTGACTTGTTAGTATTTAAGTATATAGTGTTTTTTTGTTTTCAAAAGTATTATTAATGCATTTTTTATTCCAAAAATATAATAAAATACACAATGCACGCAAATACTCATCATAACATTATGTTCAGAGTCAATGTACTGTAATGACATTTTCCTAAATCGAACCCAAAATCCCCTCCCTGCATAGGCGGACTCACCTTCCGGCGACCCCGGTCAGCCGCCCGGGCTCCTTGACGAATATGCAGTGAAATTGTTATGCTATCTAAAGGATTGAATATATTTTTTTCTGTAGCAAATACTCATCATATTAAAATTTGCCCAAGCTCTAAAGTCTTCCTGGGTCCGCTACTGCCTCCCTGTGGGTAGGACAAACTGTTACTCCCAGGGGCAACCGATCAATGGATCATATCATATTCCATATTTTCAACGAGAATTCAGTATTCAATCATTTCAACATTACTGCTACAAATTTCAGTTGCTTGTACATGATGTATTTTACGTAACCGTGGACTGCTCAGATAATTCTTGTGGTACTTCCAATGGTTGATTTAGAATGGCACATACTCTTGCTGAACTCCACGATTTTGTCTCATCTCTAGGGAACTACAGAAAGCTACCAGCAATTTCACAACATTATTAGGTCATGGAGCCTTCGGTCCTGTTTACAGAGCAGAAATGTCTTCTGGTGAGATATTGGCTGTTAAAGTGCTTTCGAACAATTCAAAGCAAGGTGAAAAGGATTTTCAAAATGAGGTAAGCTAATATTTGTACACCTGTATTGTTTGATTTGGATCCAGTCCTCACTAGAAATTTGACATGCTTAGTGTTTGATTCATTCTTGACTTCAGGTCTTACTTCTTGGGCGATTGCACCACAGGAATCTGGTGAATTTGGTTGGCTATTGTGCTGACAAAGGGCAACATATGTTATTGTATGCATACATGCCTAATGGGAGCCTTGCATCACACTTATATGGCATGTCTTCTCTTTATGTGATCCCGTGTTTCTCTCTCATGATAGTAATTATTATGGCATATCCATGTTTGTTTAGGGGTAACCTTTGTGATATAACTAAAGAAATTCAGTAAGGCTGAATTTTAAAATAATCCGGGATAGCTCATAGCTGGACTGATAATCTTCTGAGGAAAGATAATAGGATGTTCTTAAATTACAACTAAGATTTTTTTATCAGGCGTGTAATGCATTAGTGTGTCAAAATTTGAGGCTTTATATCTTGAACCATGGAAATGCTAGGTTACTGATAAACATAACTACCACCATTCCAGCTGCTTTTATCTGAATACCCACATGGTCTCACTATTCTTGTATCAATTAAATCCACGAATGCTGCTTTTAGTCATTGATTTTTAGTCAGCACACCATATTCTTGAAAAAAAAAAGAAATGGAATGAATATACTCATCAGTGCATCTTATGTAAAAGTTTGTTGTTTGAAGTCAGCATCGAACACTTTACCTGTACAGTAGTATATCCTTTTTTTTAGCTAACTGAACATTCTTTTTGTTGTTCAGGTGAAAACAGTGCACCACTGAAGTGGGATTTAAGAGTGAACATAGCTCTGGATGTTGCTAGGGGTTTGGAGTACTTGCATGATGGGGTAGGCTTTTGTAATGCAGAATTCGTAGCATGGCACATAATGCAAACATAGTGCTTGATCTGGTTTTACTTATATGCAGGCTGTTCCTCCAGTAGTCCACCGTGACATCAAATCTCCTAACATTTTGCTGGACCAGGCAATGCATGCTAGGGTATGTTAATCATCTCTCTGATATTTTATCATTGAAACATATCTTTCCTGATACTCAAAGGCTTCCTGTCCAGTATTGCTAGGACCCATTTTTGTTTTAGAAGAAAGAAAAAGAAAGGAAAAACCCTGGGTTCACATACACCAGAATTTCCTGCACACCACTGTGTCTGTTGCATTTTGTATAAAAGTTCTGCTCTCAGACATAAATAACCTTTTTCTGGCCAGGTTGCTGACTTTGGATTATCTGGAGAGGAAATGGTTACTCGCAATGGAGCCAATATACGAGGAACTTATGGATATCTTGATCCAGAGTATGTATCCACACGATCATTCACAAAGAAGAGTGACGTGTACAGCTACGGTGTTTTGCTATTCGAACTGATTGCTGGCAGAAACCCACAACAGGGTCTAATGGAATATGTCGAGCTTGTAAGCTGCCTTGCCCCTTACTCTAAGTAGGTTTTGGTTTGAGGTTATGAGCTTTTCCAGATGCTGATTACTAACATTCTACCACAGGCTGCAATCAACGCTGATGCGAAAACTGGGTGGGAAGAAATTGCAGATTCTCGGTTAGAAGGCGCATTCGACGTGGAGGAGCTCAATGACATGTCTGCAGTTGCCTACAGATGCGTGAGTCGTGTGTCCCGCAAGCGCCCGGCGATGCGAGATGTCGTCCAGGCTCTGACCCGTGTGTTGAAGCGCAGCCGCAGCAGGAAGCACCACAGCAACAGGCACCCACAGGCAAGGGCAGACGATGAATCTGTCGACCTGGAGGGGTCCGAGGTTCAGTCGTCCTTCTCTGGTCTTCAGAGAGAGGAGTCAGTTGGCAGCGTTTCAGATCTGCCAGATGTCTGACCGATATTAACTGAATTTTCCAGTTCTTGGCTCAGTTTCTTGGTCTGAGCAATTCTTTTGTTTTGTTGATATAAAAATTTCACAATGATCAAGGATGGATTGTTGGATAGAGATGCAGTTTTGATCAGTAAGGGTGGGTAACTGGTGTGAAGTCAATTGTAAGTGTGTTACTGTGTTGTATAGAGTGCATTGTGACTACTTGATATATAGAAGCTGATTGTTACCATCTCCTTTGCCACTGCCTTCCTCAGTCAGGAGATCAGGAGGCGCACAACTGTACTTTCCTTGCAATTTCGGTTTGTTAATTTTTAATTCTACAGGGTCCCAACTAGATCATTGTCCATCAACTTATTGCAGATTTAGTTATGTTTATGTTTAAGTACTCCCGAACTGATTTGCTTAGTACCCATGGGGCTGCTGGGATTTGTAACCTCGTCTGAAACATAATAGTGATGTTAACCTTGGTAATCAGGGTTTGTTTACTTTATTTTGTAATGAGTTAAAATTTGGCAGCTGATATGCGGGCCCATGAAAAAGCTAAACATTTGGAGGTTCTGGTGTCTGACTGGTGGGTCCAATAAATTCAGCAACCGAAGAACAGCAGCTCTGCCAGCTGTGCATAAAGAATGACAGGTGACAGTCATTCATTCTTATTCTTACGGCAGGTATTCAGTGCAAAATGCTCAAACGACGCTACGTTGTGCTGAAGAAGCCCCATGGAAAAAATGTTTTTTGTTAAGTGCAAAAACTGGATAATAATGTTTATATGTTATATATGATATACTTGTATAAAGCTTTCGAACATACAACGTACATACTATGGCGCATTGCCACTAACTTACACATGTTTTTCTCAGCAATAGCAACAAATCAAACAACAGGTATATATTTTTCCTTTTTGTTTTACTCTGGTACAAGACAGAACTGGATGCTTGTAAAAGCCAAATCACAAGCAGAAAAGCACGAAGCAGCTGAAACAAGGAAAGAATAGTGATAATTTCTTGGGCAAAAGCATTATATTATATTATACTTTGCCGCTCGACTAAGGAACTTCGTGCGCTGCAGCAGTGGCGGTGACATAGTAGGCGACGGTGATACCGCCGTGGACGAAGCACATGATCCCTCCAAGCCCCAAAGTGTGGCCTTGAGTGAATCGGCATGATGTCTGGGACTTGGAGTTGGACATGGCACCGGCGAGCAGCAGCGAGAATCCAGCAATCAGGGCAATCCTATCAAGTTGCAGAGCAATTGCAATTAGCACTGATAAATAAATTTCCTGTTAAGCAAGGACAGCAGGGTTGTTTCTTGTGCAGTATTTGCACGTCTTGACAGTCACCATGATTTGGCTCAATCAAATAGGATGTTATTAAATATTCCATCTCGCTGCTTTGCAAAGGAATTGTATAGACAAGCGAAGTTACCATGAGAGAATGATGGTAGTGGCTGCCAGTTTCCTGTTAATGGACGCCTTGATGAACTCCAGCTGAGAGCAGATACAGGCACAGCCACCAAGGAAGTTGGCTATCGCGTGGGCAACTACCAGGAGCACTGCAGCTGCAAGGCCAAGTTGGTATGCTTTGTAAACTGGTTTCTCGCATTGGACGAAGAGAATTGTCACCTTCTTAACCTGTGGAAACAGTATCAAATACAATACCAACAACATCAGTCATCAATTCTATAATCAGAGACCATTAAGCTAAAATACCAACCACGCATGATGAAGCAAAATCATACATTTTCAAAATCCCTGAGATTTGGGTAAAAAAATACCAATATCTTGAAACATTACCTTGTTTTGAGCAGCCTGTGCCTCAATTCCTAGTATGCCAGCTGTGACATCCAGGGCTAAAACCACTATGCAGACCAGAATAGCAGCTCCCATCTTCGCCATTGTAGCGTGCTCTCAGACTTCTGCTAGGTTATTGGAGGAAGATCACCTACTTACAATAGCCTTGTGAGCTGCGACCTGTTTTATGGCTGATTGCTGAATAAATAGAGGCAAAAGTACAGCAGGGTATTTGTTCTCCAACTAGGATGCAGTTATGAAGCAAGAAGAAACTAGCTGTCCCAAGATGCTCAAAGTATTATACTACCCTTTGATCCTTTGTTACATCAGAGCTTTATTCCTTCCTTACAGGACACAATTAAAGATTGGTATCTCCAATGCGAAAGCCACACATATTCAGCCTACTTTTAAAGATCAGCTTTTACACAACGGTTGTAAAGCCAGTGAAAACGCAGGGAAAAACAATCTATCTGATTGTGCTAAAAAAACATTTCTACTGAACACATCACAACAGCCATCTTTTCTACAGAGATAAAGGCACACAAGATGTTGCTTACCAAGATAAAGGCACACAATTTTTTTGCCGACACCCAACAGTTAAAGAAGGGAAAAAGAAAGGGCAAATGGACACATCCATGTGAGTGAAACTTGTAGATTACTCTTTCGACATCTTACGAAATAAAGAACTCCAAACTTACCAAGCCTGCATGTAGCACAGACACTGAAGCATCATGGTCGACCAATCTGCTTTATCCTCATTAATCAAAGTAATTTCCAGAGAATTGGCTTGAAACATCTGGAGTCATTAGCTGTCAGCAAAATATGTATTAGCTTCTGCAGCACATGCACCTTTCTTCCATGTGCTAAGCAAAGCATATTTGATCAGAAAATAAACTAGGTCACATTCTGGATGAAACATATAGTGTTTCACATCTGGTAATCCGTAAAGTGAAAAATGACACTACTGCTGGTCAATCTCATAACCCTTTCTCAGTTTTAGTGTCAGAAAATAAAACCGTTAGATAGTTGGACATACCCAATTACCAGTAGTCACCACAAGAGCAGATCCCGAGTTTAAAGTGGTGGAACCTGCTACCATCCCTTACAACAATTTCCCTCTTGGTAACTTTTGCCACAAACTTAATTACCTTGTGGCAGTCAATACACAAACGATGGCTTTGAGTAATTCTCAAAGGAGTATGTGGAGATGTGCTGATAAGGCCAAAAGCAATTGCCAGTCTTTCACTGTGGTAAGCTCTCGATATCTTTTGCTCTTCGGGATGAATATCAGGGAGCAACTCATTCTCCTCAGCAACAAAGCCAGCTTCTCGTACCTCCTTCATTAATGCATCTAGCCTCCTGTATATTTCAGCACTTTGTGGATGCAAAGTATCTTTAAAGAAAAACCTGTGATCCGTTTTCTTGACTGTGATCCAGCTACAAGCGTTACAAACATATAAACCTTTCCTCTTCAATGTTTCAACTACCTTGCAGGCGTCGTCCTGTCTACCAGAGCTAACATACAAGTTGAGGAGCACAAGATAGCTGTTTAGTTTCTCAGGTTCCATTGTCAATAGCTGCTCGGCAGCTAATTTTGCAAGATGCATGCTCATATGGATCCTGCTAGCAGTAAGCAAGGCCCCCCACATGTTTGCGGTTGGGGTGAACGGTGCTTCCTTATCATTGAATAGGCTTCATCAAGTAGGCCTTCTCTACCAAAAAGCTCAATAACACAAGCATAATGCATAGCCCGAGGTTTGATCCTCAGATTTTCAGTCATCAACTGGAAAATCCTCTTCCCTTTGTCAACAAGGCCTGAAAACCTACACGCATTCAGCACTGCCAGAAACGTCACATGGTTTGGCGCAACACCCTCAGCTATGAGCCTCTCAAACATCTCGATCGCCTTATCCCCCATGCCATGGTAGCCGTATCCAGCTATCAGAGCGTTCCATGAGATCAAGTTCCTCCTAGGCATCCTCTCAAAGACATTCCTCGCGTCCTCCATCCTTCCCCATTTGCAATACAAGTCCACAAGTGCCGTGTTCCCAACAATGTCCAGTGGCAATCCTCTCTGGATCAAGCCAGCATGTGCCTGCTTCGCGTGCTCCAGCAGCCCCAGCCTAGAGAACACCCCTAGCATGGTCGAGAATGTGAATTGGTCCATGGAGCCACGACACCTGCACATTTCTTGGTACAGCTCCAGCGCCTCCTCGCTGCGTCCATGGAGCACATACGCCGCCAACATGGAGTTCCACGCCACGACGCTCGTCCGATGAGGCTGTGGCAGCCCGTCAAACACCCGCCTCGCCTCATCAATCAAGCCGCACTTGCTGTACATGTCGAGCAGCGCGCACGCCAGGTACCGGTCAGCGACGTCACCGCACGCCCCGGCCTTGACAACGCAGCAGTGCATGTACAGGTCGAGCTCGAAGCCGGAGCTCTCGACGTGCCAGGCCACCGCCGCGGCCGCGCCGGGCTCCCGCAGCGCGGCGGCGGCGAGCAGCAGCGCGTGGTAGGTGCGCGCCGGGAGCGGCGTGAAGGGAGCCCCCGCGCGGGCGAGGCGGAACAGGTCGAACGCCTCGGCGTGGCGGCCCGCCGCCGCGTGCCGCTCGATGGCGGCGCAGAGGGCGGGGACGCGGGCGGGGTTGGGGTTCGGCCTGGGCGCTGGGCTCTGGCGCGGGAGGCGCGGGCGGGGCTTGAGGGGCTGCTCCGTGGAAGAGGAGCAGGAGGTGGAGGGAGCGGCGGTGGCAGTGGAGGTGGAGGTGGAGGCGTAGGCGGCCTTGGGGCGGTAGGCGAAGAGGCGGAGGTTGGCGAGCGGCGGTGGCGCGAGCTGCAGGTCCATGGCGAGCCAAGTGGTGGGGGTTTTCCTTGGGTTTTGCGGATTAGGCTCCGCAGCCAAACGAAGGTGGAGAGGACGACCTGTCAGCCAGTCAATACAGTTTCCTGACATATCGGGCCCACTTCACAGAGGCTCATTTGAAGGTAAGTTGACGAGGACCGCGGTGGTTTGTTTGGCCGCCGTTTTTTCGACGAGATCGTTAATATCATTTATATTTATAGATTATCTTAACTTTCTCGGAGAGCTAAAGAATCTCAAGTTCATTTTAAATTGAGATCCGCCAGCTCAACCAATCGGAGATGCTCATAGAGACAGAGTCTGCTTGAATATGTTCGTAGGGACAAGTATGCATTCAAATTTGTTTATGGATAGCATACTACATACGCTACCTTGCTATTGCGTGATCCCTACAGCCAAAGTGTATTTTCAACCCGCTTTCTTTTTTCTCTTAAATACCATCGGTTGTGCGTCAATCCACGTCCTTTTTCCACTTTTCCCTTTTTTCCTTTCTCTTTTTTACTTTTTCCTGTCCACCTGGTTTTTGAGCGGACGTTGTTTTTTTCTGTTTTTTTCATGATCTTTTTGTTGTGGCCATATTCCGAATCATGAATACAGCAATTGTGAAAAAAAAAACAGAATACGTCCTACCCCTCCGTTCCAAATTATAAGTTATTACAAGAATCTCGGAGAGTTAAATCATCTCAAGTTTGATCAAACTTATATGATAAAATAATAACATTTATGATGTCAACTAAAATAATGTTCATCCGGCTTATAATCCGTTTTTAGCTTGTTTTTTTAACTAGAACAATATTTTTGTCTCACAACAAATCAGCCAATAGTGTTTTTTCAGCCGGCTTATCAGCACAGCCGAACGGAGCCTAAGTACCATTAGGTTCTTTATTAATTATATTTTCATAATATACCTATTTGATGTCATAATTCTTTGTGGTTCTCTTTGTAAATTTGGTCTTTAGATGCTTTGACTTTCCAAGATTCTTATAATTTGAGACAGAGAGAGTAATTGGGTAGCATGCGTTCCACTCAGCACTCCGGCACCACTTTGGGTTTTGGCACTTTCATGACAATACAAGGCGTTGGCGTAGAATAGGAACAATAGTATCCGATTGTTCTTTCCGTGTGTTCGCCATCATCTCCGAGTAGCATGCTTGTGACGGTGAGCGGCAAGGGAACGAGCTGGCCTCCTCCGTCACGCCTAGCAAAAACCTGTCTGGTATATTGCCGAGCCAGTTCCTCGTGGCCTATTCAACAACAGAAAACACTCAAATTTTACGACTGAGCTCTGTGATGAATCTAAACGCATGCGCGTTTGGAGGAAATGGGATAAGAACTAGGATAGGGGTTGGGCAAAGATTTGCTCATTTGCTTCAAATGTTGCTGCCTGCCCTTGGGTCCTCCATATCCCGTATTCTGTATTCATGATTCACGCTCATATGAGTTACTGGAAAGTGACTTTAACTTGTGACAGCTAGTTATCTTTTGCTGTGCAAAACGTCATCTAATTATGACCCGAGAGAGTATAATAGTTCATGTAGAACTATCAAACTTGTCTTTCTAAGCATCAGTTTGAGCCTTCAAGAGGTGACCTGACCAATCAAGTGTAGTGTAGACGAAGGGGAGCGATGATGGTCCATGCTCCGGTCGCTAGCCAGTAGCCACACCAGATCAGGGCAATGGTGACGGTGGCATGCATGTTTTTGTTGTGAAAAAAAAAACTCGCTGTCATGGGTCCATGCCTCCATTTGTTAATTAAGTGTTCATCAGTCAAATCAAGTTTTTTATTGGGGAAATCAGTCAAATCAAGTTAGTACTAGGCCGTGTTTAGATCGTGAATTCCGGCGGCCAAATCGGTACTGTATCCATTAAATGCGCACTGTAGCAATTCGTTTGTATTTGGTAAAAATTATCCAAACTTTAACTAATTAGGGTCAAAATGTTCGTCTCGTAAAGTACAACAAAACTGTGTAATTAGTTTTTAATTTCATCTACATTTAGTACTCCATACATGTGCCGGCATTTTGATGTGATAGGAATCTTCTTTTTGCATAGTGGAATTTGGGGTTGAAATTTGGCATCTAAACAGGGCCCTAGCTTACTAGTATTGGCAAGCGAAGCTGCGAAGGGGTCCCACTCGCACTCGCCCCTGGCGGCCTTCATCCTCGCTGGCTCGCTCTCCTCCACCCACGCCACGTCAGCCCCCTCACCTGCTCCTCCTATCTTCTTCTCCAGCGGCAGCGACCACACGAAAGAAAAACACACACACACAGAGACAATTCGCCGTCCACAAACCACACGCTAACCCGAAACGCGCCAGGGCCCACCTGTCACCCACAGCACGGCCCGCCTTCCTAATCTCGGGTCCGCGACGCGAGGCACCAAAAGATCCACGAATCTTGCTATTAGCACCCAAAAGGTCTCTTCGGCGGCGGCGGCGGAGATGTCTCTTCCCCCGGGCCCGGCGGACGGCGGCACCGGCGACGACTGGTTCCTCGACTGCGGCATCCTCGACGACCTCCCGGCCGCGGCCTGCGGGGCCTTCCCGTGGGACGCGTCCCCGTCTTCGTCCAACCCCAGGTCCGCCCGCCCCGATTGACCGATCGATTCCTCCCTCCCCCTCCACGCCCCCTTCTAGTTCCAGGAGGCGCGGATGCTTTCGTTTAGCGTAGGGTCCTGGCGATCGGTTCCGTGGCCGCGGCGTTCCGTATCTCTGCGTTGAGTATCGTGGAATCGTGGGGGGTCGAGACGGAAGGGTGAATTATTTTTGGGATTTGGGATGGGTAGTAGATGCATGCGCGGGGAGGTATCTGATGATCTGATCCGTAGAGGTGGTTGCTTTATACTGCAGATCTTCCAGTATTCTTGCTATAAACTTTCCGAGGCTGCTTTTGTATAGGTTAAATTAGATTTTAGAATTCCCAAAGAAAAAAAATGGTTCCCTAAAGAACCAGGTTGCTGACTTTTCAAGGTAATTTGTTTTGGTAGATTTGCAGCGATTGTGATTATGCTGGTGGAATGGATGGATTATGTGTGATGATACAATGATTCGCCCAAACAAGAAACAATTGAGATAGTCCGCTCTAACGTACACTGTTTTATGCGGGTGACTTAATTGATGGGGGACTGTATTACCCATCTCGATGATAAGTATGTATGCGAGCAATGGGATGTGCATGTGCTGCTAGGTCATGGATGGGATCATAAAACTGGACTGCAGGATATAATTTCCCGTCTGTCATGTATGTGTTGATGCTGTTATGATATTAATTTTGGAGTAATTTGCAGTGATCCTGTTGTTTGACCCTTTTTTGCTTTAATGAAAGCAAAGTGTCTACTCCATATGGGCAGAGCTCAATTCCTTACATGTAGCTAGTTCTCTGATTACTTTCATCAATGAATTATTTTCAGTTGTTTGGTTGAAATTAGGTACTAGCAAATAGGAAAGAGAAAGTTCATGTACAGTTGGAACTGCTAATTGATTTTCCCCTTATTTTACAGTGTGGAAGTGGGCAGCTATGTGAACACCACTGATGTCTTCAAGGAGCCCAATGATGTCTTCAAGGAGCCTGGCAGCAATAAACGGTGTGTCTGTTTATTTTTTTTATTTTTTATTTAGTCTTCTCATCTAGGTACAGCTGTAGTATGTGATACAGACACACACTTACGGCTTAAAAAAGCATTCATATTGTCTTGCTGTATGCGACCATCATTTTTACAATTGTAACTCTATTGCAACTTGCAGTTTAAGGTCAGGATCCAATGATGTGCCAACATCTAAAGCTTCTAGGGAAAAAATGAGGAGGAACAAACTGAATGACAGGTAAATCATCGACATAATTTTGTTGACACTGGAGTATCAAAGATGGATTGCCATGTCATTGACATACCTTTTCAATTGTTTCTTATGGTTTCTAGGTTTCTTGAATTGGGGTCTACATTAGAACCTGGGAAGCCAGTAAAAGCTGACAAAGCTGCTATCCTAAGTGATGCTACTCGCATGGTTATTCAGCTTCGTTCAGAAGCACAGCAGCTGAAGGAAACTAATGGTAGTCTTGAAGAAAAGATTAAAGAACTAAAGGTTATTCAGCTCTTTCTTTTGAACACTGTTGACCCACATATAATACATTGTCCTTTTATGGTGCGAGCATGCCCCATGTTATTCAGGAATCCATAACATTTCCCAATAGCACTCTTATGTTCATCTACAATTATGAGATCTTTATCTAAGGCTAGCAATGCTTTATGGTAGCTTATGGCCCACACATGAATACACTATGATTGCTCATGCATAGCTCACCCAAGACGTTTCCCAGTAGCTTACACCAAATCAGCCCTTGGCTGACAACAGACTACATAACTAGGTACCTATATGTTGATTATGCACGACAGAGCACAAAGCATGAATTGATGATCATATAAAGACTTCTAGACCTGTCAATGGGGAGGGTATGAACACACCCGGGCTTTACCCATGCCACATGTAGCACTACAGGTTGTGTGGTGAGGTGACTATTACGGAGGGGATTTGTGCTTCTTGTGATATCTCTGAGAAACAACTATGTTGGAAGGACGCAAGGGAAGGAAAGGAGATTACAGGTAGAAATGGGGAGACCCGTACCTTACCCTTGATCCTAGGGGTAGCAAGCTACTTACAACACATGCCCGACCCAAATCACATGGGTGTGAATTTGGGGAACGTGTTAGGGTATCCAATGACAGGTCTAAACCCTTCATTTTTTTATGATGGATACAATTTGCTATCAAGCTTTTGAAATATCTGTAATTCTGGGAAATTCACAGTCCGCCTACCCCAACTTGCTTGGGACAAAAGGCTATGTTGATGTTGTTGGGAAATTCACAGTCCATGATAAACCCTTTGTGTAGAGTCTGAGTTTGTTATTAATTTGATCAGACTGTTGATTATATTATACTGTTCAATGTGGCTGCTATGGCTCAACTACTCTCAATACTCAGCTGTGGAAAAAATTTCATGAGGCCACAAAGTTACTCCTTATATTTTTTTTCTATGATCAGACTATTGTTTCTCTAAATTCCAGGCTGAGAAGGATGAGCTTCGTGATGAGAAGCAGAAGTTGAAATTAGAGAAGGAGAGTCTAGAGCACCAGATGAAGCTTATGACATCGACTCCAGCCTACATGCCTCATCCGACCCTCTTGCCGGCGCCTTTCCCTCAGGCACCCTTAACGCCATTCCATGCCCAGGGGCAAGCCGCAGGGCAGAAGCTGATGATGCCCTTTGTCAGCTACCCGGGGTACCCAATGTGGCAGTTCATGCCGCCTTCAGAAGTTGACACATCGAAGGACAGCGAAGCGTGCCCTCCTGTCGCATAATCACTTCGATCGACCGGTCACAAGCGCACCATGTGAATTAGTTGCAATTGAAGCCCTAGCTGTCGATCCATTGATTGGGTATAACTATTGTTCTTATGTGGTAGTTCGTTGGTAACGGAGTAAGCTGCTGATATCTGTGGCGTCCTACTATATAGAGGCTACTGCTGCCCCTTCAATGGCTGTACAATTTTTTTGTGGAGAAAAGAAGAATGTTCGTTCTTGTTCTCCATAGCAACAATGTCACATTATCTATGTCATATATATTTTATATATAACAGTGTCGTGACTTAACTCATGTTTGTGATACATACAATCAAATTGTCTGGCATGAATATTTAGAACAGAGACATTATTCGTTCAACAGTACTATGAGATGCTGCATGGTTGAATGAAATGAAAGAGTGAGCTAGGCAATGGTGAGGGTGAGGCCAAGCAGCAGCGACACAATGGCGACCAGTGATGCTTGTGCCCTCGCCATCAGCTTAATTCGACGCTGCTAGATGATCTTGAATGAATGGAAATGATCGGCTAGCTGATCCTACGTGGTCTATGAGAGTTGATATGATTTTATTTGTTGAACAAAAACTAGACCCTAAAGTTGCATTCTTTCTTTTCCAGGCTGAGAAAGTAAGTATAATCTTTGCAAAATCAAATAATTCAGCATATTTTCAAAATAGTTCTTACAAAATAGCATATTTTCAGAGTCGCTAGGAGAAGCCTTTTGGTTTTGGGCTCAAAAAAAAAAAAGCCTGGACCCCTCGAGCGAACATACGGAAAAGAGCCTACCAGCTGGCATGGAACTGGGATGGGTCAGCCGGTGTGAGTGGAAAGTGACCTCCAGCTGTCGGTCTCTCCCGTCTCCCTCGAAGCCTCGACTCAACTCCTGCTACTTCGCCTCGTCTCGGGTCGGACGGACTCATGGCGCCCCAAAGCAGCTGCCGAGGCCACGAGGACCAAACCCTAGCGCCCTCCGCTGCCGCTTCCCCTCGCCCCCCGGCGTTGGCGGCGCCTGCGCCGATGGTGGAGACGACGATGGCGACGACGGCGGTCGCCGACCTCACGGACTTCGTCCTGCAGGCAATCCTCGTCCGCCTCGCCCCCGCCGACCTCCTCCGCGCGGCGCTCGCCTGCCACCGCTGGCGCCGCGCCGCCGTCCGCGCCCTCCCACGCGTGCCGCCCCTCCTCGGCTACTTCTTCCACCCCAAGGGCCCCGCCAAGCCGCCGCCGATGCCGACGTCGGACAAGACCCACCACCCCGCCGTCTTCGTCCCGCTCGACGCCTCCTCCCCGCGCATCTCCCTCGACCTCACCCCGGGCGCCGCCAGCAGCCTGTCCATCCAGGACGTGCACCTCGGCCTCGTCCTCCTCCTCCCTCACTCGCGCCCCAAGTCGCTGCTGCCCCGCATCCTCGCCGTCGACCCGGCATCACGCCGCCGCGTCCTGCTCCCGCCGCCGCGCGACGCGCTGCCTGGCGTCGATCGCTGGCGCCGCGACAGGTGCGTCATCGGCATCGCCGTCCTCGCGCGCGCGCACCCGAGCAGGCTCACCTTCGACGCCGTCTGCCTCACCGTCGACGGCGACCGCCCGCGCCCCTGGGTCGCGTCCGTCCGCGACGGTACCTGCGCCAGCTGGCGCGCGTTGCCGAGGGCCGAGGGCGTCGTCGTCGACTTCGACCCGTGGTGGTTCGAGGCCCGCTGCGTGCACGTCGCTGGGAACGTCTACTGACACATCTGCAACTCCAGCCGCGTGCTCCAGCTGGATCCTCACACACTGGAGTTCTCGTTCATGCCCGTGCCTGCCGCCGTGGGGGATGGCTTCAACAAGTACCGCATCGGAGAGACGCCCGAGGACGGTCGTCTGTGCATGGCGTCGATCGTGGACGAAGAGAGTCTGCAGATCTGGGTGCGTGGAGGAGAGCCCAGGTGGAGCGACAGGGGGTGGTGGCTGGAGAGGGAGATTTGCATGACCTAAGTGCTCGACGACGTGCCTGGGCTTCCCAAGGGCAGGATGATGCGGATGCTTTGCACCTGGCTCAGCCACGTGGACTACACACGCACCGGGAAGGTGTTCATCACTGCATGGGGATATGGGCGCTACTCGTTCCATCTGAAGACCGGCAAGCTGGAGCGCTTGGTGATGAAGGATGGCAAGGAGCACGGAGACCCTATCTATGCCTACACCTTGGCCTGGCCGCCTGAGTTCCTCGCTGCTCCAAGAAACTGATCACTTTCTGGTGATTTCCACAACTTTTTGTTTATAACAAGTTTTGCTTTGATCAAATGCTCCATTAATTATTTTTCTTTATGATTTTCTGTATATGCTCTGATGCATTCATATTTTGTCATATAGCATCTTGTACAAGTAGAGGGAGCGTATCCTTATCTTTTTGGATTTGTTATACAATTATTACTCTCACTTACTCGCAAAATTTTAGAACATGGAAATTAGCACATATAGCTGTAGAAAGCTTGATGGTCATCGGTTTGGTGAATTGTGTTCCCTCCGGTAGCAAGTAGCTGTAGGATGTGGTATATACTTATATTTGGAACAGACTAATTTCTCAATAAGTTCTATATACTTAGGTACCAAATTTGAAGTTTGTGTTGGACATCGCAGTATTATTCAACACTCCAGATTGACTTCCTTCGGAATTGTTGGTAATAATTGTTATTATGTGTGAATTTAAGGAACTGCTTTGGTTATTTCATTTCTCAGTTGTCAACTTAACAAATCTTTGAGTTTCGTCTACTTCTGGCTTTGTTATAACTTGCACTTGTGCAATTGAGCCTTTTACAGGTTATATATACCTTGTGTCTAGATACTAAACCTGAGTGTTCAACACAAAGGAATACTATATATAATTGAAACTTGAAGCCTGTGTTCTCAATGCCTGTGTTCCTTGTTGATTTTTTGCTGAGACATTCCTTGGCTTCCATGTTCATGTCACTTGTTTATGCAAAGTTGCTTGATCAAATAGAGATCAATTTTTTATGTGTATGTGTCCTGGGTGTGTAAGCTGGTTGCAGACTGTAGTGGAATGCGCTAGCATATTCCCTTGTTTCTTATGGTTATGATCTACTGGCTAAATATATGTGGTGGCAGATCTTTGTATAGTAGGAGCCAGTTGTTGAAATTAGAATATGTCATCCAATGATCTAATGTATTTTCCAGGCACCTATTAGAAGGATACTTGATAATCCTACATTTGATGTGTTATGTACGTCGCAGTGGCTTTGGTAGGCTGTGTTATATTTCTAACAAACAAAATGTTTTTAATGTCTTCGTTTTGTGTTTCGGAATCTGTTTAATACTTTGCTTTTACATAGCAGTTTTGTTCCTTAGATTTGGGTTTTCCAAACAAAAAGAAGTTCTATGCTTACTACTAAATAATAGCTTTTAGGCTAGGTTTTGAATCTGCAGGTCTATTTGATTGTTGCTTGAATCCAAGGAGTTGCTGTTTTTAGTTTGTTTGCTTTGTTGCTTAAACAGTGGTTTTGAAATTTTTAGTCTGATGAGGTCTAGGTTTAGTTTAAATCTACTACTGAGCCTCTTTGCTTATGCTATTTAGTTAACCAAATTTCACAATATTTAATAAACACAAGCAACCAAACTTTATATTCTTTAGAATTGCTAGAACAGATAATAACTATCTTCAGACCTGATTCAGTCTGGTCAACTTTATATATTTGCTAGCATAGTTTCAACTCTCGTGTGATATGTATGCATGCATTTCATGTGTCTGAAATCTGCCAGATAGTAGTACTTGTGTATTGTCAGCCATGCCCATTTTGAGCTGGAACTTAGAAATCGAAAGGTCTTTACATAAAACTAGAGAATCTACATACGAATTTGATGATTCTTAAGCTATGACTGATTGCTCCTTCAATTTTAACTAGAGTTACGGCTCAATTCTCTTATCTTTGCAATTGATTAGGACAATGCACAATGGTGCCGGGATTTGAGCACTTTCTCAACTTGGTTACTTAGATGGTTTTATTCTCTTATCTTTGCATGAATTTCTGCTGATGAAATGAGTTACTAGAAAAAACCTCTAGACCTATAACAGTATATTGTGAACGCTGTTAGGCACTTCTGAACTTCATCACATATACCTAGGATCCATTTTCTGGTTGCAAGCCAGTTTGGCTTATTTACCAATTATATACACTTGTTACTTTGTCGTCAAAATCCAATCTGTTTGATTCCTAGACAATTGGAATTGTGCTAACAATTATTTTTTCTTTATGATTCAGGTTGTTGACCAGTGAGAGAAGATAACAGTGACGGACAAATCAGCTCGCCTCTTTGGTTTCTGGGTTACTAGTGCCGTGCCATCTTCACTAAAAGCTCTTTGTTCCGTATCAGACTGAGTTAATGTAGACAAAACTGCTGCTGCTGAACTTGTCTTTTCACATTTTCGGATTAGATGGCATTCTAAAGACAGTAGTAGGGTGTGCCACGTCATGCTTGTTCCAGGCAAAACATATATGCTTGCTTGTCATGAGATATTTGTTCCATTAGACTAAGATGTCATACTGAAGACATTAGGGTGGAATGGTGGAATGTCTCCCGTCATGCTGTTTCAGCTGCTGAACTGTGGTTTCTACTCTGATAACCTTCCTCCTGTTTTGGGTATCATGTGAGTTCATCATTTTTACTTTGAGATCTCTTTTACTTTTTGTGAGTGAGTCCATCATGTTGACTTTTGTGGTGCTACTCTAGTTCTTAACTTGCTCTCTTTGAGCTGTGATTCATAACCGCATACACTTCGCAACCTAGCTTGTGTCAGCCTTCTCGTGATTGCAGTAGCTGGCGATCGAGGCTGCAAGATGCACAACGACAACAGCATGCTGCTTGCTGCCCTGCATATGCCATGTTTCATAATCGCTTCGATCGGCTGGTCATGCTTGCACCATTGATTGGGTGTAACTATTGTTCTTATGTGGTAGTTTGTTGTTTACCAAGTAAGCTGATATTTATGGCAGGGGGCGCCCTACCATAGAGGCTACCGCTTCCCCTTCAATGGTTGTACAAGGGCGGAGAAAAGAAGAACGGTAATGCTCCTGATAGGACGTCCGTCCATATAGACCCCTCCTGCGTCGCCCACTCGTGGAACAGATCCTACCCGTGCCGCCCCTGTCCGTGTCGCCCCTGCTTGCGGGACGGACCCTGCCCTCGCCCTCGCCACCCCTGCTCGCGCAACACCCTCCCCCACCCCGTCGCCGCGTGCCCCCGCCCGGACTCGCGCCTCCCGTTGCGGTCGCACTCCATCCGCCTACCGTGGCCCCTGCCGAGGTCTGTGCCGCCGATGAGCTCTACACTGGTGACCTCCGCGCCACTCCGTAGCATCGAGCTCCACGTCAGTGTCGAGCTCCACGTCGATGAGCCTCCATTTTCATCCAAGCAGCAAGTAGATATTGCGTTTGAAAGCGCATGTTGCAAGCGTCTATTTTAGGTGTTTCAGATGTTTCAAAGGTATGTTGCAAGTGTTTCATATGAGTGTTGCAAAGTAGATCGAGATATTACATATGTTGCAATGGTTGTACATATATGTTGCAAGCTTTTGTTTTCCTATTTTTTTCAGACGTTTGTTGCGAGTGTGTTTATCTGGATGTTACGTATGTTTCTCACATGTGTGCAAGTATGTTTTTGCAAAGGTTTCAAGTGTTTTTAGGTGTTTTTGCAAGTGTTTTAGATGCATATTTCAAGTGTTTCATCTACCTTCAGACGTATGTTGTAAGTGTTGTATTTGAATGTTTCAAAAGTAGATCGGGTGTTGTATCTCTCTCCTCGGCTTCTGTTGCCTTGCCTCGGTATCTCCTCCTCCTTCCTGCGCCGGTCAGGCATCCGCCGCCTCCTTCCTCTCTTCTCGATGCTGGCGACGTTCGGGGCGGCGCAGGCCCCATGTGGGCGCGTGAAACGGCGCGGAAAAATGATTGTAGGCGCAGGCGTTCGGACGTCCAGGCGTTAGCAAGCCGAAAGAAGAATGTTGGTTCGTCTTGTTCTCCATAGCAACAATGTCACATTATCTGTGTGTCATATTTAATCATGTTTGTGATACAAGCAAATTGTCTGGCATGAATATTCAGAACAGAGACATTATTCGTTCAACAGTACTATGAGATGCTGCATGGATGAATGAAATGAAGCAGTGAGCTAGGCAATGGTGAGGGTGAGGGCAAGCAGCAGCGACACAATGGTGACAAGTAGAGAGCCGAGACTGCCTGAAGAATACCCCGGCGCGGCTCCGAGGGGCATAGTGTAACACGTGTTGAAGCCCCTGTCGTTGGTGCACATGGGCGTGACCCTGACCTCCAGCTTCATCCCGGCGTCGCAGTGCCCCGGCTTGCTGCAGATGAAGTAGCGCCTCCCGACGTAGTTGAGCTTCACGGCGTCGCTGCCGGTCTGGTGGGTGCCGCCCGCGACGGGGCTCGCCGCCGAGCAGGAGCCGTAGCCGGCCTGGGTCACCTCCACAACGTCGTGCGCCGACGCGTCGTACTTGAACACCAGCTGGTCGCCCGTGATGAAGTGTATTTGTATTTGAGTTTTGTAATCGCTTGACGAGGTTTTCCCGCGCTGCCTGTGCCCACGACGTCGCCACGATCGTGCGCACGCTCGGCAGACGCGCCTCGCGCGCCGGCAGTTCCACTGCCATGTAACTTGTACAAATACCCAAAGAGCAACGCGAGTAATCTTGTTGGCTCCATTCTTCACTCTTTCATGGTATCAACTGCTTAGGTCCCCTTCCCGTGTGTCGCCCTCCCAGCAACTGCTGCCGCACCTGCGTCGCCGGCGATCCAGCTTTTCCCCAGCGCCGCCATGGACAAGAATCCCTTGTTCGACGGCGACGTCTCTGATGGTGATTCCTCCTCCTCCCACTCTTCTGCCTCCGACGCCGTCTCCTTCACCGAGATGGTTGTCCAGCCCCCGCCCACGACGGTACTGCAGACCGTCAATATCAAGCACCATGTCCCCGTCGAGCTCGACATCACTGAGTCGAACTACACCGAGTGGCGTTGCTTCTTCGACACTTTCGTCGGCAAGTTCGGCATCAGCAGTCATCTTACTTCACCGCCCACCTCCGCCAACCGCCACGATCCCGATTGGGTGCTGGTTGATCAGTGTGTCCTCAGCTGGATGTACAACACTGTGTCCAAGGACGTCCGCGCCATCGTGTGCGATCACCCAAGGCGACGGCGTACAAGATTTGGCAGGCGATCCACGATCAGTTCAGAGACAATGAGCTTCATCGGGCGGTTTACCTTGAGGCCGAGCTCCGCAGCTTGGTTCAGGGTGACATGGACATCACCACATACACCGGCCGCCTCAAGCGACTCGCCGACGCGCTGCGCGACGTCGGGCAGCCGGTGCGCGAGACGTCGCAAGTCCTGAACATGCTCCGCGGTCTTTCGCCCAAGTATCGCCACACCGTCCCCGTCATCACCGCCAAGCAACCTCCCCACAAGTTCCTGTCGGCGCGCTCTTACCTGCTGCTCGAGGAGCAGTATGACAAGGAGCACGCCAAATCTGCTGCTCAGCACGCCCTCGTCGCCGCCGGCAGTTCGCGCCCTCCTGCTTCCTCTACCACGGGCGGTTCCAGCGCCGGCAGTGCCCCTCGGTCTAGCCAACCTACCGGGGGTGCTCCCACGCGCAACAACAACCGTGGCAACAACAAGAAGCGCCGCGGTCGCGGCAACAACAGCTCCACCAGTGGACACGGCGGCTCCGCCGGCTACAACAACGGCGCACCCTCGACTGGTGGATCACTTGGACATCGTCCACCGTCCTCTCCGTGGCAACCGGGGTACAATCCGTGGACCGGCATGGTCCAAGCATGGCCAATGCCGTTCTGCGTTCCTGGAACAGGCGTTCTGGGTCCACGCCCCGGCGTTCCACAGCAGGCCTACTTTGCTGGGCCACAGCTTCCGGTCCCTGCGCCAGCACCATCTCTGACTCCACCCGCTGGCGACGTGTGGAACCAGCAGGCACTCCTGGTGGCCCTGGCCTCGGCCAGCGTTCCACCCACCGGCCCCCAAGCTTCCGACTGGTTCATGGACACCGGCGCCACCTCACACATGGCGTCTGGCTCTGGTAATTTTCCCAATGCCCGCCGTCTTCTTTCTTCTTCTCCGATTACTGTCGGCAACGGTGCCACCATGCCTGTCACACACACCGCCACATCTTCTATATCGGGCACACCCTTTCATTTGAGCAATGTTCTTATTTCCCCCCATCTTGTCAAGAACTTGATCTCAGTGCGTTCCTTCACTCGTGATAACAATGTGTCGATAGAGTTTGATGCCTGTGGTTTTTCTATTAAGGATCTTCCAACCCGGAAGGAGATGCTCCGATGTAACAGTGACGGCGAGCTGTATCCTCTCCGGGCTCATCCACAGGCGCTGCTGTCCAGCTCCTCTTCTGTCGACCTGTGGCATCAACGCCTTGGGCATCCCGGCCGCGACACCCTTCAGCGCACCATAGCTCAGTTCGATTTCACATGTACAAAGTCATTAGCTCATACTTGTCAGTATGTCAGTTAGGCAAACATGTTCGTCTTCCCTTCTTCCCATCCTCCTCTGTCAGTTATGTACCCTTTCAGCTAGTACATGGAGATGTCTGGACATCGCCTGTTCCCAGTAATTCAGGATTCAAATATTACCTTGTGTTAATCGATGCTTGCACTCGTTACCTCTGGACATTTCCACTACGAGCTAAGTCTGAAGTTGCTCAGTGCTTGATTTCCTTTCATGCCTACGTACTGACGCAATTTCAGTTACCAATCATTTCGTTTCAAACTGACAATGGGAGGGAATTCGACAACACTGTTGTCCGTCAGCATTTTGCCGCACATGGCATTTCCTTTCGCCTGTCTTGCCCCTACAGTTCATCTCAGAACGGCAAAGCTGAACGAATCATACGTACGCTCAATGATTGTGTGCGTAGCATCCTTATTCACGCCAACATGCCCAACTCCTTCTGGGCTGAGGCGCTCTCCACAGCTTCCTACCTTGTCAACAGGCGCCCTTGCCACGCCACGGCACCGGTCACGCCGTTCGAGCGCCTGCTCGGGGCACCGCCTTCCTACAGCCATCTCAGAACATTTGGCTGTCTCTGCTATCCAAACCAAACTGCTACAGCTGCGCACAAGCTTTCAGCGCGCTCTACTGCATGTGTCTTCTTGGGATATCCCAGTGATCACCGTGGCTACAGGTGTCTGGATCTCGACACTCGTCGCGTCATCACGTCTCGCCACGTTTTGTTCGACGAATCCGTGTTTCCTTTCCGAGCACCATCTCCTGTCACAACACTGCCCATGCACAGTTCTTCACCAGACATGGATGACGAACAAGTGCTTCCCACATACAACCATCCTCAGCGTCACTGGGTCGTTCAAGCAACACCTGTTCGCGACTCGCCACATGTCGACACCGCCTCTAGGTCTCGTTCTTCACCAGTGGCTATCGTTCAGTCGCCAGCCACTGTGTCTCCGGCCATGCCGCACTCCTCCACACCTCCAACATCAGCTCCGTCTGAGCCCTCGCCTCCACATGCCTCGCCTGCGCCCTCTCCACCACGCCATCACATGGTCACCCGCGCAAGGGCCGGCGTATTCAAACCGAACCCACGGTACGCTATGACCGTGGACACAAACATCTCACCTATTCCTTCATCCGCCCGTGAAGCTCTGCATGATCCCAATTGGCGTCGTGCCATGGAGGTCGAGTTCTCAGCCCTTCAAGCCAACCGCACCTAGCGGCTAGTCGACAAACCTACTGGTGCCCATGTCATCTCTGGGAAATGGGTGTTCAAACATAAATTTAACTCAGCTGGCACTCTGGAGAGGTACAAGGCCCGTTGGGTGGTTCATGGCTTCAACCAACGCGCTGGCATCGACTTTCAGGAGACTTTCACGCCGGTGGTCAAGCCTGCGACAATCAGAACCGTGCTCACCATCGCCGCCTCCAAGCGCTGGCCGACACGGCAACTCGATGTGTCGAATGCGTTTCTTCATGGCAATCTTGAGGAACGTGTTCTGTGTCAACAACCCATTGGGTTCCGCGACGCTAATCAGCCTCAAGCCGTTTGCCTGCTCGACAAATCCTTGTACGGGCTAAAGCAGGCGCCGCGCGCGTGGTTCACGCGGTTCGCCACGTTCGTCGTCAAGCTGTGCTTCAAGGCTACCCGATCGGATTCATCACTCTTCGTACTGCGCCGCGGCCACGACACCGCCTATCTCCTCCTCTACGTCGACGATATGGTCATCACTGCGTCGAGCTCTACGCTGCTTCAACAGGTCATCACCGAGCTGCGCACCGAGTTCGCTATCAAGGACATGGGTGAACTGTGATTCTTCCTTGGCATCGACGTTCAGCGTAAGGACGATGGCTTCTACCTCTCCCAAAGCCGCTACGCTGAACAGATCCTCGACCGCGCTGGCATGACCCAGTGCAAGGCTGCTTCGACACCGATCGACGCCAACGGCAAGCTTCCATCTGACGGTCCAGCGATCGACGACGCGACGTCATACCGCAGCATCGCCGGAGCTCTTCAGTACCTGACGATCACGCGACCGGACCTCGCCTTCGCCATTCAGCAAGCATGTCTCTACATGCACAATCCTCGACAGCAACACCTCGCACTGCTCAAGCGCATCCTGCGATACGTTCGCGGGACGACGTCGCACGAGCTCCACATCCGCGCCTCGGCTAACCTCGACGTCACGGCATACTCCGACGCCAATTGGGCCGGCTGCCCTAACACTCGACGGTCGACATCGGGGTTCTGTGTGTTCCTCGGCGACGCGCTGGTGTCATGGTCCTCGAAGCGTCAGCCCACCGTCTCCAGGTCCAGCGCCGAAGCGGAATACCGCGCGGTGGCGAACGCTGCAGCGGAGTGCATTTGGCTCAGACAGCTTCTCGGCGAGCTCCACTTCCCCATCCTGAAGGCTACTGTGGCGTTCTGCGACAATGTGTCGGCCATCTACATGTCCAAGAATCCGGTCCACCACAAGCGCACGAAGCACATCGAACTTGACATCCACTTCGTCCGTGAACGGGTGCAAGCCGGTGAGCTTCGTGTTCTGCACGTTCCAACCGGAGAGCAGTACGCTGACATAATGACCAAGGGACTCACCACGAAGACGTTCGAAGCCTTTCGGGACAGTCTTTGTGTCATGCCGATGATACTTCAGACTGCGGGGGGTGATGAAGTGTATTTGTATTTGAGTTTTGTAATCGCTTGACGAGGTTTTCCCGCGCTGCCTGTGCCCACGACGTCGCCACGATCGTGCGCACGCTCGGCAGACGCGCCTCGCGCGCCGGCAGTTCCACTGCCATGTAACTTGTACAAATACCCAGAGAGCAACGCGAGTAATCTTGTTGGCTCCATTCTTCACTCTTTCAGCCCGGGTGGAAGTCGATGGTGGACGACCAGGCGGTGAGGTTGGTCTGTAGGTCCCACGAGCCCCCTGGCTCGCCGACGGTGTAGCTGGCCCCGGACGCCGTTCTGAGCACGGTCGCCGCCGCAATGATCGCGACCACGGCGGCGACCAGTGATGCTTGTGCCCTCGCCATCAGCTTAATTCGACAGCTGCTAGCTAATCTTGATTCTTGAGTGAATGGAAATGATGGGCTAGTTGAGACTGGGTTTAATCTGATGGTTGAGCAATTGTTGTGTGCAAGGAGGTGAATATATAGGGGTACGGAGGAGCTGGTAGAGATGGAACGTAGTGTGCAAGGATGATATGGTCCATTAGGTTTGCATGATTAAACGTGTGCATAAATTGCATCCCATCGTTAACGAACTTGTAATATAGGACTGTTCGCTTGTCTTATAATCCGTACTTTTCAGTTTGTTTTTTCAGCCGGAACATTGTTTTTCTCTTACAATAAATCATCGAACAGTACTTTCAGCTATGACTTTTCAGCGAAGCGATCGGACTCTAAATCAATCAAACAGAAGACTTGGCCTTATGTAGTCACGTTGACGAGGACACGTGGAAGTCATCTTTCAGCTACCACGTTTTGACGTCGGAGGTCATATATGCACACGGATTCATACGTTCGAGAACATGTGCTCCTAGTGGATTAAATGCTCCCACACACAAAATGCAACTTTACAAGTGTTTCAAAAAAATTCCAACCAAAATATGGATGGACAGCCACTATGGCACAAAAGCTTATTAGTGACGTCTTAATCAGTGACTTGGAATTAAAACGCGTCACTAGTGTAAGATGAGTGACGCGGATAAACAGGACACGTCGCTGATAAGGAGTGGTGCATGGTCAACAGACAAAACGCGTGACGCGTTCCCAGCAACACGGGTCACTGGTAAGGAGAGACCGTTAGCAGTGACGCGTTCTAGGAACACCAGTCACAGATCACACCTCACGGACCCGAAAAAACAATAAAATCTGGTTCGATGGCAACTGAAGTCCGGCACCCCACTTCCCCTCCCCCGCTTCTCTCAGGCAGTTTGGCAGTCGCCCCTTCTCTCTCGGGCTCTCGGCTCTGCGGGACACATCCACCGCCGCCGCCGCCACCGGGCCCCTCCGACGCCACCATCGCCCTCCTCCTCCTCTTCCTCCTCCACTTCCCCTCCCCTCCCCTCCCCTCCCCTCCCGGCCTCTCCCCGGGGGCTTGGATCTCCATGCACGAGTACCATCTTCCAAACCCTACCTCCCTGCTCATCGCGGATCTGGCATCGTCGGCTTCGATTCGCCAGGCTCCTGTGCCGCGAGATCGCTGCTCCACCATCGCCGGCTTCGATTCGCCAGGTGCTCCGCCTTTTCCACCACCGTACGCTCCGCCCTCCCTCTTCGTGCCTCCGGCGGCCCAGCGCTGTGACGCACCACCACAGGAGCCCCGGTGCGGCCAAACCCTAGCGGCGCAGCCCGGCCGCCGCCGTCTCCCTTGCTCGCACTTCCGCGTCCGCGTCGACTCCTGCCTACTTCTAGTGAGTATTGGCTAATGATTACAGATTGCTAGAATTTGTACGATTCACCGTATTAACGACCATCCTCCAGATTCCAGCCTTCAGCCAACCTGTGCCGGGCGCATACTGATTATAGGCTGCTACATGTTCGCTTCAAATTAATGTGAATTTTGTGCACTCGTTGGCACACATTTGCTTCAGATGGTGGTTGTACTGCGTCAATTTTTGATTCACCATATTAAATGGGGTTACTTATGTACTGCATCTGCTGCCAACCTAGACTTATGTACCAATTGCAGGCCTAAACTTATGTATCAGTTGCAAACCTATGCATTATCTTTTCTTATTATGGAAACAAATTTGCTCCTTTGCAGCCTTGCGATTCCTCATACATCTGTACATCTTTGGTTTCTAGGCTCTGAAACTAATCTGAGAACTATTGTTTCAAATACAGTATACAGTATGCTGCATTCAGTGGATCTACTGAGAATCTTATTAAGTCATTCTGGAATGGTAAGGATTTATGATATATCAATAAATGTAATATTGAACCAGTCTCTGACTTGGGTTGTTTCATTTAACCATGTCCTGTTCTGTAGGAAATGTAATATATTAGGTCTGATGCTGATTTACCTCACCCTCCTGCCAATGTTCTGTTCTGCACGAAATTGGATTTGGTATGTGCTATGGTCTAATCATTCGGATTCAGTAAACCATGCATAGGTTGCAGCCTTGCAGGTCAGCAAACATTCCAGTTTATTCTTGAGTTTTAGTTCGCTGTAAATAGCTGCAAACGCTATCTGGTCTAAGCAATACATGCCATGCTTACCTGTCTAATTGAAAAATCAGTGCAGTAGTACCTGCTAAACTCACAACGCCTATATTCTACCTTTGTATTATGCTTAATTCGATCGCCCACCATGTCTCACCCGAAAACACCTGATGATTCACTAATTGCTATTTTAATAGTTAATATTGTACCTGTCTTATTTATATGGTTTCTATTCAATTCCTGCCACTTCAATGTATTTATCATGACTATTGGCTAATTTTTCGTCGCTACTTACCTAATCCGCTTACACCTATTACCAAGTACGCGTCAGGTTTCAGAGTTCACTTGCTTTTATAGGTTATATTGCCACTGTTTTGTCGGTGCGATTTCATTGGTCGGCCTATAAAACCTATGAGCATGCATACAACAATTCCTATTTTTTGGCCTCCATGAATCCATGAACACTGAAGCTCCATGCATCGTGTGTGTCTGCAGCTGTGAGTGCACCTGTGTTCCTTCATGGGAAATATTTTCTTAAATGCATGCTATGCCCATTTTCTCAAAAAAACGTGATTCTTTTTTGATCCATTTGCTTCTGAATCAAAGATAGGTATAATGAGTGTCAATAACTTTCTAGCAGGAAGGTCAATTATTCCAGCGTATTGACCAGATGAGGACGGTATAGCAGCATGTGGTTAGGCTATAGTTTTTCTTATTACCTAGAACTAAGCATTCCGATTTGTGTTTTTTCTTAAGATTTCTTCCACTTTGACATTCAGTGGTACCGTCAAAGGAGCACAAGATGAGGACGTATATATACTTGGTAAGATCGTCATTTAGTGTCATATGATTTTGCAGCTTGCTTCAATACTTCAGTCTCAATGAATAAGTAATTAGTTCTTTTTTCAACTACCTATTTACTACTGTTCCTATAAGAGTGTTGTAATACATTTGTACTGCCCCATTTATGCCATAGTGCATTTCTTTCTATTATTTTTATTTAGTTAATTGCACTGCCCTATTGGAAACTGTTTAGCATGAAATACTTATTTAGCATCAGCCATTGTACTCTCCTTTGTTATAATTAGTGAGCCTGATAATTCTTATATGAGCCTGATAACTCTTATATGAGCCTGAGAACTCTTATTGATGTATGACCAAACACTCACTTGTGCCAATGAGAAGCATTTTTCATTTGCATGTGAAATGTATTTATACTTTAGATAACAAGCTAAACATACGATGGCACATTGTGCTTTGTGGTTTCTTGTCTTCTGTAATCTTACCATGCTATTTTAGTGCTTATCTTGGATGAAGGAAGTCAAATTTTGGGCATATGAACTGTACTGTAATTATGTAAATGAATGGACTATGTTTACTTGAGTAGATTGAAGAGTGGTTATGTTTTCGAAACAAATACGTTGTGCTAACTTGCAAGCTGCAACCATTATGGCATTGTCTGCTACTGAAATCGTCGTACAGTTTAGTGGTCAGCCATGGAACTTTTTCGGATTTATAATTGCTTTGTCACCGCACTATATGTCTTGGGTCACTTAACTTTTCACTCCTTTACAGGTGCTCTTCCAAGAACATAGAGACAGATGCTATCTTTCATGATTGAGCAATGAGGAAACAAGGTTTTACTCTTCTAGGATTATTAAGTGTTTTTTCTTGTCTTTGAGCTCATCAAGGACATTGGTTGTACCTTGTAAATAATGGCCCGCGGCTGATAACACATTTTGTAGTATAACTTGTATCTGAAAAGTTTGTAAAGAATTGATTGTTCAAATAGTGGTACATGTCTGATGTGTGTGTGTATATATATATATATAGGATCATTGCATATATATAGGGTGATTGTAATTTTTTTTGTTTTCTGAAATAGTTATCAGTGACGCGTATTGGCTAGACGCGTCGCTGATAAGCCTTATCAGTGACGCGTCTTGTATGGACACGTCGCTGATATCAGTGACGCGTCTTGTATGGACACGTCGCTGATAAGCGCTATCAGTGACGCGTCTTGGCTGGACATGTCGCTGACAAGCACTATCAGTGACGCGTATTGGATACATGCGTCACTGTTTAAGGATTATCAGTGACGTGTTTTTACGCGTCACTGATATGCCCTTATCACAGACGCAAGAACAGTGACACGTCTTTTACGCGTCACTGATAAGCCTCTAGACGCGTCACTAATAAGTTTTTCTAGATTAGCGCTAATCTATGTTCATGCATACTTGAGCTTAAAAACGTATGCATATATATATATATATATATATATATATATATATATATATATATATATATATATGAAAATTAGAATCAACATGTGAATAGTATTAATAGGTTGTGAATAAAAACGTACGTATGTCATCCAACTTCTGTTCATAGACTGATTTTACATTTTCTTCTCCTTGCACCATTTTTTGTTTTAAGCTCAAACTTTGCATGAACGCACGTATTAGTACAAACTCTCTATCCATCCATATTTTGGTTGCATTTCTTGTGCACATTATAAAGTGCAATCGTTGAAATTAAGGATCAAGATTCCTAATATAAGTTGTCGACAGAGGCGAAGCTACAGGAAAATGGAGGAGGGAGGGCGTGTCACTTCATGATCTCTTCACCTCCGGCTGACTTATATATAGGTGTAAAGAAAATGGATCCTATGAGCCATTAAGTTGGATTTTGTTGTCTGATGAACAATATGATTATTTGGGCTAACAACGTATCTTCATGATCATTTTCTTTCTTTATACCTCTCGCTCGAATTGGGTACCCAGCCGTATTAGAACCATTATTCATTTCTTTATACCTCTCGCTCGAATGGAGAACAGTGCTTGGCAAATGCATACATTCTGAAAAGCATAGCGATGCTGTAGCAGGCTATTTATTAGAACCATTATTCTTGAACGTCTGAAGGACCGTACAGACACTGCTGATGACGTTTGTGATGGATATGATGGCAGCTGCGACACCGCGAAGCCGCCGGGCTCCTTGCTCGCTTCTTCTTGCCTCGAATGCCGCCATGCTGACGAGACAACAAGCGGTGACATGGTCCAGGAACACCGGCGACAGGGACAGCTTGCCGAGCACGCGGTGGCGCCATCGGAAGCTCATGTCGCCGAACCACGGGGCCGTGCTAGGGGTCAGGGTGACACCAATCTGCGCGAGCTCCGTGGCGCTCGCGCTCCTCGGCAACGATTGGTCCAAGACAAAGCCGTAGTAGTTGAGCATCTCCTCAGGGGACAAGCAGCCGAACAGAGTGAAGCGGAGGAGGCCAAGGAGATGCGGCGGCTTGTAGTGGTCAACGTCAACGTTGCCATGGCCACCCCCGACGGTCCACGTCTGGAACTTGCCTCCCATCCTGTAGACGAACCGGCGCACGTCGACGGGCACGAACCCCGCGAGGGCGTCGAGCACGACCCACGGGATCTGGTTCTCGAGCAAAACGATGTCCTTCTGGATGCTGGTCCTCATGGACATGATTTGTCGCCGGATCATCTCGTTGGTGCCGCCGGCGACCATATACTGCAGCAGGAAGCAGCCGTCGAGGAACATCATGGTCGCAAAGTCGTAGGCGTTGCTAACGCGCATGACCGCGGGGTCGTCGGTGTCGTAGCAGCCGCGGGCGGCTCCGGCGACGGAGAGCACCTTCCCGTACACCTCTGCCGTAGAGTGGCCTGAGCTCCGGCATAGGTTGTAGGCCGCCGCCAGCTTGACCTCCTCCATCTTCTGCAGATGAGGTGCGCCATGGCCCATGGTGGTACGGGCTGATGGCCACCACGCTCGGCGCGACGAAGGGGTCGTTCTGGCCGCCGACGGCCACCGCGCTCGGCGCGACGAAGACGAAGGGTTCCTCCTGGCCGCCGATCCCCCGCATGCCGTGCGGGAACCTGCTGATCTTGGTGTCCACCTTGGCGAAATCGGCCTCGAGCTTCTCGGTTGCCTTGGCCATCCTCTCGTCAATGGTGTCTGCCCTACTACCGATCACGTCGTCCATGGCGCCAGTGCAACAGACTAATTAACACTAATGAGACCAAGGGGAAACTGTCATTATATTTCGACGTTTTGAACGTGGCATCCACGTAGTGCTTCATCACACTAGCTTTATCCGTTGCTTTTGCCAGACTCCTGGTATCAGATACATGTTTCTTTTTATACGACGGTGGCCCAAGCCTGCATACATGTTTGTTTATAGCCAGATCAACGATCCCTTGCCCCGAAATGCTGCCAATGCTTAACTCCTACTTTCCTAGCTTCAAGAGAGAGCCATCTGCATGCATCATCAAGCCAACAACATGGCCCACTAGTCAGCAGCAGGCTATGGCTTTATTAAGGTTGTGTGTTCAAAATTTGAATGACTTTATTAATTTTTTTTGATAGCCTAAAACCTAATATTTGGCCTATATAATACCACAAATAATATTTTTTTTGAACGAATAGGAGGGGCTTGCGCCCCTACTAAATTACCACAAATAATAATTGTATTATATATTACTGATAACACATAACTATTCATGACTTCATATATATTCATAGAATTGAGCATATCTTGAAATTATCTATACAAGTACTAATTGTTCAACATGCCAGTAATACCATGTGCTTTTTCCTCATGCTAAAAACCACAAAAAAATTGAAATTTCTAAATTTTCACAACAAACTAAAAATTGGTTTGCTTGTTTGTATAAAAAGCTATTTTCAAAAATATTTCTGATGTCTGTACAAAAATTCACCATATGCATGTAGGAGTTCTCATATTTTTATAATTTATTTTTGGCACCAAAATTCATTTCTAGTTTTGAAATCCATCTCAAGGTTGGCCAGTGCCTAAACCTCCCTCACCTCCTTTTTTTTAGTTTTAACTTATTTATTCAATATTTAATAATAACCGTGTTGGCAAAGATTTTGCAGATTTAGTTCTTTTGGTCATGCTAGTGAGGTTATTGTAACAGGGCCGCCACATGCACACGCGACAAGGTTGGACACATTGGCAGCAGATGGCGTCGAGCCTTGTCGCACCATAGCATTTGGCATGATTGCAATGCCATCCGGCGCAGAATGCAGCCCAGCGCCACCCAGCCCTGCTGGCCAGAATCCCACCGCTGGGAGCCCTGATTGGTTAGGGAAAAGTGGCCCCCTCATCCCAAGAAGGTACTCCAAGAAATCCCCCCTTATGCATTTTTGTAGTTGTAGGTAACTATGGTTTGTTGTTTGAATTGTAGTGTAGTTGCAATAGTTGTTCGTTTTGTTGGATCGGATATATAGCTGAGGCGTAGTGTATGCTCTACCTGTGGATTTGACGTACGTATAGAATTGGTTCCATGGAACAATTTATTGCATTACGATTTCCATAGGATTGTTGTATTTTTTTAGACAATATGAGTATAATGTTGGATAGCTTAGGTTACTAATGTTTTACTACTGTTGTGGTTTTAATTCTCTTTTGTTTATCATTAGTATAGATCATAATCACCATAAAAGAATCATTGGGAGGCAATATGTAAATAATGACTTGCTTTAAGAAATAAGAAAATAATATCATTATTATATTCACTCAAAACATCTATTGTTCCCAAGCTTTCAAACATAATCAACTCATAAAGAATTTCAAGTAATGTTCCTTTCATATGGGGACATAGATTACATTGTTTAAAAAAACTCAACTAATAACAGTTGGAGTGTAATGGCCTCATCGTCTTAACTCATGCCATTCAACACTCTAATCCTGTGCTCCCCCTTGCTAGCCTCGGGAAAGTAAGGATACCTTGTGGAGAATTAGTAATGTGCCAATGGCACCTGGAATAATCCTCCAAGTATCAACATGAGGGATTCATATTTAAAATTGCATCATAACTTATAATTACCCTTTTTTGTCAAGTCAATTCTTAAAGCCATCACAATTCTTCTACACATGCCCATCTTTCTTATAGAAGTAACACTTTGGTCTCTTAAAGTCTTAATACTATACTCAGCTCATGATCTTTTGAGTTCTTACATCCTTAAGTTGAGCTTATTCTTATGGCTTTTGGACAATAAGTTTCGCCAACCTTTATACTATTGTTCCAATATATCTAAGGATTGGTTGGCATTGCCAATGTCTATCCCCTAACTTCAACACTAATGCACCTTTTCGTTTGTGATCATGAATTATATTCTGTTTGAGCGCTTCGACTGATATTTACTGGCCTCATATTCTTTAACCCTCTCAAAAAAGGTGTTATCATAATCACCTTATGTAGTCAGGGCAAGAGGAGCATCCTCGCTGATGGCATGTTCATACTCCAAAATTAAGAGGACCAATTGAAACTCCCCTTTCCATAATAGGAAGTCGGTCCATGTGAGCAAAGGAATGTCTTTAATCTATTGACAACCTCTGAGAGACTTATAGCTAACTCAAAATAAATAAGATGAAATAACGTAAGTAAGGATAGTATGTGAAAAATTATGTCGTGCATGAATTTAACCCTAAGTTGGTTTGATTGAAAACAAACATGCTAATGATAGGTCAAATTCATATCACCTTTGGACAGAAACAAAAAGTAACCAAACAATACTCGTGTGAACACATGTATATAAATTAACGTTGGTCAAATATATATACATGAGCCATAACAAATTCTCTAACTAGAATTTCTCGTTGGCTACATTTTGACTAAAGAATCAATTAAAATTTTGTAGTAGAAATAATCATTATGTTATTAGTAAAACATTATACATAAGATATCATAAAAATGCCATAATTATTCACACAATAATGAAATTCCCTAAAAATACTGAACTTAAAAAACTTAGCTCAAATTTGGCCCATAAATAATAAAAGGATACACATTATATAGCCCAAATGCACAAAAGTGAAATAGAAATTTGCTTTATTTTCTCGAGGGAAAAGCCAACATTAATGGGCTAATGGCCCATTGAAATTATGGTCTGAACAAGGTATTCCATAAGGCTACGAGAATAAGTAATGCTAATTTTCAATAGGCTGGACGTTATTTCAAAAAAAATGATGATAATATGTATTTTGACGGTGAACTCCGCCACGGTGGGAGAGACGGCACCGGCATGGGTCCAGTTGTCACCATAGATAGGTCTCTAAACTCCTTTCATGATGAAGCAACAAAAATCGTCATAGATTTAATGACGAGTTTATTTTCGTCATAAACAATTATGACCCTCCTCCAAATCATCAAAAAATTGTCACATCACATTGAGTAACATGCCACCACATGGACAATGACATGGCACTATTGATGTGGCAATTGACACGGTACACATGTTCCGATGAAATTTATCGTCATAAATAAACACTTCAATGAACTGTTTTTTGTGCTTCGTTAGTTGGGTTTAGCCATTTAAAAGCCGATTTTCGAGTTAAGGGCTTCTTGACTTCCTGTGGATGAAGTTAGATCAATGCATCAAAGGTTAACACAAGAATGAAATCGGGCTTCGCAAAAAAAAAGTTTTGTGTTCGTTTGTGGGGACTTCAAGGTTCGGCACACACCGGAATTGCCCTAACCGCATCCTATACCTATGCCAATCGGAAATATGGGAATCAAGCAGGGAAACAAGCCCGCGTTCACCAACGTCAATCTCGACGAATATGCGTGGCACTAACATTTGGAACAGACACATTATGTTCAACGGTGCTGTGAGAATTGCAAAGCTGGGTTGCAGTTGCAGGCTTGCAGCATGGACGAGCTAGACAATTGCGAGGCCAAGCAGCAGCGACACCGTCATGACCACGGTGGCAAGTACAGCACCGAGACCGGCCGAGGACCTCGGCGCTGCGCCGTAGGAGACAACGCCAGGCGTCGAGATGACCACCAGTGGTCCGCCCGAGCAGATCGTGATGCCTGACGGCGCACCGGGCGGCGCTGGCCCGGCGGCGGCAACTTGTTGGTGCACTCGGCGTCGTCATCCGTGACCCTGACCTCCATCTTCATCCCAGCGGCGCAGTGCCCCGGCGTGCTGCAGATGAAGTAGCGCCTCCTCCTGCTGGCGCCGCCGTCGAGCCGGATGGCGTCGCTGCCGGTCTGGAGCGCGGCGGAGACGGGGCTCGCCACCGAGCAGGAGCGGTACCCGCCCTGCGTCACCTCCACGACGTCGTGCGCCGAAGCGTCGTACTTGAACAGGAGTTGGTCGGCCGGGTGGAAGGTGATCGTGGACGCCCAGGCGGTGAGGTTGGTCCGTAGGTCCCATGAACCCCCTGGCTCACCGACGGTGTAGCTGGCGCCGGACGCTGTTCCGAACGTGGCCGCCGCTGCTGTCGCGATGATCGTGATGGCGAGCAGAGACGCTTGTACCCTAACCTTCTCCATCATCTTCGACAAGCTAGAAGATGATAGCAGATGTTGAAGTTGAATGAAGGTGATTAGCTAGCTGAGAGTTGAGACTTGAGAGGCGATGGATTAAGGATTTGACGGTGAATATATAAGGGTGAGGGTGACCTGTGATGGAGGAGCTGGTGGAGAGAGTGTAGCGTTTGAACGTATGACATGGTCTATTAGCTTAGCTTAGCTTAATCATCCGCGTTTGCATAATGAAACGTGTGGACGAATTCGATTATTAACTTAGTCAAGTACAGTATATAATTAAATTAATTTTTGCAGCAGGTGGCCTCTATGGTGCACTGGATATATAGATTAATTAAAGGCTAGGGTCTCATGTGATGAAGATTTGATTTATCATTTGTGGAACTTGTCTTTCAGCTACCACGTTGACGTCGGCGGTGTTCACATTCTCCACTGTTCTGTTCGTTGACTTCAGTCAATGTCCTTTTTTTTGTGCGACGCTGGTGTGCCTTGTGTTGTGTGGTGGGTGTGTGTGGGGTGCGAGGACGAGTATTCTTTGCAGTAGCGTAGGGTGCAAAAGTCAGCCCCAACTACAATGATCTAACCGTATTCAGCAGCTGCAGCTCACTAGTACACAAATCTTAATGGAGGCAGTCGTTTTTGTTTAATGGAGGCGGGCAAGGGTAACCGCCTCCAATGGAAGGCCTCGGTTAATGCGGTGACAATGGAGGCAAGTGCTTTTGCCCGCCTCGGTTAATCGGGACGAGAAAACAAAAAAAAATAGAAAAAACCCGCAGCCCAGACCTAGCCCGAAGCCTAGCCTAGACCTCACGTCGCCACCCCTGCGCGCCGATCGAGCACCCCTGGTGGCGGATCGAGCAACCCAGGCTACATCTTCGCCGGAGTAGGGCTGCCGCACCAACACCTCCCACTGCCGGATCTGGCCACCGTGGATCTGGCCACCATGGTCACGGGAAGGAGCGCGTTGGGGATTTGCCGAGGGAGCGCATCGGGAAGGAGGTGCGGCTCGGGGAAGGGGAGGGGCGCCGCGGGTAGGGGGTGGCTCGCTGCTGGGAAGTGAGGAAGGGGTGGGGCGCCGCAGATCCGGCCACCACGCTCGCCGCTGGGAAGTGAGGAAGGGGTGGGGCACCGCGGATCCAGCCACCATGCTCACCGCCGGGAAGTGAGGAAGGGGATTCGGCCACCATGCTCCGTGGGTAGGGGTGCGGCTCGCCGTCGGGAAGTGAGGAAGGGGTGGGGCGCCGCGGATCCGGCCACCATGCTCGCCGCCGGGAAGTAAGGAAGGGGATCCGTCCACCATGCTCGGCCCGGAGGAGGGGCGCGGCTCGCCGCCGGGAAGGGGAGCCGAGGAGCGGAGGAGGTGCGGCTCGCTATCGGGAGAGGCTAAGGGAGGGAGGGAGAGGGGCGCTGTCGGGGCGGCCGGGAGGGGGTGCTGGGAGGGAGTGCGGCTGAGGAAGGGAGGGAGTTGAGGCTGAAACCCTAAGGCCAAATGGGCTCTGGCCGGGCTCCAGCATTTTAGGAGGCCATCCGTTAATGGATTTATGGAGGTGGACACCTTAAGACGACCGCCTCCATTAACATTTAACCGAGGCGGGCTATTTGGGGGCCGGCCATGGCTGGCTTGGCCGGGAACAATGGTGCCCGCCTCCAATCAAAAAAACCCCAACGCCACGCAAAATAAATCCTGTACTAGTGGCTGATGTGCAAAAGTCGCAGCCAATATATCATGTGTTGTCAAACCATTTTCTTGGGCCATCACAAACACACACAAAAGTCAAATTTGGCGCCGATCAAAAATTAAAATCCTCTTCCCCGTTGCAAAATATAGGGACGTTTTTTATTCTAAAAAGAACCAGGAAGGTTGGGCCTGTTTAGATGGTGAAAAAGTTTGGGTAAAGTTTCTATAGCACTTTTCGTTGTTATTTGACAAAATTTATCCAATCATGGACTAACTAGGCTCAAAAGATTTGTCTCGACATTTACAGATAAACTGTGCAATTAGTTATTTTTTTTACCTACATTTAATGCTTCATGCATGCGACCAAAGATTCGATGTGACAGTTACTATACAAATTTTTTTTAGGCCTTTTCACCAACTAAACAGGCTCAACGGTTAAAAGTCATCCGAGATGCTGTCCTAGAGACCAAGTAGACGCAAAAAGACGCTGCAAACCCCCACGGGAATCTTGCCAGACGGCGACGTCTGCAGACTGCAGCGCGCATGCAGCCCCAGAGCAGCGCTCTGGCTGGCTGGGAGCCTCCTCCCACATGGCCACGCTGTGGCTGTGTTCAGTTCCTCAAAAAAAAAAAAATACACTGTGCAAAAAAAAGATTCTCCGTCACATCAAACTTGCGATACAATATGGAGTACTAAATGTAGATGAAATCAAAAACTAATTGTACAGCTTGGTTGTACTTTGCGAGACGAACGTTTTGAACCTAATTAGTTAACGATTGGACACTTTTTACCAAATAAAGCCAAAACGTGCTGTAATACTTTTTTACACCTTTTCGCGAAACTAAACACACCTGTCTGTTTTTTTTTTCACTTTTTTTTATTCCTATAGTGGACGACAGGAGATGACTGATGGACGGATGCTGTACTCTAGTATAGAGTACTCCCTCCGTCCATAAAAACATGCAATTCTCGCTTTTCGAGAAGTCAAACAGTTTGAACTTTGACTAAATTTATATAAAAAAATACTAATATTTATAATACAAAATAAGTATCATTAGATTAGTTATAGAATATATTTTTTTAATAAATATATTTGGAGACATAAATGTTAATACTATTTACTATAAACTTGGTCAAACTTGAGTCAGTTTGACTGGCACGCTTCCCATAATTGCTTGTTTTGTTGGACGGAGGGAGTAGGAGCTAGCAGCAGGAGTTTGAACGCTCGGACTACCACGGTTCTCGGACTGAGGGAGTACTTTCTCAGGCCGCGTTCACCTCCTACAGGAACCTAAAATATTTTCTCTTTCACCCATCACATCAAATCTTTAAACACATGCATGAAACATTAAATGTAGGTAAAAAAACTAATTGCATAGTTTGTCTGTAAAGTTCGAGACGAATCTTTTGAGTCTAATTAATCCATGGTTGGACAAATTTTACCAAATAACAACGAAAAGTGCTACAGTAACTTTTCACCCCAACTTTTTCATCTAAACACACCCTCAGTCCAAATCGAATCAAACTATTTTAAGTTTGATAAAATTCCTATAAGACACTAATACATTTATGACACTAAATTAGTATCACTAGATAAATCATGAAAGATATTTTTATAATGTACTTATTTGGTCAATTAATAGATTTTTTTACTCTTTCTTATAATGTTGGTTAAACTTAAGATAGTAGTTTGACTTAGGGCTAGTTTAGATGCAAAAAATTTTGCAAAATAGCAACTGTAGCAATTTCGTTGTTATTTGACAAATATTGTCCAATCATGGTCTAATTATGCTTAAAAGATTCGTCTCGTCCATTTCGTCTAAACTGTGTAATTAGTTTTATTTTTTTATCTATATTTAATGCTTCATACATGCGTCCAAAGATTCGATGTGACGGGGAATCTACTGTTATTTTGCAAAATTTTCTGGATCTAAATTGGGCCTGAGTGTGTTTCTAGGAATTGGTCTACTTTGACACAGAGGTAATATAATAGTATATGTATTAAGGCCTTATTTGGAACGGCTCAAAACAGCTCCGGTCCTTGCTACAACACATGGAGTAGCTGGAGCTAGTGATGTCATCGGTTCCCAGTTTGTTTTAGAAGGAGAGATTAAAAAAAACTTTTTGCTAAAGTACACAGAGGAGAGAGCCAGAGCCATCTGAACTCTGAAGCTAAGGCTGGCTAACGAGCCAGCTCGGCTCGGCTCGGCTCGTTCTGGCTCGTTAGGATAACGAGCCAGCTCGGCTCGGCTCGGCTCGTTATCTTAACGAGCCAGAAAGCCAACTCGGCTCGGCTCGTTACGAGTTCGAGCTGGCTCGTTAGGCTCGCGAGCCAGGAAAAAAATACAAAATATAATATTTGTATTTATCTAAAGCATAAAAATATTAATAATATAGAAATAATATATTCAATAGCTTTAAATCGAACAAAATATTCATATGAGCTAACATATCATCTATTTGTGAAGTACAAAACATGAAGTAATACAAAACTAATATAAGTTATGATGATTTTTTTTTCTAAAACTACGGCTCGTTTGGCTCGCGAGCGGCTCACGAGTCAGCTCGAGTTAGCTCGTTATAGCTAACGAGCTAAAATCCTGGCTCGGCTCGTTATCATAACGAGCCGAGCCGAGCTGAGCCGAGCCAGCCACGAGCCGAACGAGCTAATGAGCTTCGAGTTTTTCGTCCAGCCTTATCTGAAGCTCCACCATATAAATGGGACATAACAGAGAGGCATGAGAAGTTCTCCACTCTAACCGCCATATAGGGCTATTTGAGATTAAAAATGTCAGACTTATAAATTTTGACTAAGGATCATTCTAAACAAATTTATGCTTAGCAGATAGAAGTTTTATCATTGGATATTTTCATTCTCGAACTAACTAGTAGTAGATAAAAAATCGTATGCTAAGCTAGTACTTTTCCGTTCCTTATTACAGGTCATTTTTTTTAAGTATACATAACTTTTGCTATGTACTTAGATATATAGCGAAGTCTACGTATCTATAAAACCGAAATGACCTATAATTTAGATAGGAAGGAGTACTTTATATTATTTTGTTTTGGAGGAAACTCCTCGTTTCTGCAAAACATTTCGTATAGCCAAAATTAAAATGTTAATGTGCGTGCGGGGGTAAACAAATGGGGGTGTTTGTGAACAAATCCAATGTATATATGAGATCATGATCTCTAAATAAGTACATATCATACGACCACAACATAACACACCACGTAGAATCACGTGTCACATACAAAAAAAAAGAAAAAGAAAAGAAATGAAGCTAGAGCCTTGACTTTTTGACTGTGTCAACAGAATGCCATGAGACTAGCCACGACAGCGGACAAGACGAGCCCCGCGAGAGACCCATCAACACCAGCCGACGCCTGCGAGCTCGCCGGAGTCATCGCCGCGGGTGCCCCGGCGGAGCTCACGGGCGGCAGCGCAGCACGAGGGGTGGCGCCCGTCGCCACTGGCGGTGACGGAGCTGCGGCAGCGCCGGGGGCGCCTGCCTGGACTCTGACGGCGAGCTTCATGCCATTGTCGCAGTGACCGGGCACCCCGCAGATGAAGTATCGGGTGACGCCGCCGGCGGGGAGCGGGACGACGTCGTCGCCGGTGCTGAAGGCGTTGAGGGGGTTGGCGCTGGAGCAGGCGTCATGGTCCGCCCTGCTCACCTCCAGCACGTTGTGCGCCGCGCGGGGGTACTTGAACACTAGCTGGTCGCCGGCGCGGAAGGTGACGCCGGACGCCCAGAGCGTGTAGTTGGTCCGGAGGTCCCACGACCCCGCCGGCGCGCCGACGGTGTAGCTGGCGCCGTGCGCTGTCCCGAGCGTCACCGCTAGGGCCACCACGGCGACGAGGAGAGTTCTGCTGCTTGCCATGCCTATGCTGGTGACGGCCGCCCTGGATCACGCGCGCTGGGTGTCTAACGAGTGATCGATTGGAGATGCAGCTGGTCAATCGATGAAGAAACTGGGTTGGATGGTATGGTGTTTTTCAGTGTTTGGCTGGGATGCAAAGATCCTCTTGCAAGCACGTATATATAGATAGTAGATGGTGCTGGGTCAAAGTGTTGGACTCGCTCGCCTTCAACAGCGAAGCTAGCTAACAACCCATGAAAGGTCAAAGATGTTGGACTCGCTCGTCACGCGTGTCCATCATATACTGTAATAATACTAATATATTATTGGTATTATGCATGCATGCATGCATGCTTGAGGGTGTCCATGCCGACATGGCTATATGGGAAATGGTAGTGCTTGCATTTCGTTTCGCGCTCCACGTGGGGCCTGCGCCGCCCGAGCGACAAGAGGGGAAAGGTGCGTGGCGCCTTCGATTCGAAAGGACCTGGCCGTGGCGTCATAGGATGCCCTATCTGCGCTGAGAGAGACGATGCAGCAGAAGGTGGGGAGGAGAGATGCAACATCCGATCTACTTTTGAAACATCCAAATACAACAGTTGCAACATATATCTGAAAGCAGTTGAAACACCTCAAACATGCTTTTGAAACACTTGAAAAGAACACCTGAAAATATTTGAAAACCATTGCAACCATACACAACATCCAAATAAAACACATGCAACGTATGTGGGAAACATATGCAACATCCAGATAAATACACTTGCAACATGCGTCCGGGAAACACAGATGAAACATACCTCTAAAACATCTGAAAATACTCGAAACATATGCTTGCAACATGCCTCTGAAACAATTGCAACAAATGCAACATCCCCCGATCCACTTTTGCAACATCCATATGAAACAATGCAACGTACATTTAAAACGTCTGAAACACTTGAAACATACATATACAACATAGAGGAGGGGAAGGCTGGACTAGTCAATTTTGGCCGCCAGGGTGGGGGTGCTCGGTCGTCGGGGTGAGAGATGGCGCTGTCGGGGGTGGGGAGGGTGCCACGCTGGGGTGGGGGAGAGCCGCCCACTCCCCTGCAACACCGTTTGCCATCTCCACGGATCTCGCTCGTGCTTCATGGGTCTCTCTAGGGTGGGAGAGAGGGCCACCAGATCCGCATGCGTTGGGCGCTCTCGGTGGGTGAGGATGCCAGGGTGGGGGGAAGGAGCCACCGAGGTGGGGAAGGAGGACGCCAAGGTAGGGGAGCGCACGCCGGGGTGGGTAAGTGTAACACCCAAAATTTTGCACCTTTTAAAATAGGAGAAATGGATTTAATTATGTATTTTTGTGAGCATTTAACTTAGGGGAATAATAATTTTTATGAATTTAAAATCAAATATAAGGATAGACACATGTTGATGCATTCATGCTGCTGCATAGTTATTTATGTGATGCTTGGTTTTGTTCCAATCAAAACAGAATTCAAAAATCCTTTGAAAATGAAATTCAAAATAGCTTTAAAAAAATATTTCTCCTTTATTCCCTCCCCCCTCCTTGGCTTTCGGCCTGCTGGCCCAACCAGCAGCGCCTCCTCCTCATACCCTCTCCCGCAGGCCCAGTGGCCATGACGGCCCGCCCGCTCCCCCTTTGCTTCCCTTCCTCAGGCCCGCGCGCGCTGCTCGCCTTTTGGGCCGGCCCAACAACGGACGAAGCCGCGCACGCGTTCCCGCCATCTCGGCCGCTGATGCACGGGCCCTGCTACCTCTTTTCGCTGACAGGTGGACCCGCCGCTGCCCGGGGTCGTCTCCTACCTCCTTCCCGAAATGGAGGGAGCTTTCCTTCTTCTCGCCACGCCGGAAATCAAGCAAGTGACCCCCGATTCCTTCCTTTTGGACGCGGATTTCCTCGACTAGCTATGCTATAAAGCTAGCCGCCCCCTTTACGAGCTCCTTTTCCATTCCAACTCGCTGAAACGAGCTCGCCATCCCCTCCCGTAACCCTAGCACGAGCACCGAGCTCGGGTTCCGCTTTCTCATCGATCTCCGCCTCCGTTTTTACCTTGGTGAGAACCCCCTCATCCTCCTCTTTCGATTTATTCAAACTCCGCTCCAAACCGTGCCCTCTGGGGCCGTTTACGGCTGCACCGGCGAGCTTTCTCGCCACCGGACATGGCGGACCACCGCGTCGGCTTCGTCTCCGGCCGGGTGCACTGTCTCTCCCCCCTTGATCTAATTTGGGCCGTCCAGATTCGATCGGACGGTCCTAGATGGAGAATACCCCTTCGGGGGTATTTTTCTTAAAGATCCCCCAGGTTTCCTTGATTTCAAATGCGCGGTCCTCGGCTGAATGAAAATTCGAATTTCACGAATTGTTTTATTTCAAAAATACTTTGAGTAATTTACAGATTTGCCACTGCGTTCAAATGGTTATAAAATCCACATTTTAACTCCGATTCGATCCGTTCAAGTTTCTTTAGGATCGTAGCGAAGTAATCTACATGTTTATCATACTGTTAGTCATGATATACATTGTTAAATTTCATGTTTAGATTTAATCTATTAGAATGCTTTAGAAAATCATAAATAATTCGTAACTTGCGTGTTCTAGCTCCGATTTGCGTGATCTTCGCGTCTGCGTGATCGTAGCGAGACATAGATTCATTTTATAAACCTTTTATACTAATTTTTCTCTGTTGGTGTACTATTATAATCTATAGCCTTTGTTTGCCTTGCATGAATGATCTTGGAATGCGTGTTGATGCCTGTTGTTCTAGTAGACGGTGAGTGCTCCGCCGGTGACGAGAATTACTACTGTGAAAACCCGGACCAGCAGGAGCACTACGAGCAAGGCAAGTATAATATGGGATATTCCTTGTCGTCTTATTCATTATTTAATTAGTCATATGCAGGTGTCAATTTTCTCAACATAAGGATGTCCTAGCCTTTGATTATCTTGTACCTTGATACCGAAGGGTTGCACTTGCATATGGGTAGTTGCTAGCGCTCAACTTAAATACATTGGATCCTAACCATGACTAACGATTATATGCAACATATGTTAAAACTTGTTTTTGAGAAATCTAAAATTAGGGCGAGAGAGCTTTTGTTTATCATGATGCTCTAGGCCCTCCATAAGGACTTATTCATCAGTAAAAGCTAGGACTTATAGTACAGCTGTGAGAGCCACATGGCTCTGACTTTAGTCAAGTATGAAGACCTTTTCTAGCATATTAGAGGTTACCCAAAAGGGCGCAAAAGGGGTATGCCGACTCGGGTATAGTTTGACTCATGTTCCTATGTGTATAGACTGCGTGTCATTGTGCCATTTGGGAAGGGAAGACCTATATCTATTTGCCACTGAAACCTAGCGGCCCTAACATGTTAGATGAACTTTTGAAAGGCTTCATAGTGAACCCTGTCGGTCTTCCTTGGAAGTGGGCTAAGATGTCGATCACCTCGGGCAAAAGGGTAAAACACGACTCACAGTGAAAGTGTATACCTCTGTGCAGAGTTTAATAAACTATTATAATAGCCGTGCCCACGGTCACGGGCGGCCCGAAAAACTCATGAAATAGATGATCTCTTGCTGATGATGTTATTGATGATGATTAATGTGATGTCTACTTATTCATGATACTACTGCGGTTGATTGGGGCTTAAGCATAGCCATAAACTAATTAATGTTAAGGTGTAATTTATTAAAAGCAAACCACAATACAACTAGTGTTAACCTTTTTGAGCCTCATGAACCCCATATTATCTTGTTAAGTACGAGATGTACTTATGCTTGTTTATTTTTATTATTTGGACAAAAATCCTGGATGGATACAGATGACAATGGCTATGATGATTACTATGAGGACAACTAGGTTTGGGATCAACCAGTCGACCAGATCCTGTGGTGATGGAGACGCCCTGGAGTTGCTTTAACTTTATTTATCAGTTATTCAGGCTTTGAGAGTGTTATATTTATGTACTGAATTACCATTCGTTATTGTAATAAGGCATAGAGTTTGATATTCTCCTTTACAATTTGTTCTATATGTTCCACACATATGGTTTGCATCCAAATTTGTTGTTCAAAATTTGGGCGTGACAGTAAGGGCGCCGCCACTGGCCAGAGAAGCAGCCATGGCCACATCGTCGGGGTGGGGCATGGCGTGAGCGCAGAAGGGATAAGAATGGGGAGAGGAGCGAGCGCGCGCGAGAAGGAGCGGTGAGAGGTGTTTGTCCGTCAGGGCGTCTTAATCTATCATTATCGTATGGGAAAAGTACGCAAGACAGATGAATGACTGAGGCCTTGGCAGTTGGCACTGCACCAAAACTGTACAAAGAAGAAAGAGCAAAATTCACCGCCGGTCCCTCAACTTGGCCGGCGGTGTCATCCACGTCGCTGAACTTCTAAAGTGATATCTGTGGGTCTCTAAACTTGGCAGACGGTGTCATTCAAGTCCCTAAACTTTGAAGGTGATCACCGCAGGTGCCTAAACTTGGTTTGCGGTGTCATCTTGGTCCCTGAACTTTCAAGATGATCATCACATGTCCCTAAATTTGGCAAGCGGTGCCATCCATGTCCAAATATAATAATATTAAAAGTTACCTATAGTATTAAAAGTTTTCTCTATTAAAAGTTACTTCTAATTTTAGTATTATTTCAAAAGTTTTAATAGTAGTATTATAGAAGTAACTTTTCTCGGTTATTAATACTATAACAATATTATTAAAACTTTTAATACTATAATACTATTATTGAAAGTTATAATACTGTAATACCACTACTAAAAGTAGTATAGTATTATAGTATTAATAATAGAGAAAAGTTACTTCTACAGTACTAGTATTAAAACTTTTAGAATAAAATATTAAAAATAAAAAGTAACTTTTAATAGAGAAAACTTTTACTACTATAGGAATTTTAATATTATTTTAGTACCATTAATGATACATAAATATTAAATTAATTTTAGTATTTTTCTATTTTAGTTTAAACCTAATATATTTGTTGTTGTAAATTATTTTAATACTTTAATTTATTTTTTGTTGATGTAAATTATTTTATATAATTTATATTTTCATGATAAATATTATATAAAAAATTATTGATTAATTGGCACATGTTGGATCCACGTCTTACGTACAGTGAGTGTGTCATGCCAGCTTATAGAGTAGGTTAGACCACATTTGGACAGGGATAATACCGCTTGTCAAGTTTAGGGACCTGCGGTGAAGACCTTAAAAGTTCAGGGACCGAGACGACACCGCCGGCCAAATTTAGGGACCTGCGGTGATCACCTTGAAAGTTTAGGGACCTGGATGACATCATTTGCCAAGTTTAACGACCCGCATATATCACTTTAGAAGTTTAGGGACCTGGATAACGCCGTCGGCGAAGTTAAGGGACCGGTGGCGAATTTGGCTCAAGAAGAAACTCTAATCTCAGTGATGCGCAAATAAATCGCATCTCTGATATGTGATCGCAGGCGCATCAAGTCTAAACGTGTCTTTGATATACAAAAAGATAAGTCTTTAGTTGAGGGCACATATCACAGACGCGGCTCAAGAAAACGTGTAAGTAACATGTAATTGGAACACATTTGTGATGTAGATGCTTTTTCACATACGAGGCAACCATACACGTGTCACTCGATGAATGGCACAAAACCAAACTCGGGCAATAGTTGAATGACAAAAAAATGAGCTCTCCCTTCCAAATTTGGGCACAGTAAAATAAAAATAGATTGTTGTATTCTTTTATGAACACGCTGAGATGAAGAAAATAGGTGCAATTTAATTTGGATCCAACCATTTGTATGATGAGTTTTCGTTCAAAATTATATATGATCGGTTCTCGTTCAAAATTACATATGATCAGTTAATATATAGTTAGTCTATTCCAATATATTGCGAAAGAAAACGTCAATTTGATCAAATAATAATTAGTCTATTCCAATTTCCAAGATATATATATTGTGGAAGAAAACGTCGATTAAATCTCAACTTGGCCAACCATTTCAAATTATCCATGAACAAAGTGTTGCATGTACTCCAACTGGTAACTTAATCGATACACAAGATCCAAGCAACATATATTAGTGTTGTTTTATTTAAACAGAGATACTGTAGAATACCCATAATAACACTGGATCCAAGATGAGTGAAAGTCGCTTATTACTGCTGGGATCACATGAATTACCAGTTCTGCATATAGTACTATATAATCAACAAAACCTTACCTAACAAGCAACCAATGTGTGCGTGCAAGTCCACCGCCGCTTATTACACCAATAACAAAGTAACCACATGCATGTTATAAACAGCTAGCTTGTACCTGTGGGAAGCAAAGCACATTCTTGTACCTTGGTTTACTCGTCCATTCTCAGATATTGCTCAGTGTACACATGTTCTTGAATGCTTTCGTCATACACTTGGCAAAAATATTGCTTGGATATAGAACCCCCAAAAGCGCTTGATCCAATGAAACCAATTTTTTTAACCAAGTCTTGATGGACTAACTACTAGTACTGTTCCTCAACCAGTTGATCGATCGAGTATTGCTTCAATAATAAGTCTCTAGCTGCTGCGACATGTAATTCTTCAGATCAGTCGCCAACAGCAGTTTTTCACTTCATCTCACCAGATCATTCACTACTCATGCATGCATGTAGGTCTTAAACTCCATGAACAAACCAATATGTGGAATAATCCACACTCAAATGTTCATTCAACAAAAGCTAAAAACACCACATAATCCCGGCCTACACCTACTGACCTACATTACATGCTTAACAGTTCACCACGACAATTAACCATCACACAACAATGCATGGTTACACGCTACATATATATAGCACATAATTAATTAACCTTACGACGTCCTTCACGACATACACAATACAGTCAGTAGTTCCTCACGGATGGCCGCCACCGCCGCTTCCAGTGCCGCCGCCGCCACCGCCTCCATAGCCACCTTGGCCAGAGCCAGCTCCACTCCCTCCTCCGGCCCCTGTTCCACCGCTTGCATCTCCAGAGCCATGGGCGCTGCCCACAGCGCTGCCGGCACGTCCAACGCCGGTTCCGCTGCCGGCACCGCCAACGCCCACGTCGGCGCTACCACCATGAGTGACGGTCACGCCGTCGGGGCCGAAGTGGATTCCAACGCCTTCTCCACCACCAGCGCCGACACTCGCGCTGCCGTTGCCGGTACTGATGGCGCCGCCTCCGGCGACACCGATCGCCACGTCCACTCCACCCTTGCCGATGCTGATGTCGACCCCCAGACCAGCTCCGCCGCCCGCGCTCGAGCCGCCGGAGCGGTTTGTACCGACGCCGCCGCCGATGCCGCCGCCGAATCCGATGTTAGTGTCCGACCCGTTGTGTGAGATGGTCCAGCCGAAGCCGTGGCCGCTCCCTGAGCCATGGCTGCTGCCGGACTTCTTCCATGGTAACAGTGGCCAGGAGAGCTTGCTGCCGGCATTATTAGAGCTAGAAGTGCCATACTTGTGAGGGAAATATCTTGCGTTGGCAGAGAGAGGGAGAGTTGTAGCGAAGCATACAAATGCGAGGAAAAGGAAGGAACTGGCACTGCCGATTCTAATAGAGACATCCATTTGTTTCTCACTTTCTTGTGTTGTTATGAAGGATTGAAGGGTCTGAATGAACACGTACGCTACTGGTGTTTATGTAGTGCGTTCGTCACAATAGAATAATCCTACATTGGTTAATAGGCCCAAATCTAGAGGCAACATAAGGCATGGACGAAGCCAGCGGGGGCTGGGGGGCTCCAGCCCCCCTACTGCTGCTAAGCTAGTGGAACTTCTAGTGCTCTTCTTCAAATTTTAGACGCAGATGTATAAGATAGGGTGGGCTAAGACATTTATTTTTTAGATGTATTTTGTGAATTTCATTGTTAATTGACGTTTTAAATATAAGACTACTTCAAGCTATTATACTTTTTCTATTACGAGGGATTAAAGTAGAGCTAAATCACTGTAGCAATTTTGTTTAGCCCCCCTAAATTTTTTTCTGGCTTCGTCCCTGACATAAGGTAGCTACTAGGTTTCCGGAGCAGCTTCACTACCGCAGCCAGGTTTTCCCCCCGTCGGCCCGCTCCAATCCCGTCGGCTCGCGACCTCCCGTCACAAGCGCGCTCCTCGTAACACCGTCCGGGAAAGTCGTCCCTGTCACCGTCACGGAGCCGAAATCCTCCCATTACGGCACACTTGACGCGCCAGCCCCTCTTTTCCCGCTCCAAGCAGCTGGACAGGCCCACACGACAGCGTCTACAAGGACCCGAAAAAATTCCCACCGCGCCCGCGTGAAGCCGTGAATATCTAATCTCTTCGCGTTTTCTCCCCCAACAAATCGCTCCTCCCCGCCCGACTCTTCCTCATCCTCTGCGACCTCCAGAGCCGCCGCCTCCAAATCCCGTGCCCTGCCCTGAGAAATCCAGCGCCGCCGCTGCATTCACCACCAGATCCGCATGCCTTTGTGGCTGCAGGCCGGGAGTCTCGGCGGCGGCGGCTCCTCCTCCCCACCGGCAGCGGCGGCTTCTCCTTCCCCACCGGCGGTGGCGCCTGCTCCTTCCCCACCGGTGTCCGCGGCTGCTCCTTCCCAACCGGGGGGCGGCGCCTCTCCCAGCAACGATTGGAGCGCCCAGATCTGGTGGCGGCAGACCACGTTGGCGCCACCTTCTACACCAGCCACGGCGGCGCCTCGTCTCTCCCAGCGGCGATGGAAGCCCCCAGAACCGGTGACTCTGCTACACGCCCCAGCCTGGCACCCGTGGTAGAAGAAGCAGTCTGGAAGGTAGCATCTTCTCACGTTTTCAAAATCAGCTCTTGTTGGGATTTTTGTTTACCTGTGACCCTGCTTATGTGTGTAGATATGTCTCAGTGCCCACTACATGTTTGCTGATTTGATTCTGAGATTGGAACAAGAGACGTATAGAAAAAAAATCTCGCTCAACTCTAATTTGTCTGTTTTAGTGTTCCAAATGTAGATGTAGTTCACATATTTTTTTTAAACAGCTACGTTCGTTTGTCTCTTGAATTACTCCTAAATAGTCCCAATCTCAATTAGCTGGATACTATGGTAGTAGTAGTAGCTGAATAGCAGCAGTAGTAGTTAAAATTACTCAATAATCCCAATCTCAATTTTAACTACGATCTCTCAATAATCCAATGTAGGCTGGTATATTATTTGATATTATGTGAAATCAGATTCCTGATCTGAGTTTTTGCTTCTCATGCATTTGCAGATTGGACTATTTGGAGAGCCATTTAATTCCATTGATGTTCATGGTGTTTCTGTTCTATTCAGTTGGTGCTCTCTGCAGCTGTAAAATACCAGAGGACGCTCAACAAAGAAAACTGTTCGATCCTCCCTGGAATAAGCGGCATTATTCTGTGTTATTGTTGCTCTGGCTTGAGGAGGTTCGTCACGATCCCAGATCCCAGCGATGACGCAAGGTGACATACATCTAACTGTTGTCTTTTCAGAAGTAGCAAACAGGGACAAAGATCTGACTGTTGCAGATCCTCACCTATTACAGTGTTTGCACAAGTATCAAATTGTTAGATTGTCTATACTATGTTTAGTATCAGATTCAATATGATGACACACTAAATAGATTGGTAAGATTAACACCTTAAATATTTTTATTGTGAGTGGCCTCCTGAGGCGCCGGTGCGTAGTGGAGTTCTAAAGCGGGCCGATAATGTAAAGAGCGGTAGAGGTCGACCTAAACTAACTTGGGACGAGTCCGTTAAGAGAGATCTTAAGGAGTGGAATATCTCCAAGGATTTAGCTATGGACAGGAGCGCTTGGAGATTGGCAATCAACGTGCCTAAACCGTGACCTCTTTTTGTCTTGTGCCCTTTATGTCCCTTTATGTGTCTCCCTGTTTCTCGTCTCTTTTGGGTTTCATCTCTAGCCTACCCCAACTTGCTTGGGACAAAAGGCTATGTTGTTGTTGTTGTTGTTTTCTGCCTCTTAATGCTGTTTTAGTCTGGGTCACATCATTTTAGGTAATTTACTTACTCTTCTATAGGGTGCTAGAAGACTGAATGCCTATTGAGGTCAGATCATTTTAGGTTATTTACTTACTCTTCTGTAGTCTCTAGTCTCTACCCTCAAATTGATAGTGCCAACACTCACTACAACTGATGCAAATGCAGACAACTCTGTTATCTATTTGCTCACAAGGTGACACAATAAAGAGATGACACCATCTAACACGCTTCAGGAAAGGAAAATGACATTGTAAGATTATCATAGTGCTTAAATGGAGTAGCATTGCTGAAATAGTGCTTAGATGGAGGAACAATTTTGTGTTTTATAGTAGCTGGTTATTCATTCTTAAGTTATAAGCATTTGAGCAAGCAGGTCTCCCACCTGGTTCAAGAGAAGGATACATAAGTGAGCAGTTGCATAATGTGAGTCCTAATTTTGCTTGATGCCCAATCCATTTTGGAATTCTCCTACTTAAGAATTGATGTTTTCCTCCCAGTCAAGATGCTTTCCAAGCAACAATATCAAACTGAATATTCACACAGACTTGTCTAGTTATTACTATTGTTATGTAGGCCAAGGTGCTTCATAGAAACGAGGTCTGGTGCAGATTTATATGTGAAGTCCAGTTAGCTGCTGAGATAACTCCTTGTTTTGTGATTGTTCAGCTCTGTTATTTCTAATTGGGGGTGCTTTTAGTAGACAACACATTTTTCATGAATTCATAGTCACCTGGTCTCTACTTTGATGCAATCATGCCATTATCACTTGTTCATGTACCTGTGATCTAGTAGATGTTTTTTTGCTTGTAAAGAGAGTTTTCCATAAGCACTGTGACATCTCTCATGATGCTTATTTTTTTTTTCTTGTTTTGAATGTAGGATATGGAGATGAATGGATGTGTAACAGATAATGTGTATCGCTGTCGAAGGGCTTGTAGGAAGTAGGAATTGAACTTCTATTTCGTGTATGTTAGTTGCATAGCATTGCAATTTGGGTTTGCTTTATTTTGCAAGGCTTTTACAATGTAGCTTAAGATTTCCGACATTGTACGGACGACTTCAATGATGATTATATATGTACAAACAGTTGAGTGTAACATTTAATGTTTGCCTGGCGTGTGGATGCAAAGTTAAATTGAAAGGATGGACTAATCAATGATTTGAATAGTTCAATAAGCTTTTGTCGATATTAAAATTGTGATTGGCTGACAGAAGGTTTGATCCTTCCCTGACGGGAGATGGCTGACAGGGTAAGTCTTAACCTTCCCTGACGGTAATGTCGATGACAGGGTAAGTTTCAACATTTCCTGACGGCATGACAACCGACGGGAAAAATCTCTCCTGACGGAAATAAAAAAACCGACGCGAAAACTGACGGGAAAAATCTCTCCTGACGGAAATAAAAAAAACCGATGCGGAAACTCTCTCTTGACGGCAGTAACCGTCAGGGATCATTTCGTGACGGTTTTCTGTCAGGGAAGGTACACTTTCCCTGACAGTTTATCCCTGACGGGCCATCCGTCCCTGACGGTACCCGTCATGAAAAGTTTTCCCTGACGGTTTTTGGTACCTTTCCTGACGGTTTCGGCTGTCACGGAAAAAGTTTGCTGGGTAGTGCTTGCTTGTGGAGGATGCATGAACCCTAATTATACGGCCTGTTTACATAGCGTACGTTGACCACTCATTTATTTGCTGTTAGTGAAATGTGGCTGAATTTAAGTTCAGCGCAAGCATGGACACTTCAAAGAATAAATTCTAAGATTAATAGAGATTAGTTTTAATTAGTTTCCATACCAGAATAGCTATAATAGCTCCCTCTGTGGTTTTACTTACGTTTTTTCTTAGACCTTTTTGGCATGGCTTTTGTTGTGCCTTTTTCATCGGCATAGTCAAAAGCCCCACCAAACGAGAACTTAAAAGAACGGCTTCTGAAGCCAAAACCAAAGCAAAATTGGTAAAGACAAAACCACTAAAACATGGCTTCTCTTGACTCCACCATTTTTAAGAAGTCAAACCCTACCAAAGAGGCAATTAACTCCTCCATCCATAGATAACTGGGATTCTAAGTTTTCCTAAATCAATCGATTCTAAGTGCCTGTTTGGCAGGGCTCTACTAAGATATTCTCTAGCTCTGCTCCTTAATTCTCTAATGAAGTGATTCTAATTGATTTTAGTGGAGGAGCAGGATGGTAAGCTGGTGAAAATTAATTTTTAGAGTGATTCTGGTGGGGATTGAATATGGAGCTATGAGCTAGATCTCTTTTAGCTTCGATCCCGGTATAAATGGAGAAGTGATCTTTAAACCGCGGTCGGTTGCAAGTAAGGGATCGCAACAATATATCTATGGGCGGAGCTATCTTGAAGATGAGGTTGATCTATCTGGGTCCTAAGTTTGGATGATCTTAGGATCTAAGTTGGGATCATCGATTAGAGACTCCTACCCCTCCTTTTTATAGTTATATATATAGTCCAAGGGTAGATTCATAGATAGAGTCTTGATTGCTTATCGCTTATTAATTTACATGTTGGTTTACTTGTTTGTTATAAATAATTCTAGAGAAAAAAGAGTTGGTTTCCAAGTATATTGTTCGCCGAGTACTGCAGTCGCAGCTTACAGGACAGGCATCTTGTGCCGAAGAGGAAATTGTTCAGGAGACATCGGATCCAGATGGGGTTCATAGAAATGAAGCTACCGTCCCTAACACGGCATTGATCATTCTTATTATGGCCTAAATGCACGTGAACTCGTGAAGAAGCCATTTCTCTGCCCAATTAATCGTAAGCCAAATCAATAACAAACGAATATAGTGATGTATTAGTATTTCATTTGAGCTTACAACTTTGTAACATCCGAATTTCATTAGTTAAAGATCAAATGATTTGGTGTGTTAGGTGCATTCATGGTACAGTATTGGAGTAGAGAGCGTCTGAGAGGAAGTCGCTCAGTGTTGGAGATGGTACACTCCAAGGCGTGGAGCTAAATGGCACAAGTGATGGAGATGGCCACGTGTGATGATGATCAAGTGCTCTAACATAGAAAATAAGAAAGAGAAAAACAAAATCCTATGGAGATCAAGGCAAATGTATTGATAGGGATTTTTGTTTCGCCAATCAAAACGCAACAAAGTGTGTGATTGGGTTTAGGATAGATGTCCGTACTATTAAGAGGGAGTTCTTATCAGACAATTTGGTCATCCAATGCCACTGGGTGTTGGAATTCATGCATTGCATTTAGGCCTAGTGCACGTCAGAAAGCAAGCGAAAATATCTATAAAAATGTTTTGAAAATGCTAACTCGGCTCCTAATTTATTTAAGAAAACTTTAGAGAGTTAGCATCGCTTGCAGAGAGATGTTTGGGTTTTTCGTTGGTCAGAAAAAGCAACCAAACTTGCAGCCATGGTGTGGGCGGTGCACTGCCACCCTTGTCCGGTGCCACCGTCGCTGGCATCGCTCTATTTTTTCCGAGGCTGGCCAAAACTGATTTGAGAAAAGTTGGGCACCACCACCCCTGTCCGGTGGCACCGCCATAATTATCTAGAGAGGGGAGAAAACAGGTTTGGGCACTGCTGAGGGCACTGCCATGTGCATACGGCCGCACCGCCCCAACTGTCTGGTGCTAGGGAACTCAACTAGCCGTTGGAATTCAACGGATGGGGCACCGCCACCATTGTCCGATGCTGGTATCGCCCCTTCTGGTGACCGTGCAGAAATCAGCTCCAGGGCCCAACAGTTTTATTTGCTTGTGTGGCTATAAATAGACTTGGTGGCTGGCCTTGGCCACACTCTTGGAACCCCATACACTTGAGTAAACCCTTTGTGAGCTGAAGAAATACAATTCACTCACTTGCACACTTGATTTCATCATTTGAGTGAGATTGGTGAGTCTCTAGTGCATTGCATTGAGTTGTTGCATCTTGTGGCACTAGTTGGGCGCATTGGGCTATATTTCTCTTGTTACTCTTGGTGTTTGCCGACACCTAGACGGCCTGAAGATTGCAGGATCGTTGAGAGGAAGTGGAGATTGTTTTCGGCTCCGATCGGTTAATTTCGAGGGGTGTTGTGCCTTCCATGGCGGAGTGTCAAAGACAACTCTAGTAAATTGCTCGTGTCATTGCACTACTAGAAATATCCACTTCTATGACGAATAGCCTTCGTCATTGAATGAGCTAAATTTGTCATAATTTCAGTTTTATGACGAATTTATGATAAAAAACGGTTCGTCATAGAAGTCGTGTCATTCTTGCAATTTTATGATGATTCTAGAAATTCATCATAGAATTGGATAGATCTATGACAAAACTGATCATCATAGAACTGTTTTGGCATGTTGGCAGGGGGCAGCCAAGCTGGTGGGTGCTTTTATTGGAGATGCTTTTCACGTGTACAAGTTATAGCCGGTTGCATTGGAGATGGTTCGGGTACGTGTCACTTTCTTATTACACAACGTGGCTATCTCTGGTTCTTGCATGTTTTAGGTTCTTACTAGACCACGTGTCGGGACCCTGTTGTTTCACATGTTAGTTTTCTATTGGCACATGTGTTGTGTTTGTGGTTGGGTCACGTGTCACTTCTTCATTGGACCAAGTGTCGTATTTTTATTGGTCCATGTGGCCTCAATTGAGTGTCCTCATTTGTGTTGGTTCTTACGGTGACCAAGTGTTGGGCTGGGCGTGGTGCCTATAAGCATGTGAACCACCAAGTGAACAACCGACACAACGAGGACTAGCTTGCCGGCAAGCAAGTGAACCTCAGGAGAAAAATCGTGTGTCAATTGGTTTATTGGCTTTCTTGGTATTCATTGTGATTGATACATCTCTTGCCGGGCTTGGTATAAATTTATCACTTGTATTTACTTTTATTAATACTTATGTAGTGATAAGTTGTTGCCTTGCTTAGCTAGTTGTTTATTGAGTAGCTAGTTATACTTAGCTTTATCTTGTGCTAGATAGCTCACTAGATTACAGTGAGCAACATAGCAAAGTGTGTGCCATAGAGATCATAATTCCCTAGATTGATTGAATAGGTGGCTTGCAATACTTAGTAGAGCTAGAGCAAAACTTGCTATCGTCATTTGTTGTACTAATCAAGTTGCTCTAGTGATTTGTATAATTTTTATTAGGCTATTCACCCCTTTTAGCCATTTAGGACGGCCTTTCACCCACTCTTGTCCATTATGAGAGATATTTTAGAATAACCCCTTAAATTTGTATCTAAATTATCCAACACAGTCATTATGAAAGATAATTCAAAATAATTAACAAAATTTATATCTAAATTATGCACTTTTACCATTATGAAAAATAATTTAACATAATCCCCTAATTTTTTTTATAAATTACCCACCTGAAAGTCCTATGTTTGGTGTTGGTAATTAGTGACAATGCCTAAGTACTAATCCTATGCCTAAGTTGTATGTAGCATATGAGGATTAGTACATTCCAAGGTTGGTGGCAAGATGGACATGGTGATCATGATGGCCACACTTGGATTTAGACGCAACCCTACGTGATCAAGGCAAAGGTATATGCTTAAGGGTTGTGTTTTAGTAACCAAGACACCTAGTGGGTGTGGTTACATTATAGGTTAGATAGCCATACTATAAAGAGAGGAATGACGCGGCTATTGAACTCCTAAGTGCCTTTAGGTGTGCATTTCATAATCATATGCATTTGGATAGAACTAATATCGCCTCGAAAAATGATTGTGAAAATGCTAACACACTCACACATGACGAGATCACTTGGTGGTGTTAGCATGTTTGCGAAGGCGGTAGAGTTTGAGCGGTAGAGAGGCTTTGGGGTCCTCTCTCCCTCTCGCCAAGCTTGCGAGGCGGGATTCAGGCGTTTTCGAGGAGTTGAAACGACTATTTTCCACTACGCCGGAAGTCCGAAAAGAAACGAAGGCGAACGGAGGTCACGGAGGTGATCGGACGCTGGACCGAACGCGGTCTCTGTTTGACCGGACGCGTCCGGTCAGTGTTCAGCATCTGCGCGTGTTTCTGTTTTTGATCGGACGCGGTGGCGCGTCCGGTCACTATCGATCGGACGCGTCCGATCATTCAGGGAGCTTACTAGACTCCAACCGGACGCTGACACTGTTGTGTCCGGTCAGTTCTGCAGCGCGTCCGATCGCTGTTTCATTGTACGCAGTCTCTGCTTGACCAGCGCGTCCGGTCCGTTACGGGACCAGCGCGTCTGGTCGATCCCAGCGCGTCCGATCCACGCAACGAGCGCGTCTGGTCGGTGCTTCGCGGCATAGCCGTTGTGCGATCGGCGCGTTCGGTCAGTGTGACCAGCGCGTCTGGTCAGCACGACTGCAGCGTTTTCAAGTGCGTAACGGCTATATTCGAATGGGTACGTCTATAAATACTCGTTGGCCGGCTCAAGGCTCTCTCTCTTGAACATTTGACATACTTGTGAGCACTTTGAGTTAAGCCACTCCCCTCCCACTCATCTCTCTTGCTTCTTTGCATATTTGAAGTGAGATTGAGTGATCCAAGTGCATTTGTATTGTGAGATTGCATCTAGTTGGAACTTGGTGGTTGATTTGCTGCGGGATTCTTGTTTATCTTGGTGGTTGCCGCCACCTAGACGGCTTGGAGCAGCTTGGAGGCGTTGGCAAGAGTTGGTGATTGTTCTTGGCCACCTCCGGTGATTGTGAGGGGTTTGTGCCTACCTCGGTGAAGCGCCAAAGGCAACGTTAGTGAATTGCTCGTGTCATTTGCAACCTTTTGCCATTTGGTAGGTTCTTGTGGCGCCTTTTGAGAGGCTCGGTGTGAGACCGATTAGCCACTGAACCACGTGGTGAAGAGGGACACAACGGGGACTAGCGTGCCGGCAGGCACGTGAACCTCGGGATAAATCTTCGTGTCATCACTTTCATATTGTGATTGATTGATCCCGGTGTTCGGTTGTCTTGGTATTCATTGTTGATCATATTGGTTAGCTCATTACTTCGCCTCTCGGTGAAACTCTCCTAACTCAACTCCGCATTACCTTCTTAGTTATCTTTGCTAGCTAGTTAGCTTTGCTAGAGTAGCTTTTTGTGTAGCTTGCTAGTTGTAGGTGTAGTTTCCTTCTCGGTTTGACTTGTGCGGTTGAGTGCAAATACTAGAATTGTGAATTGGACAGGTGGCTTGCAAACACCCCGTAGGCTAAGCAAAACTCGCTTCTCGCTATTTGTTATATTGATAAACTTGTTTAGCTTGTCTTTGTAGAAAATTTTAAAAGGCTATTCACCCCCCTCTAGCCATCAAGACCTTTCAAGTGGTATCGGAGCCGTGGTCACCATTTGCAAGGCTTAACAACCTCGGTGCAAGATGGCTCAAGTTATGTTCAATCATGTTAATGGCAAGCCTCCATTCTTTGATGGTGTCTCTTCCTTTGATCATTGGAAAATGAAGATGAAGCAATATCTAGGAAATATACATGAGAAGGTTTGGGATGTGACCAAAGAAGGATACATCATTCTTGATGAGGAAAATCTCACTCCAAATGACCGCATCAACAAACAATGCAACACGGTGGCACTTGATACAATCTACCGTGCTATTGATGATAAAGTATTTGAGCAAATCAAAGATCTTGAAAAGGCAAATGAGCTTTGGATAAGGCTTGAAGAAACATATGAAGGCACTTCAACGGTAAAAAGTGCCAAACTATATATGCTCGAGGACAAGTTCTCCACTTTCAAGATGAAGGATGATGAATCCATCCCGAAAATGTTCTATAGGCTCCAAGTCATTGTCAATGATCTCAAGGGGCTTGGGGAGAAGGTTGAGGACAAGGACTTCTCACACAAGTTCTTGATGTGTTTACCCAAGAAGTTTGCTATCTTGAGAAGAATGATCTTTAGAGAGGGATTGGACAAAGTCAAACCAACCGATGTGCTTGGAGATATCATGACCGATGCCCAATACAATGATGATGAAGATGAGGTAGAAGAGAAGAAGGAGACTAAGGTCAAGCAAGAGAAGCCCATTGCATTCAAGGCTTCATCTTCTAAGGGCAAGAGCAAGGTGGAGAGCGATGATGATGATCCATTCGATGATGAGACCATGGCCCTCCTTGTGCACAAGATGGGAAGGTTTATGAAGAAGAAAGGATATGGGGCAAGGAAGAGGAGAGACACTATAAAGGCAAAGACCCTTTGCTACAATTGCAATAGCCCTGATCACATAGTGGCAGATTGCCCCTATGAAGATAAGAGATTTTATAATGGGGACTTGAAGCTCAAGAAGAACAAGAAGGATAAGAAAGAGAAGGAGAAAAAAGCAAAGAAGACTTCACATTCAACAAGAAGAAGAAGGGTGGTGGTTATATGGTCACTTGGGATAGTGACATCTCCGATAGTGATGATGATGAAAGCTCTAGTGATGATGAGAAGACCACTCGGCGAGCCATTGTAAGCATCACCCTCTCCAACAAGCCATCCATTTTCGACACTACATCGACATGCCTTATGGCCAAACCTACCAAGGTAAAATATGATGATAGTGATGATGATTCTTGTGCTATTGATGGTTGTAGGAGTGATGATGAGGAGGATGAGGACTACTCCAAGGATGATCTATTGGGCATAATAGATCAAATGAGCAAGGACTACAAGAGGACAACCAAGAAATACAAAATCTTGGAACAAGAGCTCATTGCCAAGAGCAATGAAAATGATGCCTTGATGAAGGAGCTTGTTGCTCTAAAAAAGAGTAAGGAGTGCAAAGTAATTGAATAAGAGCTCAAAGCTCTTAGGAAATCCTTTGATGAGCTAGAGGCCTCTCGTGAGTGTCTAAAGGAAGACCACGAGGACCTTGAAGTTGCTCACACTAGGCTTAAGGAAGCCCACTCCACTCTACTTGAGCTCATCAAGGAAAAGGACCTCAAGTTAGAGAAGTTCATGAAGGAAGCTAAGGAGGAGCAAGTGATTGTCACTTGTGACATTGGACTAACATGTGATATTATTGATGATTCTTTATTTGTTGGCCCTACTAATGCTTCATGTAGCTCATCATCATCCACCACAACCAACTCTATCTCTACTACTAGTGATTCATCACTCGTGGTTGAGAATGAGACTCTCAAGAGAGAGGTGGATGATCTCACCCGCGCATTAGGCAATGCCTATGGTGGGGATGCCCGCTTGCTAAAATGCTTGGGTAGCCAAAGGTTCTCTCTTAACAAAGAGGGATTGGACTATACTCCCAAGAAGGGCAAGACGACCTTTACAACTCACAAGCCTAGCTCTGTGAAGAGCAATGGTCGGTTTTGCAATAGATGCAAACAAGTTGGGCACCTAGAGCATAATTGCAACAAAATGAACAAGAACAAGAAAAATGCTAATGTACCTTACATTCCTTTTGATTCTTATTATGTGCTTACCAAGGGTGAGAAGGGTGTGCAAGCTAAGTTTATTGGTACACCAATTGTGGGTCCAAAGAAGAAGGCCATTTGGATACCAAAGAGCTTAGTTACTAACCTCCAAGGACCCAAGTAAGTATGGGTACCTAAAAGACATTAAATTGTTTTGTAGGTAAATTACAAGGCCGGAGGAAGGCATTGGGTGCTTGATAGTGGGTGCTCTCAACATATGACCGGTGATTCAAGAATGTTTAACTCTCTCAAAACAAATGATATTGGCATTGATAGCATCACATTTGGTGACAATAGCAAGGGTGATGTAAAGACTCTTGGAAGGATTGCAATCTCAAATGATCATAGCATTTTCAATGTGCTCTTAGTTAAAAAGTTGAACTTCAATCTTCTCTCGGTTGCTTAATTGTGTGATCTTGGTTTCAAGTGCATATTTGGTGTTGATGATGTGGAGATAGTTAGTGTTGATGGCTCTAATTTAATCTTCAAGGGTTTTAGATATGAGAATCTATACTTGGTTGATTTCAATGCTAGTGACACTCAACTTTCAACATGCTTGCTCACCAAATCAAGTATAGGTTGGTTATGGCATAGAAGACTTGGTCATGTTGGCATGAAGCAGTTGAACAAGTTAGTGAAGCATGACTTAGTTAGAGGCTTGAAGGATGTCATATTTGAGAAAGATAAGCTATGTAGTGCATGTCAAGCCGGAAAGCAAGTAGGCAACACTCATCCATTGAAAAGCATCATGAGTACTTCCAAGGCATTTGAGTTGTTGCATATGGATCTATTTAGGACAACTACATACACAAGCATTGGTGGCAACAAGTATGGCTTTGTGATTATGGATGATTTCACTAGATACACATGGGTATTCTTTCTTATGGACAAGAGTGATGTATTTGACATATTCAAGAAGTTCATCAAGAGAGTGCAAAATGAGTTTGAGACCACAATCAAGAAAGTAAGAAGTAATAATGGAAGTGAGTTTAGAAACACAAGAGTTGATGAGCTATGTGATGAGCTTGGAATCAAATATCAATTCTCGGCCAAGTATACACCTCAATCAAATGGACTAGTTGAGAGAAAGAATAGAACCTTAATTGATATGGCAAGATCAATGTTGAATGAGTATAATGTGAGTCATTCATTTTGGGCCGAAGCAATAAACACGACTTGCTTCTATAGCAACTGCCTCTATTGCCATAAGTTCCTAGAGAAGACACCATATGAGATCTTAAATGGAAGAAAGCACAACATTGCATACTTTCGGGTATTTGGTTGTAAATGCTATATCTTGAAGAAAGACACTAGATTAAGCAAGTTTAAAAAGAAATATGATGAAGGCTTCCTACTTGGGTACTCCACTACTAGCAAAGCTTATAGAGTTTGGAATTTGGCTAGTGGATAACTTGAAGAAGTACATGATGTTGAGTTTGATGAAACAAATGGCTCTCAAGATGAAGAAGAAAACTTGGATGATGTGAGAGGAACTCAATTGAGTAATGCTATAAAGGGAATGGATATTGGTGACATTAGACCAAAGCAAGTGAATGATGTGGATGAAAACAAGTGCTCCAAAGTCCAATCACTCAAGCTAGAGGTTCTCTTGTGCAAAATCAAGCTAGTACATCATCTCAAGTGCAACAAGATCAACAAGTGGCTAGTTCATCATCTCCAACTCATGATCAACATCAACATCCAAGCAATCAAGTGCAAGTGCTTCAACCAACCAACATCGCTAGAGACCATCCATTGGATTCCATCATTGGTGACATACAAAGGGGAGTTCAAACTAGATCAAGATTGGCATCATTTTGTGCTCACTCTTCTTTTGTGTCAATGGAAGAACCCAAGGACATTGATAGAGCATTGAGAGATCCGGATTAGGTAAATGCAATACATGAAGAGCTCAATAACTTCAAGAGAAATAAAGTATGGGAAGTAGTTGAGAGGCCTAAGGATCACAATGTTATTGGAACAAGATGGGTCTTTCGCAACAAGCAAGATCAAGATGGGATAGTAGTAAGGAACAAAGCAAGACTAGTGGCTTAAGGTTACACACAAATAGAGGGTCTTGACTTTGATGAAACTTATGCCCCGGTTGCAAGATTGGAAGCAATTAGGATCTTACTTGCCTATGCTTGTGCTCACAATATCAAGCTATATCAAATGGATGTGAAGAGTGCATTTCTCAATGGGTACATCCAAGAAGAGGTGTATGTGGAGCAACCTCCCGGTTTTGAAGATGACAAGAAACTCAATCATGTATACAAGTTAAGGAAGGCTTTATATGGATTGAAGCAAGCACCTAGAGCATGGTATGAAAGATTGAAGGACTTCTTGCTATCCAAAGGATTTGTCATGGGCAAAGTTGATACAACACTATTCACCAAGAAGATTGGAAAAGACTTGTTTGTGTTGCAAATATATGTTGATGATATCATTTTCGGTTCAACCAATCAAGATTATTATGATGAGTTTGGGAAAATGATGGCAAAGGAATTTGAAATGTCAATGATTGGTGAACTTAGTTTCTTTCTTGGACTTCAAATTAAACAAATGAAGGAAGGAACATTTATAAGCCAAACCAAATACATAAAGGATATACTAAAGAAGTTTGGTATGGAAGATGCAAAAGGAATCACTACTCTAATGAGCACTAGTGGAAGCTTGGATAGTGACAAGAGTGGCAACACGGTGGATCAAAAGCTATATAGATCAATGATTGGTAGCCTACTCTATGTGACGGCATCAAGGCCCGATGTGATGTTTAGTGTATGCATATGTGCAAGATTTCAAGCCTCACCAAGAGAAAGTCATTTGAAGGCAACAAAAAGAATATTGAGGTACTTAAAGCATACACAAGATGTTGGATTGTGGTATCCCAAAGGTGCAAGCTTTGAGCTAGTTGGATATTCGGATTCCGACTATGCCGGTGACAAAGTTGAGAGAAAGAGCACCTCCGATCTATTCACCAAGCCACTTGATGAGAAGAGATTTCACAAGCTAAAGAATGAGTTGAACATACTTGACTTCTCCAACATGAGTTGATGCACCCCATATATGACATGCCTCTCCTTCGAGCCCCAAGGTACAATTGGTTGACATGTCATACATTCTATGTTAAGGACTTGTTTAGTGCATCTAGTCATAATTTACATGTTCTAGGCTCATTCATGAAAATCAAATGAATTTGAAGTTTATATGGTGCCACTATTGTTTCCATGACTTGTATGATCTAGTGGTAGCATATAACTTGTTTAAGTAGCTTGTGATCCTAAGTGTTTAATCTAGATCACTTGTCTAAATATTTGCTTCAACATGGTGCATGATAACCCTTCTAGTGAGGTGTGAAGAAGCTTGCCCTTGAATCAAACCGAAGCATTTTATTTATGCAAGCAATCTAGGTTGAATCACAAACTTGATCCTCACCCCATAATTCAACATGATAATCTGTCTAAAATTGGTCCCTTGTGGTCATTGGTGCCAAAGGGGGAGAAAATGTTGTTCACAAAGATAGATTCTAAAGGGGGAGAAAACCTAAAGGGGGAGAATTGATAAAAGAAGGGGATCAACTAAAATTTTGAGCACACAAGTAGGGGGAGCAAGCCCTTAAGCATGATTGTTGCATTTCCATGTGCACTACATATGTATGATGCATAGTTATGCATTTCTTTTTCTCTGATACATTGCTTGTGTGGTGACTTGCTAGTATAATTTGAATGGTATATTGAGGTACTAGCATGAATAGGAAGTAGTTAGATTTTTTCTTGCTTCATGTTTTTTAAAGTGGTACTAGAGCCTTGCTTATAATGTTGATCTCACGAGGTTTCTAGTTATGTTTGTGCTTTTCCAAGTGGTATCTAACTACACAAGGTGCTAAGATGGTGTTTATCGCTACTCCGATGGTATCACGCTTCAAAGGTCTATAATCTTAAACACTTAGCACCTATTGGTAGTCAATGCTCCTAATCTTTTCTATCTAACATGTATGCTTCCAAAATCCAAACATATAGCATACATGTAGGGGGAGCCATTGCTATCAATTTGAATTCATGATCACATGTCCATAATTCTTACACATGGTAATATACTTGGACAATGTGATATGGGTTCAATCAAAATTTTATCATAATATCTTTGTGAAAGGTTTGTCACCAATTACCAACAAGGGAGAGATTAAAAGTCCTATGTTTGGTGTTGGTAATTAGTGACAATGCCTAAGTACTAATCCTATGCCTAAGTTGTATGTAGCATATGAGGATTAGTACATTCTAAGGTTGGTGGCAAGATGGACATGGTGATCATGATGGCCACACTTAGATTTGGACGCAACCCTACGTGATTAAGGCAAAGGTATATGCTTAAGGGTTGTATTTGAGCGGTAGAGAGGGTTTGGGGTCCTCTCTCCCTCCCGCCGAGCTTGCGAGGCGGGATTCATGCGTTTTTGAGGAGTTGAAACGACTATTTTCCACTACACCGGAAGTCCAAAAAGAAACGGAGGCAAACGGAGGTCACAGAGGTGACCGGACGCTGGACCGGACTCGGTCTCTGTTTGACCAGACGCGTCCGGTCAGTGTTCAGCGTCTGCGCGTGTTTCTGTTTTTGATCGGACGCGGTGGCGCGTCCGGTCACTATCGACCGGACGCATCCGATCGTTCAGGGAGCTTACTGGACTCCAACCGGACGCTGACACTGTGGTGTCCGGTCAGTTCTGCAGCGCGTCCGGTCGCTGTTTCGTTGTACGCAGTCTCTGCTTGACCAGCGCATCCGGTCCACGCAACGAGCGCGTTCGGTCGGTGCTTCGCGACATAGCCGTTGTGCGATCGGCGCGTCCGGTCAGTGTGACCAGCGCGTCCGGTCAGCGTGACTGCAGCATTTTTAAGTGCGTAACGGCTATATTCGAAGGGGTACATCTATAAATACTCGTTGGCCGGCTCAAGGCTCTCTCTCTTAAACATTTGACATACTTGTGAGCACTTTGAGCTAAGCAACTCCCCTCCCACTCATCTCTCTTGCTTCTTTGCATATTCGAAGTGAGATTGAGTGATCTAAGTGCATTTGCATTGTAAGATTGCATTTAGTTGGCACTTGGTGGTTGATTTGCTGTGGGATTCTTGTTTCTCTTGGTGGTTGCCGCCACCTAGACGGCTTGGAGCTGCTTGGAGGCGTTGGCAAGAGTTGATGATTGTTCTTGGTCACCTCCGGTGATTGTGAGGGGTTTGTGCCTACCTCGGCGAAGCGCCAAAGGCAACATTAGTGAATTGCTCGTGTCATTTGCAACCTTTTGCCATTTGGTAGGTTCTTGTGGCGCCTTTTGAGAGGCTCGGTGTGAGACCGATTAGCCACTGAACCACGTGGTGAAGAGGGACACAACGGGGACTAGCGTGCCGGCAAGCACGTGAACCTCGGGGTAAATCTTCGTGTCATCACTTTCATATTGTGATTGATTGATCCCGGTATTCGGTTGTCTTGGTATTCATTGTTGATCATATTGGTTGGCTCATTACTTCGCCCCTCGGTGAAACTCTCCTAACTCAACTCCGCATTACCTTCTTAGTTATCTTTGCTAGCTAGTTAGCTTTGCTAGAGTAGCTTTTTGTGTAGCTTGCTAGTTGTAGGTGTAGTTTCCTTCTTGGTTTGACTTGTGCGGTTGAGTGCAAATACTAGAATTGTGAATTGGACAGGTGGCTTGCAAACACCCCGTAGGCTAAGTAAAACTCGCTTCTCGCTATTTGTTATATTGATAAACTTGTTTAGCTTGTCTTTGTAGAAAAATTTAAAAGGCTATACACCCCCTTTAGCCATCAAGACCTTTCACCACCTCTCTATATGAATGTTAATGCAAAGAAAGCCCTAAGTCAAATTACTCATATATGCTATTATTAAAGATAACATAGAGTAACATCTTTTAAGTTGTATCTCAATTATCCACCTCAGTTGTTATAAAAAAGAAAAATATCATTCCATTCTACATCTAAATACTACTATAAGTTATTGCAAACAGTAATTAAATATTTGACTTCCACTGAATGGAGTGGGAAGCGAATAGTCATCCGCTTATCCTGTATGAGTCACGGAAAATCAATTATTGCGTTTATACAGTGGCAAAGATTCGTCTGCCGTTGTTTGCACGGGTCAATGGAGGTAGAGACAGAGTCTGTGGACCATGGTTGGACTAAGATATGTGATCCAAAGTGACCCTGGCATTGTTATGCATGCAGCTTTCGCCAGAGAGCTCGCTAGTTTCGCCGATGCCATTTATTATTATAATTATAAACAAAAGAAAAGATCAGGAAAAAGAACGAACCACAGCACCAGCAAGCAAGCAGAGCAGGGTAGAGCCGCGCGCAACATGTTCAGTCCGACGTTGCTCTGCATCCTACGGCTACTACTGATCATCATCTGCCTCAACTGCGGCAGCGTTGTCGGCGGCGACCTCGAGTTCATGTATGCTGGGTTCTCCGGCAGCAATAACCTCCTCCGTGACGGCGCGGCTTCCGTCACAGAAGATGGCATCCTCTCTCTGACGACGACCAGTAGCTTTGACAACACCGGCCACGCCTTCCACCCGCAGCCTCTTCCCATGATCGGCGCCGACGGTACGGCCGTTTCCTTCTCTTCCAGTTTTGTCTTCGCCATCACGCCCGACGCCATGACGGTACGGCGCCAGATTTCTCCGGCAGCTACCCTGGAGCATGCATCGGCCTCGTCAACCCGTACAGGTGGCCACCTTTCTTCGCCGTAGAGCTCGACACCGTCTCGAACGTGGAGTATCAGGACATGGACGGCAACCATGTCGGGATCGATCTCAACAGCATGGTGTCGGTCAACTCAAGCTCAGCAGGCTACAGGTATGACGAGATCGTGTCCGAGGGCACCAACCTCACCAGAACCAACTTCGAGGCGCTGAGGCTTTCCAGCGGCAACCCGATGCAGGCAAGGTTTACAATTTCGGCAAAATAATTTCCAAAATATCACCTTTTTCGCTGAGGCCCAAAAAAATTTTATATCGGTCAAAATTTTTTGATTAAATTCATCTTCTGCTTCAAATTTACATCAAACCACACTAAAATGACCCTCTATATCATCTAGTCTTATCAAAGTCCTAAATTTCTTCAAATTTATTTAATTTTCTCACTCACACATTCGATGGCACTAGCATATGTAGCTTGCCCACCATCAGGCCGTTGTATTACCACGTTGATATATTGTGTTATTTCATCGATGTCATATAAATTTGTGATGGGTGGTGGATTAGAGAGTTTTTTCCAGTGAAATGCTGCCAATTTTTTTAAAAGTCAATTTGAATTTATTTAAATTTGACCCGATATTTCTGAAATTTCATATTTATCGCCGGGGACCGAAATTTTTTTCCTACCGGTAAAAAAAACCTTGGATGCAGGTGTGGGTGGACTACGATGCACTACCGGAAACAGTATCTTTGCCGAGTGTTATATGCTTTGCCGAGTGCCAAATATCGGGCTCTCGGCAAAGAATCCTTTGCCGAGAGCCTGCGCTCGGCAAACATTGGCTCTCGCCAAATACAAGCTTTGCCGAGAGCTCGACTCTCGGCAAATATTGGCTCTCGGCAAAGCCAAAATTTGCCGAGAGCTCGACTCTCGGTAAACAAAAAATCTCGGCAAAGCCCCAACCCCACAAACGTCACCCTTACGCCGTCATCTTTGCCGAGAGCCTGCTGTTAGGCTCTCGGCAAAATATTTTCTTTGCCGAGAGCCTCAGCCAAGGCTCTCGGCAAATTTTTTTTTTTTTTGGATTTTTGGTCCCAAATTTTTTGTGCAGCCTTGCTACAGTACTAGAAGCCAAGATTTGAAATTTGGTGTATTTTTCATCCCTCTTGCTATATTTTATGTATTTTTTTCATTTTCTTGATTTTTTTCGCAAGACGCACATTTGTACTGCAGGTGCATGAAATAATGAATCTCAGCGATTCAAAAAATTATATTCATTCTTCTGAGGGTATTTCGACGCCGTATCTAGGGACAGATGCGGAAACTCGACCATCTCGTGCACGCGACATGGCGACCAAGTTGCGTGAGATTTGATTTAAAAATATATAAAATGTGAATGGAGTCGGAAAATCATGAAAATGGACGGCAGACCTTGACATCGCATGTAGAAGCTATAAAAAAATTTTGAAAATGTTTGAAGCAAGTTGTGCCGTAAGATGGTTGAAACCCTTAGATCTCCACATGTGATAACAAGATATCGCATGCGGAGATCTCAGGGTTTCAACCATCTTGTGTCACAATTTGCTTCATACATGTTCAAATTTTTTTTATAGCTTCTACATGCGATATCAAGGCCTCCCGTCTATTTTCATGATTTTCCGACTCCATTCACATTTTATATATTTTTAAATCAAATCTCACGCAACTTGGTCGCCATGTCGCGTGCACGAGATGGTCGAGTTTCCGTGTTTGTCCCGAGATACGGCGTCGAAATAGCCTCGGAAGCATGAATATCATTTTTTAAATCGCTAAGATTCATTATTTCATGCACCTGCAGTTCAAATGTGCGTCTTGCGGGAAAAATAAAGAAAATAAAGAAAATGCGCGAAATATAGCAAGATGCATGGAAAATACACCAAATTTCAAATATGGCCACCTAGTACTATATCAAGGCTGCAGGAAAAAAATTAGGAGCAAAAATAAAAAAAAATATATATATATTTTGCCGAGAGCCTCCTAAAGCTCTCGGCAAAGATCCTCTTTGCTGAGAGCCTGGGCTTGGGGGCTCTCGGCAAAGAAAATCAAAAAAATAAAAACTCTTTGCCGAGAGCCGCCTGACCTAGCTCTCGGCAAAGAACGCCGGCAAATGAAATAAAAAAAGAACCTCTTTGCCGAGAGCCCCGCTCTCGGCAAAGAAAATAAAAAAAAAGAAAAACTCTTTGCCGAGAGCCGTCTGATCTAGCTCTCGGCAAAGGGGTTCGTACATTTAAAAAAAAAACCCGCCCCTCTCACCCCTCACACACGCGCCCCTCTGCCCCTCACCCGACCCGCCGCCGCCCGGCTGCGCCCCCGCCCCTGCCCCCGCGCCGGCGCCACCGCGCCCCCGCACGTCCGCTCCCCCGCCCGGCCACGCCCCCGCACGTCCACTTCCCCGCCCCGCCCGAGCGCGCGCCCCGCCCTGGCCCGGCCGCGCCCCCGCCCCTGCCCCCGCGCCGGCGCCACCGCGCCCCCGCACGTCCGCTCCCCCGCCCGGCCACGCCCCCGCATGTCCGCTCCCCCGCCCGAGCGCGCGCCCCGCCCCTGGCCGTCCCCCGCCCGTCCGACCGGTTGGAGAGGAGGCCGAGAGGGGGAGTAGGTGGAGGAGAAGGACAATAGGAGGTGGAAGAAGAGGGGGAGGAGGAGCTCGCCCCGGCCGTCCAAGATCCGGTGGAGGAGGGAGGAGGAGCTCGCCGCGGACCTCGCGTCGTCCCCACAGCCGTCACCGTCCGCTCACCGGCAAAGGTATACCCTTCCTTCAGTAAATGGCAAAGGATTATTGGAGTGCGTTGTTCTCAATCAGCATTAAATTCGATCACAAGCAGACTCATGTGCGCATATGGCACGGATGACAATTTAGATTGCTTTGTGGACGAGGCGACGAGCTGAAGGGATGCTATTGCTTTCTCTGTTTCCTGGAATACCAATTCTAAAATTGCCAGTTTTGTCTTAGATTTAACTGCAATTCTTCAATGAAATGGGAAAAAAACATGAACCATGATGATTCTTTTGTTCGCTATTGGTTACGCGGATCAAATTGGTGTCGCAGAATAAAATATTGATCCTTAACTGTATTTGTAAGAAAGTAAGAAAAATCTGGAGACTATATAGATTTGACAGGATATTTGGAGGCTGATCAAACATCTAGCTTTGTTTTGTTTTTCTTTGAAGTCTGAATTGCATCTCGTCCATATCTTTGTAAAGTTAAATTTTTCATGTTCACTACTTTTCTGTGCTGCAGTCCTTGGCTTTCTGTATGTAAAACACATTCAGAAAAAAGAAAATCTGAACGTTACTGTTTTTACTCACTACAGAAGGCTGGTTCTCAGTGTCTATCTGTTTGGTTATTGATATTGTTCAATATTATTGCTGTCAAAAAGGGGCTTATGGAAATATATTGCATGGTGTATCCTAGAATTCATGTCTTAGCATATAATCTAGCCCCTCTGTATTTCATCAATGCGATGTGCACAAAATATATGATTGAGCCTCAGTCTTCCACTTGTAGTCGGTGAAGACTTGCCTCAACTGGGTCATTCATCCGTGTTAACCTGCACTGGAACATTATACATATGTGGACAGGTCCAAGTAAATGCATACATATGTTTAGTGCTGGTGCAGTGACAACGCGAGGCAGCAAACGATGTGCAGCTGGGCTGCACCGGCTGCCCATTCTGTGTGCTGACTGCTGGGTACATCCGTACATGTGCATCTTGTGACTCGATCATGCATCTGGTGGTGGTGTCTTGATATACGGTTGATTTGCTTGCAGGATAAACAATGTTCAAAGGTTTGGATAGATAGATGTCACGATGTCATGCTTGATTATGGCTTAAACAATGTTCAAAGGTTTGGATAGATAAATTGCTAACCAATGCTGCCATCAAATTTGACAGGCAGTGGCCAATTGGCTGGTACATGTGTCATGGATACATCTAGGGTCATCTAGATCATTTTTTTTCTTGGGTCGCCGAGCTCGTGGTTTTTTCTTGCCCGGCCGCGGGCAGACCGGAGCGCCATTTGCTTCCCATCCAGCTGCCATTTGCTTTTGCATTTCTTCTCCCTGTCACATTTTCGAGCTGCTTTAGCATTAATGAACCACCAATCCGTGTTCTGATGCGGTCCCAGATGGAGGCCCGGTTGGAGGCCCAAGCTAAGCAGATGCAAGATCTCATCACGTTCATGGCCTTCCAGGGCATGCAGGTGCCCGCGGCGCTCATGGCTCCTCCACCGCCGTCTCAGAACGCGGATGTTACTCCTGTGAGTATCGATTCCTCAATGTTTTGTTTCTGCATTTGCTTGTCTGACATAGACATCTAATTTTTGCAGCCTCCGTCGGCGGGTTCGAACAACCCGCAAGCGCCTGAATGGAACACGCCCGGGGGTCAAGGCGGGACTGCTTCTCCGGGGTGGCCAGGGCAAGGTTGGCCATGAGTGTGTTTAAAGTGTCGTCTCTAGTAGATTGTGAACTTTAGAATGAAAACTTATTATATTTTGATGATAACTTGTAATGGTTAACTTTCGTTTAGTTCAAATATTATGATGAATGTGCTATATGCGTGGTGTATGTGAACGTGATATATATGTGATGAATGTAATATGTACATGTGATATATGTGTTTATACGTGATGAATGTGATTCATATGTAATGAATGTGATTTGTATGTGTAATGAAGTGGAAAATCAAAAGAAAAAAACAAAATTTGCCACTTTGCCGAGGGTTGCTCTCGGCAAAGGCTGCCTTTGCCGAGAGCAATGGTCATTGCACTCGGCAAAGCTGGGCAACAAAACTGCAAAAATACCCATTTCCCAGCTTTGCCGAGCGCAATGACCGTTGCACTCGGCAAAGAGTTTTCTTTCTTTTTTTGGAAAACTCTTTGCCGAGAGCCAGACTGGCCAGGCTCTCGGCAAACATTTTTTTTAAAAAAATTTTGCCGAGAGCCTGGCCAGACTGGCTCTCGGCAAAGAGGTTTCCAAAAAAAAAAACTCTTTGCCGAGGGCCAGGCTCTCGGCAAAGTTTTTTTTTTTAAAAAAAAGAAAAATCTTTGCCGAGAGCCAGCCAAATGGACTCTCGGCAAAGAAAAAGGCCCGTTAACGGCGTCTTTTCTTTGCCGAGAGCCGCGTTGGCTCTCGGCAAAGCCTTTGCCGAGAGCCCGATAAACGGCTCTCGGCAAAGAAGGCTTTGCCGATCGGGTTTTTGCCGAGACAGCTTTGCTGAGAACAGCTCTCGGCAAAGCCTTTGCCGAGGGTCTAAGAGCCTTTGCCGAGAGCCTGGAGCCCTCGGCAAAGCCGCCAGCTCCAGTAGTGATGGAAGTTCCATGGAGCTCACTGTGGCGCTGGGCCTCGTCCCCATGCACATGCCTTCTCCACCGCTGCTGTCTTATGCCGTCAACATGTCAGACCTGCTGCTGATGAGGGGCTACAGGGACAACTCCGTCGCCCCGCTTTACGTCGGCTTCTCCGCGTCCACGGGGGGCTTGCGTGACGGCGGCGCCACCCATCAGGTTCTCGGCTGGAGCTTCAGCCTCGTCGGACCGGCCCAGCCGCTCAACTACTCGCTGTTGCCGCTGAAGCGAGTGCAGCAGATACAAAGCGGAGTGAGCAAGAAGAGTCTCTTCAGGTGGCTGTTGCCTGCAACTTTCTCCGTGCTTACCATGCTGGCAGGCATAACAGCGTGCCTTGTGCTCCGACGATGGTGGTCTAAGAGTAGCGCACAGGAAGACTGGGAGGCCGAGCTAGGGCCCCGTCGGTTTTCGCACAGAGACCTTTGTAAAGCTACCAACGGGTTCAGCGGCAGGCAGCTGCTGGGACAAGGTGGCTTCGGCCGTGTCTACGGAGGGGTTATTGCCGCATCAGGCAACAGCAGAGTCATCGCGGTTAAGCGGATATCCTCCGAGTCCAGGCAGGGGCTGGCGCAATTCACGGCCGAGATCGTCATCCTTGGCCGCCTACGGCACCGGAACCTCGTGCGCCTCGTCGGCTACTGCCGCCACGGGGACGAGCTCCTCCTGGTCTACGAACACATGCGCAATGGCAGCTTGGACAGGTACTTGCACGGCCAGCAGACCAAGCGCGCGCTCACCTGGCCTCACAGGCTGCATATCATCAAAGGCGTCGCTTCTGGTTTGCTCTACCTCCACGAGGACTGGGAGCAGGTCATCCTGCACCGTGACGTCAAGGCCAGCAACGTGCTGCTCGACACGGAGATGAACGGGCGGCTGGGCGACTTTGGCCTCGCGAGGCTACATGACCATGGTGCCGACGCGCACACCACGCACGTCGCCGGCACCAGGGGGTACCTCGCCCCGGAGCTACTGAGGTTCGGCAAGGCCACCAAGGCGACGGACGTGTTCGCGTTCGGCGCTTTCGTCCTGGAGGTTGCCTGCGGGAGGCGGCCAATGGGTCTCAATGCCCGCGGCGAGCTGCTGGGGCTCGTCGACTGGGTGCGCCAGATATGGGCGTCCTCTGGCTCTGTCGTCGACACCATGGACCCAAGGTTGGAAGATTATGATGCTGCTGAGGCGGAGCTGATGCTCAAGCTTGGCTTGTTGTGCTCACACCCGCTGCCCGCCGCAAGGCCTGGCATGCGCCTCGTCATGCAGTACCTCGACGGAGACCTGCCTCTGCCGGAGTTTTCGCCAGATTATCTTGCTATTACAGATGCTAGCCTAGTCCTTGAACCACCCCCCTAGGTGGCTACTACCACTACAAGTCTATCTGGAGGAAGGTAATCTGTCTCTCTCTTATAGTGTCAATATAAGAGCAGTCCCTGTTGTCTAAAGAGGAAGAGAGAAGAATGATGAAAGATGGCTGCAGACGGTTGGAAGGAGTGGCTCTATAATTCTTTGGTTCCTGTGATTGGAAAAATCAGAAGAGGATAGGAATGTAGAGTCAGTTGGTGATTTTGGTTTCAGTCTGCTGGTACGATGCTGCTTGCTTCCAGGTCGCTCTCTTGTTTGTCCTCTTAGCTGATCGTTGGCTGTGTAAGTCTCCAGGTCTCTGTCTTGGTCGTTGCCAGGTATCGGTTTTGGCTGCTCACTGAGGGCTGTGTCCCGTTCTTGTTTGGTCTTGTAAGATTCCAGGTTCTTTAGCTGGACTGCCCGCTTAGCGGATTCTGGGCTATGTCCCGTTCTTGTAAGATTTGGCTCCAAGCAATCACTTGTGATTGTGAAGGCTGGAATGATTTATTCCTTAATCTAAAAAAGAGCAGTCCCAATGGTGGCATTCGTTAGGATGCCAAGTGTGGCTGATATGGCATTGGAGTTAAGGAGGAGATATAAGAAAATGGTTATTTATATAAACAAGAAACTATGTCTACACAGGAATCAAGATTCAAAGATCTGTAATATATAGGTGATCTGATAGCTAGGAGAGAGAATCTGGATGACTGAAAGTAATTTTAATTTGTAGAAATTATTCATTGGAAATATAGTTTTCATGTGTACGTAGTGTCTATATTAATTAGCAAGTATGTAAACTATCTTAGTATACTATGATTGAGTATCATTATTAATTATTGGGTGAAAGCTCCAACGACCTATTTTTGAGTGGAGGAATCAAGATAATGTTTGTTCCTTTATTTAGGGCGTATTTGGGAGAGGAATCAAGATAATGTTTGTTCCTTTTATTTAGGGCGTATTTGGGACTGCTCCGCAAACTCCACCGTGGAGCAGCTCCACAAAAAACTTGGAGTTCGTGGAGCGTCTCTTTAGGTGCTCTCACAATTCCACCTTTCTTTCTCGAACAGAATGCGTGGAGCTGACCCTGTTTGGCTAAAAAACTTGGAGAGTAACTGAAAACGTAGAGTAGAGTAGTCCCAAACACCCTCTTAGTTTCCTGGAGGATCAAAAATCCTATGACCTACTTCTATCCTAAAATAGAATGGACTTTCAATTGTCCTCTAATTTAAACCATTACAAGTTTTTGAACGGGTTGAAGAAAAGAAAAGAGTATTTACACCCACTGCATTCATAAGCGGACTGACTTATAGGGCGAGATAGGGTGGCCGCCCTACTAACCCTTGGGCTGGTACCCCACTACCACCCAGCCCCGCTGCCCTGGAGTGGCGATCGGTGGCCTCTTGAGCCGCCAATCTTCGCTGCTGACTAGTCGACGCGCCAACGACCCCACCCCCGTGACCGCTGTTCTGCTTATTATTTTTTCGGCCCATTAGCGTGGGATCGTGTTGGGCTGCTGCGGTGTTGGCCTTCCCATACAAGTCCCACAGCGAGTCGGACGAGCGGATGTCCCATGGGTCGGGTTTGTTTTTTATTCTATGTTTTTCTTTTCTTTTTTCATTTTCTTTCTTTTTCCTTTTTCCTTTTAGTGTTCTTTTATTACCCTTTGTGTTTCTTGTTTCTATTTTCATTTATTTTTTTATTGTATGTTTTCTTTTTCTTTTTTCTTTCCTTTCATTCATTTATTTCCTTTTCTTTTTTCATTTTGTGGTCTTTTGTCATTCTTTTCATTTCCATTATTCTTTTACTATGTTTATTTTATCCTTGCTTCTATTTAGTTTTTATTTTTCTTTCTTTTTGTTTTCTTATATTTTTTAATTTTTAACATTTGTACATTTTAATTTCTTTTTTTTGCTAGAATTACTTATTTTTTTATTTCACTTTTTATTTTTCATATTTTATTCCTTTTTATTTTCCTTTCTTTTCTTCTATTTATAATTTTATATTTCACTTTTTTATATACAGATACACGTGATGTCCATATAATATACTTGTAATCTTGTATGATGTATTTTTGATGACCGCATGTAGAAATGTGATGTTCTTCGATGTATTTGTGATGCACAGTAAGCATACATTGATGTTCTAAGATATATTTTGTGATGTTTGGTAGTATTTTTTCTTCTTTTTATTTGACTCTAATTAATTACCTCACTAATTTTATTTTTTTATTTTTTTTATTTTTATATTTCATGATATATGTGATATTCACGTAGTATACATATGATGTTCTACGGTATACTTTGTGATGTTCGTGTAGTGTTATATTCCGTAGTGTATATGTAAATATATTTTTTCTAAATATGTCCAAATGAGATCTTAATTTGAATGATTTATTATAAGAAAGGAAAAATAACTAATACATCGCCGGTACCGGCGAAGAAGGCGAGCGGGAGGAGGCGGAGCAGGAGTCGTACCCGTTCTTGCTTCACCTCCACCACGTCGTGCACCCTGCAGGTGTACTTAGCACTGCAACCATATATATCCACGTGATGACACGTGTCAAATGATCTGATGGTATGTATAATAATTGTATTAGAAAATCACATCTATGGAAGGACACACATGGAGTATAGTACATCATAAAAAATAATGTAAGGCCCAGTTTAGATCCAGAAAATTTTGCAAAAGAACAGTAGATTCCCCGTCACATCGAATCTTTGGACGCATGCATGAAGCATTAAATATAGATAAAAAATAAAACTAATTACACAGTTTAGACGAAATGGACGAGACGAATCTTTTAAGCCTAATTAGACTATAATTGGACACTAATTACTAAATAACAACGAAAATAATACAGTTGCATTTTGCCAAAAAATTTGGCAACTAAACAAGGCCTAACTATCATTATATGATATATGCTTCACCTCCACCACGCCGTATGGTTTGCAGCCGCAGCAGACTGGGTGGGGTGCCTGGTAAGAGCAAGGCTACTGGATACGCCCGCTTGCCGGCTGCGAGAAGCTCCAGATCACCCGAGGCCCCGAGCTGCCGAGGAGTGGTGGTGCTTAGCTACGACGCGGAAAGACGGGAGTGGAGGAGCAGCAGCTACAGTCATTTCGCCTGCTTTTTACCGGCGCGTCGCGAGTCGTCCGCTTTCTTCTCTCTCCTACTTTCTCTCTCCCACACGTCGGATCTCGCCGGCTCTTCGTCGCTTATAATACTTGCTCTAAGCGTGAGAACAGAGCAGGTCACTACTGCAGAGCAGAGGCCAGAGGGTGGTGGGTCTAAACCGTGGACTTGTTGGACTCGCTCGCTCAGGCGTGTGGTGTGGCTACCAGCGACGCGCGCGCTCGTGCCGCCACACACAGATGGAGCCTGCCCTGCCTTGTGCCTTGGCAGGGGCGGAGCCAGGATTCACGTATAGGGGTGGTCGCACGGACACTAAGTGTCGACAAAAATTATATAGTACCCACATGAGATCTTGATGTTGGCTTAAAAAATTACGGAATTTGATGTTGGCTTAAAAATCCGTAATAAATTACCTTTAATCTCTTTATCTTAAAAAAATGCTACTCCCTCCGTCATATTTTGACTTTAAAATTTGTACTGAAATAATGCATTCGACATGGTGTATGCTTAGATTTGGCATAATTGGGGATCTTTATTGAGTTCAATCTATGGGTTTGCGCCATTTAAAGATTCCCTTAAGTTGCCTTAATTTTTTTTAGAATACACTATATTATAGGACGAAGGAAGTAAATATCTAAATTTTGAAGATAAAAATTGAAGGGACATTCTTCATAGATCAATAATTCATGTCATATATGTATTTTATTTAGCCACTTAACATAAGATAATCAAGAGATATATTTGAGAAAAGCAATCTAAAATTAGTTAGTACATCTTGTTTATTTATAATATCTAGTGATTAGTGAGACATAACTAAAAATAGTAACGAAAACTATGGGCCCCTGCCCGTCCCCCGTGTCTCCGCCCCTGTGCCTTGGCATGGGACACACACACGCACCACGCCAGTGATGAGGGGCTTCTCACTTCTCACTGCAGCTTTACCTTGACGCCACCGCCACGAGAAATGGTGTGCCAGCTTCCAAGCCTGACAGCTACAGATCGAGCTGCTGCTATTGTACGTACATGTGAATTCTACACAGCTTTGGCGACCGATATATACGATGATCAAGACACGTACGTACGACCAAGATTTGAGTAGTAACACATGCCTACGCAGCTCAGAGGAGGTTTAGTTACTCTGCTCTGTAGGATTGTTGTTTGGGAGGCCTCCAACCAAACAAGCCCCTACTGCTCATCTAAGGTTACAACTTATAACAACGAATGGTATTCACTTACACTTGTACAATCAGCTCCTTGAAAAAAAAATAAAATGACAACACTAGTGTCTGGACGTCCGGACGAATCCCCGCGTCCGAACGCCCATGCCTGCTGACGCACTGGTGGGGCCCGCCCGTGCTATTCCCCTTGCTCCCCGCGCCAGCGCGCCCGCTACACGCACAGGCGGGGCCAGCCCGTGACACTCCCCAGTCCCCACGCTTCCTTGCTTCCTTGCCCTCCACGCCTGCTGCGCCACTCCCTTCCATGCGCGGCGCTCAAGCAGCTGCAACAGGCAGCTGTGGCAAGCGGCTCAAATTGCAACATGCACAACACCTTGATCTACTTTTGAAACATCAAAATAAAATAATTACAACATATGTGCGAAACAGCTAAAACATTCGAAACATGCGCCTAAAGCACATGCAAAACACACATAAAAACACTTGAAAAACAATTGCAAACATATGCAACATCCAGATAAACACACTTGCAACATACGTCTAAAAAACAGATGAAACATTAGGAACATACACTTGCAACAGACGTGTATAATCATTGCAACATATGCAACATCCCGATCTACTTTTGCAACATCCGCATGAAACACTTGAAACATATCTACGAAACATCTGAAACATTTAAAATATGCGCTTGCAACATGGGAGAGCTTGGGGCCGGGCGATTCTAGCCGTCGGGGTCAGAGCCGGCGCCGCGCGAGCACCATGACCACCACCATCGCTAGCAGCACCGGGCTTGGCTTCGTCGGGCGGGCGCGCGCGAGACGGGCGGGAGCAAGCGGCGCAGGATGGGCGAGTGCGACGGGCGGGAGCGAGCAGCGCGGGATGGGTGCGTGACAACAACGAGGCGGAGTGGGCACACGGCGTCCAGACGAGAAGGCTGCGGCTAGAGAAGGCAACTGCGTTGGAGAAGGCCAGCGGCGGGCGGGCGGCGTGGTGGATGCACCCGTGGCGGTTGCATGCGTGCGGCACTGGGGAAAGAAAATGTCACTGTGTTTTTTATTTTTTTTTAGAGAAACCACGTCGTACTGAAAAGTGGAGCGGAGGAGGCCTGTTGGGCAGGCCCGAGAATGAGCCGTCTGGACGGAACACGCTTGGACGGAAACCTGTCTGCCATTAAAAAAAAAATCTTCTATTTCTAGGGGTGCTGCGCTTATGTGAATCGCACTTCAAATATGATTTTTAGACACAATTGTCTAACCTCCAAAAAAAATACATACCCATAGGAACGGTTCGTAAGCTACAGTACGCAGTTTACTAAGACGCTGTTCGTTTAGTCCGGAACAAGCCGTTCTGGAGCCTCTTCCGGCGGAGCCATCTGTTTTAAAAAATGGAGTACTTTGGCCAGTATCCAAAACTGGTGTGGCTGCTGCCGAACGAGCCCTAAGTGATAAGTGAACCACCCCTAGTAGTGACGAGGGTTTAGCTAACCACATGTACATCAAAGACAGTGACGGAGCCAGGATCTTGAAGTTGGATATTCCCGCTTCTGAAAAAAAATCCAATACATAGCATATGGTTTAAATCTAATTAATGCATACAGCTGGAAAGAAAACGAGGCGACAAATAGGTAGCTATGGGCTGAGTTTCTACTCGAAAAACAACGAATTAACACCAATATACATTATATATATATATATATATATATATATATATATATATATATATATATATATATATATATATATATATATATATATATATATGAGTGTATACACATAATTTATTATCACTCCAGGGCTTTTATTATCGTGCCCATAATCTTAATTAACTCAACATAATTTACACTCAGTCTGTCATGGAAACAGAAGTACACAGCACACTTTTGCTTATATTACTCACTTCACCTTAATACTCCAGCCACCAACCCATTCACAAATCCCGCTGTCGAGGGGCTTTGACGACAACAATCTCTTTACCAAAGCGTTCAGAAGCGAGGCGTGCCCAGTCACAAATCCTGTCGTCCTCTGGTATGCCAATATTCACTGTGTCATCAGGATTTTTACCTAGTTTCACCATTGGTTAAATGGTTACATGCTCAAGCACATCACCGTTTTCCAGAATGCCATGTAGCAGCTTGATCTGAGGTCGGTAGCATGTACACCGTTTTGAGGTGACCGAGTCGGCGCATAGGGAAGACTTTGCCCTCCACACCAGAAGCAGCTGCCGCCAATCACAACAGAATAACACATCTGTTTCCCCAAAGATTTAGAACTCACATGTTAGTCTGGCTTAATCAACAGGAGCCTAATTTTGTTCATTGCCCAAGAAAGAAAACAGAAAAAAAACTTACATGCAGTTCCAACGTCTCCAATCGGGGTGCAAGATCCAAAAAATGAGCCATCTGAAAAATTCCATCGTGGCTATTTGGGCCATTAGTGAAAATAGTTATTTCACAAGTCAGCTTCCTCAAATTTACAAGCATGCATGTCGGTCTTGTCGTCCCACGAACCTGAAACATGATGACCAAAACAAGCAATCAAACACTAACAAATAATTTGAACAACTACGGGCGGAGCAACGATGAACACCAGGTACCTGCAAGGACCAGAGCCAGACCGGATTATGTTCCAGCATAGAAGCACATACATGTAGCTCCTTGACTGCTGAAATACTGGGAATAATTCCAGTGATGCCATGGACGAATCCTTTATTACTGACTTGTTCAGCCGGCATCCGAAAAAAATGTGATGGTTACCTTCTCTAGATTTGAGCAACCATGAAGCACTATGGGAATCACACACGCTTGGTACCCAAAATGAGTAAGACCAGTAACATGAAAATCAACCATCTTGAGACTCATATTGCAAATTAGCAAATGTCTAAAGTTTATCGAGTGGGTGTGGTATGTTCAGCTCTGCGACACCAGAGCATGCTATGACCTCTAAGTCCTCAAGAATAGGGCAATTTAGTAACAATTCTGGAAGATCTCCAATTATTTGAGCACCATGCAAACGAAGCTTCCCAAGTTTCTTGAAGCCACATATATCCGAGTGTGGCTTTATAGAAACATTAGTGAGAAACAAGGACTGGGCAAAAGGGCCATCTTGACCATCTAAAGCCTCGAGAGGGAAATGATAAACCTCTTTGGTAGGTCCCATATCTTTGCTTTGCGGCCCCAGATTCATATCTATAATCTTGGCCGCCTTTGATGCAGTGGCAAAGTATACCCACCTATCAAGATGATCTGAGCAGTTCTTCTCAAGGTAGCACCTGATGCTGAACTTATTGAGCCTAGTACCAGTGTGCTTCTGAATAACAGAATTTACTGTCTCAATGAACTTTGCTCCTTTTATTTTGACACTATCGTCATCAGTGGACCCATCTTCGGTGCGATCAAAGCATGAATTAGGGTACCGTGTCCAGACCTCTCTCCACTTTCTTGACACAATGCTTGTCCTTGCAGCCTCTTTCGGTGACTGTAGGGACAACACCAAATGCTGAATTTCCTGTCACAAGAAAGGATACTAAGGCCAGTCTCAGTGGGGTTTCATCAGAGTTTCATGGACATTAAATAAGCTGATGTGGCACCGTATTAATGAAGAGAGAGATGATAAGAGTTTTATGGGAGTAGAGAGAGTTTCATGGGGATGAAACTTTTCTGCACTGTTTCCAAAATATAGATGCATAGGTAACAGAGCCATGAAATCCCCACTGAAACTGGCCTAACAAGGGTTGAGTTTTGATCAAAAGTACAATAATCACACAGTACTCAGTAGTGAGCACACACAATAATTACAGAACTTCAAATGCTTTTATGTTTTTGCAAGGAAAAGCGTAGCACATGTAAATCGGCCACTGAGCAGATAAGATAGTGCAAAAGAACCAAAGTAGAAAAAGAAATGTGCTCAGCTAATTAATGGCCTTCCACAGAATTCCATTGATAAATTGGTGAGTCTTCAAGCCAAGCTCATTGTATATTTAATGTCACAAACAACACTGAGGAAACTGCACACAGGAGGGAGAGCTAAAAATTTATGATGCACCTGTTTCAAGCTAGAGAACAATAGAAGCCTAGGTCAGGTGTTTCCATAGAAGCACTGAAGAGTGTAAAATATGGATGCCAGGACAAAGTCAGGAGGGAAGACAAAGCAAACATAGTAGAAGTCTGGGACCAAATTATAAGATTTTGAGAAAATTAAGTGGGGCAAGAGAACATTCAAAAAGTATGTGGTACTTTTGTAAGGAAACATCCAGCATCTGGGAGCGAATGAACTGAGACGACCTAGATAGTGCTACAGGTTGCAAATTTGTAATTGACTGGATCCAAACTAGTTGCAAAAATGAAAGATGATTTCTGGACTTTGTGCACAAACTGCAGCAAGGGGACTTCAAATGGCCGATCGGTCCAAATGGCTAGGTTGCAGATGAATTCTGAAATGCTGTTTTTTCCTTCTATCTATTCTTTAGGTGGAAATGTACAATACACAAATTGCTGAACAAGATGGAGTTTTTACGTGAGCAGAAACTGGTCACCTTCTACATTCTGCTGTCCTACCAGAAAGCATCAGCATCTCAGCAGCCACACAGAACAGAGAAACAATAAATCACAAATCAGAGATAAAATAAAAGCATCTCAAAACGCTTTGGTTAATGGGTGCGCAGGTCGATGAAGGAAAGGGTAGCATACTTATATTTTAGAATTGGGATAGCATACTTATATATATAGCATATAAAAACATTAAAGATTAATCTTTTCTTCATGTCCAAAAGAAAGGAAGGCTGAGTGCATTCTTCAACCCAATCTAACAGAGAGGAGACGACAGGGCAGGAGGGAGGGGGAAAAAAGGAATTTTTACCTCCGGAAGGTCCTCCATTTGGAATGGGGAGAACTCGAGTGCGTCGCTAAGGCATTGGTGGTCCTCTATTCTCCTGAGCTTGGCCGCCCGCAGGTCCTCCTCCATACGCTGCTGCTGCTGGAAACCAAACAAATCACGGATTAGGGAGCGGCCGGTGAGAGCAACCTCCAGAAGATAGATATAGCCGACCCAGGAGGCCAGGACCGGATACTCCCTTCTGTAGAGCAGTAATGTAGTATCTAGCCTTCCAGAAAGAGTAATTGGAATCCTTTCCGTTCGGAAGGGATCACTAATGAATCGGGGACAGCCGGCAGATAGATCTAGAGGTTAACACTACTTGTTCATACAGAGGAAGACCTTCGTCGTTTCGTCGCCTCAAGGTCGGTTACGACGGCAGGGGATGTGGCCGGCGGCTGCAGAGGAGGCAGGAGCAGGACTCCCAAAGGCCGTCCGCCGCTTTTCCCCGGGACACCAGGTCTGCCTTCAGGTCCTAAGATAAACCTAAGTCTTGTTTCAAGAGGTCAAATATTTTTAAATTTAGTTAAAAATCTAAAAAAATAATGTTAAATATTTATATCTTGAAATAAATTTATTATACACATATATTCCGTACTTAATTTAATGTTACACATTTTTACCCTACAATATTTTTTTGCGAAAGAAATAACTTTATTAAAAATCAAGTAACATCCTTATAAGAGAGGGACACAACCCACTCTGGAAAACAAGAAAAAAAAAACACTGACACTCCCTAGACCTAGAAGCAAAACGTGCCAACTCATGCGCCATATTATTCTGATCCCTACTAATCTTAATAACCTCCGATTTGCATAACTGGCTGCCAACGTCATGCATTTCTGCGAAGACATTCCATAGAGCAGAACGATCACATCCCTTGATGTGAAACTTGACGACCACCGTTTGACAATCAGATTCCAAGATCATTGGAATTTCCAGCCATCTCAGCGCCATGTGAACACCCTCCAGGCATGCTAACGCCTCGGCTTCCTCAGCATCCCTGCAATGAGATAAAGTGTGCCAGGAGGTTAGTTTCAAGGAGCCCTGCCAATCTCGGATCACAATCCTCACTACAGCATCTCCGGATACGGGATCAAAAGCAGCATCAACATTAATCTTGAAGGTACCCTGCGACGGTAACACCCAACACTTCCTCCTCTGAGTTGCAGTTTGCCTCTGAATATTACTAGCCACAAGCTCTGCACAGCGTTTTCCTTTGGGATCCATATGATCAAGCTGTTGTCGGATATTATTCAGGGATGTCATATACCTGGTTAGGAAGGTGACCGAGCTGGCAATAAATGGGCAAGTATCCTCATGAATCACCTTGTTTCATATACTCCAAGTATGCCAAAAGAGCATGAAAACATTTGTCAATACCTCCCGAGTATTATTGTGAATCAGCATCATCAACCATTCTGGATCAGCCTTGGCTAAAATCTGCTCTTACGGTAATTCCCAGTGCTCCCTCATAGCATGCTGCAGGGCCACAGCATGTGGACAAGCCACCAAGGCATGGTAAACATCTTCAGCATGTTGCCCACATATCTAACATACATCCTGCTCCTCAAGATGGCGGCACGAGTCGGCAGACCATCGTTAACAACCTTCATAGCAAACACGCTGACTTTGGATGGTACGTCAACCTGCCATAATTTCTTCCAACCGACCCGGCCTTGATCAGAACTGGAGCTGCTCCCAATGTTGCCGGCCCCGTAGAAATTCCTGACAGCTAGCCTGTAAGCACTACGAACCGAGAAGATGCCCATTTTCTCATAATGCCAGGCCACAAAATCTTCAGTCTCCTGAACCGGCAACTTAATTTTAAAAATCTTAGCAACATCACAAGAGTAAAAATACCTTCGGATAGCCGTTTCGTCCCAAGATCCACTGTCATCAATGAGGTGATGAACCCATCTGGGCCGACAAGAGCGCCTAGGACCAATCGGTTTTAGTCCATATCCTCTTGGTAGCCAGTTATCTCGCCAAATCTGAGTGGATTTACCATTACCAATCCGATGGATGACACCCTGTTTTAGCAATTCCAGGCCATATTCAATAGCTCTCCATGTTTGTGATGCATCACCTGCCGGTGCCCAATCTAGCAGTCTATTGTTAGGGTAGTATTTAGCTTTCAGCACTCTTGCGCAGAGACTATCCGGAAAAGCCACAAGTCTCCAGGCTTGACGGGCAAGCAACGCCTGATTCATCAGGCGAAGATCCTTGAAACCCATACCGCCCAAACCCTTCGGCAGCACCAGTTTCTCCCATGGGATCCATTGCACCTTCCGACGACCCTTCTCAGCTCCCCACCAGAAAGCACGAATCTGCTTCATGAGTTCATCACACAGGGTTAGAGGAAGCTTAAAAACACTCATAATATAAACTGGCAGAGCCTGAGCAACCGATTTGATCAACACCTCCTTTCCTGCTACAGATAAATATTTTTCCTTCCATGCAACCATTCTTTTGTGGAAGTGCTCCTCAAGAGGTTGGAACAGCCCTCTTCGAACCCGGCCATTTGGAGTTGGCAGGGCCAGATACTTGGCCTCAAAATCAACTCTCTCCACTCCCAAAACTGAGCGCACTTGGTCAGTGATATCCTCATCCAGATCTTCATTTACCAGCAGGGAGCATTTGTTCGGGCTTAGTAATTGTCCCGAACACTTCTCAAAAGTAGAAATCACCGACTTGACAGCCTAGGCCTGGTCCACAGTTGCCTTGAAAAATAGTAAACTATCATCTGAGAATAAAAGATGAGACACACTCGGTGCCCTCCGGCAAACTCTTAGGCCATCAATTTCACCAAGCCCTTCATTATGCTTCAACAAAGTAGAGAGACCATCAGCTACTAACAAGAACAAATATGGTGAAAGCGGATCACCTTGTCGCAGACCACGTGATGGGGAGAAGGAGCGCGATGGCACCCCATTGAAGCGTACTGAGTAGCGTACAGTTGAAACACAGGTCATGATCCACTGCACCCACTGACTTTGAAAGCCCAGCTTCTCCAACAAACTTTTTAAAAATCCCCAATCAACCCGATCATACGCCTTCGATAAATCCAGCTTATACGCACAAAAATTCTTGCCACTGCCTCTCTGTATCGCATGAATGCATTCAAACGCAATCAAAGCATTATCCGTGATAAGCCTACCTGGAACAAAAGCACTTTGCTCCACTGATATGATACTGTCCAGTATGGGTCGAAGCCGATTCACCAAGCACTTTGAGATCACCTTATATATCACGTTGCACAAACTAATCGGCCTGAAGTCTTTGAGCTCCACTGGTTCTGATCCTTTAGTAATAAGCACAATAGCTGTATCATTGACTCCAGGGGGCATATAACCATCCCGAAAGAAGCCCTGCACTGCTGCAACCACATCACCTTTAACCACATCCCAATGTCTCTGAAAGAAACGTGCTGGGAAACCATCAGGCCCCGGTGCTTTGAGCGGCCCCATCTGAAACAAGGCATCCGATATCTCTTCTGCTGAAAAAGGCCTACATAAATCCTCATTCATTTCTTCAGAAATTTTTTGGCTCAATCAGGTGTATAAGAGCATCTGGTTCCACACTCATATCAGTCGTATATAGACCAGTAAAAAAATTCAGTCGCCATCTGCTGCATTTGCTTCGGATTATCACACCATTCTCCAGTTGAATCCTTCAACTTTTTAATTTTATTTTTGCGAGCACGCCAGACTGCCTGTCTATGAAAATAACTTGTGTTTTGGTCACCTTCCTTTAACCAGGCAATCCGGGAACGTTGTAACCACATCATCTCCTCTCTATACAACAGTTCGTCCATTCGATCAGTAATCTGACGCATATCAGATGAGCTACAGGATGGATCAGATTTTGCCTCTTCTAGCTTCACCCGCAACTCCTCCAATTCTGTGGTCACGCTGCCAAAAGTGTTCTTACTCCAGGAGCGTAGGGCAACTTGAACGCGCCTCAACGCAGCAACCACACCCCCCCAGACCTTCTCTACTTGAGTCGGTGCACCAAGCTATCTTGATTTCTACAGCAAGGGACTCGAGCCGCTCCCACATAATCTCGTACCTGAATATTCTTGGCTTATGGCGTTCCCAGCTCTCTTTACGAATTTCCAGAAAGAGAGGGCAGTGGTCCGATCGGGAAGAAACAAGATGATGAAGCACTGCATCACCAAACAGATCCCTCCAATCAGAACATGCTACTGCTCGATCCAACCTGACCTTTACATTGTCATCACCATCGCGCCGATTATCATAAGTATAAGGCAGGCCTGAGAACCCCAAGTCTGTAAGCCCATAGTCAGCCAAGGCGTCATGAAAGGCAGCCATCTGACGCTCTGGTCTGGGACACGCCGAGAAATGTTCAAAGCCCCACATAGCCTCATTAAAGTCACCAATCGCCAGCCAAGGCTCTGATGATCTGCCATGTAAATGTCGCATCAGTTCCCACATAACATGTCGCTGGTCAGTACGTGGTTCACCATACACAAACGTGATGCGCATCCTGACTGCCTCAGCATTTTCCTTCACATGAACATCAATATATCTCTGGTGTTTTTCAATCAGCGAGACATCAACAGATTCATGCCAGAAGAGCGCTAGGAACACTAAGATTTTTCATTATTTTTCAAGGACAAAACTCCGATAGTCATACTCATTTGGAACAATATTATAGCAGCTCTTGTCTTTGCTATTTCATATCTCACAACAATTTAGACTTACAACACTTGTATCCCATAAAGTTTTAGGTTCATGATGGTTTCATGTGAGCTAAATATTCCAAACTTTGAGAAATACCAAGCTGTATACTAGGCACTAGAGAAATATTGGAAGAGCAGCTATTCCTCATTTCAAACATGGGAAGAGTTTTATATATATATATATATATATATATATATATATATATATATATATATATATATATATATATATATATATATATATATATATATATATATATATATATATATATATATATATATATATATATATAAACAAAGGGCAAATATTTTTGGTATTTTTATAATATTCAGATTTTTTTGATATGCAGATTTTTTTAATGCAAATAAAGAAAGGAATACAACAAACAAATGCAAATGCAAGATAAACTAAAACTTACCTTGGTGGGGGAGGGAACCTCCCCCAAGGTTGTCTCTTTCACGGTCCAGGTGGTGGTGGATAGACACCTTGTTGTGCCCAATACGCCGTCCATTGGCGCACGTACTCTTGTTGGATGGCAAGAAGTTGGTGGTTTTGCTCAATGCCACCTCGTTGGCCTCTTGTTCGATGCAGATCTCACCAACTTGGTTGGTGAGTTGGTTCATGTCATGCCGCAAGCCATGATATTACCTCTCTCGTGAGGACGAGAAGTAAAACCGCGCACTTTGAGTGCGTGATGGAGGTGGCGGAGGCATCCCGCTCGAGCTCGAGATGTGCATGGCGCTCGATGTCTCCTCCTGATCATCATCATCATCATCATCATCATCATCATCATCATCATCATCATCATGATGTGAAGTGCCGCCTTGCTCAAATTGTGCAGCCTGTGTCATCCTCCTTGTCACTCGTCGTCCTGTGCTTGTTCCTGCAAAACTTCTTTGCCTAGCTACTTGGTCCAAATCAAAGGTTAGTTGGCAAACCCTATACAACTGAAGTCTCTCACAAGGGAGTGGAACTTTAGCTGCATGGCCACGATAAATCATGACCACATAACCTCTCGAACCTTTCTTAAGCATGTGAGCTTGTATAAAATATTCTTCTGTTATCATGCTTCTAGGCGTAGTAATATATTGCACAGAGTTATTTAGTAAACACAAAGAGTCGGCAAGTCTAGTGATTATGGATGTGAATTCAATAGGTCTAACTCTTTGAGAAGCACCTTGCCAATGAGCAACCATGGTTTTCACACGAGAGACACTGATTTTGTGAACCATCGCATATAGCAATCTTAAATCATCATTTCTCTAGGATCTTATGTCGGCACGAGAAAATAAGGTTACTCCTATCCAACGATGAAGGAAACACAAGGTAGGATTGTGGATCTCATTAGTTCATGGTTAAAAAGAAAAGAAAAGAAAGAAAAAGAAGAAAATAAAATATTCAATTTATCAAACACATGATGTACAAACCTTAGCTCATGGTTAAAAGAAAAGAAAAGAAAGAAAAATAACAAAGTAAGCCTCACACGAAACGATATTCATTTTAATCTTTTAAACATATTTATTAAATGAACTATATACATAGCATGTGACCAAAAGTCAACCATGTGACCATTACACCCTAATTAAGTTACTAAACAACTTTCTTTAAGGTTTCATGTACGAGTTATATAAGGAGAATGATGAAAACTATGAAGTACCTAAGTTGGCACTTATTATCTAATAGATATTTTGAGGAGCCATTTAAATGATTATTTTATTAAACACTTCAGGATATATCAATATAAAAGTTGTTATATAAGTTATGAACTTGACAGCAGCACAATTTTTTAGTGAGCAAATGTTGACTAGGAAGATAATATTACCAGCTTTAGCGGATACAGATTCAAATAATTTGGATTTTGAGACATCCATTTCCACCCCTAGATGGGAGGCCACGGACTGCAAGGGGTTCGGTTTGACCCTATCGCTGCACTAGTGCTCTTCGTGAATGTTCCTTCCGCTCGGCCAAAGCAACTTGCCGCCGCCCAGTAGATTCAAAGCCTTCCCGTTTCAATTTGGTTTGGCTGTTCAATCTGCATGTCGCCATCCTCTTGGCAGCCTCCTGCGTCGGCGGCACGGTGTCCTCCTCGCCGCCGGCGTGTAGCGTCGACATCGGCGTTGGCTAAAGGCGAAGAGACGGGCCCCGCCCTGTTCGTTTGGACTTATCAGCAGAATCAGCAGCCATCCAGCAGTGTTTTTCTCTCACAACAAACCAGCGAACAGTGCTTTCAGCACAATAAACCAGCGAAACGAACAGGCTGGGGTCAGCGGCGCTCGCGCTCCATGCCGACGCCAGTTCCGGGGACCCAGTCTGCCACCGCTTCGTCTGGTCGTGATCTGTTGTGTATACGATATACCAACGTATATACTCCACACAAGCAGCTCAACCAAAAGCAACGTTACTGCCTGCCTGCGAGGTTGGACCCGTGGTTATCCGGGTCTGCTAGCCAACCGTGCAAATGAAGCAGGTTCGACTCGTGAACCGCTTCTCGCATGCATGGAGTGGAGGGTCATGATTAGGAGCACCGATTGCAGGTTGATTTGCCACTTCGAAGAAGCCAGAAAACTAGTCCCAATGTGGTCACAAGTCTGCATGCCACCTGCTCGAGGAATTGCCACGCTCGCCTGTTGCTTCAGACCATGCACCCATGCTGCTCTGGTGCTGGTCCTGCCCGCCCATAGGCATGTCCCTGCCGAGCAGACCGCTAGCTCGCCTCGACACGCACGCCGCCATCCTCGAAACCTGCTTCGGCACGTGCGCCACGCACAGGCGTTCCGCCCCGCGCGTCTACGCCAGCCCCGTCGCCTCGTCGCTGCGTTGTTCACGCGGCCGCTGTGGCCTGCCCCGTCCGTGGGCAGTGCCTGACCGGACTGCCCGACCACGCCACTGTGCCTCGTCGTCGTGCACCTGCACGCCATGCCAGGCGCCACCACGCTGCTGCTTCAGGTCCCGTCCGCTGCAGCCCTAGCTGTGCTGCCAGCCGTAGCTGTCCTGGACGCCTCGCCCTCGCGCGCGCACACCACACGACCGGCCGCGGGACCGCGCGCTCGCGAACGCCACGCGGCGCTGGATACCTGACCGAGCCGCGGCAGCATCTGCGTTGCCGCCCACGCGCCACAACAAGCCAAGCGGCGCCCTTGTGCCTAGCCATGGCTAGGATCCCTGTTGCCTTCCTGTCTCCACGGGAGAGAGAAGGAGCACTGCCATGCGGAGAAGAGGACCAGAGGGAAAGTGACGGCGGAGAGAGAAGGCAAACTGACAAAGATTTATTTTGGACTCCCTCTGTCTTATTTTCAGATTCATTCATTCATCCATGTATATGGACGGAGCCAATGTCCTGGTACAGAGAACCTTTAATGCACCTCAATCAAAGTTAAAATGACAATAAAAATAGGACAAAGAGAGTACGATGGAGTATCTACCAGCAGTGGTCTTGCTGATGTGGGGGCTACAGAAACCACACACAATGGGACTGTTGATCTTATAATCAAACTTTGAATTCTATACCTAACTAGGGATTCCTCGATGCGTAATGAAAGGCACTGCTACGAGACCCGCTGCGTGTCCTCGGGCCAATAAAATCATGGCGTTTGGCGGCGTCTATATCTATATCTATATCTAATAATAATAAAGAGGTAAAATTTCTGGTCATTTTTTTCATCAATCCATTTTTTTCGTCCACCTCTCCCTAACTACCGGTAGTTGAGAGTTTCTTCTAGACTTATATGACCCTAGATAGGTAGGACAAATAGATATCTCCAAGCCGGAATAAACTGAATACAAATAGGAATCCTAATTCAAATAGAAAATAAATTAGACAAAATGTTATTTTACTTTCTATATAGCAAAGCGTCTCTTTCAACTCGGCTTTTTATTTCCCACACGGACATTAATTAACTGACTAAAAACAAAATAAAAGGAACAGCGTAGGAAAACTCTTGTCCATCGGCGACGGAGATCCGACCGAGCGGTGTCCAATGGGAGCTTAGTTCAGGTACGTATTTTTCTTTTCTGTTTTTAAATATTTTGTTTCCTTTTTTAGTCGTATCTTTTCTGTTTTTAATTATTTTCCTTTTTCAATACACAACGGGTCGACCAGAGCAATTCTATATTTAATAATAAAGAGGAAAATTTTCTTCTCCTCTCCCATTTTTCATCATGACATTTTATCTATTTACACACCCTTCCATAGATGGTAACCAGCAGTCTAGCAGTATCATGTATTAATGGAGAACCCTTTTGCTAACTATGCTTATTGTTTTATTTCTTACAATGTACAATTTACTGTATCAAGGCTGTCTATATACATTATAATATTTAGTATTTTTACAACCTTTAGGTCTATTTGTTTTAGTATGTTCTTTCTGTTAAAATGGACTCACCAGTGCTTTATTCTCCAGGATGTGGCTCTGTGTAGGGTTCTGCAGCTCCTGTAATTCCAAGTTGTTTTGTCTCCTGTTCTTTGAACCACGTAGTATTGCCTTTGATACACTGCAGGTAATTAAATCAGGGTTGTTCAAGACGTCACTCATTGAGTCCTTTCCACCGACCATTTGGCCTGGAAGCTTGATTTTGGTTAATACTAGGCTGTGTTTAGTTCGCGAATTTTTTTTGGCTTTAGCTACTGTAGCATTTCCGTTTGTATTTGTCAATTAGTGTCCAATCATGGACTAATTAGGCTCAAAAGATTTGTCTCGTGCTTTTTCTACCAAACTGTGTAATTAGTTTTTTTCGTCTACATTTAATGCTCCATGCATGTGTCTAAACATTCGATGTGACATGAAATCTTGAAAATTTTTAGGAACTAAACGTGACCCTAGCTGTCTGTTACATCTGTTGCTATGGTTCTTAAATAAACTATTGTTACAATCTGGAACACTATATGTGGACCTATTTATCATTCACACCTAATTATCTTTAAATAAAATAAAGAGGTAAAATTTTCTTCCCATTTTTTTTGGTATGGCCCTCTTAACTAACTCATAGCTCCCCTGCTCTGCTTATATATATATATATATATATATATATATATATATATATATATATATATATATATATATATATATATATAGGATTTCTTGAGGTGACTTAGATAGGAATTCTAATCTAAATAGATCTCTCCGATCGTAGTAAGCTGAATAAGAATCCTAATTTATGGCTCGGACACGTTTTTAGGTAACCTGGATCCCTACGAATCCTAATCAAATAGATACTTCCAATCGTGAGTAAGTTGAATAGGGATCCTAATCCAAATCTAAATAGAAAAAAATCCATATTGATATTGATGTCATCAATATCTAAATCAAGTCAGTTTCCGGAGCGTGGAAGAGAGGAAAAAAAAAGATCTGGAGCTGGCAGCCACGGTTTGGCCAAAAAGGACTAAAGATACAGCCTAATCAGATGAGATCAAGATAGGAAAAAACAGAAAATAAAAGTGAACAGGCCACGCAAGCCAGAGCTCTGCCCGGCCACGGTAACAAGAAGAGCCGAAAAAAAGTTCGAACTCTACTCTACCCAGCACTGTTCGTGGTACTGTAGCTCACCAAAGTTTTTCCCCTCGACCCTTGCGGCAGCCGTAACTTCATGAGCCATACTTCCATATCACTATTCCAAGGTAATGTCAACGGGCTAGACCACGTCTTCATGGAAACGTATAGAAGAAGTAGCCATAAGTAAGCATATCTATGTCTCTATACCTATTAATAAAGAGGCAACATCACTGCACTAGACGATGTCGAGACAACCATGGACGCCATCAACAATGGCCTCTACGCCAACGATGTCGGTGCATCGAGGAGGCGAGACCGTACATCATCCATAACGGCTCCACATCTACATTGACAACACTGTCGCACTGAGAAGACGAGTCCGGACGTTATCAGGACAGTTCCGCATCTATAACAACAACACACGCCATTCGGCAATAGTGAGACACACGGCACACGCCATTCGGTAGATATGTAACATCCCGTCCTTGCTTTCTATTAACGTTTGAAAGCTTTTTTTTTCTCCCATTGCAACGCACATGAATTTTTGCTAGTGAATATTAAATAGACAAAATTTCTCAACACCCTATTTTCGTCCGTCACCTCCCGCATTCATCCATAACCACGTACAGCTCACGGACGCACTGAGCCATGGCGTTGGAATTCAAGTTTGTGTAGCCACTTCCGCCTTCTGCTTCTACATGCCTCTTTTCCTCGCGCGAGTCCGCTCCCTACCCTCCTAACCTCCTCTTCTTGGGAAAAAAATAAACAAGCTTCCTCCCCTTGGGTAAAAAAACAAGCTTTCTTGGGCTGCGAGAACCCACAGGCAGCCCCCATAATCATAGGAATTCGTAGGGAAATCAAGACAAAAAAGGAAAAATTGAATAACAATAGGGAGAGAACAATTACAAAGAACCTCCATGCGATAGACCCATAAATAACAGAAAATAGTGTGTGTGGGTGGGGGAAGGAGGATGGTGTTTGGGGGGTAATCAAGAAAAAAGCACTAATGTAGGACTGAGCATCAGTTCTGGTTGAGAAACCCCCTTTAGTCTCGGTTTCCCAGTTAGGATTGCCAATCCGGGACTAAAGGCCCCCTCTTTAGTCCCGGTTCTAGGAACCGGGACTGGGACTGAAAGTAGACCTTTAGTTTCGGTTGCTATTACCAACCGGGACTAAATGGAGCCCCATACCTTGCCCCGGGGCTGGCACGTTTAGTGCCGGTTGGTGTTTCCAACCGGTACTAAAGGTTTTTTTTCATTTCTTTCATTTTCCTTTTATAGTTTCTTTTCAATTTAATTTTTTTGTTTCAATTAGCTTTTCGTATACGAATACTACGCTGCTAATATACGTACGTATAAGTTCCGTTCGAACATTATACATAAATAACACACTAAAATATATAAAACTATATATATATATATATAAATATTTCAAGAGGTTGTACATGCATGCAATGTGTACATAATAAAGACACAAAAAGCTTGTACTCATGTCCTTGGGATTTCATTCAACCCTACTTTCCAGTCGTATGGCTACTAGGTAATAATTCTTTTGGGTCACAGTAATACGCGCCTTTGGGATCTATGACCTCATCCATAAGAAATCTTGACAATGCCTCTTTAATTGCTTTGATCTGGTCAGCTCGCAAGGACATTTTCCTTCCTCCATTCAACCTTTAATTCGAATGAAAGGAAAAGTATGAATATATATAATTATATATATCAACACAATAGTAATAAATAAATTGTGTATATTTTTTACGTACTTCGAGGAACTCTTCACTTGTTCTCATTGAGTATTGCATGAGGAACTTGCAAACGTAGTATCCACATAAGTTGTTCCCTGATCCCTACTGCAGACACCACTTTACGAGAAAAAGATTCATCATCAATCAATGAAGCAGGGTAATAATGAATTGAACTAAATAAAGATGCGGTGACCTAGCTAGTACTTACCGAGTATTGGGCTATATCCAGAGGCACTTTTTAATTACCATAATGGTGTTTCTGGGCGAACATAGCCCAAGCACTGCCCAACAAAATAAATAAATAGAGTTATATCAATAAAATGGCATAAGAGAGTATATAGTCTACGAGACCGGAATTACCACTAGAGAATATCTATCATTTCTTGGTAATCTTTTCAGGGTTTTGTCGTTGAGTCAAAGATTTTTACAAGACTCCTGGGCATATCAATGACCAGCAGTATCCAGTGAAAGCTACATGTTTATACGCAGGCATAACTTATTAACTAAAGTTAACATGGAGTAAACAAAATAAAATGTGCACAAGACATTAACACTCACTTGAAATTGTAAGAGAAGAGTATCAGTGTCTTGTTATGTTGCTTATCTAAGAACCTAAACAGATTCTTCTCCACTTGAGGTCGCCATCTATCATATGGTGTAACCGTGTTCTTGAACGTGTGATTTGGATCCATAAAACCAACATCAGTCATCCCTTTTTTTTTCTTTAGTTTCAGCATCTCATATCTGCATATATGTAGTACAAAAGAATATATATAGTGTGAGGATAACTATATATAGACAACGAACTAACATGCAAGTTACTTTAATTGTAGAAAGAATCACTTACAAACACTAGCAGCTGAGGAGAGATTTCTCAAAAGCTTGCCAGTTTAATAGTTGGCGTAATTCTTTGAACTCAATATGTACAATATCATAGCCATTGAAGTAATGCTCTGGTCTAACTTTGGCAAGAAGCCATGCTTCTTCTTTCGCACATGCATTTAAGTACCACTTGTTTAACAAGAACATTTGCGTACCCAGTGATGGCTAGGACTTAGGGTTGACAAGACTCCTGCCATACACATAGGTCCGATACATATCAAATGTGGCTATTGGTATCGATCCTCCCCCCAATAAGTTGTTGAGGTGTGAGACCTGTTGTGTCCATGAAGTCTTGGAGTGCCTCCCTGATCTATATGTTCTTTCATCTATATCTATAGTTTTTTTCTTGGCGCGAAACCTATGTGTATCTTCAATACATTTAGTTAAAAACATAGCCTATTCATGGATCTAAATTTTTATTTTCAATTTCTAGTAATATTAATTGCAATAGATTTTTTATCCTCAAGTTAAGTTGAAGCTCTTGTATACTTGTTGTATCCTTTTATTAAGGGCCTGTTTGGTAGGGCTCCTCGGCTCGGGCTTTGGCTCCTCCGGATGAGCCCTGCCAAACGTTTTCCTGGAGGAGCCGTTTTTCAGTGAAAAACAGAGGAGTCAGAGCCGTTTTGGAGGAGACGGCTCCGGCTCCTCTGGAGGAGCCCCTCAAGAGGAGCCTGCCAAACACACCCTAACTCTCCTTTTTGTACCTTTTAAAAATAAAAAAGGACATAGACTACACTATTTTAAGTACTACCATGGTATAAAGAATTATTGGAAACCTGCACCACATCGCTTAAAATCGATGGTAGAGCTTAAAGTGAGATATACGATGAGGAAGCAGTACTATCCTCAAGAAAATATTAATATTTAAGCCTTATATTTACTATTTACTCTAAAGGTATCTGAAAGGCCATGAAGAAATACCCACCTTTAGTATGCACTAACCTCTCTTACTTAAGATGTTTCGATTTTCTTATCAAGGAACATATGTGCAGTAATGGTTATACTATCAATATAGATATGTTAAACGGTTTAGTTAAAATGTATAAATATATCTAAAGTAACATAACATATATGTATTGATGTTCATGCAAGCATGTATACATAGAAATATATATTAATATTAATAGAAATACATAGAGACATCTTCTATTATTACAATGTGATATACATGATGACACAATATGTATATTTGCTTCTATCAAATTTAAATATATTAATGTTAATAGAAGTGGGCACCACAGAAATATATTATCGGTATTGATAGGGTGAAGACGTCCGGACGAGTCCGGACGGACGCGACGCGCGCCCACGCGAAGTGGCGCGACCCAACCCGCTCCTGCCCGCTCTCCTTATCTACTCACAGACCGCACCCGCGCCGTGCTCCCACACCCGCAGCCCGCTCCCACGCATCTGCTCGCCTTCTTTCTTCCTCCACTCGCAGCCGCCCTCGCCTCGCTCTCTCCGCCGCTGCGCACTCGCTCTGCGAGCCGCTCTACGGTGCACTTGCCAGGGCTCCCTCTCCCTTCTCCCCTCCCTCGCTCCCTCCCTCTATGCTCCCACGATAGCCACGTCACCAAGAGAGAGAGAGCGGCGGCGGAGCCTGCGAGCCACGGCTCTCCCCCTCCCCCTGCTTCCTCTCTTGCTCTGGCGACCTTTAGCCACCGGAGCTATGCTCGACGACGGTGGGTTCCGACGAGGTAGGGGGGATTCTTCGCGGATCTGAGATGTTCTTACTCCCCCTCCTCGTTCTCCTCTGGATTTGAGCTCTACTCCTTCCTCCTCTGGATCTGGCCGGCTTCTTCCTCCTCCTTCCTCCCTCCTCCCTCCCCTGGATCTAAACGTTTTGGTGGTGATTTTCAGATCTACATACAACAGATGATGTGAAATACTTTTTGCATGATTCTCTGATGTTGCAGTAGTTATTTTTGAGATGTTTCAATAGTTTCTTCCCCTTGTTTTTTGCAGCAGCATCCCCATGTTTCCCGACGTTTCATTAGCATCGCTTCTGCTGTTTCAGTAGCTCTTCTCTTTTGTTGCAGTAGCTCTTCTCTTTTGTTGCAGTAACTTCTTCTTTTTGTTGCAGTATCTTTTTTCCGCTTTGGTGCAGTAGCTTCTTCTCCTTTGTTGCAGCAGTTTCTTCTCTTTGTTGCAACAACTTCTTCTCTTTTGTTGTAATATTTTCTTTTCTCCTTTGGTGCAGTAGCTTCTTGTTCTTGTTGCAGTAGCTTCTTCTCCTTGTTGCAGTAACTTCTTCTTCTTGTTGCAGTAGCTTTTTTTTGCAGTAGTATTGCTTTGATGTTTCAGTTCTCCCTACTCTTTTTGCAGCGGCATGGGGATGGGGGTGGGCTCTGGGGGCGAGTTGGCGGCGGGGCAAAATCCGTGCGCGCAGGGGTGCGCGCCTTCCTTCTCCGTGCGGGTGCGGGGCCAGGGCGGGGGTTCGCAGGTTTCGCGTGCGGGGGGGGGGGGGAGCGGGGGCGGTGGTTCGCAGGTTTCCCGCGCAGAGGGAGCGGGGGCGGTGGTCATGTTTCCGTTTTCATTTTTCGTTGGAGGGGGGACTGTTGCGGCGGGGGGCGGAGTGGGCTATTCCGGCGTCCGGCCGCTAGCGCCCGGATCCGGACGTCCGGGCGCTAGCAGCGCCCATATATTATTGTCTACTCTCCTCCGGCTGCACAACACACCATATCCATCCATGGACGCAGGCCCCTCGCCGTCCCGCGTCCTGGGGGGATGGGGCTCGCCGGTCCGTACCCATACCCATGCGTATGCGTCGCCCTCGCGCTGTGGCCGTCCCCAACTGCGAGTTTGCTCGGCCTCGGATGCACGTGCACCTGCCGCCCTGCCGGGCCCATGCCATGGCTGCGGCGCCAGCCATCCATGGTCGAGCGTCCGCCCAGCCTCGACAGAGACTTGTTGCAGACTTGCAGAGAGCCAGAGCTATTCGTCCATGGTTTGTGGCCGCACGTTAGTTGCTGGGGGCGCGAGCTCGGCAGCGCGTCGTGCCCTGGCGCTTCCATGTGGAGAAGAGGAGCACTGCCATGGACGGGAGCCGACTGACACCTGACAGTGACAGGCAATCTGCTGTAGCCGAGTAGGCGGCTATGATGTTTCCAGATTGTCAGGGGTGAATTGGTTTGGGTTATGGATGTGCTTCTTGTTCCTTGGAATTACTTAGTGGAGGCGATTAGGGAATGGATTGGATAAGTAGCCACCAGCAATGGAGAAACAGTAATTGCTTGAGCTTTTGGACCACTGTTTATTAACCCTGAAATTGGATAACTGACAAGATTCAACTTTAATGATTCATATAGTCAGAATAATTGTGGTTTTCTAGCACCACATCTTTTTTTTAGAGTTCGAGGGCCACTGCCCCGGCCTTTCATTAACATAAAAGACCACAGATCATTCAGTTACAGCACTGGTTTAACATCCACCACCCAGCGCAGCATGCCAGAGCTGGGGAAAGTCCTATTTAAAGACCGCAGAAAAGAGAACCAAAAAGCATAAGAGAGTTCGAAGCCAGAAACTCTCGACAACTCAGACAGTCTCCAAAGCCTCATTGAGCGACCTCCACCAGGGTATACCACTGACGCTGATTTGCCCACTCTTCTCCCCCGGATGGCCGGTCACCCTCTTGTTGTTGCTGAAACCATCCTCCACCAAGCCTTTCAAATCACCACTTGAAAGGGCAGCCAAAGAACTTCCCTGGCGGCTTCCTGAGTTTTGTTGATCACCTCCAACAGTTGCTGCTTCTTTTCTTGTGGACATAAGATAACCCAGTTTTGCAGCACACCACCTATCCTGTGAAGCAGTATTTCCATACTCCTCCAACCAGCTCTCTGAAAACAAAGCTCATTCCTGAGTTTCCATAAATTCCATAAAACTGCAGCAATAACAATATTAACAACAGTATGTTTCTTATTACTCAACCAAAATTTCCCTATATCAATCAAAGACTCTTCTACACTAATTCCCAGAATATTAGAAATAATGCACCAGCATTGTTTTGCCACTACACATTGAAAGAACAAGTGCTGCACAGATTCCTCTTCACAGCAAAAGAGACAACTCTTATCTTCCATCTTTTTTCTTTTTGCCAAATTATCTCTAGTCAGAATTCTATTATTAGCCAACAACCAAAGAAAGAACATGACTCTAGGAGGGACCTTAATAGACCATAAGGCAGGAACATGTACCAAATGAATACCCCTAAAGTTAATAATCTTATACAAAGATTGCGAGGAATAAGTTCCCTTGGTGGAAAACTGCCAAATCAGAGAATCCTCATCATTAGAGAGATGAATAGTAGAAACTAGTTCATTGACTTCTAACCAAACTCCATATAATTCTGGAGAAAGATTTCTTCTAAAAGAGCATTTCAACACATTCCCATCCCATAAATCTGCAATGGTCTTACCTTGTTCAACCACTATCCTATACAAAGGCCAGAATTGGATGGCTAGGCTAGATGGTCCAAGCCAGTTGTCTTCCCACAGCCTGACCTTCTTGCCATTACCAACCTTCCACCTATAACCTAGTTTAACAGCTTGAGCAGCCCACATGAAACCTTTAAAGAAACTAGAAGCCCCCATAGTACGAGAAAGAAAGATATTGGGCTTTTCAGTATCATACTTAAAGTCAAGCAGCTCTTTCCAGAGCTTATCCCTATCATTATTATATCTTTTTAACCAAGATGCCAACAAACTTATATTCAAGTCCCTCAGACTAGGAATACCTAAACCCCCATATTCTTTGCACATGGAAACTAATTCCCAATTAGCTAAATGAAACTTATGCATATCCTCTTATCATTCCACAAGCAGTTAGCCATCTGAGTATTTAAGAGTTTAATAGCCCACTTAGGAAACTTTATAAAAGAAAGGAGATAAACTGGGATGCCGGTCAAACAGGTTTTAATTAGCAGGGCTCTGGCAGCTAAATAGAGTAGTTTGCCTCTCCAACCTGCAATTTTTTTAAGGAGCTTATCTACCAAAGGTTGAATGTCTTTCCTTGACAGATTATCATAATGCAGAGGAATGCCTAAATATTTCAGAGGAAAAGACCCAAGAGGACAGCAAAGAATATGAGCTAACCTATGAGCTATATCAGGATCAATGTTCATGGGAACTAACTCACTCTTATGAAAGTTTATCCTCATTCCTGAGATTTGTTCATACCACATTAGAATATATTTAAGATTCCTAATATGACTCTCCTCAGCAGAAGAGAAAAGTATGGTATCATCAGCGTATTGAAGGGAAAGAATCCCTCCAGGTCTAAAATCTCCCAACAAACCTTGGATCAAACCTCTTTTAGCAGCTTTGGAAAGCATTTTGGAAAGACCATCCCCCCAGGTTGAAAAGGAGAGGGGATAGGGGATCACCCTGTCTAAGCCCCTTCCCCGTCTTAAAGTACGCGCTATCCTCCCCATTAATCATGATCCCAACAGAGCCACCAGTAACTATCTGTTTAATCCACCCTATCCAGAGAGGATCGAATTTTCTAGCCTTTAACATATCAAAAAGGAAATTCCAACTAACTTTATCATAGGCTTTTTTCGTAATCTAGCTTCAGAACCACTCCTGGTTCCCTATTTTTATTAATGCTATGCACTAATTCATGCGCTACAACTACACTCTCCAAAATAAACCTGCCCTTGATAAACGCTGATTGAGAAGGAGCAACAATCCTTTGAACAATAGGACTTAGCCTGAGGGTTAAAAGCTTAGAAAAGATTTTAAAACTACAGTTCAGCAAACTAATGGGTCTAAACTGTTTCATATCAGAAGCTTCTCCTACTTTGGGAATGAGAGTAACCAGGGCAAAATTCAATCTACTTAAATCCAAGGAGCCTTTATGAAAATCATCAAAGAGAGCTACCAAATCCCCCTTAATTAAATCCCAAAACTTATGATAAAAGATGAAGGACAAACCATCAGGACCAGGAGCCCCCTCAGCATAACAACTAAACACTGCTGTTTTGATCTCAGCTTCAGAAAAAGGAGCAGTGAGGAGCAAATTCTCTTCCTCAAAGACCATGTCTACAGAATCCCAAAAATCATGGCTAAGGTCAGCCCCAGAGTTAATTTCCTTATCAAAGAGTTTCTTATAGTAGTCAACAGCAATGTTCAACATACCTTTCTGGTCATATACTAACCCATTAGGACCAGCTAAACACTCTATCTTTTTTTTTCCTACTCCTATAATTAGCTATGGCCTGGAAATATGATGTATTTCTGTCCCCTTCAAGCAGATCTCTATCTCGAGACCTTTGTCTACTCTTAATCTCTTCTAGAGCCCAAATCTTCTCTAACTGGCTCTCTATATGCCTAAGATCCTTATTTTCCTCAGGAGATAAATCTCTAATCTCAGCAATCCCCTCCAACCTAGTGAACTCTTTAGAAAGGGATACTTTAGTTCTATTGAGGTCAGCTACCTCATTGGCAGCCCAACCCCTGACTACCCTTCTTAAGGTTCTAATCTTAAACTGCCACCTATCAAGACTTTTGGTTAAGGAACAAGGAGTCTTCCAAGCTCTCTCAACTATTTCCCTGAAAGAATCTTTTTCTAACCACCATTTTTCAAACCTAAACCTCTTTTTACCAAAGCAACAATTCTCCCTAGCATTGAGAAGGAGAGGATTGTGATCACTAGGAAATCTATCTAAAGCCTTAACAGTAGACAGAGGAAAGGCAGCTTCCCAGGTGGTAGAAACAAAGATCCTATCTATCTTAGCAAGAATCCTATTATCCTGGTTATTAGTCCAAGTAAACCTCTTATTAGCAGCACTTAGCTCTATCAAACCCCACATACTAATCCAACTATTAAAAATATCAGCCCACCTATGATGGATCTGACCATTACTTTTATCACTCATGAATCTAACTAAGTTGAAGTCTCCACCAATAAGGAGAGGTCCTTGCCAAGAGACCATGATGTGTTCTAGTTCATCTAAAAAGTCTACTTTTCTATCATCATAGGCTGGGCCATATACCACAACAAGTTTCCAGGAAAAACCATTTTTCTTATTGGTAAGCATAACACTAATAGAAAAATTAAGAATCTCTAACACAGTCATAGAGAAAACATCTGTGTTGGCCCCTACCAGAATTCCTCCAGCAGCACCCAGAGCTTCCAGATAACACCAGCCAAAAGGTACATTCCAAGTTAGACATTTCAGGAAACCAGAAGAGAAATCCTTCTTTTTGGTTTCCATGATACCAACAAAGTCAACATGATTATCCCTAATTTTCCCTACTAAAGCTGGGACTCTATCAATTTTACCCAAACCTCTAATGTTCCATAGAAGACCTATCATTTCGTATTCTTTTTGTTTTTCTTCCTACGGCCTACTTTGGACCAACCCTTCTCTTGATCCTCTAAATTTCCACAGCATCACCAGTCCTGGTAGGCTGCACAGTAGAATCAACAGATTGGTCTACTTTATGTAGACTTTCTTCTATATCCAATCCTGGATCAGAAGAAGGACAACACTTGGGATGTTTGCAAAGTAAATCACAATCTTTACTTCTATCAGAATCTAATTCTAACATAGCACTAACTACACCAGCATTTCCATCCTAGATTACTACACCAATATCCTTGGCAACAGATAGTAAGTGGTTTTCTAGCACTTTAATGATTGGATAACTGACAAGATTCAACTTTAATGATTCAACTTTAATGACCACTGTTTATTAACCCTGAAATTGGATAACTGACAAGATTCAACTTTAATGATTCATATAGTCAGAATAATTGTGGTTTTCTAGCACCACATCTTCTTTGTCCATTGGCAGATTGGCTTTAGTAAACTATACTAGAAAAACCTGTGCACGCCAGCATAAAGTTTTTTCCACTACTCGTATAGAGACACAGCTGGTTAAATTAAGATTAAGGTGATACTCGTAGCTGGTATGATAACTAGTCGTATAGTTTTTTTTCTTCAAGGTATTTAACTATAGGGTATTAACATAGAAATTTACATATTGGATTGCAAGTAAATATGTCTGTACATGAAGTATATATGTCCATGATCAAAATGAGGGTAGGTAGATTTCTGGGCCCCCAAAAGAGTAGTAGTACTCGCAGGGAAGCTCAAGCGGCTACGCTACTTTTTCCAGTGCCAAACGGCCTGATATCACCAAGCTCTTGTCTACTGGTAGGGCAACGGTTCTGTGCTCTAGCCTTGTATGCGGGACATAACGTATATATGTTCATGTTGGCACTGGAAATGCAAACAAGTATATGAGAGCAATATCTCGAAACAACATTAAATACTCATTTTTCTTGCATGATATTTGATTCCAATTCTTAAAGGTAACCAATTGCTGTATGTTTGTTTTTCCACATTTCCTACGTCTCAGTCGCCTGAGATTGAGGATGACGCTCAGGCGACGATGCCCGTGCCCCGCAGCCGCTCCCAAGCGCCCCCACGCTCAACCGGTGCCCGCGCCCGCAGCTAGGGTTCCGGCAAGACCTGGCCGGTGTTGGAGACGATGATCTCGCCGGCGTCGGGTAAGTCCAGTGCCCTGTCTCTCCGGCCTCTCCCCCTCTTTCTTCTCCAAATCCGGTGGGCATAGAAGGGGGTTCGGGAGGAGGCAGGCTGGCCAGGCGGTGGGGATGGAGGCGTCGCGGCCGTTCTCGCCGGAGTTGGAGACGAAAGCGGTGGCAGGAGAGGGGAGGGGAAGAGGGAGGCCACCGCGGGCACGGTAGGGTCTCGCCAGAGCTCTGTGGCTTCAGTGTGCTTGTTATGATCTGACAGTAAGAAATCCAAACCAGGTTGTAGGGATAAGCCAGTAATGAAAGGCTGCAGCTTTCACGGAGCTGACAGTAAGAAATCCAAACCAGGTTGTAGGTCATCAAAATTCTGATGGTCAGGAGTCGGCAAAAATTCCAGGAGAATTTAATAGTTATGAGCAGTAAAATTGTCTTGAACTCTAGTTTTGATCAAGAGCTATCTAAATGAATGGTCATTTGAATGTTCAGTTTTCTTCTTCATTGCCCATTTTTTAGGCTGAGCCGTAGCTAGCATGACCACCAAAAATTGAGCTGACAAGTTAATTTCACAAATTTCATGTTGGAAGATGATGGCTATCCAAATTATGGTATCAAAAAAAGTCAGTGCTGTATCCAGGTGGACGCCTTCCCTATATCTTGGTTAGTGTAGAATTTGGTGTTTGTGCAGTGGATAGCAAGACAAACCAATATATCAGGAAGTCTGGCTATTGATGTTGTGCGAAATTCATTCAATGACACAGTTCATGTGTACTAGAGGCAACTGAATTTCAGGCCTCTCAAATTTGCTGTTTGAGGCAGTATAATGTTTTGTTCATTAACAAAGAAGAGGGGATGGTTCAGATATTTTATGATAAAAGTACATTTTTTATTTGCTTAGATAAGTGTTTTTTTCCTGTGTCTTGGAGAACCTGCAGTTACACATATACATTGTAGCACATGAATTTTGTAAAGTTGCTTGACTTCTAGAACAGAAGCCATCAAAGTATAGCAATTGATAGCTAGCAAGAACATATATAAGGGATAAGTGCAGTCATGTCAATGAACCCTGTTTAATTTCCTTGGTCAATGTATTTTCAGTAAACACATTTGGTTAGACTAACGGAATTAAACGAAAGAAGGTTTTACATATGAATAGTGGATATAATATTCCTATTGCAGAGTAGGAGACCTCTTCAACACAAAATGTTATGATGGTTGAGAGTATCCAATTTATATAACCACAAGTTTGATAAATGCTGAATGCATGGTCCAAGGTTCACATATCACAGGTTTAATCTAGTACTGAATGATTCGATGGTAACCCAAATTTCTAGTTAAATCGCAAATTGAACAAGATTTGGGCATGAGAAATAAATTGAACACATTCTAGACAGATGGAGCTATAATCCGATGGCAAGCCAATCTAGTACAAATTTCTGGAAGCGTGGACTGCCCGCATTCAAAACTGAAATGGAGTTGTTGCAGAGGCATTCGAGCAGCTCATGGATGTCGCCGGTGTTGGTACCCTTGGGGTAGGGCCGGGCAGCAAGGAGCGCGCCAAGGCCGAGGTCGGATCGGCGTCGTCCAACTCCATGGGGGCAGTGGTGTTAGGCCGCGAGACGTCATCCACGCTACCGATTTCCATGGTCACCTGCCGGCCCACCTCTACCATTGGGGCAGTTGTGCAACCGCTCTATGGGCTCCAGTAGGGGCGCAGGGTCTAGCGACGCGGAATGCGGGTGCCGGTCTAAGGCGCTGTGCGGATGGGTTGGTGTCTCGGTGTGGGGGTATAGACTCGTATACCCTCGTGGCTCCACATGGGCCACGCCAGACGAGGTGGCCCAATTCGCCAGAAAGGGCCGCGCGGGTTAGAACTGCTCGGCGAACCGTGCGGAGCAAGCAGAGACTACTTGACGGTCAAGAAAACCTAGTCGGTTAGGATAGACATCGTGTCCTCTGTGGATACAGGAGTTGTAATTGGCTGGGATAAGATTCCTTAGATCTGTAACCTTGCCCCCCATACTATATAAGGCGGGCAAGGACCCCCCTCAAAACATCTCATCACGCATCAATATAATCCACAAAGACGCAGCACGTAGGGTATTACGTAATTTGTGGCCCGAACCTGGATAAATCATATGTTCCTCTTGCGTCACCATCTAGATTGTCGTCTTGCGCACCTCCGTCGATAATCTACTACCGTAGGCACACCCCTCGGTAGACTGCCGACCATATCTCGTCGATAGTGGCGCGCCAGGTAGGGGGTGTGCATGCAGACTCTATGACAAGCCAGATGGTTAACTTCCTTGCTTCCACGGTCCTTCCAACGGGACTGACGTTCACGATCGGGATGTTCACCCGGACCACCGGCGCTGACGCCCTCGCTGAAGCCGTGGAGGCGGTGCAGGCTCCCCCTGCGCCAACCGAATCTACATCGACAACGGCAGATTCGATCTCGAGACCAGTATCGGAGTCGCCTCCCCCGACCACCCGCCGACCACTTCCCCGCTATCAAGGGAGGCGTCTTGACAATACAGATATGGTCCAGTCCATCGATCGGGTCATTATGAATTTAGTCAAAAACCTAACCTTAGTAGATTCGATCAGAGATTGGTCTGCTGAGGATCGTTGTTCCTGACCAGCTCGGGGTGGCCACCAGGGACGCCCGGACCCTGATCTCGTGATCACGGTGACTCTAGAAGGGCGGACAGTTCGTTATCGACCAGTACCCGCAACTGGCCTGAGGTCGGGGGATTATGAAGCCCTAACGGAGCACTCACCCAACACCTACCCATATGGAATGGTGAACGCGGCATCCGAGTACGTCGCCTGCATACCACACTTGTTCGTGGATCCCGCCGAGCATGACCACATTTCGGATCTCTGTTTGATAGACCTGCCTGAACCAGACCACCCTGCGCCTACTGTTAACGTGGTGGAGATTAGGCAGATTGGAGAGGATTCACTCTCTACAATCCCGAAAGAGGGTACCAGGTCCACCGAATCTCACGGGACTAGCTATACCCGCACCCTCATCGATCCATATGGTCAGAAGTTCCCAGCCTTTCCACCCGACTTCGGAGGCACCGTCTTTGCTGTTAGCAACGATGAGCCCCCTCGCGACGGGGAAACCGATCAAGAGAGGGCTGCTTGGGAGGAAAGAAACGCCGATCGTAGGGCTCGGAGAGTCGACCTAGAGAACGCTGAAGAAGATGCGGCTAATGCAGCCGCGGTTGGCCAGCACGATATCCACCGCAATCTGACTGACGCTTTCGACATGTGTGACAACCAGCAGGTTTTCAAGACACCGAGCGCCAACATTGTTGTCGCCATGAACGAACTCAACAAGCTTTCAGAATCCCCAGCACTTGACGCTATCAAGGCTTATTTGAAGGCGGCCACAGTCCAGGTCAATGAGAGGCGTACACCTGCTCCATCGGCGTCCTCCACCTGAAGTCATCGCCAACGAGGCCCCTAGCAATGAGGAGGTCCTTATCTTTACCAGGGCCATGATGTGAACTATGAGGCACTCCATCCCTGAGATCAAGGCAGAAGGCGTGATGCCAACCAGCGAGGCGAGCATGACACCGATCAAGGGGTCGAACATAATCAGCAAGGCGGGCGCGGCGCATGTCATGGAGGAGAGCGTGTTGCAAACCGCGGTGGTGGCCGTGGTCTACAACGCGATGCCGACCAAGAAGTGGAGCAGCCTGGAGGTGATCTCCGTGACCATCTCAGCGCCAATCTGAATTTGAGGGATCGCATCGAAAACAATCAAGAAGAGCGTCATGCATCTGAGATGCAACGCAGGCGGGAATACGATGAAGCACATGGCGCACCTGGCCGTGGCCATGCACCGCGTGCTGGCCATATCCCCGGCCTTCGACCATTCACTGATGGGCTTCGTGCTGTCATCTAGAAAAGAAACTTTAAGCTCCACGATCTTGATACCTACAACGGGAAGGCTAATCCCGAACAGTGGATAACGCTCTATGAAATCGCTGTCTGAGCAGCACATGGTGATGAAGATGTGATGGCCAATTATTTACCTGTGGTCATCAACCAGTCCGTGAACCAATGGCTTCTCAGCCTGAGGGAAGGCTCCATCAACACCTAGGCGCAGCTCAGGAGGGCTTTTATTGACAATTATATGGCCACTTGTCAGCAGCCCGGCAACAAGTATGATTTGGAGAAAGTCACAAAATATCCAAACGAACTGTTGCACGACTATATCCGCCGCTTCTCGGAGACGCGGATATCCATCCCTAACATTAACAGCGATGAGGCTATCTTCGCGTTTATTAGAGGCCTCTGCCACCATGATGCTCTTAGGACCAAACTTCTCCGCAAGAAACCTGACTCTGTTCATGACCTTCTCATGCAAAGAAGTGGGCAGATGCTGGTGAGGTCGACCAGCAGATCAAGGAGGACGTTGGCCGGGCTCCTCGCCCCGACCAGCCAAATCGCCGCCCAGACGACCGGCGTGATGATCGGTGTCGTGATGACCGCCGCGACGATCGGCGCAATGATAACCACGACCGCCGTAATGACAATCGTGATCGGCGTCGGCAGGATGACTTTAGGGGGCGACAGAGCCACAACCAAATAGTGGATAACGCCGTCAATGTCGTCAAACCAGCACCTAAGCGCAATTATGAGGATGCCTACTCCAAAGTCCTTCAGGGTCCCTGCCCGGCTCATCCAAACTCCGGTCATACAATGGGAGATTACAGGGGTCTAAAGTCTATCTACTGCTCGAACGCCCACAAAAGGCAGCGTAGCGGCGACAAAGTCAGCGACAAAAATGACCGCTGGGACGATAAGAGGCCTGATGGGGAGGACAAGATCGAAGAGGAACGTGACAAGGACCCTCGTCATGCTTACAAGGACCCTGATAGAAGCGTCCGCAGCATCTTTGGTGGGAAAGTTGCCCTGGAGAACGGGTGATAGAGGAAGCTTACCGCCCGAGCTGTTATGGCCCTCAACAACCCTAACAGAAAGAGTTGCTGACCCCAAGTATCAAAACTAGTCGCACCAACCCATCACGTTCAGTAGAGCTGACCAATGGGCCAATATTCTAGAGCCAGGGCGCTTCCCCCTTGTTTTAGACCTCGTCATAAGGAACGTACGATTTGAGAAGGTGCTCATCGACGGCGGTAGTGCCCTCAATATCCTCTTTCGTAATGCTCTAACTGAGTTAGACATTAAGCCAGAAGACCTCGAGCCTTACGATGCACCTTTTCTGGGGTGTGCTCCCGGGGCAGACCTCTCAACCTTTGGGACAGATCACACTGGCAGTCCAGTTTGGCACCGCTGACCACTTTCGTATCGACTACGTCAATTTCATCGTAGCAGCCTTTGAAGGAACATATCACGCCATACTCGGCCGACTAGCTCTAGCCAAGTTTATGTCAATACCTAACTATGTCTTCCTGCTATAGAAGATGCCAACCAAGAAGGGCGTACTCTCTCTCAAGGGCAATGTTCTCATTGCCTACAACTGTGAGAAGGAGGGCTATGCAACTGCTAAAGCCCTCGAGCTCTCGATCCACATGCAGCAGTCCATCACCGACGCTAAGAAGATTCCTCCCGCCGATCTTGAGATTCCCGGCAAAGAAGCCACCCATGTTGCTGTGAAGTCCAAGGAGACCAAAGAGGTGGAACTAGTCCCAGGCGACAAGTCCAAGACGGCTCACATCGAGGCCACCCTAGACCCCAAATAGGAAGACGCGCTCATCAGCTTCCTGAGGGAGAACGTTAGCGTGTTTGCATGGAAACCTGCAGACAAGCCTGGAGTACCTCGGGAGTTGATCAAGCACTCCTTGGATGTCTCGAAGACCGCCAAGCCCATAAAACAGAAGCTACGACGGTTCGCTCAGGACAAAAAGGAGGCGATTAGGGTAGAAGTAAACCAGCTCTTAGCTGCCGGCTTTATCAAAGAGATGTATCACTCGGAGTGGCTTCCCAACCCGGTTCTTGTAAGAAAAAAGAATAATGAATGGAAGATGTGCATTGATTACACTGATCTCAACAAACACTGCCCTAAGGACCCCTTCGGTTTGCCTCGTATAGATGAGGTTGTAGATTCTACCGCTAGCTGTGAGCTCTTATCTTTTCTAGCTTGCTACTCTGGTTACCATCAGATCTCTATGAGAGAGGACTAGATTAAGACGTCCTTTATTACGCCTTTTGGTGCTTACTGCTACATGATCATGTCGTTTGGGCTAAAAAATGTAGGCGCAACCTACCAATGGGCCATCCAATAGTGCCTCAAGGATTAGATCAGAGATCAGCTCATTGAGGCATATGTTGATGACGTAGTGGTGAAGACCAAAGTAGCCTCTACCCTAGTCGATGACCTTGATTAGACCTTCAAGGAACTCAATAAGTTTCAATGGAAGCTGAATCCCAAGAAGTGCATATTTGGTGTGTCGTCTAGCATACTGCTCAGCAACATAGTTAGTTGTGAGGGCATATGGCCTAACCTAGAAAAAGTCAAAGCAGTCATGAAGATGAACCCGCCAAAGTGCATCAAGGACATCCAGAAGCTAACCGGGTGCATGGCTGCCTGAGTCGATTCATATCGTGGCTCGGTGAAAAGGGCCTACCATTCTTCAAACTCCTCAAGGCAAAGGAGAAGTTTGAGTGGTCGGAGGAAGATAACACTGCTTTTGCAGAGCTCAAGTAGTTTCTTACATCTCCTCCGATCCTGACGGCGCCCAAGGAAGGCGAGACTTTGTTGCTTTACATTGCGGTCACCAATCGGGTAGTCAGTACTGCCATCATCATCAAGCGCGAGGAGGTCGGACACGTGTACAAGGTCTAATGACCAGTATACTTCATCAGCGAGGTACTCAACGAATCTAAGACCCGTTACCCCCAGGTCCAAAAGCTGCTCTATGCTATCTTGATCACCTCTCGCACACTGCACCATTATTTTGATACTTACCCTATCGAAGTGGTCACTGAGTTTCCGCTGGGGTATATCTTGCACAATAAAGATGCCAATGGGCGTACCATCAAATGGGCGTTGGAGCTTAGCCCATATTCACTAGAATTTCGAAGCCGCACGACCATCAAGTCATAGGCGCTGGTTGACTTCATTATCGAATGGACATATATGAATACACCTGTCTCCGACAGTTCCCCCGAGCACTAGAAGATGTATTTTGACGGCTCCCTCAATATCGACGGTGCCGGGGCGGAGGTGTACTTTATCTCGCCATCTGGGGATAGGCTGAGCTATGTCCTCCGCATTCATTTCAAGGCCTCCAATAATGCCGCCGAGTATGAGGCGGTCCTGCACGGCCTTCGTATCACCATTGAGCTTGGCATAAAAAGGCTCATAGTGTTCGGTGATTTTGCTTTTGTCATAAACTAGGTGAACAAGGACTGGGACTGTACCAGCGAATGGATGGATGCTTACTGTGCGTAAATCAGAAAGCTAGAGAACAAATTCTATGGTCTTGAGTTCCATCACGTGGTCCGGACTGACAATGAGGTAGCTGATAAGCTATAAATCAGAAAGCTAGAGAACAAATTCTATGGTGTTGAGTTCCATCACGTGGTCCGGACTGATAATGAGGCAGCTGATAAGCTGTCAAAGCTAGGATCAACCTGGGCAGCGATTTCCCATGGAGTTTTTGTTCATGACCTTGTCAAGCCGTCCATCGAGGAATAAGAGAAGCCGATGGCCGAACAACCGTCTACAGACCAGCCGGTCGCTACGATTTTGACCACCACCATAGACTGGACAGAACCGTTCATCAGATATCTTACCTCTGCAGAGGTTCCTTAGGACAAAAACAAGATGGAACGCCTCATACGGTGTAGCAAGCATTAGGTGCTGGTTGAGGGGAATCTTATGCGCAAAAATACGAAGGAGGAATTATTGCAAAAATACGTGTCTCAGGAACACGAATTAAAGATTTTGGAAGAGATCCATGCTGACAGTTGTGGCAACCATGCCGCTTCACGCACACTAGTTGGTAAGGCTTTCCGAGCAAGTTTTTATTGGCCTTCAGCTGTCGCCGATGCCGAGAAGCTGGCCTGTCATTGTGAGGGGTGCCAGTTCTTTGCCAAGCAGACTCATGTTCCATCCCACAAACACCAGACCATTCCAGCGTCCTGGCCTTTTTCATGATAGGGACTAGATATGATCAGGCCTTTCAAGCCGACTCCAGGAGGTTGCCGTTGGGTTTATGTCATTATCGACAAATTCTCCAAGTGGATTGAGTACAAGCCCTTAGTTTCAGGGACTGCGAAGAAGTCAGCTGAACTGCTCGACGAAATTATCCACCGCTTCAGCCTACCTAACAGCATCATTACCGACCTGGAGTCCTTGTTCACCGGCAATGATTTCTGGAACTTCTGCGATGACAGAGGCATAGTAGTTAAGTACGTTTCGGTGGCGCACCCCAGGGCTAACGGGCAGACTGAGCGAGCAAACGATATGATCCTTGATGCTCTGAAGAAAAGGTTGTACAGGGCAAATGATAAGTATCCTGGGAGATGGTTGAAGGAGCTATCGGCCGTGGTCTGGGGACTGAGGACCTAGCCCAGTCGCAATACCAGCGTCTCCCTGTACTTCATGGTCTTTGACTCTGAGGCTATGTTGCCAGCTTACATTGCTTTCCAGTCACCACGGGTCGAGAACCATGACGATGAGAGATCATCCGAGGCCAGAGAGCTTGAGGTTAATTGCGCCGAGGAACACCGCCTTGACACCTACGCGCGCACGGCTAAATATCTGGAGGGCTTGCGCAGGTACTATAACCGTAATGTCAAGGATAGATTCTTCGTGGTCGGCGATTTAGTTCTGTGAAGGAAGCAGAAGATAGAAGGATTGCATAAGTTAGCATCACATTGGGAGGGCCCTTATATGGGCAAGCAGTTCACTCGGCCTACTTCTTATAGGTTGTGTGATCTCGATAGAGTCGACGTCCCGAATTTGTGGCATATCGATCATCTTAGGCGCTTCTATGCCCAATCCGCTACTAAGAAAGATATGTACTCTTTTTGTACCCCAAGTATGTAATAAATATTTTATCCTATTTTTGTGACCATCTCTTATCTGCATCGCAAATTTTTGTTCGGTGGTTTGCCGACTAGTTTTTTCTCCTACTTGAGTTTCCCAGAGCCAGTGCTATCTCCGACTTCTCCCCATGCGTGCATGAGATCCGTTCACTATGTCCCGGGTGGTCGGCAGTAGCCCCGTGCTGTGGTCGGTAGTCTTACGCGTGCCTAGGCTCCGTGCCTCACGCTCCGGACTGTTGATTAGGCACGGGCTAGAGTAATTCTAGGATGAAATGACTATTCACGCTTACCATACGACATGATAAAAATAGAGTTTTTACAACTAACATCACAACTATGTATTATACAGAGATATAATAATAGGTCCACATGGGCACTGAGTGCTCCATGTATTTACAAAAGCACCAACTGCTTTGTTATAACTTAAACTGCAAAACATAAAGTTTTTCCTAGCTCTAATCTATTTGACTGGTCTGCCCAGTCTCGCCATGCAGGTCTACGTCGCTAATCATCTTTCCGGCTGTCGCCTGAGAGGTGGCTCTGAGCTGCTCTGCATTCACCGGGACGGTGTTGCTTGACACACCGGCTTCAAGCCTTTTTAGGTCCACCCCGGGATAATGCGACCGCACCACGGCCAGGACATGGGCAGCCAGATACTCGCTAGCATCGCGAATGTATTGCTTGAAGCAGACCTAGGAGCTCTGGCATTTCTCGACGATGGCCTCTGGTCAGACTGGCCAATCAGTTGTCCCCTCTTCCGGTTCCATACCAATCAGGTCCAGCACGGGCTTGATTCCTTCCTCCATCGCTTTGCACTTCGACGCCCAGTGGTCCTTTTCCTTCATCAGCGCTTCGAGGTGCGTCTTGGCGTTTTGGTGCACGACTGCATCCGAGCATATGACCACACTGAGCATGATAAAATATACTAAGGGGCATCAATGACTGGATTGTCAACAACTTACTTGCGAAGTCCTTGTCCAGTTTGATCACCCGCTCCATTAGCTTGGTGTTCTAGTTGGTCAAGCGAGCAACCTCGTCCTTGCGCTCTTTGTCGAGCTGGGTGTTTTTCTCCATCAGCTCCTTATTGATCTCCGTTAGCTGAGCTAGCTTGTCAACAAGGAGTGTCTTCTCTGCCTCCATGCCTGCCGAGCAGAGCGATGTCTGTCAGCCAGTCATAATCGGAGTAATGTGTAAAGATTTTGTCATATACCTCTCTTTTCCTGGTCAAGCAGGTGGCGCTGTTCATCTACACTGGTCTGTAGCGTGTCCCATTCACTCCGGACCAGCTATAACACCTCTTGCAGGTGTACTATGTCCCCCTTCAGGGCCTTGTTCTCCTCTACTGTCAGGACGATTGTGTCGAAGCACCATTTTCGGTACTCCGATGTTTTTTCAATACTCTGCAATACAATGAGGTGTCAGTAATAGAAATTCCTAGCACAAGCTTGATAGGAAAGATCAGAGTTTCACTGCTCTTACCTTTATCTAGCCCATCAGGTCTTCTACTGTCCGCTGCAGTTTGCGGACAGCCTGGACCGAGTGGTCTTCCTCATAGAACACCCACTCGTCGCCCCGCTTTCTCGCGATGCGTACGCATTGTGGCGCCACCTTTTCTTCTTCTGGGCGGATGATTTCTTCAATCTCTACCTCCTCCTTAGTTGCAGTGGCCTCAGCTGCTAGAACCTCCGTGGCAGGGTTCCTAGTGCCGCTCTCTTCGACCACCACAACGCCCATTGTACCGCCTGAGGCGGCACTGGCCTCTTCGGCTATGGGCATGGGCTCTGCACGTTGTTGGGTGGGGCTGCTCTAGTCAGTAGTCCCGTTGGGCCCGGCACACTCCTCGATAGTGTGGCTGCTCTCCCCAGCTGATGGCGATTGATTGCCCGTAGGGTGCTCCACATCTTCCATGGATTCCGGCCAACACCAGCCTAATAAGCTACTGCATTCGAGTATTACAAAGGGGGTTATGAAATTACTTACAGTTCTGAGTGTCTGAATGTGGCCCCGAATGGCCAATCGCTCTGGCTTCTGCTCCCTGTAGTGCGGATCCTAGCCGTCTGGCTACCGCTCGACCACTCCCTCCTAGCTTGAACACCCTCGGGGACTGCTGAGCCAGCACGCCCCATGCCCGGTATGGCCGCCTGGGCCGGTGTCGCTGCTTGGGGCGATGTGGGCGCCCTTGGGGGTGTCGCTGCTCAGGGCGGTGTGGGCGCCCTTGGAGGCGTCACTGCTCGGGGCGGTGTGGGCGCTCTAGGCGGCATCGGCATGCGGGGCGCCCCTTGTGCCCTCTGCCGGTGTGCCAGTGGGACTGTGTCCTCATCTTCTTCGTCGTCAATCAAGCCAGCCACAACTCTACGTTGTTTCCGGCTGCTATCTTCATTGTCGATAATCAATGGACCCCCGTGCCTAGGGGGTCCATAGACTTCCTCTTCTGGGAAGGCCCCTCTGGTGCGGGGTGCTTCCTAGCTGCTTTCCTTGTCATCCGAGGCTCCCGCGTGTCTATGCCAGCTAGCCAGTCATCGACGGGCACGTCGGAGATGTACACTGCTGCTCGGTCCAGTCCACGGATCTTATAGACATCAGATCAGAAGTTACGGTTGTGTCCCAGTAACTATAAACATCAAAATTGGCACGGGGCCATTTTAGCAATACCTGAGGTGGCAGCGTTGTCAACTTGTATGCCTTCATCGTGCTTGACAGATGGCGGTATCCTATCAGGTCGAATAGCTGCGCCAACCACCAGTTCACCTCTTCGCATGAGAGGTTCCTTGTAGACTCCCTGGTGGGGTCACCTGACCCCAAGTACTCATACAACTGGTGCACTCGCTCCTTGCATGGTTGCACCCGCCTGCAGATGAAGTTCAGGGCTATTGTTGGCCCATCAAGCTGGCTCCCGTCGACCATCCCATGTAGCTCTTCCACCTATACCATTTTGGCGCTAGTTGGCCTTGCTGACCAGCTCTCCTGCTGCTTGGGGATCTGTGCAACGTCACAGGCGATGAAGGACCCTTGCTCTTGTTGTAAATAGAACCACTTCTTGTACCAATCTCTCATTGATGAGCTGAGGGGTACATTGATGTACTCAGCCTTCATTCCGTCATGAAGGTTTAGGTAGGCTCCCCTGCTACCTTGGATCCTCCCGTGCCTCCTTTCTTCTTCAGGCAGAAAAAGTGCCTCCACGGATTGAAGTGGGGCTCGATGCCGAGAAACGACTCACAGAGGGCGATGAAAATCGACACCGACAGAATAGAATTTGGGTGGAGGTTGCAGATGCTAAACCTATAGTAGTCACATAACTTGCGAAGAAAGGGATGGCACAGATTCCCAAATCCGCGCCAATAAAAATCCTCGAATACAACTATTTCGGCAGGTCGGGGGTCTAGATAGCTCTCACCGTTCGACGTCCTCCATCTGCCGATGGCGGCCTCCACCATCGCTCCAGCGGTTACGAGCTTCGCCAGGGTCACCTCAGTGCTCATCGACTTGCTCCATTCCACCGCCATCAGCTGCGCTCTTGCTCCACGGCTCCTGCATGCCATCCTTCTTTCCTTCTTCGGTCGTGGAATGCGGTTGTGGTGTGAGGGTGGTGTTGGAGCGGCTGGATCAGGTGACGATTGGATCTAGGGTTTGGCTTGTGGACGTGGCGGTGATGAAACTAGCGGGGAAGGTGGAGTGAGATGTGTGGAAGATGAAATGACGTGCAATGGATGTAGTGGGAGAAGTGAGGCGCCGTCATGCTGGTATTTATAAGAGCGGAACGACTCTTTGACCCCAGCGTGGGCCTTGCCGTCATGCGGTGATGAAACTAGGGTTTTTGGGTAACCGTGCCCAATGCGCTACTTCTGCTCCCTCAATTATTATCTACAAGTGGGCCGTACATGGGCCTTGCCTGTGGTACGGACCCCAGCGTGGGCCTGCTTTGTTACATACGGTCCAATTCTAGTGTGCTCGTTCGTGTTATGGCCCCACAGCTGAGCTGGGGACTGAATCTGCAGCTAAGCTACGGAATGGGCCCGCAACTGAGTTGTGGGTCGCCTCACAGCTGAGCTGGGGGCTGCCCTATGACAGAGCCATAGGATGTTTTTAGGGCCCACAACTGAGTTGGGGGACGTCTCGCAGCAGAGCTGAGAGTTGCCACATGGCTGAACCATGGGGTTTTATCCACGACAGAGCTGTGGATTGGGTCCACAACAGAGTTGGGCACCGACCTCACAGCAGAGCTAGGGAATGTACCGTGATGGAGCCACGGTGCATCATTCTCCACTAAGTTGGGAACATGTTCTTGGGACCCTAGAACCACGTGATCCAGTCACCTGCTGTCAGGCTTGGGGACTAAGTGGGCACACTTCACCTTGCGGTGAATGTGCTTGTTTTTTTGCAAACATGATTTGTTGCATAGTGCCAGAGGTGTGGCCCCTACCTTCACACAATTAAATCATGAGGATCACGTCTCTTGACATTATGGCAGAGCCAATGGTGTCGCGCATCATTAACTTTCCTCAATGAAACTTAAGTGGGCACACTTCATTAGGGATGAACTATTTTTCTTTTTTCTCAGAGCACCATGTATTTTTCCAACAAGGCATTTCTCCGACCAGTGCGGTGGTTTAGGGTTGGCTATCAGCTGAACTGGTCGGCTATCAGCTGAACTGGTCGGAAGGATAGAAATATTCCTCGGTAGACCTTCCTTCTGGTCGGGGGCTTCAGGGCTTCAAGCCTCACTGGTCGAAGAAGGACAAGACGGCGTGTCGCTTCAAAATACATAGTGCTCGGGGACTAGCTATGGGGGTATAGGCTCGTATACGCTCATGGCTCCACATGGGCCGCGCCAAACGAGGTGACCCAATACGCCAAAAAGGGTCGTGCAGGTCTCCGAACTGCGCGGCGAACCGTGCGGAGCAAGCAGAGACTACTTGACGGTCAAGGAACCTAGTCGGTTAGGATAGACATCGTGTCCTCTGTGGATATAGGAGTTGTAATCGGCTAGGATTAGATTCCTTAGATCTGTAACCTTGCCTCCCGTACTATATAAGGTGGGTAAGGACCCCCCTCAAAACATCTCATCACGCATCAATACAATCCACAAAGACGCAGGACGTAGGGTATTACGCAATTTGTGGCCCGAACCTGGATAAATCATGTGTTCCTCTTGCGTCACCATCTAGATCATCGTCTTGCGCACCTCCGCCGATAATCTACTACCGTGGGCATACCCCTCGGTAGACTACCGACCATATCTCATCAACACTCGGCGACAAGCTCATGGATCCGAAACTGCCGGTCCCAGCCCCTCACGATGCGATCGACGTCCACATCTGGGACGTGGGAGAGGGAGATAAGCCAGTGCTTATGGCGATGGCGTAGGATGCCTTGACTATGGGCAGCGAATAGGGTAGTGTTGACGACGGGAGGGGCGCCGCAGGTGCAGGATTCGTGATCGTTCACGATTGTTCGGGTTCGCAGCTTAACAGGTGCGAGACCCGCTATGACCGCGGTTGAATGGTCTATATCACGTTTTTCTTAGATCCAACAGTTAGTGGGTTAGTGGGTGATGTGGCCATATCCACCGCCCGAACTTTGGCTCAGATTTCGTATTGTAGAGATATATGAACACAACCGTGTGTCGCTCATTTGAAATCGCTACTTCTTTCCTGAGATTGTACTTTGTGTGCATTTCTTGTAGGTCTTTCGATGCTTGGGTGTCTTGCAGATTATGGCATTCAAAAGACAACACATTTTGTAAATTTGGTAGGTTGATAGCATACATCTATACTATAAAGGAGCGAATGAATTAGAAAATACCTATCACTAGAAAAATATCTTACCCACCTAGGATCCCACCCTTAGATTTATATCTAACGAATCTGATTAGGTGGTTAACTGTGGGTCCGAAGCATTTCCTGGCATCCTGACATATGAAACCCATGTATCTGTGGAGAAACGTCGACTCTGGTCCAAAGTTTTTACACCGGAAACCTTATCCGCCCGCACGTACCCACTCCTCCGACATTGTCAAACGCCGCGCTTCCTCACCGCCAGCATACCTGCCTGCATACCCACCCTCCCTTCCTTTTCTCCATTGTGTAACTCCTTCCATACCTCGCTAGAGCGGTGGAAAAGAAGCGGAAGGGGAGACGACTCAGTTGAGATCCCCGTGGTTGCTTGTGGCCCCGCCGGTAGACAACTCCTCCGCCGCTCCAGCCACGTTGCAGGTGTCCGCGGAGGAGCAGGTGGAGCGCATGTGGGCGCACTGGCGACGGTTGGGATCGCCGCGGTTGCTGGTGGCCCTAATGGTGGACAACTTCGATCTCCCCTTCCGCCCCGACCACACAGCCACGCCGCCGCCGTTGGCCGGAGCCACCCCATCCCCCAGCCGGTCCCCCGCGCACAACAACCAGGACGCCTTCTAGATTTGGAGTCACACAAACCGACCGAGGCATGTCTTGCGTCTATCATACAGAAGTCAAGTAAGTTGGCAACCGTCCCCTCCCCTCCCCTCCCGGTTTGATCTGATCAAGGTTCACATTACCGGTAGAAAAAAAAATACCGGAGGTCACCGATAAACGGGTTTATCGGATTTATCGGAAAATTTCTCGGTCAAAAATAAAACAAAAAAATACCTAATTTCTCTAGAAAATTATATAAGTTGTCTCTAAAGTATTTAATATTAAGAACTAGCACATAATAGTATTGATATAAGAGAATATCACACTTTCATGTAGGCAGACTAGTGAAATTTGAAATCTCGGTGATAAATAAAATTTATCGGACCTCAGCGATAAACGGGATTATCGGGTTTATCAAAATTTTATCGCCGATAAATTTTTCCCTGGATCTGATACTAATGTTTTTTTCCTACATTTGGTACCTTGTGCAATCTCTTCTGATCCATCTATCATAGTCCTTTGACTTGAGCTATAAAGTCTTTTGTGTTCTGCGAACTCTCATTATTACCATTCTATATCAAGGAAAAATATGATGTGTGGGAAACATGAAATGCATTGGAATCTTGTCAGGTCAACGTGCCATCAAAATATGTGAAGTCGGTGTCATGCCATTCTTCAAATCCTGGTTAGTAATGTATAGCCTCAGTTGCAAAACTCATTCGGTTCCTGATTGGCTGGCTTATTACGATTTTAATCTAAGCAAAAGTGTTGCCCCCTGCACACTTTTTCATACAACTGCTCATGCTAATTTGAATATGTGCATCTTTCCTATGCAGCATCATCTCAAGATTAGTGAAGGCTCTTCTGGTAACAGAGACAGGTAGCCCGTACAGAATCAACTTTGTAGTTTACACACTGGACTAGAAACATAGCCATATGTCAAGTAAAGTTCAATATATTAATTTTTCAAACTGAAATTGTTTTATAAATAGATTGACCCGCAACACCAGTATGGCCATAACCTTCAGTACTACTTTAGTTGCTAGATTCTATTTCAAAGCAAGCAAATTTTCTACTGGTTAATACTAATTGTGGTAATATCTTAGATATCGTAGTTTCAACTGTTGGCTGAAATAATATTTAAGTTGTTGATCCTGATTTTGGTGATGCAGGTTCAGTGTTGGGAAGACATAGATAACAATCTTGAATTCATTTCCGCGTGATCAAAGCTTATGAGGCAGTGCATCAAGTACCTTGGTCCAGAGCAAAGGAAAAACTAGAGCTGAAACGTACGATAGCTGAAACGTACCTCGGCAGAACTATAAAGTTGTGATTTTTTTCCTCGAACATGCATTAGCACAGAATTCATTAAGCAGGACTAGAAAGTTCAATGTAAAATACAAACTGAAACAGCAGTAATCCACTGATTACTGAGGTTTCACGGCCCTTTGGCAGCGAGCGATTGTGATTTACAGAATTTTAATTTGCGACAGTTGAGCCATTAATCCTACAGAGCGATAGCAACCACAGCAGGCGCTTGTAACCTGCTAAAGACCATTCGTCGGCCTCATCTTGAATCTGAAATGCCAAGCTTGCCGCACTTCTGGAAACTCCATTGCATGTCCGTGCATTCCTCTCCTTCCAATTCTAAGAGCCTGTGTGTTAGATTTGTCCTTGACAATTCTTGTAAATCATGAGATGAAATGTGGGGGTCTTTGTTCGTAGCACATCTAAGAGCTTGTGTGTTAGCAAGGTAAAAATTCTCATGTTCTCATCATGGAAAAAGTTCAATTAACCCTAGAACTGTCTTATCATCGTGTAACAGTGACTTAAACTTTCAAATGCAGGGGGGAACCTGAAAGGAATTTTCAGAGACCTCACCATCTATATGTTATAAGTGTCTCAGTAATGCTGAGTGGTGATCTCAATTCTCAAGAATCAGTTTGTGGTAACAACTATCACTCTCGATATAGCATGCAAGGTGAGTCTTGTGGCACATTAGTGGCAATGCAACAATTCTAAATTCGGAGTGCAGTATTCAAATGCCATATCCTGAAAAATTTATATGATAATTTGTTTTCATGTGAATTCACAGCTAATAACAATTTTGACCCCTCTTATTTCTGCCTTGAAATTCACAGATTTTGTAAAGTTGATGCTTCAAACTTACGGAACAAGCTTCACTCCTGCAGACTACCAAGAAGACCAATCCGCAGGTCTAAGCTTAAATAGAATGATAGTTCGGTATAATTTGTTCTACCACATTTATTATACCTTGCTAGCATAGGAGTTTAAAGATTATCATTTCTGCGTATTTAGTTCAAGCCACTATGATGCCTTCACAACCGATGGAAAGTATGCCTTCTCTAAGGACATAACTTATGTTTTCTAAGCCCAGCCTGGTTAGCTTTGCCTATGAAATTGTTTGTATGCCATGGAAATAATAGTAGTTGCACTACAGGTATGTACAATAGGATGAACCCTACTATCATTGTTCAATAGTATTATTTCTTACCTTTCAGCTAGCTGTGACGATTAGAGTGCTCGAGTAGCACCCCTCATTTCCTGGGCCAGACTCCCCATGGGACTGAATTTCAGGCTGAGGTTAAAAAAACGTCGTCTGACCCATGGTCCAAGCACAGGCCAATGGCCCGGCCCAGTTCTCACTGGGCAACGGTGCCCTTGTGTCAATGTGGGGGCAGGGTTCAGGGGTTTTCTCAGCCTGTGTGTAAGAAGGTCATCTCTATCACAACAATGCCTGGGGGTGGCCTTATCCCGCGCAGGTTGAGTTTTTTTATTCATCAATTTATTTTTCACTGCCATAGTACCACACACTATATATTATGCTTGTATTGGGCACGCTTAAGTTTCTTGAAAATGTTTTATAATTTCCTGCAACAACCTTTGTAAAAAATATTGTGTAAATAAAAATAGAATGAACCATATTAGACATGATGCTATAGCACCAAGGATTGCCAAGATGGACTTGCTCAAGCCTTGAGAGCCCTCCATAGACAATGAGCAAGAGGCGTCGTGTTGGTGCATGCCCAAGAACAGATCACCTGTACAATACTTTTTTTTCTACTTTATAGAGTTCAAACATTATGATACAGTGTACAAAATGGACATGATAGCTAGGAACTAGCCTTGTTTAATTTCTAATAAATACTCCAAGCTAGGAATATGTAGATAATGAAGTTACTATATTACAATTACTCTATGATTTATTTCATTGTCTCCTTGAGTACTATACTTCATAATCAACACTTGTGATTACACAAGGCAATTCGTGCATTAATATAACAAGGATTGTGAAACGTACATGTTAATTATTATGTGGTTTACTTTAGCCTAGAAAAGCAAACACACAGTTGGCTCCTTTGAAGATTGGGGTTGGATTATTCTCAAATGCAGTAATAATTTGAAAATGTATGAGCAAAGGACCCTCCCAGTTAATTATGTTAATTTCATCTTCGGTGAGTTCACTCATTCTTTTTTGCTTGTAAACTTTGAATTGATGTATTCATGAATCTTTCTTTAATCAGATTTCCCATTGCAGGTTTATGTTCAGATGACGACCAGAGACCATTGCACTCCATGGAGAATGAGACTGGATAATAGACAAAGAGGGGAAGTGGGCACAAATAGATAGGTGGACGGAGGTGATAGAATGAATCGAAAATCCTTGGTAGAAGTATTTTAATTTTTGAATTCAATGGTTGCATATACTTCTTTCTTACCATATAATTTGTATAATATGGAACTCTTTTACTCTATCAAAGACTAATTTCATGGAATATTAACAGTAGCAGAAATTAGATGAAATCCATGTATTACCAGCTTTTAAGTACTTGATTTCCTTCATCAGCAATTTTCTTCATCAACTCTGGATATGGGGATACATCATTTTCCCAAAAAAAAAATGATTGTAGTTTGCCGTATGTATGTGAACCAGTTGTCCTTCTCATTATAGAGGTTAGGCTATTGTTAGCACTACGCTTCTGTATGTACAAGTGAAAAATTCTATAGGGAGCTGTCGGTTTATATTGTTTTCTAACTATTTGTACTATGCTTTGGTATATGAAAAATGTATACAAAAATAATGTCTCTAAACATTTTAGGTGCTTTGGAGGATAAGCATGGAAACTAGAAAAGTGAAAGCCCTTCTAAATGCCGATTCACTGTTATTCTCATTTTTTAAGATTTATGATAGCAGGCTGATATAGGTTTAGTTAGGGTGATTAACTGATTTTAATATTTTATATAAGAAAAGAAATTGAATGTAATGCTGGCTAAATGTGTATTAACATTCCATGAACCCAGTGCTGATATATTTGAAATTTTTTAGGTTCAAAATTTTAATCTAATATAATTACAAGATACATTTTTTTTCATACACTTTAGGGGTTGAATTTGTATTGTTGAGTAAATGTATGTTTTTGTCTTTGTAAAATGTATTAGTCATGAACTCACTTCTCCTATTAAAGAAAAAAGTTTTTTTAGACATGTGCGTGTCGCACGTGCATTTCCACTAGTATGTGAAAATATGAAAAAGAAATAATGATAGGGTCTTGCATTTTATTTTATTTTATATATAATTCAGCGGTCTATTGCATGAAAGACAACGTAACAAATTGCTTGCGGATTGAGGGACAAACTAGGTTCAGAAATGAATAATAAGTGCTCAACTTTAATTTGCTGGAAGATTGAATAGTGAAGCGGCAAACAGCAGACTAGTTTGTAGGCCATAATGTCCTAAATGTAACTTGTGTTTGTGTGATGTTTCAGGAAGCCACTATTGATATAAAGCTTCCTAGAAGAAGCTTGCTTGTTCAATTTACATGCAATCATGTGGTGAAAGGACCAAGCGCTTGATAAATCAGAGTAGCCTATATGAAAGAGGGACAGTTTTTCTTCAGGTAAAAACTTTGTTCCGTGTAAATGCAAACTCCAAACCTACTGTTTTGCTCATTTTGGGTCGCTGTATGAGACAAGCCCACATTCGTATGAGTACGATTGACGTTTTCTTAATTACGCATGCTGTAAATTTATGCTCTAACATACACTGCACAAATAGTATGCAGGGTGCCAGGTGTACCACAAGTTTGTTGATAATAATCTTGGTCTAGTTGTTGAATATGATCTGCGAGAAGAAAATGAGCTACAAGGAGAAAATGTGGTGAACACCAATTCTGAAGATTGATCTGCTGTGAATTGTGAGAAGCAGTGTTGGTATGCAAAACGCCCTGTAGTCTGTAGGTTGTGCAGCATTGATTGTTTATATATAATATAAAATAAAGTGGCGCTTTAAAGCTGCTGCAAATACTCATCTGAGGGTGTGTTCACTTTGCGAAAAGTAGCTGAAAAGTTACTGTAGCATCTTTCGTTGTTATTTGGCAAAATTTGTCCAATTATGGACTAACTAGGCTCAAAAGATTCGTCCCGACATTTACAGACAAACTATGCAATTAGTTATCTTTTTTACCTACGTTTAATGCTCCATGCATGCGTCGAAAGATTTGATGTGATGTGTGTAAGAGGAAATATTTTGGGTTGGGAGGGGAAGTGAACGAGGCCTGAATACAACGGGTCCTATCCCATGTACTTACTATATATACATACAATGTGATATATGGCTTTATGAAGGAAACAAAGGGCCATAATACCAGAGTACTCCGCAGTTCCAAAAAATGATATATTAATAATAATATCAAAAGCATACATTTTCGGCAGATTATTCTGGCACTACTGATCTGATCATACGGTACTAATACTTGATATGCACGCTACTTTGGCATCATTGTTTGCCTGCATCTGCATCATTGAGATTTTGATCGACTGGGACATCTTTCATCATCCTCTTTCGTCACATGCTCCACATTTTCACTATCCTTGGCATGCATCACCCTTCTTTCCCTTGAGGAACTGAATAAGGCCCTCAAGTGCGATATCGGTGTCATCATTCCTCATAAGCACTTCTGCGACCTCTGCTGGAGTCACCATCACCTCCTCCTCGTTGATCAGTGCTTCTATCTCAGGGTATGTGTCATGGTCGGTGATGGAGTGGTAGTTGGAGGCCAGGATTCTGAACGACTCCGGGCAGCAGTACCCCATGTGGATGTGCATGTCCATCCTGCCTGGGCGAAGCAGCGCCGGGTCGAGCCGCTCCTTGTAGTTTGTTGTGAAGATAATGATCCTCTCCTCCCCGCTTGTTGAGCAGAGGCCATCCACGAAGTTGAGTAGCCCAGATAGTGTCACCTGTTGAAACAGAAATTAAAGTTAGCTAGGGTAAGGAACCCAAAAAAGACAGGGCAGGTTTAGGTTTGTTTGTTTGTTTGTTACCTTGTCCTCTGAAGCTGAAGGACTCTGACCTTCCTCTGCACGTTGCTGCAGATCGACGGAGCAGTCGATGTCCTCGATGACGAGGATCGACCGGTTGGTCATCCCGATGAGCAGCCTCCGAAGCGTGGAGTTCCAGTTCACCTCGGTCAGCTCGAGATCATAGACGTCAAACTTGAGGTAGTTGGCCATGGCCGCAATCAGGCTGGACTTGCCCGTTCCAGGCGGGCCATAGAGCAGGTAACCCCGTTTCCAGGCCCTGCCGACCCGCTTGTAGTACTCCCTCCTCCTGACGAACCTCTCGAGGTCGTCCATGACAGACTGCTTCATCTTGTGCTCCATGGCGAGCGTGGTGAAGGTGGACGGGTGGTGGAGGTCGATGGCGAACCAGGACTCGCCCTCGTTCATGTAGATCTTGAGCGTCCTGTCCTGGTCCTTGATCTTCTTGGCCTCGGCGAGGATGTGCGGGAGGTAGGACGCGATGGCCTTCTCCTTGTGCTTCCTGTAGAAGCTCATCTCCAAGGAGCGGAGGACCTCGACGCGGTAGTTGCCGCCGCCGCGGGCGTGGCCGTTGGCATTGCCGTTGCCGGCGCCGGCGCCGGCGCCGGCAACGTCGCGGCAGACGAGGCGCCACCTGAACTCGGCGCCGTCGTGGATGTCGGTCATCTCCACGCCCTCCTCCATGCTGAACATGAGGCTCTTGCCCTCGTCGACGCGGCTGACGCGGAGGCGCTGCATGTCAGTGTTGATCCGCGTGGCCAGGTACGTCCGCGCGGCGTCGTACAGCTGGTTGCTGGCCCAGCCCTCCGTCTCCTCGATCACCACCGTGTGCTGCGACGACATGCGCGACCGCAGGTAGCCCAAGCCGGAGCAGAGAAAGTCCCGCACCTCGTTGGGAACCAGTTCGTTCGCCACGCCACGCACCAGCATCGCCCACGCCGCCAGGGACGCGGCCATCGTCACCGCCTTCTTGTACGACTCGATTGCCTTGTCGTAGGTCGACATGGCTGGCCGGCCGGTGACCGTACTGCACCTCTCGCGCGCCGATCGGTGCTCAGATCATCCTCTCTCTCGCTCGCTCAACTTTCAGATAGACATTTCTCTCGCTCGAATTGAAATGCCGGGAGGATCATCGATCGCGTCGGAGGGGAGGGGGTGAACAAATGTTGGTTGTGCTGGATCTGGGGCTGGGTTTTATTTTATGGACGGACGCCAGGACCAGTTGGTTGATTGTGTGAACTGTGAAGTGATTAGTCAAGTCTATACCTATTATTATATTATCTCAGATATCCTCCTTGCGCTTGCACCCGCTATCCCCCACCGGATAGAGCTACGGAAATCTTTGTGTCCGATCGGTCGGATTGAAGACGCACGACGACCACCCCTTCCCTCTCCCACGCGACGCGACGCGGCCTGGTCCACCCTCTCCCTCTCTCACGTGACCCGGCGCCCGCGTCCCGACAGAGAGGAAGGAGACGCCGGCAGCTAGGGTTTCAGCGATGGCAGTGGTTAGGGTTCTGGCCTCCAACTCCAGCAGGCTTAGAAGGGGGTTCAGGGGGGCGAAGGCTAGCCAGGCGGTGGGGACGGCACCTAGGCGGCGCTAGAGTCCTAGCAGCGGTGGAGGTGGCCATGCCAGGTTGGGGCGGGGGCGTCGCGGCAGTGCTCGCCGGCGAGCGTGGCCGTGGCAGCGGCGGGAGTGGGGGAGGCGAAGAAAGAGGCCGCCGCGGGCCGAGGAGCTCCGGCGAGACCCTGCCACGCCGCGGCGAGGCGGTGGGGCAGCGGCGGCGCCTTTGGAGGAGGAAAAGAAGGCTGGTGGGCCAGCGGGGCAAGGCGAGGGTCCAACCAGGGATGGCGGCCCACTCCCGCTCTGTCGGCGAGGGGCTGGGCGCCATCCTAGTTGGACCCTAGCACGACCCGTAGAGCTACCCACCCCAAAACGGCGCAGGCACCTGCTGATCAGACCAAGGGGACTAGCGGACTTGCTTCATTTGTTGCCGACCAAACCAAAAGCAGATTCCCCGAACCGCCACATGCGGTAAGTCACAGGTCGCATGCAGAGGTAAGAGTGAAAGTAAAAACCGGTTTAGGTGCTTGCAGTACTAAAACCGTTTGCTAATAAGAAAAATTTGTATCAAGAAATATCATAGAAAAACTAAAAACACCTAGATTTAGGTGCATGCAGTACTACTTTGTTGGATGCTGAAACTGAAAGTAACATGAGATGAGAAAGAGGTAAGAGACTAGTACGAGTGGGGTTTCAATGTGCAAGATGGGCCTCACCATTTTGTCAGGGACGTAGCAGCAGCTCCATGCCAAGCCAAGCAGGTTGCCTTTTTGCAGTTCAGCATGTCAGAGGAAGTCATGTTGGGCACGGCCTGAGAGATAGGAAGAGAGAGGGCTACGTGCACAGGCTGCTGGAGAAGTTCACGGGTGGCTTGTTTTGAATGACAAGCATCAATATTTGGACAAAAAGGAGATTGAACTAGGAATTAACAAAAGAAGCCACTCTTGGCAAACGCTGCGTATATGGGCTGTGTGATGGGTGTGTACTAGCTCAAAAGAGGTGTGCATGGCAGCTATTATTAAATAGAATAGATGCTTATATTCCTTGCAAAAAAAAGAATACATGCTTATATTGTTATGTTATTAAATAGAGATGTATTTTATTCTTTTATTTATATTTTTTACAAACAGAGTAAAACACTAACGTTTACATATATGGACGATATACTCATCTTTATAAATATACGCACACACCCTATATCTATGAACATCTTCAAAATGTTACACCTATGTCATCTAATACGAAATGCTTCATCATACAGATCTATTGGAGCGGTCTTCATAGTGGTTTGGTTTGAAAAGTTTAGATAAAACTGAGCTAGGACCACTAGAGGCACGCTATGCACCAGGAACACCAATACCCCTTATCTGAATGGTTGGACCTAGATACATCACATGTGCGTCTCCTCGTGACACTACGGGAAACCCGCTCTTTGCCGAGTGCGAGCGTCTTTGCCGAGTGCCAAATTTCGGGCACTCGGCAAAGACCTGCTTTGCCAAGTGCCGCACTCAGCAAAACCTGGCACTCGGCAAAGAGGTAGTCTGGCACTCGGCAAAGGTCCAAGCACTCGGCAAAGCCAGGCACTCGACAAAGATTGAAGGGGGGCAGACGGCATCTAGCGTCATCTTGGTTTGTGAGCATCGTACGTGCCAACGTGCTCGAAACTTTTTCAAATTTTTACCACGACATAGACATACGATATGACGACAACTCGACAAGTTTTATGATTTTCGGAATTCGTTCGCATTTTATACAATTAAAAAACCACTCGCACACAAGTTGGCGGTGTTGCCCCGTGAGCACGTTGATCGACATTTCGAGACAGTTCCAGGATTTAGCCTAAATTTACAATAAGAAACAAGGATAAAATTTTTTGAACGAATGTAATCCATTATTCGATGCACCTGCAGTTCAAACTTTCATTTTCTGAAAAATTCAACAAAACAAAATAAACAATATAAATATGCCAAAAGGCAATGAAAATGTCCCAAATTTAAACATGTGGTTTGTGGTAGTGTACTAAAGATTCAAAAAAAATTGGTGGCAAAAAACTAAAAAAAATTATTTTGCCAAGTGCCTAGGGTGGCACTTGGCAAAGTACCAAACGTGGGGCACTCGGCAAAGAGCTTTTGAATTTTTTTAAACTTCACCGAGTGCCAAATCACGACACTCGACGAAGAAAATTGACTTTGCCGAGTGTCGCCGATCTGGCACTCGGCAAAGCCGCCTTATCCCTTTACCCCCGGCCGGCGCACTCTCTCTCTCTCATTTCTCTCTCCCTCTCACCTCTCTCTCCCTCAGCCGCCGCCACCGGCCCGCGCTCCGCCCCGGCCACCGTGCCTCCCAGCGCGGGCCCGTCCCTGTCCGCCTCCCCGTCTGCCTCCCCGCGCCGGCGCCTCGCGCTGCGGCCCGCGCGGCCCGTCCCCACCGACCTCCCCGCGCCGCCTCCCCGCGCCGGCGCCTCGCGCGACGGCCCATGCGGCCCTTCCCCGCGCCGCCTCCTCGCGCCACCTCCCCGCATCGGCGCCTCGCGCGGCGGCCCGCGTGGCCCGTCCCCGCCCGCCTCCCTGCGCCGGCGGCACCGCGGCATGCCCCACCGGTGGCTGCCTCCCCACGCGGGCCCCAGCGCCACCGCGGCATGCCCCGCCGGCGGCCACCGCCCTCGCTCGGCCTCCACCGCCCGCGCCGGCCCCCTCGGTGGCCACCTCCCCCGCCTGCGCGCCCCCCTCGGCGGCCACCTCCCCCGCCGGCGGCCACTACAGAAGAGAGGAGGAGGAGGCGCGCCGCGGCCACTGCCCCCGGCTGGCCTCCATCGCCCACCCTCCGTCATCCCCACGGCCACCACCCTAAACCCTCATGCCGCTGCGGTCGTCCCCGCCATCATCGCCGGCCCTCGTTGTTGCCATTCTCGTCGCGAAGGTATGCCCTACACCTGTAGTAGTTAGTAGTAGTACTTAGTAGTGTTAGTAGTAGTTAGTAAGTAGTAGTAGTTAGTAGTGTTAGTAGTATTGTTAGTAGTAAGTAGTGATAGTAGTAGTGTTAGTAGTAGTAGTGTTAGTGTTAGTAGTAGTTGTAGTGTTAGTGTTAGTTGTAGTGTTAGTGTTAGTAGTTAGTTGTGTTAGTAGTATTGTTAGTAGTAAGTAGTGATAGTTGTAGTGTTAGTAGTAGTTGTAGTGGTAGTAGTACTTGTTGTTGTACTACTTTGATACTTTCATCTGCATGGAAAGAGAACTAAAGTACATGGCTCGTCTTGGTATATATATGTTTGTTGACCTTCGTGCCTATGTTTGGTATATATGTGGTTGTTGACCATCGCGCCTACGTTTCTTGCAAGTTTTGGAAACCTCCCCGTGAAGGGGAGGTGCTGCCGAAATTTTCAATGGATTCTAACCTATTGCCTTTTTATGTAGGAGAAGGACCCATGGGAGGGACTCGGCGACCCCGATCATCTTCGTCGACGCTGCTAGTCTGCTTGCACCTCATCACCTCGCCACTGCCTCGCTAGCCAGACTCCACCACCACCCTAGGTATAACCCCCTCCTCCTTTGCATGCATGTTTTATATGGTCACGTAGCCTAGTTAGGCATCTCCCGTTTGAAAGAGATACGGGCAGAGGTATGTAGATCTTTGCATATCTGTGACCGTATCTCTTTCGGATTGTCTATGTATTTTGGACAACCCGCAGATGCATAGATGAGGTTAGTTTCCATGGTTCTCTCCCATCGGAGACAGACTTTCGGCATCACCTCCTGTTGTTCTCTGGATACACACTCTCCCTTGCAGGACGTGTATCGGGAGAACAGCGAGGAGGTGCTGCCAAAATTCTATCTCGGATAGGAGCGGAGCATTGAAACTGACCTCATCTATGCATCCACGGGTGGGATTAGGACCTATCCTCACCTATTAAATGGTAGGAACGCCGTGTAGATGCAATTGGTGGTTATATTACGTGCTTACATATGTATATGCTAGAGGATGGAAAACCATGATTGGATGTACACGGGCCACGCAAGTATGAACCCAGAATGGATGACTAAGACTAATTCTTTCTTGGAGCATTCATTTGGCGAGGCTGCTAGAGGGTCGAGTCGGATGTCGTGTCCCTGCAGCAAATGTGACAACCGTGTAAGAAAGAATAGGAAGAATGTGGGGGAAGATCTTTGCAAGTATGGATTCATGCCAAACTATACCTGCTGGATCCACCATGGTGAAGCCAATCGTATTAGAGAGGAGGTGGTGAGACCACGCCTCGAGACTTTGGATGGAGATGTCAGGGTAGCAGACTGGATGGATGACTTTCAGGAGGCATGGTTCTGTGAAGGATTAGAGGAAGAGCCAGAGGAATCCGCAAAGGCGTACTACGATATGCTGCCTTCGGCACATAAGCCCCTTCACAAAAAGATAATGGTTTTGCAACTGGATGCCATTGGATGCCTAATGACGTTCAAGTCGCAGTGTAGCATGAGTCGAGACAACTTCGATGGTATGTTGGTAGTTGTTGGATCCCTGCTTTTGGAGGGTCACATTCTGCCGAAGAACTTGTACGAGTCACAGAAACTTCTTTGTGCCCTTAAGATACCGTATGAGCACATCCATGCTTGTCTGAATGGTTGCATCCTATTTAGGAAAGATCATGAGAAAGCAACGCACTGTCCAAAGTGCAAAGCCTCTAGGTATCTGGAGGTCAACACTAGTGATGGCAAGAAGGAATAGCTTGGTATCCCCGCGAAGGTCCTACAGTACCTTCCTGTCATACTGAGGATCTAACGGCTGTATATGATAGAGGAGTCCGCAAAACAGATGACATGGCACAAACATGGCAAAAGATACAATGTTGACTAGATGGTACACCCATCGAATGGCGATGCATGGACCTATTTCGATGGCATACATCATGGTAAAGCTGAGGAGGCTCGGAATGTACGTGTAGCACTGGCAACAGATGGGTTCAACCCCTATGGATTGTTGGTGGCCCCATACACTTGTTGGCCCATGTTCGTGATCCCCTCAATCTCCCCCCTGACATCATGTTTCAACCCAAGAACGTATTCTTGTCACTGATAATTCCTGGACACCCGGGGAACAAGATGGGTGTGTTCATGGAGCCTTCATTGATGAATTGATCCTTGCTTGGGAAAAGGGGTACTAACATACGATTGAGCTACAAAGAAGAACTTCACAATGCATGTGTGGTACCACTACTCTCTGCATGACTTCCTGGCGTATGGCTTATTCTGCGCGTGGTGTGTTCACAGGAAGTTCCCATGCCCAATATGCAAGACAGCTGTGAGGTTCACTTGGCTGAAGAGGGGTGGCAAGTTTTCTTCGTTTGACCAACATCGTCAATTCCTCCCTCTTGACCATCCATTCAGACGAGACGTCAAGAACTTCAGGAAAGGGGTTCAAGTCACCGACCCTGCACCTTAGATAATGACCGGTGCCGAGGTCCATGCTAAGATAGAGGCTCTCAAAGATGATAAAGAGAAATGTAGTTTTATTGGATATGGTGAGGAACACTAGTGGACTCATAAATCGGGCTTGACTAGGTGATAATTAAGTATTATTTCACTACTATTTCATATGACATGTTGAAAATCGAACTGGAGACTAACAATTCTTCTTAATGCCTCTTACAGCAACTAGGAAGTTGTGTCTAGAATGGGCTGACACATCAATGGCACCATGGACCTTTTGATTCGGCAGCACTACCCTAGCATGGTCACCTACACCAGGGTGACTTCATCGCCTTGGACGTGGGACCACTTCTACGCCGCCGAGGACAGCGAGTTTAGCACCGTTGCAGCGCGGATCAAGGCCGAGTTCTAGGTGAGTCTTCATCGCACTAAATTGGTCAATACTATGCATTCATTGGTCGTTCTTGAAATAATGAAATGATACATGATGTCTGTATGCAGGACTTCTTCAGGTGCGACAAAGGGTTTGAGGACCGGGCGGCGTGAGTGCATGACAAGGTCTGTAGGTCTTGACTCTCGAACCTATACCACGAGACATGGCTCTAGTGCATCATCAACTACAGCACCGACGTCCTTGGTCAGGTGGTGAGGAAGCCCGATGCCAGGACCAGGACGCTCACCAGGGAGCAGTACCTCTCGGTAAGTACGAAACATTAATATTGACTTCTTCTATGAAGAATAGGTAGGCTTCATTTCATCTTCTGACATATCAATAACTTGATGGCATGCAGCAATGTCCTGATGGGTGCGCCAGGCACCGCCTCTGCTAGGAGGCCATTATGGACAGGTGGCTCTCGGAGGAGTGGGCGGAGAAGCACAACATCCATCGGGACTGCCACCTTGAAAGCATCTAGGCCCCGGTGTTGGTTTCGGTAATTGATGACAACACATTATTACCATGACTAACGTGTGTTTTGTAGAAACGTTGGTAAGTTAGATCATGGAGATGATAACTGCTTTGGGCAATATGGTATTCATGTCCCTTGATGGAAATCGTTTCGGTTTTCAAAGGATCAACAACAAGATTAAGGATGGTTAGTTCTAGATGTCAAGGTGTTGAGTTACATCTGGAATAGTCATTAGGATCTTTGTTTCTTCCTTTGACCGTACTATAAAGGGGAGCATGAGCGAGTAGCTTGACCTAGGTGAGTCTTCTATTTAGGCACACTTGTCAAACTTAGCACTAGGTAGCTCTAGAAAAGCTCAGAGTTCAGCTAGAAGCAACTTGGTTCAAGTTGCGTCGCGTTTAGAAGACGTTTGAGTAGTTTACCTATGACCGGATGCGGTCCTGGTCATGACCGGACGCGTTCGGTCAGTACTAAAACAATAGTGCAGGTTTAACTGATCGACCGGACGCGGTCCTTGAGAGGACCCGACGCGGTGGTCAGTCTGGCACGTGTTCCAGAGGGTAAACGGTGTAATCGGACGCGACTGTGAAGTGATTGGTGTGTCCGGTCACGTTCTAGTAAGGTCCCGAGCTGACCTGACGCGTCCGGTCATCTATGATCGGACGCGATCGAGCGTTAGATCAGTTTCCAGTAAGGTTCTTGCATGATCGGACGCGTCCGGTCATCCCTGATCGGCGCGTTCGGTCATCTCTGATCGGCGCGTCCGATCATCACAGATCGGCGTGTCCGGTCACTCAGCGTAACTTTCGGATTCCGACCGTTACACTTGACCGGCGCGTCCGGTCATGTCAACTGGCGTGTCTGGTCAGTGCGCATTTTGCTGACTCGACAGGTAACGGTTGGATTTGTCTGAGGGGTGTATAAATACATCCCCTCCACCACTTTTAGAGGTCTCTTGCTCATTTATTCAGCTAAGAAACATCTTTGGAGGGCAAGGGAGTGCAAGAGCCCTAGTGAGGATAGTGATTTGAGAATCAAAGTTTGTGATTCCTCACTAGTGACAAGAGTATAGCAAGTGTGCATCCATCTTCTCATTAGGCTTGTTGTGGTCAAGTGAGAGTTCTAGCTTGTTACTCTTGGTGATCGCCATCACCTAGACGGTTTGGTGGTGATTGGGAGTTTGATGATCACCCGACGAGATTATGGGTGACTCAACTCAAGTTGTGAGCGGTTTTGGGTGATTCGCCACGACGGAGTTTTGAAGAATCAACCCGTAGAGAGCACTTGATCCTTGCGCGGATCAAGGGGGAGCTACACCCTTGCGCGGGTGCTCCAACGAGGACTAGTAGGGAGTGGCGACTCTCCGATACCTCGGCAAAACATTGCCGTGTTCCTAACCCTTACTTTCAAGCATTTACTTTCGTGCATTACTTTCATTGCTTGTTTACATTCCTAGAATTACCATGCTAGTCTAGGATTGGAACTTAGGGTGCAAAACTTTTATCGTAGAATCACAAGGAACACTAATAGGCACTAGGGGTGAAGTTTGGCTTATAGGATTTAATTCTTGCAATTAATTTTTAGAAAAGCCCAATTCACCCCCCCTCTTGGGCATCTTGATCCTTTCAATTGGTATCGGAGCCGTGTTGCTCTTTATTTAGGCTTCACCGCCTAGAGCAAGATGTCTAATGGGGAAGGACCACCTCCCACTTTTGAGGGAGACGATTTTCCATATTGGAAAATTCGTATGGAGGCGTACCTCGAAGCCATAGATGTTGGGTGCCTTAGAGCCGCAACCGAAGGGCTTCCTCCTATAAGGGATCCCGCCAACCCAAGTGGTGACGAGGAGAAATACGACCGGTGGAATGCAAAGGCAAAAAATGCACTCTACCGGGCCCTAGGCAAAGATATCTTCAATCGTGTGCGTAATGCCAAAAACGCTCATGAATTGTGGGAAAATCTTTGTGCTCTCGATGAGGGAACTAAGAGTGAGCGTGAGGAACACTATCACATTGCTTTAAAGAAAATCAATTCTTTTGAGATGCTTCCCAAAGAAAGTGCTAATGAAATGTACACTCGTTTGAATGTTCTTGTAGAAGATCTCAATGCTCTCGGACTCACTAAAATGAGTCAATCGGATGTTGCAATGAGGATCTTGAGTGTTCTCCCCGTTGAGAAGTATGGACACATTGTCACCGTACTTCACCAAAGTGATCTCTCCGCCGCAACACCGACACAAGTATTGGGAAAGATCAATGCACATGAGATGTACATGCACATCACTCCGGAAGAGGGCTCATCATCTTCCAAGAAAAAAGACTTGGCCTTCAAAGCTAGCCATGAAAAGAAAAAGAAGAAGGGCCAAGCCATGATGGTGCAAGAGAGCTCAAGTGAAAGTGACATTGATGATGCATCACTTGCACTCATGGTGAGGAAGACCACCAAGATGCTAAAGAAGCTCAACAAGAGTGGCATCAAGTTTGATGGCAAGAAGAAAAAATTCTTCACTAGTAGCAAAAGGAAGCCAATCTCCGAAATGGATTATTTCAATTGTGGTGAACTTGGCCACCTAGCTCATCAATGCCCAAAGCCTCCAAAAGACAAGTACAAGAACAAGTACAAGGGCAAGAAAGATGATTCAAGTGATGAAAAAGATGAGAAAAGAAAGAACAAGCCATACAAGAAGAAAGATGGCAAGAAAAGAGAGTTCTACAAGAAGAAGAAGGGAGGCAAGGCTTATATTGTTGGTGATTGGCTCACCGACATTGAATCATCATGTGAGTCCTCCGGCGATGAAAGCGACGATGAAAAAGAGAAGATCGCCGCACTTGTGATTGGGCCATCATCATCTTCGTCGACGTCTTCATCACCACCTTCACCGCCATCGTCACCGTCATCATCTACTTTCCACCTATGTCTTATGGCTAAGGGTGATCGAAAGGTATAAAATAGTGATAGTGATGATGATGATAGTGATAGTGATGATGAATACGATGCACCTTCTTATGATGAACTAGTAAAATTATTAAACAAATACTCTAAAATCATAAGAAGAACTAGAAATGAAAATGATGAGCTTCAACATGAAAATGAATCACTCTTATCTAAGCTTGAAAGTGCATATAAGACTAGGGATGAGCTCAAAGATCAAAATGAAACTATGTCTTCTTCTCTCAAGGAGCTCAAAACTTCTAACAAGGAGCTTAGAGATAAACATGATAAAATTGAGAAGAAACATGGTGAACTCATCATTAGGCTAAACTTGCTAAAAGATGAATACACCACATTGAAAATCAATTATGATACTCTTATTGTTGCTAATGAGCTTGCCCTTGAGACACATGATGCTACTAACCAAGTTGTTAAGATTGATATAGCTACATCATGTGATGATTTGATTGTTGAGAACTTTGAGCAAGGTTCTAGCGGCAAAGGCAAGAGTGTGGTTGAGGCCGACAACTATGATGAGTATGTCAAGCTCAAGAGTGAGAATGAGATGCTCAAGGTTGAGAACAAGAAGCTAATGGCTCTTGAAAAGCAAGCTTCAAATGAGTCACTTATTAAAGAAAATAAGAAGCTCAAGCAAGAGAAAGAGCATCTCAAGACCGGCCTAAGCAAGTTCACAAGAGGCCAACATTTGCAAAGTGAGCTACTCATGAACACCGTCATGAAGATGGATAGGAGTGGCATTGGCTACTTGGCAAATCAACAGAAGAAGGTCAAGGCTCAACAACAACAAAGCAAGTCAAAGCCCAAGCCAAAGAGATGTGTTGAGTGTGGACAAGAAGGCCACTTTGCTCATGAGTGCAAAACTCCACCACCACAACCCTTGCCCAAGCATGCTAGACCCTTTGCCTTCAATGCTCATTACATGCTTAGAAAGGACTCAAGTGGAAAGATAAAAGTCATGTTCTTGGGTCCTCCTAACAAGAATAGGCCTAAGAAAATATGGGTTGCCAAGTCACTAGTCGAGAAAGTTAAGGGTCCCTCTCAAGTTTGGGTCCCTAAATAAAAGGCTTGATCTCTTGTGTGTAGGTGAACTACAAGACCGGTGGATCTCATTGGGTGATTGATAGTGGTTGCACACAACACATGACCCGTGATCCTCGTATGTTCACCTCACTTGAAGAGAATGGGGTATGTCAAGACAAGATCACATTTGGGGACAATTCAAAGAGCAAAGTCAAGGGTGTAGGCAAGGTTGCAATATCAAATGATCACTCTCTCTCAAATGTGCTCTATGTTGCCTCATTGAGTTTTAACTTACTATCCGTTGGGCAACTTTGTGACCTTGGCTACCAATGCTTGTTTAGTCCAAATGAAGTGATTGTTACAAAGATAGATGACAAGCAAGTGATTTTCAAGGGTTTTAGATACAATAATCTCTATCTTGTTGACTTCACCTCCGAAGATGCAAACTTGATGACATGTTTATTCACCAAAACTACACTTGGATGGCTTTGGCATAGGAGGCTTGCTCATGTTGGAATGAACACTCTCAACAAGCTATTGAAGAAAGAATTAGTGAGAGGTTTGAAGGATGTAAAGTTTGAGAAGGACAAACCATGTAGTGCATGTCAAGCCGGCAAATAAGTTGCAAACACTCATCCAACCAAAGCCTACATGTCAACATCAAGAGTACTAGAACTTCTACACATGGATTTGTTTGGTCCTACAACTTACAAGAGTTTGGGTGGAAATCTCTATTGCCTAGTAATTATGGATGACTACTCAAGATACACTTGGACTTTCTTTCTTCATGACAAATCTGAAGTGGCTAATTGCTTCAAGAAGTTTGCAAAGAGGGCTCAAAATGAATTTGAAGTCAAGATAAAGAAAATTAGAAGTGATAATGGCAAAGAGTTTGACAACACCAACAGTGAAGCTTATTGTGATGAAATTGGAATCAAGCATGAAGTTTCATCAACCTACACTCCTCAACAAAATGGTGTAGTTGAGAGAAAGAACCGGACCTTGATCACTCTTGCAAGAACAATGCTAGATGAGTACAACACACCGGAGAAATTGTGGGCCGAGGCAATCAACACCGCATGCTATGCTTCAAATCGCCTCTTCCTAAAAAAGTTCCTTTGCAAGACCCCTTATGAGTTGCTAAATGGGAAAAAGCCGGACGTCTCATTCTTCCTGGTGTTTGGTTGCAAATGCTACATCTATAAGAAGCATCAACACCTAGGGAAGTTCCAAAGACATTGTGATATTGGTTTTCTTGTTGGTTACTCATCAAAGTCCAAAGCATATAGAGTATTTAACCATGCCACCAGTTTGGTTGAAGAAACATATGATGTGGAATTTGATGAATCTAACGGCTCCCAAGGAGCAATTGAGAATTGTGATGATATAGGTGATGAACCATTGAGGGAGGCCATAAAGAACATGCCGGTGGGAGACATCAAGCCTAAAGATGATGAAGACGATGTACAAATTGTCAATCCACCATCTTCATCATATGTGCCTCAAGATGATGACAAGAATGAGAGAGTTGAAAATGAAGATACTCATGTCTCTCATCAACAAGCCGAGGCACAAGCACAAGATGTTGATGCTCCCCATCCCACTCCTCAAATGGTTGATCGAAGAAACTCACCCCTACTTCAAGCACATCCACAAGATCTCATCATAGGGAGTCCCACAAAGGGTGTAATGACTCAATCTCAAAAATTTACTTCTTTTGTTGAACATCACTCTTTTGTCTCTTGTCTTGAACCTAAGAATGTAGAAGAAGCTCTTCAAGATCCGGATTGGGTGAATGCCATGCATGAAGAATTGAACAACTTCGCCCGCAATCAAGTTTGGACACTTAAAGAGCATCCAAAAGGTGCAAGAGTCATTGGAACCAAGTGGGTGTTCCGCAACAAGCAAGATGATCAAGGGGTAGTAGTAAGAAACAAGGCAAGACTAGTAGCAAAAGGGTTCTCTCAAGTTGAAGGTCTTGATTTTGGAGAGACTTTTGCACCCGTCGCAAGACTTGAAGCCATTCGTATCCTTCTTGCATATGCATCACATCATGAAATGAAATTATATCAAATGGATATGAAAAGTGCATTTTTAAATGGCTTCATAAATGAACTAGTCTATGTTGAACAACCTCCCGGGTTTGAAGACCCTAGATATCCTAATCATGTTTATAGGTTGTCCAAGGCGCTATATGGGCTCAAGCAAGCCCCTAGAGCGTGGTATGAGCGCCTCTGGGACTTCCTCATTGAGAAGGGCTTCACTATTGGGAAGGTTGACACCACACTATTCACCAAGAAGTTTAATGAAGAGATCTTCATTTGTCAAGTCTATGTTGATGATATTATATTCGGGTCAACAAATGAAGATTATTGCAAAGAATTTGGTGAATTGATGTCAAAAGAGTTCGAGATGTCAATGATTGGTGAGCTAACATTCTTCCTTGGGTTTCAAGTCAAGCAAATGAGAGAAGGGATTTTTATCTCTCAAGAAAAGTATACCAAGGATCTTCTCAAAAGATTCAAGATGGAAGAATGCAAGCCAATCAAGACTCCAATACCAACTAATGGACATCTCGACCTAGATGAGGGAGGTAAACCAATCGATCAAACTCTTTACCGTTCTATGATTGGTAGCTTATTGTACCTTACTGCATCTAGGCCCGACATCATGTTTAGTGTGTGCATGTGTGCTCGCTTTCAAGCGTGCCCTAAAGAACCTCACCTAAGTGCCATAAAAAGAATTCTAAGATATCTTAAGTATACCCCAAGCATCGGACTTTGGTACCCTAAAGGAGCTAGATTCCAACTAGTTGGCTACTCTGATTTGGATTATGCCGGTTGTAAAATTGATAGAAAAAGCACATCCGGGGGATGCCACTTGCTTGGGAGATCCTTAGTATCTTGGTCATCTAAAAAGCAAAATAGTGTGGCTTTGTCCACCGCCGAGGCGGAATACATTGCCGCAGGGGCTTGTTGTGCATAAATCTTATACATGAAACAAACCCTCCTAGACTATGGAGTTGTTCTTGAAAAGGTGTCGCTTTTATGTGACAATGAAAGTGCCATTAAAATTGCTAATAATCCGGTACAACACTCTCGCACCAAGCACATTGATATCCGTCACCACTTTCTAAGAGATCATGTTGCTAAAAATGATATATCACTAGAAGGTGTAAGAAGTGAAAATCAATTAGCGGATATCTTCACTAAACCTTTAGATGAGGCTACCTTTTGTAGGTTGAGAAGTGAACTAAATGTGCTTGATTCTAGTAACTTTAAAAGATGAGCTTGTGTTGTCCCTTGCATTGCATTGTATTTTATGTCATGTTTATTTTCCCGCAATGCATCTAGGACTTGTCTAACACGGTTACGATAACCCTTCTTTGGAGGAGTGAAAAAGCCTAACCATGGATCAAACTTGACAAGCAACCTAGCCTTCTTTTCTTGTTTTGCATTGCATATGCATGGTTGTTGCTTTGTAGTTTCTCTTCGGTTTAGCTTTGAGTAACCTCTGTGTTCGTCCACGAATAGAGAGAGCATTTGAAGCTTCCAAGGGTTCATAAACTCTATTGCATGGCCATACGTTGCTCCTCGGGTGTTTATTGAATATTTTCTTAAAAATAATACTAGCCTAAGGCAAAATATTTCGAAAATTTTGAGGGTTTGAGTGAGGTCATTCATATCAGGTTCCAATTGGTGTTTATTTGAGTCTCTTTGAATTGGAACTTGATTGGGAGAAGTCACGTCGAAAAATGGTTTGAAAAAGAGCATTTTACAGCGACCGGACGCTGGACCGGACGCTGCATCGGACGCGGGTCAACTTCACCACCGCGTTCGGTCTCGGCGTCCACCAGCGCGTCCGGTCATTCCCGAAGTTTTTCTTCGAAACCTCTAACCGGACGCTGTCAGCGTCCAATCGTGGATAATCGGACACGTCCGGTCATTCCAGGAGCTTACTGGAATGTGACCGGACGCTGCCTCCACCGCGTCCGGTCATTCGACCACCGTGTCCGGTCATCACGCGAAAAGCGGATCTCACCCCTTTTTAACCGTACGGTTGGATCTCGATCCATCCTCTTTTCTTCTTCCGCGCCACCGATCTCGCCCATTCGCCGAGCCGCCGCGCCACCGCCGCCGCACGCTCCTCCTCGCTCCCGCATCCGCGCCACCGCCACCGCACGCTCCTTCTCGCGCCCGCGTCCACGCCCTGCCGCAGCACCGCCGCTCCCGCGCCCGCGCCGACGTCGTGCCACAGCACCGCCGTGCCCGCGCCCGCGTCGTGCAGACCTCACCGGAGCCGCGCCGCCGTAGCCGCGCCAGCCTGCGCCCTAGCTCCTCCTCGAGCCCTCTCCTTGCCGCGCGCGCCCATCTCCGAGGACATCGCCTACCACCGCGAAAACCCTAACCCAAGCCACCCTTCGTTCGCCGAGATTTTTCGTGAGTTTTCGTCTCCACGATCATCTCCGTCTCCACGATCGTCTCTGTCTCTGCAAGGCGACGTCTTCTCCTTGGATTAGGGTTTATCGTCGATTTTCCGGTGAATTACTAATTCAATCGTCGATCTCTCGGTTTTCCAGGGTTTCGATCGCTGTCTTCGGGTAACCCTAACGCGTCGAGATCGTCTTCCGCTCATCGGATCATCGCTCGTCGAGGTAGCTATCGCAGTCCGTTCACATCTTACCTTACATGCTTGCTCTTATTAGGATCTCACTTATCTTTTAGATAATATATGTTGCTTATAGTAGATCCATCTATTCTATCATTTTAGTTTGTCCTGTCAGTGCTGAGTTTGTCAGGTGATCAGTTGTGAATCCGAGGCCAAGCCTACGGATACGGATTGAGGCCAAGCCTCACAAGTGTCAGTACATCATCTGCTCTTTTCAGTTTGTCTCAGTACAACCGCTTGTTAGTATGGTTCATTGCAAGAACGCTGGTGGGGCACCTAGTGACGGGGATGACAGTCCCCCCAGGAGGACAGAGGTAGCTCATGGGAAGCGAGTAAAGATTGCTGCCAAGAAAAGAAAGAGAACTCCTACAGAGGCAGAGGTAGCTCAGGCAGTTGCAGATGCAGCAGAGAGAGGTGGCAGGAGCAGTGGTATTCGTATTGGTGAGAGTCGCTTTCATCTTGAAGGTCGACAACTCGGTACAAAGGCCACAGAGGAGACAGTAGAGGCCACAGAGGAGACAGTGGATGCCCCTGCAGAGCAGCCTACAGAGGATCCATAGGAGACTAAGGAGCACACAGTTCAGACTCCACAGCGTCGTCGCTCAGGACGTACACGAGCTCAGGTCACTCCCAGGCCAGAGGGTCAGCGTCGTGGAGGTCGTCCACCTCCCAGGGCTAGAGGTCACCCCCCTGTTGAGCACTTTGACCTCAGGGGTGCTACAACCAGACAGGTCTAGGCCCTCAAATTTGTTGAGGTCACTCGGTGGTTCCCACCCCAGCAGGATCCCCGGGCATCAGAGGGCTTCTACACTCCTCTGCACGAGGACTTCTACAGGGCCTATGTTGATAGCGGGATTGCTTTCAGACCACAGAGAGTCTGTCGACTGGAGGCCTTAGTTGAGGTGGTTGGTGAGCAGCTTCGTCCACATCTGTCTTTTCTGCCTGGACTATCAGATCTTCTTCGATGGACTGGAGTGTACTGCGGGACCTGGGTCAGAGAGTTTTACTCCTCACTGTGGATTGACCTAGCACATCAGTTCATCCACTTTGCCTTTAGAGGTCGTGACCACAGGTTATACAGCACCAGGGTACGAGAGATTCTCAGACTCCCTGCTTTAGAGACCAAGATCCATCAGCTGTGCTTCGGACAGACTGCTCCTCCGAGACGCCCTCACGGCGGGACAGTGCCCCCTACTGACATGATTCGACCCTATTTTTGTGAGCCTTTTAGCAAGGGATCTCGACGCACACCAGCTAGTCTGACACCCATAGCGAGAGTACTAGATGCTATAGTGAGGAGGACACTTCTTCCGAGGCTTGGATATAGAGAGGGTCTGACTCGCATGCAGCTATGGGTTGTACATCACCTCGTCTCACAGACCCTGTTTGACCTTTGGGATCTCATGCTTTGTGAGATAGAGGATACCTTGGCAGAGGGCTTCAAGGGTCACAGGCAGCTACCATATGCTCACTGGATTTGCTTCATCATCAGGACTGCCTGTGAGTTGCCTGCAGAGATTAGAGCTGAAATCTCTGATACTACCACAGCCTTCCCAGAGTATGACATCCGCCAGCTGTGGGCATCAGTGACCAGAGAGCAGGCACCTGGCCCAGGACAGCGTCAGAGGCCAGAGGTACCGAAGATAGCTGCTGAGCAGGACAAGACCGTTGAGGGTCTTGCCGAGGCAGAGCTCACAGATTTAGATGCTCAGCCGGCTGATCAAGCTGAGGATGTGGCCACTGACAACACCGATGAGGACTATCAGCCCATCCCCCGGTACCGCTCTCCTCGCCCTCACGACCATGAGGCCGGTGGCTCTGGCTTAGCCTCCCGCTCAGATCTAGCCATGGTGGCTATACTTGAGAGGTTGACCCAGGCCCAGGAGAGACAGGAGATACAGATGCAGCGACAGGCACAGGACTCAGCTGCAGTGTTCGCACAGATTCAGGCTCGCCACGATGAGCTCCAGAGGCAGCAGCTCGAGTTTCAGCGATAGTAGTTCGAGATGCAGAGGCAGCAGGCAGCCACTTAGCAGCAGTACTTAGAGCTCCTGCGCCACCTTGTCACTGTGGGAGTACCGCCACCACCATCTGTCCTGACTCCAGCCTTACAGTCCAGTGGACCTCAGAGTCAGGGGCAGCCGAGCTTTCAGTACACCTCCCCTCAGCAGCAGGTACCACAGACGTTTTAGTCTCTGAGCTACACGCCTATCCAGACAGGATTCACTCCACCAGCTCAGCCGGGACCTCACCTCCTCTCAGGCACTGCATTCCCTGATTTCAGTGCTACATACAGTGAGCTGACTGGACAGCCGACACCATCATATTCTACATTTGTGACTACCTCAGACATGTCGGCTTCAGAGACTGCTGCGTTTCCAGTGACAGGGGCCGCCACTACAGACACTCTGCCTTCTTTAGTTGCATCTACAGATCCTCCCACTCTTGGTGTATTTCAGGCTCAGGTGATAGTGACTGATCCGATAGTTGCCTCTACACCTTCAGTTGCTGCACCTCCTCTACAGACCCATACTACTTCACTGTCACGTCCATCTTCAGAGGGTCAGCCTGACAGTTCAGAGTCTGAGGGGGATACTTCATAGTTCGTGATCACTCCGCGCTCCTCGGCACCCGACACAACAGCCTCAGTGCCCCCGTCAGATCCTTAGAGTAGTTTTTGGCGGTTGATGCCAAAGGGGGAGAGAGTGCATATATTCAGGGGGAGTTGTGATAGAGGGTTTCATTTTTTCTTGTGTGCTACATTCATGCATCATGTTTACTTTCTCGCCCTGCATTGTGTGACTATGAGTTTGTGAGACTATGTCTTTATATTTATGTCACCTAATGGTGTTTAGATCATAAGGTTTGCTTCCGTGCCTTACTCCGATTTCATATGAGCTATGTTTTATGTGTACTAACTCTTCATATTTTATCTTATGAGTACACTCAGTTGGCTTGGAACACATAAGCAATGTCTAACCCCTTGTGCTTACAGCTTTATGCTTATGTGAACCAAGCATGATCGAAAACCTCAACTCATATCTTCTGAATCTAAGTGTTGTCATCAATCACCAAAAAGGGGGAGATTGAAAGCATCTAGGCCCCGGTGTTGGTTTCGGCAATTGATGACAACGCATTATTACCATGACTAACGTGTGTTTTGCAGAAACGTTGGTAAGTTAGGTCATGGAGATGATAACTGTTTTGGGCAATATGGTATTCATGTCCCTTGATGGAAATCGTTTCGGTTTTCAAAGGATCAACGACAAGATTAAGGACGGTTAGTTCCGGATGTCAAGGTGTTGAGTTACATCTAGAATAGTCATTAGGATCTTTGTTTCTTCCTTTGACCGTACTATAAAGGGGAGCATGAGCGAGTAGCTTGACCTAGGTGAGTCTTCTGTTTAGGTGTGGTGCACACTTGTCAAACTTAGCACTAGATAGCTCTAGAAAAGCTTAGAGTTCAGTTGGAAGCAACTTGGTTCAAGTTGCGTCGCGTTTAGAAGACGTTTGAGCAGTTTACCTATGACCGGACACGGTCCTAGTCATGACCGGATGCGTCCGGTCAGTACTAAAACAACAGTGCGGGTTTAACTGATCGACCGGACGCGGTTCTTGAGAGGACCGGACGCGGTGGTCAGTCTGACACGTGTTTCAGAGGGTAAACGGTGTAATTGGACGCAACTGTGAAGTGATCGGCGTGTCCAGTCATGTTCCAGTAAGGTCCCGAGCTGACCTGACACGTCCGATCATCTATGATCGGACGCGGTCGAGCATCAGATCAGTTTCCAGTAAGATTCTTGCATGATCGGACACGTCCGGTCATCCCTGATCGGCGCGTCCGGTCATCTCTGATCGGCGCATCCGGTCACTCAGCGTAACTTTCGGTTTCCGACCGTTACACTTGACCGGTGCGTCCGGTCATGTCAACCGGCGCGTCCGGTCAGTGCGCGTTTTGCTGACTCGACAGGTAACGGTTGGATTTATCTGAGGGGTGTATAAATACATCCCCTCCACCTCTTTTAGAGGTCTCTTGCTCATTTGTTCAGCTAAGAAACACCTTTGGAGTGCAAGGGAGTGCAAGAGCCCTAGTGAGGATAGTGATTTGAGAATCAAAGTTTATGATTCCTCACTAGTGACAAGAGTATAGCAAATGTGCATCCATCTTCTCATTAGGCTTGTTGTGGTCAAGTGAGAGTTCTAGCTTGTTACTCTTGGTGATCGCCATCACCTAGACGGTTTGGTGGTGATTGGGAGTTTGGTGATCACCCGACGAGGTTGTGGGTGACTCAACTCAAGTTGTGAGCGGTTTTGGGTGATTCGCCGCAATGGAGTGTCGAAGAATCAACCCGTAGAGAGCACTTGATCCTTGCATGGATCAAGGGGGAGCTACACCCTTGCGCAGGTGCTCCAACGAGGACTAGTGGGGAGTGGCGACTCTCCGATACCTCGGCAAAACATCGTCGTGTTCCTAACCCTTACTTTCAAGCATTTACTTTCGTGCATTACTTTCATTGCTTGTTTACTTTCCTAGAATTGCCATGCTAGTCTAGGATTAGAACTTAGGGTGCAAAACTTTTACCGTAGAATCACAAGGAACACTAATAGGCACTAGGGGTGAAGTTTGGCTTGTAGGATTTAATTCTTGCAATTAATTTTTAGAAAAGCCCAATTTACCCCCCCTCTTGGGCATCTTGATCCTTTCACACCTGCAGATGGGTGGGGCACCACACCACCAAGGCAACCAGAGCCTCAACGCGTATGCCTAGATATGGGTAATCTTCTTTATGTTTTCATCTTTATTTATTTATTCTAATGCTTAATTCTCATTACTTGTAATCATCTTTATGTTTTTCTCGTAGTCCCAGGTGCACCAAGGCTAGGAATGCAATGAGTTCATGGCGTATGCCCTGGCACACAAGGGCAAGGCGACGGCCCCAGAAGTCACCTACAACCCGACGAACGGGCCTGAGCCGTACACCAACGCGAGCGTCCATAGAAAGCTTAGCGAGCTCCTGAACACAGCCCCTGAACATAGACCTCCTGATGAGGCTAGGAGGAGGGAAGCAACACGACCGATACTGGATGGCGGACAACACAGTCGACTCCGCCTCTGTTCCCAACCTTGCCGAGATTCGAGCAAGGAGCATGAGCTCCTCCCTTCCCAGACGCTCTCGGTTGTAGAGCTCACAGCAGTAGATGGCGGAACTCCAGGTTACTACTGTTTTATTCATCGTTCATTGCTTTTACACATCTACCTTGCCTTTGCATTGTTTAAACATTGCGGGTGGAATGTTGTAGGCCGACTTGCGGAGGTTGGAGGCCCAGCAGGCGGCCTAGGCGGAGGCCCATCGGCTAGAGATGGAGGCTGTACAAGCCCAGAGGGTGACTAAGGCGCAGAGGATGCAGGACATGTTTAGCTTCATGGCGAGCCTTCAAGCCTTGCCAAGTGTGGTCGTGCCCCAGTGTCACATAACCTCCTAATTATGATGGCCCACATATACTTATCATTGTCATAATGATCTCTAACAGCCATACTTATATTCCTCATAACTTAAAAGGTCTGCTTTCCTCCAAACAGGATCCAATTACAGGAGTATTGCAATATTACAACAGTTTATTCAAAATACCATCAGAGTAAAAGAGCGGAAGTCTTACATAACTTAAGTTTACAAATCACCGTTCCAAACCTCAAACCATAAGTAGCATTATTACAAACCAGTAGTAGTGGAGTATTAGTAGTAACTTTATTTCAACACCCAAATGAGGTGCCTTGCCCAGAGGCCACATAGCCTACTCGTCGTCACTTTCTTCAACAACAACGGTCATGCAGCAAGGATCAAAACAGACTTGCTCATGCATCGCACCTGCAACAAGGGTTTAACAAACCCTAAGTATGGAGAGTACTCAATAAGACTTACCTGACTAAGAAAAAAACTCCAAGGGTATGCTAGCTTTTAGGGAATCAAGGTAAGGGTATTCAAGAATCAAAATTTATTTTGCAGAAAAGCTTGCTAGAGTGAGTCTTTACTTTCAACCTTTTTATTTTATCATTGATAGTTCCTTAACCAATTCTAAGTGATCCTAATCTAGATCAAAATAATTCTCATCAAGATCCTTCTTTATTCTTTCTCCTAATTCTAGTTCTTAACTACGATGTTGGTGCAAGGCCAAAACTCCTTTCTCGCGGAGTAACGACGATTCGAACCGCTTGATTTACCCAGCTGGAGCTTCCTAACCACACGACATATGTAGAACCAAATCTTGTATGTATCAACTCTTACTCGGGTCACCCAAAACCAGAACGTGTCCATCACCACCCGAGAGCACAGTACTCCTCGAACCCGGCCCAATTCTAGCCCCAAGGGTACACGCTACTCTCGCCATCTCTCCACTCCCAGTGCGAGGTTAGATGTTCTCGTAATGGAATAGCCGAAGTAAGGCTTACCCAACAGGGGTATGTGGCTAGTACTATTTAAAACTCCTTGACACGAGGGCCAACAACGTACGATCCTTAACTGATAAGGCGGAAACACTACATTGAGACTCCTTTCTCAATGCAAGTTAGCAGTGGCCAAACCACCCGCCCGATCTTTCAAGTTCATTCTTACATTTCATTATTCATCAAGTATGCCATCGTGGCCATATAAGAATTTTATTTTAAAAGCCTAACTTAATAACCATAGCGAAGCATACTACACATTTATACATAAAACAGGTACCAAGGGTGATATCACAATAATCAAGGATGACAATGCAGCAATTGGGTTATCACTCAATTCCTAATTACATAATGCATTAAACCATAGTACTAGTGATAAAGATTTATAAAACTCAAGGAAGGGTTTGAATGCACCGGGGCTTGCCTTGTTCAAACGAGACGACTGGTTCAGGCTCAACAACTCCGACGTCCGGTCAGAACCCACTGACGACAGCTCTTCTTCGGAAGCTTGCTCGACAAAGTTTACTTCTTCGAAAGCGAAAACTACACGAGCATATGACATGTTTCAACATGATGCAGTGATAAACATGATGCTTAATGATGATATGCTATGATTAATAACTTAATACGACTTTCCTTCGTGGTACAGTTGCAAAACAACCGAACCTACTAACTAACAGTACTTCACTAAGTAACATTATTATTTCTTAAAGAACATGCTAATCATGAGCTCAACCAAGTAATTAAAGTGGCAAGGATCATTAAGGGTTAATGCCCCAAGGTCATCACTCAATCAAAAAGAGCACACAACTTTTAAAGTTATTAATTTAATATTTAATTAATCACTTAAATAATTAAGGCAAAAATTAAGAATAAATCAAACTTCCTCTAATTGAGCTTAAACTTTTTCTATAGATTAGTCGTGGTCTAAAACAGTGTCAAAACAAATTTCATGATTTTTGGATTAATATTTTAATTACTAAAATTCCTAGAAGTTGCATTTAACATTTAATTGAGCTAATTAAATGACTTACAAAAAGTAATCAACATTGGCATTTTATATTTTTCCTAAATAGTTTACACCCTGAAAAGCTTACACAAAAATTTTCATTATTTTTGGAGCTCTACAAAAATTCTATTGAAATAAACAAAAACTACTACTATTTCACATTTTTGAAAAAGAAAAGTGAAAACGGCAGCTCGGGCCGACTCCTCTTTCCCCCTTCGCTCGGCTCAGTAGGACGTGCGGCCCAGTCGCGCACGGTCGCACTCGCCCGTGCTCGCAGCCCATCCGTGCGCGCTCGTGGCCCAACAACACCAAGCCGGCCCAGCCTGCTCCCGTGCTCGCGCTCTCCCTCCTTCCTCTCACTAACGAGGTGGCCCCACCTATCATCCCTCTCCTCCCTCTATTCCTGTGGCCCGCCACGACAGCACGGTGATCGGCCGGCGACTACGACACTGGTGACCCAACCAACCTGACCATTACGATCTATAGCACTCCGCAAACATCATCTGATAACTCGCACGACTGTGGACCCCTCGAAGGGAGTACCTCGCCGGCCATGGCGGCACGGTGGCCGTGGCTCGTGGCACTCCAATGACACGAGCCGGTAGTGACTAAATGGAGGGGACCGGGAGCAAGAGTAGCTCACCGCGAACGTAGTGGTGCAACTGGTAGGCGCAGAGAGGCAACGAGGGTGGCTGGCCACGGTGAGGCGGCACGATGGCTGCGCTCGCCGGAGAAGAGAAAGGAGATGGCCGTGCGGGTGATTCAGGCGGATTTGGCTGGTGTGAGCGGCCAAGGAGGTGTGTGGGAGTTAGGCGATTGCGGTGGAGCCTGTTGTGCAGCCAGAGACAACGCGACGAAGGCAGTGGTGAGCGGTGGAGCTAGGCCGCGGTGAAAACAGAGAAAATGGAAAAGAGGAGAGCAACAGCGACTGTGCAGCTCGCTTAAGTAGACGATCAGGGCGCTTGACGCGGCTGCGGGAAGGCGCACATGATTTCGAGCTGGCCAGCTAGGGTACACGAGAAGGGCGTGGAAGGCCATGGTGGCTCACCGGCACCCATGTCGTCCGCTGCCCAGCGTTGATTCGTCGGTACTGTAGCACCCCCAACACACATGAACCCTTGATTTGTTTTTGCCAAATTACTCCCAAAATCATGTAGTGACTTGAAAAATTTCCAAAATATGAAATCTTTAGAATTTCAAGCTCTACAACTTTGATTTTGAAAACTTTCTCAAATTCAAACTGGATTTAGAAATTAATTTAAATTTTATATTGAAACTTCAAAAACTCAAAATACCAAAGTTGTACACCTAGACGAGACCTACAACTTTGCTATTCAAACTATTTTCAAATTCTACCTCCATTTTGAATTTTGGGTTTAGGGATGAAAAGGGGTCAAATTTGAAATTTGCTTCTTTTCAAAATTACTCAAAATTTTACACTGAAACTTTGAAAACTCAGAACACCAAACTTGTAGCCCTTGAAAAGATCTACAAACTTGGTTTTAAACGTTTTCCCAAATTTTGCTTAGATTTTGAATTATTCTAAAATGGCTAAAATCAGGGTTTTGAATTTAGGGTTTTCAGAAGAATTTCAAATTGAAACTTGTTGCTATTTTAATTGCTGATTATTTAGTGATCAAACCATCATCCAAGGGAATCATTGAGTCAATCATCACATGTTTGACCAAATGCCACTTTTGGTTGACCAAGTTGACGTTTGAAAATCTTTTAATAATTACCCAAATTTGAATTCAAATTTGAATCGGAAAAATCGCGACAAGTTTTGGATTCCAAATTCAAACTCAAACTTAAAGCTCCATTTTATAAGTTGGACTTTCGTTCATACCCTACACTTGGCACTAGTGTATAACACAGTCATACACCTCAAATTACGCAGGGCATAAACTAAGTATTTGCAGTGACATTCGAAATTAGGGTTTTTTATTCGAATCACAGAACTCAGAAGCACATCCAACCTAAGAATATAAACTCATTTTAGTTGATGCATATCGTAGTTGACCTAATCATGGATGCTTTGCGATGCAATATGATGACATAGCAAATTTTTAATCTCCATCACCCCAGAGGTGTTACACCTAGTCGCTACTCGCTCCAGTTGTGGCTCCTCCTCATCATGTAGAGACTCCGATGAGTATATATGGTTGTTTATTCCTTTAGCTTGTGCGGCCCTCCTACAAATACTCATGAATTCGCTTCTCCTTTGTGCAGCCATAGTCGGCGGGTTCGAACCCGACTCCTCAAGGTGGCCCTTCTCCACAGGCCGGGTGGCCAAGTGGCCCTCCTCAAGGTGGCAGTTCACACTCCGACTAGGGAGGGTGGCAGTAGGTACCGTTTATTTATTTCTTTTCATGTTGCATGGACTTGTGTTAGACTTAGCCTTATGTTGGACTACTACTAGAGACATATATAATGTGATGGATATTGTCATGGATGATGCGAATGTATGTGATGGATTATGGACAATGGATTTGTATGAGATGTATTATGAATGGTGGATGTGTATGTGATGGGTTATGGATGTGTATGTAATGGAATATGGATGTGTATGTGATATATCCTGTGTTGTATGTGGATATATATGTGATTTCTTTGTTTGTGCTGATGGAAAGCAAAAAAACAAAAAAATACCATTGTCATGACCATGGCACTCGGCAAAGCTGAGAAGTAGAGACCTAATTTTCTAGCTTTGCCAAGTGCTAGAGCCATGGCACTCGGCAAAGATTTAAAAAAAATAAAAAAATTCTTTGCCGAGTGCAAGGCTCCGGCACTCGGCAAAGAATTTTCAAAAAAAAATCTTTGCCGAGTGCCGCTGACGTGGCACTCGACAAAGAGGTCGTCACAGTTGACGATAGATTTTTTTGCCGAGTGCTTATGTGGCACTCGATAAAGGCTTTGCCGAGTGCCCGATATGTGCCGATGGGTTCTTTGCCGAGTGTAAAGATGGCAACGGGTACCCGAAACCCGAGTACCCGACGGGTTTTACCCGATAAAGAGACGAGTATGGATGAATTTTCTACCCGTGGGTATGTTATTGGGCAAAATCTTATACCCATCGGGTATGACTGATACGGGTGCGGGTGTATACTACCCATACCCGCCTACCCACGGGTAAAAAATACCCGCAAAAAGAACCAAGCCACCCTCATCATTTTAGTCCATACAACCTATGAATTTGGCCAAAATCCAACTAAACCCTTCTATTATATATATTGCAATGATGTCATTATATGAATGTTAGTTTGTAACTTGTTGAAAGCTTGAAATGATTTATTTTTATATGTGAATGTTTGATATTTATATGTAATTTTCGGGTATGGTGTCGGGTGCGGGTTACCCGTCGGGTAGAATTTACCCGCGCGGGTACGGGTATGAGAGCACTTTTCGACCCGTATGCGGGTGCGGGTAACCCGACGGGTACAAAGTGGCGGGTGCGGGTGCGGGTACGGGTGGCCACTACCCGTCGGGTACGTACCCGTTGCCATCTCTAGCCAAGTGTGGCACTCGGCAAAGAGCCCATCTGCAGTAGTGTGATCTCGTGCCTACTGCAGTGAGCCTCTTCTCAACAATTATCTCGAGGGCATAGACTTTTCCCTCCCTCAGTGCATCTATAACAATCTCGTACAATCGTACGCATCAACACCTATGAGTGTCATGCCGGATAATATTTCAACGACGAGGGATATATTTTCTCCGTTGCAATGCATGGACATATTTTTCTAGCTCTATTTCCACTCTAATATATATCTAATATTAAAGAGCAAAGTGTTTTCCATCTGGCTTTTTTATTCTTAAAATACCCTTATTTTGGTCCGTCCCGAGGTTTTCAGCTATTTTTCGTTTCCATTTATGTTTCATTTTTCTGTTTTGATTTACATCCCTCCATCTAGAAGTCTTTTTTTCTTTCTCGTTTTTTGTTTCTTGCTTTTCCTTTTTTTTGGTTTTGTTTTCATCCTTTCGTAAAATATTTTCTATTTTTGTTTTCTGTTTTTTTCTTATCCATCTTTACAGCTCCCACTCCTTCTATTATTATTTTCTATATTAGCACATGTATCTTTGTGTTACAATAAAACATGATATATTTTATGTATGTGTCAACCATTCGACGTGATGGTACGAAAATTTTTTAGGCGTGAAGTAAACACAGATTAAGGTTGTCTGCACCGGCACCCGCTAAACCATCCTGCAGGAGCATATAACCGTAAAAAACGCCCGCAACGGCAACTGTAAAAGCCTCCGCTATCTTAGCGGAGGAGCGTCCGTCCGCTATATGTAGTGGGGTAGCGAACGCCTGCTATCCGCGTCGGCCCCACCGCCGTGACCTTGCCCTCCGTTGCGCGCTCGCTCGTGCTGCAAGCTTGGCGTCCGCCGCGCGCCGCGAGGGCTCGCCCGCACCGCGACCTCGCCCTTCGCCGGTCGTCCGCTACTGCCGGCCGCCACCGCACCGGAGCCGCCGCGTGGAGGGGATGGGAGCTAGGTCGAGTAGAGGGGAGGGGAGCCAGGGCCGCCGCGCACGCCGCCCTCGCGGCCGCCAGCCGCGCTTGCCGCGGCCACCGCCCACGGAGGGAGCCGTGCCCGCCGGCGGCGGATGGAGACAGAGAGGGACCGGGAAGGAGGAGGGCCACCGCGACCGCTGCTGCCCCGCGCTCGCCCAGAGGCGCTTGTGCTCGGAGTCGGAGCTCGCTGCCGCGTCCGCCCGGAGATCACCCCGCACCGTGTCCGGCGCCAGGCCCAGCAGAAGGCGATGGAGCGCGCTGGTCCGCCGGCCGCCACCGCACCGGAGCCGTGCTTGCCCGCTCGCCGAGGCTCGCCGCGCGCTCGCCCGCCCGCTCGCCGCGCGCTGGTCCGCCTGGCGTCGTCCCGGCCGTTGAGGCGACGGAGAGAGGCGAGGTGGGGAGGAGAGCGGAGAGAGGCGCGGTGGGGAGGAGACCGTCGAGGTGGGAGAAAGAGAGAGAATGGGAGGGAGGGAGGCGGCGGTGGGTTTTTAATAAAAATGCTGACAGGTGGGCCATACAGTGGATAGAGGATGATATAGAGTACAAAAGGATGTGGAAGAAAGCAGTATAGATGAGAGAATCTTGATTATCAGACTAGAATATTCTTTTTAGAGGATGAATATAGAGGACGACGAGTGGGGACAGCCTAACGGACCCAACCAGCTCCCCAGGACCTGCCGCGCGCGCCCCAACCAGACCCTGCCCATGCGCCTCGGTCCTCGCAGCCCACCACACGCGCCCCGACGCACCATGTGCGCTTAGGCCAGGTTTAGATCCAAAAACACCCAAAAATTTTTGCATAATGCCCGTCACATCGAATCTATAGACGCATGCATGGAGTATTAAATGTAGGTAAAAAATAACTAATTGCACAATTTATCTGTAAATGTTGAGATGAATCTTTTAAGCCTAGTTAGTCTATAATTAGATAAATTTTACTAAATAATAATAAAAATGCTATAGGAATTTCTCCCCGAAAATTTTACCACGTAAACGGCGCCTTACACGCTCTCCCACACTGGAAGGAGCGACGCACCCACGTGAACCCCAGGCGCGCCTCGTGGGCCTGCCCGCTCCCACCCACGCGGCCATGCACACCCGCTGCCCCACTCCCGTGCCGCTCCTGCAGTCCTGCACTCCTGCTTGCCAGGCGCCCACTCCCGCTGCCTCCATGTGCTTTTTTCAAAGCCACCAGCCCAGCACCCAATGCATTGACCCTCCCGGATCCAGTGTTCTAGCCCACTGTGTGGCCATATATGTGTTCCTAGCAGCTTGGTACGACAAATTCAGTTGCTACTTCCATTATCTTAAGTATTTCATCACAAGTTTGGTACAGCCGTTACTATAACTTCAGTAATTACTAGTACCTTTAAATAGTTATCAGTATTTTGTCAGTATTTTTAAGTATTTCATCAGTATATTGTCAGTAGCTTGGTATAGCCAGTCTTATAACTTCAGTAGTTGCTAGTACCTTTTAAGTAATTGTCTGTGTGTTTAATTATTTTGTCAGTATCTTTAAGCATTTCATCAGTATTTTTGTTAGTACCTTGGTAGAGCCAGTCTTATAACTTCAATAGTTGCTAGTACCCTTTAAGTATTTGTCAGTATGTTTAAGTATTTTATCAGTATTTTTAAGTATTTCATCAATATTTTTGTCTGTACCTTGGTAGAGCGAGTCTTATGATCTTGTTCGCTTGAACTTATCAACCATGGTATAGTGTTTTTCTCTCACAACAAAACAGCATCAGCCAACTTATCAGTCATAGAAACCTTCAGCCGAACAGGGCCTATAACTTCAGTAGTTGCTAGTACCCTTTAAGTAATTGTCAGTATGTTTAAGTATTTTGTCAATATCTTGTCGGTAGCTTGATACAGTCGTATAATTTCAGCATGCTGTCGCAGTATAAACATAAGCATTTGATAGTATTTCAGTAGTATATATCAGGCCTTGTTTAGTTCGCGAAATTATTTAGGAAATTATTTAGGAAACATAAGCATTTGATAATATATCAGGTCAAAGTTGTGTTTTGAAGACCGTGTCGCTGTCCTAAATAACTTCTAAATCCGATACGGAGGGAGTATACGATATAGAAAAATAAAAGCGGTCGGTTCGGGATATTTCTACATTTAGCAATTAAAGAGTACAAAAAAATGGTAGAAAATAGTTGTGAAACCAATTAAAACTGACAATTTCTCATGTTAAAAAACGGTTCATAATATAGAAAACAAAAACGGTCAGGTCGGAATATTTCTGTTTCGTTTTCATATATATATATATATATATATATATATATATATATATATATATATATATATATACACACACACGTGTGTGTGTCGGGGGTTGGGGGCGGGGTTGTGGGGGAATATTCAGCTACAACGGGTGGTAGCTGCCTACCCGGGTGTGGTAGGTACCCGAACCACCAAAACAGCCAAACAGTTCTGTCTTCTCAGTTTCTTACCGGATATATCAATGGGAAAATGCTGAGTACCACTCGGGGTGTGGTGGTCCTTGCGCGCGCAGATAACAATAGGAGCCTGCCTGAACAGCACCCAATACGGTCCCCTCTCTAATACCCCACCGAGTGGACAAGTCTCTATCTGTCTTTTTTTAGGGAGACAAATCTCTATCTGTTTATGCACCCACTCGGCACTTTACTTTAATGTACCTAACTTGACTTAAGGCTGTGGTTGTTTTTTTTTTCAAAAGTTTAGCCCTGTCATATCGAATTTTTGATACCAATTAGGAGTATTAAACATAGACTAATTACAAAACTAATTACACAGATTGAGGCTAATTTACGAGACGAATCTATTAAGTCTAATTAGTTCATGATTTGACAATGTGGTGCTACAATAAATATTTGCTAATTATAGATTAATTAGGCTTAATAGATTTATCTCGCTAATTAGTCTACTCATGTGCAATTAGTTTTATAATTAGCTCATGTTTAATTCTCCTAATTAGCATCCGAACGTGGATGTAGGGACTAAAGTTTAAAAGGTGTCTTATCGGTTGTCACATGAGGTGTCACATGGGGTATTCGGATACTAATAAAAAATAAATTAAAGAATCCGTCAGCAATCCGCGAGATGAATTTATTAAGCCTAATTAATCTATCATTAGCACATGTTTATTGTGGCGCCACATTGTCAAATCATGGATTAAATAGGCTTCAAAAATTCGTCTCTCTCTATATATATATATATATGCGGATGGCAAGATGGGGAGATTGTAGAGAGCAGCAGGATGATCCTTCGTATGCCCATGTACAGAGACACGCCGCATCAAATTAAATCCTTGCTTGGTGGAGATAAATTTGTATGTTTCAGAGCAAGAATATCTGAGGACTGCTTGGAACCAATGACTGCTCAAATCCCTCCACTTTCTAGCAGGTTTTTGTGCATTTAGTGGGGATCATAGAGTAAGTGGGCACGTAGTGGAGGCTTGAAGTATGAAGACCAGAGAAGATGAATATTTGATGATGTGGCAGCACGAGAAGCTAGAGAAATATTATAGTGGAGATCTTCTATTTAGTTACAGAAGATTACCTTAGTCCTCCATGGGGCATGTGGCCTTTTCCTTTGTCTTGGGCAGTTGAAAGACAAAACAGATTTGGCTTGATCACTATTTTTCTCATCCCGCACAAGTTTCATACCAGAGGTTTTGCAATATTTTTAAAAAGAAGGCTTAATGTTCCTCATATGGTACTCTCATGTCGCTCATATGGTCTATGATTCCTCACCAAGGCGGGCATATGTTGAAGTTGCCTCCTTATCCTACTACTAATGGCTTATGTGGAGCTTTGGGTAGGATAAAGATGTAGCATACTTACCTTGCATATATTGTAAAGCCGAAGCTCGGATCCAAGGAGAGAAGTGTCATATTCTTAGATCGAGGTGTGCATGTATGTGGAACATGGTATATGAAAATACTCCTTTATTTGATATGATCTCTCCCTCTACTTATTATTTCAAGACATGGCTATCACCATTTTTCTATTCATGAGCCTTATGTGCTCACTTTTTTGAATACGTTGGACCTTCATGTGTGTGTGTGTGTGTGTATATATATATATATATATATATATATATATATATATATATATATATATATATATATATATATTCTCATACTTTTGCATAGCCTTATGTCTCTTCTACTAAAAACATATTTAGAGAGAGATCACACTTTTAGAACATAGAGCATTTATTTGGTGGAAAATAAATGGCATGTTTTTACGTACTTCCAGTGTAGAAGTAGCATATATGTGTGGGGTGTACGTGATCTTGATCTTGGAAGCATGATAAGTCTCTCAACAAGGGTCAACAAGACTTGACAAAACTCAACACACAATAAGTAGCTTATGTAGAAAGCTTATATCATGATCATATATGGCTTTGGTGGGAATTTATCACCATTGAGGAACACTAAGATTTTTCATTATTTTTCAAGGACAAAACTCCGATATTCATACTCATTTGGAACAATCTTATAGCAGCTATTGTCTTTGCTATTTCATATCACAACAATTTAGACTTACAACACTTGTATCCCATAAAGTTTTAGGTTCATGATGGTTTCATGTGAGCTAAATATTCAAAACTTTGAGAAATACCAAGCTGTATACTAGGCACTAGAGAAATATTGGAAGAGCAGCTATTCCTCATTTCAAACATGGGAAGAGTTAAACATACATGAAGCATATATATAAACAAAGGGCAAATATTTTTGGTATTTTTATAATATTCAGATTTTTTTGATATGCAGATTTTTTAATGCAAATAAAGAAAGGAATACAACAAACAAATGCAAATGCAAGAAAAACTAAAACTTACCTTGGTAGGGGAGGGAACCTCCCCCAAGGTTGTCTCTTTCACGGTCCAGGTGGTGGTGGATAGACACCTTGTTGTGCCCAATACGCCGTCCATTGGCGCACATACTCTTGTTGGATGGCAATAAGAAGTTGGTGGTTTTGCTCAATGCCACCTCGTTGGCCTCTTGTTCGATGCAGATCTCACCAACTTGGTTGGTGAGTTGGTTCACGTCATGCCGCAAGCCATGATATTACCTCTCTCATGAGGACGAGAAGTAAAACCGCGCACTTTGAGTGCGTGATGGAGGCGGCGGAGGCATCCTGCTCGAGCTCGAGATGAGCATGGCGCTCGATGTCTCCTCCTGATCATCATCATCATCATCGTCGTCGTCGTCATCATCATCATCATGTGAAGTGCCGCCTTGCTCAAATTGTGCAGCCTGTGTCATCCTCCTGGTCACTCGTCGTCCTGTGCTTGTTCCTGCAAAACTTCTTCGCCTAGCTACTTGGTCCAAATCAAAGGTTAGTTGGCAAACCCTATACAACTCAAGTCTCTCACAAGGGAGTGGAACTTTAGCTGCATGGCCATGATAAATCATGACCACAGAACCTCTCGAACCTTTCTTAAGCATGTGAGCTTGTATAAAATATTCTTCTGTTATCATGCTTCTAGGCGTAGTAATATATTGCACAGAGTTATTTAGTAAACACAAAGAGTCGGCAAGTCTAGTGATTATGGATGTGAATTCAATAGGTCCAACTCTTTGAGAAGCACCTTGCCAATGAGCAACCATGGTTTTCACACGAGAGACACTGATTTTGTGAACCATCGCATATAGCAATCTTAAATCATCATTTCTCTAGGATCTTATGTCGGCATGAGAAAATAAGGTTACTCCTATCCAACGATGAAGGAAACACAAGGTAGGATTGTGGATCTCATTAGTTCATGGTTAAAAAGAAAAGAAAAGAAAGAAAAAGAAGAAAATAAAATATTCAATTTATCAAACACATGATGTACAAACCTTAGCTCATGGTTAAAAAGAAAAAGAAAAGAAAGAAAAAGAACAAAGTAAGCCTCACACGAAACAATATTCATTTTAATCTTTTAAACATATTTATTAAATGAACTATATACATAGCATGTGACCAAAAGTCAACCATGTGACCATTACACCCTAATTAAGTTACTAAACAACTTTCTTTAAGGTTTCATGTACGAGTTATATAAGGAGAATGATGAAAACTATGAAGTACCTAAGTTGGCACTTATTATCTAATAGATATTTTGAGGAGCCATTTAAATGATTATTTTATTAAACACTTCAGGATATATCAATATAAAAGTTGTTATATAAGTTATGAACTTGACAGCAGCACAAATTTTTGGTGAGCAAATATTGACTAGCAAGATACGCGTGCTTCACTGCACGCGCGTAAAGGAGGGAAAATCAAAACCGAAAAAGAAAAGCAAAGGAAAAATAAAAAAGGAAAAATGGTAAGAGGAAAAATAAAAAAAATAAAAAATTTAAAAATAAAAATAAAAAATGTAAATATATTATAAAAAAAACATCGCGGCAGCTACAGTGTCTGACAGTGGCCGAAGCCCTGAGCGGCCGGGAATTCCTGGGCGCTTAAAGAGAGTACTAATTAGATAGTTTACTTGGGGCTCCAAAGTTTGGATAAAATATAAATCCTAATGCGACTTGTAGAATTTCTGAGAGTTTGCTGACACTGATATATTGACGAGCCACGTTCTCTCGTTTCTCCTGAACAACTCGTGTTGGTTCCTTGACTAAAAACACACTTTAAACATAGTACAAGAGCTTTAGATGGTTATCGGTGATGTTTGAATTAGTTTTGATCACCTAAATTAATTACAAACAGTGATACTTTAATCATTCTTGGCCTCAGTTCACGGACTGCATAGACATCGACAAACCTGTGTTTAGACACCATTATCTCCTAACCTATAACCCGAACCGCCCTCTTAATAGAAGTTGTAGAGTGATGGGAGTAGGGATGGAACGGATCAGATTCACGTGGAATCGGATCCGGATGTCACCTATTACCATATTTTAATTCGGATTCGAATATGGATACAGATCTCTTCGAATATGATTACAAACGAATGTCTCGAATTCAGATTTCTATTCGGATATTTAATCAATTCAACTCAAAGTGCATATTGTTAAATTCAACATAGACTAATAAAATTTTACTACTAAGTTTATCGATAACCAAAGTGAAATAAAATCAAAGTACACTTCTAAATCTCCAATATCGAAGTGAACTAAACTATAGTGGATAATATTTAATAAAAGGATAGGTTAAGTGAAGAAATTTAAATAATAATGGTAGCAACAAGTAGTTATTTTGCTTTATCAATTTTTTTAATTTACACAGGTAGAGAATAAAATATTTAGGTATATAACATAGACAAGAATACTCATAAAAAAGTAATATAGTTATCAACAAATATTTAATAACTAAATATATCAATTAATCAATCATTATTTATATAATATTTATCATGAAATTATAAATTATATAAAAGAATTTACATCAGCAAAAACGTTAAAGTATTAAAATAATTTACAACAATAAATATGTTAGGTTTAAACTAAATTAGAAAATATTAAAATTAATTCAATATTTATTTATCATTAATAGTATTAAATTAATATTAAAAGTTACTTATAGATATACTACTTAACAGTTCCAATGCATCATTAGTACTATTTAAATTCAATAATTAGTAATTAGTCATGGAGAGAAAACTTTTAAATAGATTCATTATACCATTTTTCTTCGCGGATAAATGTCGGATATTCTATATTTTTGTCGAATACGGATTTGGAACCGGATACGAATACGGATATCCATATTACAAGCTTTAGCGGATACAGATTCAAATAATTTGGATTTTGAGACATCCATTTCCACCCCTAGATGGGAGGCCACGGACGCTTTGCCACTATACCTGCAAGGGGTTCGGTTTGACCCGTTGATGAATACGATCCGCTCCTGAAATATATATAGCAAGCATCTACAGGGAGGCTGGGTGGGCTCCAGCCCCTCTAATGACTGGATTTACCCCTAAAAACACTGTAGCAAAAACCTCAAATCACCGTTAAATCTTCATGCAAATCAACATCTCCATTGTTTTAGCTTCCTCTTGATTCTCATCCTGCATGCGCCACTGATAGCAACGGATCGGTGCGGGTCGGCCCTCATGAAAACAGGTTCAATTAGGTTCGTGACCCATCGACCCTATCGCTGCACTAGTGCTCTTCGTGAATGTTCCTTCCGCTCGGGCAAACCAACTTGCCGCCGCCCAGTAGATTCAAAGCCTTCCCGTTTCAATTTGCTTTGGCTGTTCAATCTGCATGTCGCCATCCTCTTGGCAGCCTCCTGCGTCGGCGGCACGGTGTCCTCCTCGCCGCCGGCGTGTAGCGTCGACATCGGCGTTGGCTAAAGGCGAAGAGACGGGGTCAGCGGCGCTCGCGCTCCATGTCTGGTCGTGATCTGTTGTGTATACGGTGTACCAGTATATATACGTATATACTCCACACAAGCAGCTCAACCAATAGCAACGTTACTGCCTGCCTGCGAGGTTGGACCCGTGGTTATCCGCGGGTCTGCTAGCCAACCGTGCAAATGGAGCAGGTTCGACTCGTGAACCGCTTCTCTCGTGGGGCCTGTTTAGATCCCAAATATTTCCTTCCACTATGTAAAAAAAAGATTCTTCATCACATTAAAATGTCGGCACATGTATGGAGTACTAAATGTAGATGAAATCAAAAACTAATTGCACAGTTTTGTTGTACTTTGTGAGACGAACATTTTGAACCTAATTAGTCAATGTTTGGACAATTTTTACCAAATAAAAACAAAATGCTACAGTGCGCTACAGTGCTGAACAGGAATTCATCCGCCACCGACTCGGTGGAACTAAACACGGCCATGGAGTGGAGGGTCATGATTAGGAGCACCGATTGCAGGTTGATTTGCCACTTCGAAGAAGCCAGAAAACTAGTCCCAATGTGGTCACAAGTCTGCATGCCACCTGCTCGAGGAATTGCCACGTCGCCTCGTCGCTGCGTTGTTCACGCGGCCGCTGTGGCCTGCCCCGTCCGTGGGCAGTGCCTGACCGGACTGCCCGACCACGCCACTCACTAGTAGAGAACTGACTTATACTCCCGGCACCATTTTTTAGATTACTCTCGGCACTTATTGCACCCGGGAGTAAAGAGACCTTTATTCCCGGTTGGTGTCTTCAACCGGGAGCAAAGTCCCACATGCAACTGTCACTCCGTGGTCCGAGGACTTTTACTCCCGGTTGGTGTCTCCAACCGGGAGTAAAAGTAGACATTTACTCCCGGTTGGAGACACCAACCGGGAGTAAAGGTGCAGTCAACCTTTACTCCCGGTTGGTGTCTATAACCGGGAGTAAAAATGGACTTTTAGTCCAGATTTTTAAGCACAACCAGCTAACTAAGTGTTTCTCTATATATTGTTAGCCCTGCATTCCGACCAAAGTGTTGGAGACAAGAAACTTGAGGTTCGCCTTAAGTACAAATGACACTTGATGTTGCGTTCAAACTTTTTTTTAAAAAAATGCAAAGTCATCACCAAATTAAATTTGGTGAGTTCTGTGAATCACAAGGCGGTTTAAGTCTTAACTCCTTTTATGTCACGCATGGAGTAGTTGCAGGTCCAATTAAAATTTAGGTACCTAGACAAATATTTGTCTATATACAAAGCATAAGTTGATGTATTTTATTTGAAATGGAAGGAGTAAATGACAAAAAGTTTAATACCATATTTGTCTGGATGCATACACTACAGAGTGTGCCTAACAATTAGTTACGCTAGACTAAAATTTAAATCTACGTTTTAATTCATACTACAGAGTGTGCCCAGTTAACCGCCAAGTTTGAGATTTTTCTGAATTGGTTTGGTACTTTTTCCGATTTAATTGTATTTCCGCGCAACTTCACCAAGTAATTCTACGTTGAACTGTGTCCACCCCATAAAAGAGCCGGAATGGTGCCAAACTTTACCACATGGTCTCTTATGCCCTAGGAGACAAGTATTTGTAGAGGTCGCTGCAGAATTCCAATGTTTTCAATCTGTAATCCACCATAGTTTGTTTCCCGCCACACGAAGAAAAATATAGTAATAAAAATAATGATTAGAAAAACCTAAGATCTTGTGTGGGGTCATATTTTGGGTGTAAATGAGTGCCAAAAAAATCTCAAGCCATTTCGACAAAGGCAGAGTCCACGTGCTTCACAAAGGTATATGGAACCTTTTCATCGAACCATGTCTATACACCTGGGTTCTTAGGGATTATGAGGTCCAAGTGTCGTATTGGTCTCAAACTTTTTCTTAGGCTTGCAAATGCCCTATGTGAAGCAACCGTCAAGTTTGAGATTTTTCCGAATTGGTTTAGTACTTTTTTCGGTTTAATTGAATTTCAGCGCAACTTCACCGAGTAATTCTACGTTGAACTGTGTCGTATTGGTCTCAAACTTTTTGGGTGTAAATGACGCTTGTGTATATATGCCTCGTCGTCGTGCACCTGCACGCCATGCCAGGCGCCACCACGGTGCTGCCTGTGGCAGTCCTAGGTCCCGTCCGCTGCAGCCCTAGCTGTCCTGGACGCCTCGCCCTCGCGCGCGCACACCACACGACCGGCCGCGGGACCGCGCGCTCGCGAACGCCACGCGGCGCTGGATACCTGACCGAGCCGCGGCAGCATCTGCGTTGCCGCCCACGCGCCACAACAAGCCAAGCCGCGCCCTTGTGCTTAGCCATGGCTAGGATCCCTGCTGCCTTCCTGTCTCCACGGGAGAGAGAAGGAGCACTGCCATGCGGAGAAGAGGACCAGAGGGAAAGTGACGGCGGAGAGAGAAGGGAAACCGACAAAGATTTATTATGGACACACAACAAGAAACTATACATCTGTACTCTCTGTCTTAGGCTGTGTTTACCTCCTCGAAAAAAAAGTACTGTATAAACAAAAGATTCCCGTCACATCAAACTTGCGATACATGCATCGAGTACTAAATGTAGATGAAATAAAAAACTAATTGTAGAGCTTGGTTATACTTTGCGAGACGAACGTTTTGAACCTAATTAATCAACGGTTGGACACTATTTGCCAAATAAAGCCAAAACGTGCTACAGTACTTTTTTTACACTTTTTTACACAACTAAACACAGCCTTATTTTCAGATTCATTCATTCATCCATGTATATGGACGGAGCCAATGTCCTGGTACAGAGAACCTTTAATGCACCTCAATCAAAGTTAAAATGACAATAAAAATGGGACACCAGCAGTGGTCTTGCTGATGTGGGGTCTACAGAAACCACACACAATGGAGTGTGGTTTCTTCTGTCCGGACTTATGCGATCGAGTTAGAATAGCTCCTGTCTAGCGTGATACGGAGTCCGATTTCAAAACATATTGGGTCATGTATGCTACTAGAGCCTCTGCGTGTCCTCGGGCCATATATATATATATATATATATATATATATATATATATATATATATATATATATATATATATATATATATATATATGTGTGTGTGTGTGTGTGTGTGTGTGTGTGTGTGTGGTAGCTACCCTCGTCGACCACAAACACCAAAAATGTGCACACGGTCTCCATGCACCATCTTTCCCATGTACCACCACCGCTAGCAGCACGTACGGTCAGTGACTTGTCTCACGTAGGGTGTGTTTAGATGGTTGTAAAGTGTGTGTAAAGTTCCTGTAACACTTTTCGTTGTTATTTGGTAAAATTTATTCAATCATGGACTAACTAGGCTTAAAAGATTCGTCTCGACATTTACAGATAAACTGTGCAATTAGTTATTTTTTTTATCTACATTTAATGTTCCATGCATGCTTTAAAAGATTTGATGTGATGGGGAATCTTGTAAAATTTTTGAAATTTTGAAGGAACTAAACACTGCCGTAGTAGTGTAGTACCCGTGAATGAGCAGGCCGCCAGGCCCCATGGTCTCGCCGCCTATCAGACCTGAATCAAGATGACAACGGGTACGTACCCGACGGGTAGTGCTCACCCGTACCCGTACCCGCACCCGCAAAATTTTACCCGTCGGGTTACCCGTACCCACATGCGGGTAAAAAAATAGTTCCATACCCGTACCCGCCGGGTAATTCTCACCCGACGGGTAACCCGTACCCGATAGCATATCCGAAAATTACCTAAAAATATCAAATAGTCACATGCAAAAATAAATCATTCTAAGCTTCCAACAAGTTACAAACATGCTAACAAATATTATTAGCATCATTACAACAAAGACAATCTACAAGAAATATAGTGGATGTCTCAATGGGCCAAATTCATGACTTATATGCGCTAAAATAACTGAGGTTGGCTAGTTATTTTTGCGGGTATGTCTTACCCGCGGGTATGCGGGTATGGGTAGTATACACCCGCACCCGTACCCGCATACCCGATGGGTATAGGATTTTGCCTAATAACATACCCACGGGTAGAAAATTCATTCCATACCCGCCTCTTTATCGGGTAATACCCGTCGGGTACTCGGGTTTCGGGTACCCATTGCCATCTCTAGACCTGAATCAGAAACATGCAACCCATAGGGTGGACCCTTACTGCAGTGTACACAGGCAGCTAAAAAAAAGGCATTCATGCCACATGCGCTATATGGAAGCGCCATACCAATAATAGAGACGAGGCAAAATATGCACTGTACGTATTCCCTCCGTCTAAAAAAATGCAATTCTCACTTTTTAAAAAGTCGATCAATTTAAACTTTGACAATAAAGTTACATAAAATATTAGTAATATTCATGATACAAAATAAATACCATTAAATTAATTATAAAACATGTTTTTGTAGTAGTAATTTTATTAACGAAGCCGTGACAAAATGTTTCCTAAAAATATCCATTTGGTTTTCGATGGAGCCAAAATGTGGAGCAGTCAAAAAATGTGGAGCATTCAAGCCGCATGCACCATCATAGCGTTGCCGCCTTTACATGTCTGCTACAGCTGGAATGCTTTGGGGCGCTGGTAGCATGCGGGGCGCTGCTTCAAGCCTACAATAATGCTTTGGGCCGTCCCACACAGGAAGCATGCAGGGCACTGGTAGTGGTAGACTGGTGGTAGGTCTGAATCCGGCGTACCCTAAAATTCACGCAATGTTTGATTTCATGGCCTTTAGATTGTTCCGGAACACCTCGCAAAGATTTGTGTCTCAGTTGAACACCATCTCGAAAAGTAATTTTGTATCTCAGTTGATGCTCTTAAATAACACATGTATATGATGTGAAATAACGTTTAACACTGATGGATCGATTTACTCAGAAAAAAAACCATGAAAAAGAAAAGAAAAAGATTGAGAAAAAAGTCTAAAAATATATACCGTAGATTTGCTATAGGTTGATTTTTAAAAAGCATGAATGAATTTGGATGGATGATAACCTTGACACTGCAACGAAAAATGGCTACGATACAAGATGCATGTGCTGTGAATAAATCAGAAACGTTATGACTTGTAGGGTCCATATGTCATTGTTTTCTTTCTTCAAGTAAATATGGTCATGTGGGATCTTATTTTGTAGATAAAATCACAAGAAATATTATGGTGAAAACAAATTCTAAATCGGATATAAGGTTAAATAGAATTTAGCATTTGAAGTTCAACTATTTAAAAATTTCAAACTTCGTGTAAGCAAAAGCAAATTGTTAGAAAGGAAAGGGCACGGACCTGCTAATAACCACGGACCACTATGCAAGCGATGAAGCAAAGCCTGCCATTCACGTACACCACCAGTGCTGCCATTCACGTACACCAGTGCTTGCCATTCATGTTCTCGCGCGAGGCCCGCGTGACGCCTCGTGCTTTCCTGCCGCCGAGCCCAGAGTCTCGCTGCGTGTGGGGCTACGGGAGGCCATGTCCCACCAAGGAGAGGAAGGGCAGACATAACGCACTTTTTGGCGCATAACTAGTGCCCCATTGTCCTATACTGCATCTCATCCAATATCCACCACTGGATCCGCCTTCTTTGCCGAGAGCCGGGAGCCCTCGGCAAAGGCCTAAAAGCCCTCGGCAAAGTCTTTGCCGAGAGCTTACCACGTGGCTCTCGGCAAACAAGCTCTCGGCAAAGAATTCTTTGCCGAGAGCCACGTGGTAGACTCTCGGCAAAGACTTTGCCGAAGGCCAGAAGCGCCCTCGGCAAAGCCCACGACGCCATCGAGGAACGTCAAAGTTGACGTAGTCTTTCCCGAGAGCCGGGCTGGCCAGCTCTCGGCAAAGACTTAGATTTTTTTTAAAAAAAAATCTTTGCCGAGAGCCGTCCAACCAGGCTCTCGGCAAAGACTTTTTAATTTTTTTAAAAAAAATCTTTGCCGAGATCCTGTCTGGACGGATCTCGGCAAAGCCCTTCTTTGCCAAGAGCCAGCCTAGCAGGCTCTCGGCAAAGCTGGAATTCTTGTGAACAACTTTCCATCTTTGCCGAGTGCCAGCCATCCAGGCTCTCGGCAAAGCTAGGAATTTTTTTTGTTTTTTGCTTTTTTCCTGTTTTTACATGCACAGCCACAGTATATATATATATATATATATATATATATATATATATATATATATATATATATATATATATATATATATATATATATATATATATATATATATATCACACATGAAACATATTGAAGTCCACAGATATCACAAATCCACGTAGATATGACAAATCTAACATAAAGTCCAACATAAACCACAAGTTCATAACATAAACCACAAGTCCACATGGATATCACTGCTCGAAGTCGCTAGCGCCTCACCCCTGGTGCTGTGACTCCGACCCGTCGTCGTCGTGGCCTCCGTCGTGTCCCGAGCCCCCATCTGGGCACGCCGACCAGGGTGAGTGCCCCCCAGGGTGTGGAGACCTCCCACCTGCCCACGGCGCCCACATGGCCTGTCCTGGCGCCGACTGGTATGGGTACGAGTACCCGGGGCGCGGAGGAGGGCTGTCGGGCAACCCAGGGTGGCCGTGCTGCGTATGGAAACCAGGCCACGTGTGCTGCGTACTCGGGTGGCCATAAGGACTAACCTGCCACCCGTTGCCTAGTGAAGGGGTCGGGTTCGAACCCCACGACTGATGTTGCACAATATATAAGTGATCTCATTAGTACGTGCAGGACGGCAGCACAAGCCAAAGCAATAGACAAACATATATATACTCAGCAGACTCCCTGCAGGGGCAGGAACAGGGGGTGGAACAGGGGGTGGAGCGAAGAGCGAGGCAGGCAGCGGAGGCGCTCCAGAGCTCTGAATGGACTGGAAGTAGCTGACTAGGTCCGAGATCTGACGTTGCGTGTGTTGCTGTTGTGCCTCCATGTGGCGCCGATGGGCCTCGTCTCTGGCCGCCAGCTCTCGCCGATGGGCCTCCTGCAGCTCGTCCTGCCTGGCCCGCAACTCCTCCAGCTGCGACTGCAATATTACACCCGCGATGGTTAAACAATGCAAAATGAGATGTACGTATGTAAAACCAATGGACGACGGATAAAATTGTAGTTACCTGAAACGCCGTCTGCATCGCAGCCATCTGCTGCACGGAGCTCAGCTGACGAGGCCGTATGGGGACGTCGGAGGTCGTGCTGCTCCCCTGCCGAACCTCACGGAGCGTGGGTACGGTGGCCGGGTTGATTGCGCTGTGGGCAATCATGTACCGGCCGTGCTGCTTCCCTCCTCCCGTCCTCATGAGCAGGTCCGTGTCCAGTGGCTCGGTGGTAAGGTCGAAGTCGTCCCCATGGCGTGTGTGAGCTGCAGTGGCGTACGCGGACATCTTCTTGTAGGCGGCAGTGTTGGTGTATGCGTCGGGCCCGTCCTGCGGGTTGTAGACGTTGTTCGGATCCGACGCTCGCCCCTTGTTAGCTAGGGCGTACCCAACAAACTCGCTGATGGGCATGTTGCCATGGGTCTTGCGCTGTGAGGAAAACACAAGGTTGATTAAACGTAATGAGAACAAAGCGTTAGCAAAAATAAATAAACAAACAAAAAAACAGAAACGTACATATGTGTCCATGTACCCTGGGAGGGGCACGCTCCCCTGGTGGTGTGACACCCCTCTCATCACGGCCAGGCGGTTCTCCCGTCTTTTTCTACGCTCCACGTACGCCTCCGGCCTCTGCCACGAGTCCACAATCTGGGCCCAGCAGTCCATATGCGATTTGCACCAATCAGCAGGAAACTGCATGACAACGTGCATTTGACATGTCAGAAGATGAATGAGAATTAATGTTTCATACTTATTTTTCAAGGAAGGAAACATAATAAATGTTTCCTACTTACCTGCATGTACTGCTCCCTGGTGATGTCAGTGTCGGGCAACATGATCATCTCCCTGGCCTCTTTCTTTGTCACCTTCTGGCCAAGCACCTCATGGTGGTAGGAGATGACGCACTGGATGTGCGCCTCGGAGTACATGTCCTTTAGCCGCTCTCTGCAGACCTTGTCCTGGACTTTCGCTGCCTCTGCCTCTTTCCCCTCCTCGCACATGAACCACTCCTGCATACAAACATCATATATGTTTCATTTCATTATTTCAAAAACATCCAATGAATGCATAGTACTGAAGACTTACCCAGAACTCGGCCTTGATGACCTGCGCAAGAGTGGTGCGGTTTGCCTCGACGCTAGAGAAGTGCGGCCAGTAAAAGGGCGGCTCCTCTTTTCCCTTGTGCACGACCAAGCCGGGACACGGCATCCGTTTTGACCCTTTAGCAACAGCCGAGTCAAAATGCTTCATTCACGAAATGTTCCACCCCCCTAATCCATTCATCACTCTTACTTGCAAAGCCCGTGTACATCCAGTCACAGTTAGCCATCCTCTTTCATATACATGTGTAAGCGAGTAATAAAACCAACAATTGCATCTACATGGCATTCCTACCATCTAATAGGTGAAGGACAGGTCCTAATCCCACCCGTGGATTGCATCTACATGGCGTTCCTACCATCTAATAGGTGAAGGATATGTCCTAATCCCACCCGTGGATGCGTAGACGGGTTAGCTTCCATGTTCTGCTCCCACCCGAGTCAGAATTTCGGCAGCACCTCCTCGCTGTTCTCCTGATACACGTCCTGGCAAGGAGAGTGTGTATCCGGAGAACAGCGGGGAGGTGCTGCCGAAACTTTGACTCGGACGGGAGCAAAACATGGAAGCTAACTATCTACGCATCCACGGGCTGTCCAAAAAACATGGACAATCGAAAACATATACGGCCGACGAATATGCAAAGACACGCATACCAACGACCGTATTTCTTTCGGACGGGAGACGCCTAACTGGGTTACACGACCTACGTATGACAACGATAAGGGATGGAGGTTAATTATACCTAAGGTGGCGGTGAAGACATGCTACCGGCGCAGTGGCGAGACGGTGCAGTGGCGAGGCGGCGTTGTGCCAAGGTGCTCTGAGTCCCCTCCGACAGGTCCTGCTCTGCAAAACAAGAAAAACAACGCTATAAGTACAAAATTTCGGCAGAACCTCCCCTACACGGGGAGGTTTCCAAAACCTGCAAAAAAAAAAGTCGCCTCGATGGCCGACAACACATATATATGGCACGAAGTTCAATACATAAAAACGACTCCGAAGGCGGCTCACGACTTTTCCATGTAAACAACAAAGTGTGTATATATATATATATATATATATATATATATATATATATATATATATATATATATATATATATATATATATATATATATATATATATCAGCAGTCTATTCTGCAGGCAAAGAGTATTCTGTATTCACTCACTGTTATGATGTCAACTAAGAGGAACAAGGTAGCATCCTTGCTGAATGTAAATCAATTACATGAACTATGCATCAAAACAGTGACAAGAGAAGTGATTTTAGTAATACTGTAGACACTCAAACTACCTACTATATGCTGCTGCTCGCTTGAACTGAAAGCCAGCCAGCTGCTGCTGCTGCATGTATGGAAGAGATGAGATGATAAATTTTCTTCTCACCTTCAAGATTTCCTTGCACAACAGCAAAAATGCAGATTGGCAGATCCTTGCCTTTTTTATCACCCTCAAGTCTTCCTTGCAAAAGTCAAGATCTTCTACCCATGCTTGAATCTGAAATGTGCATATCAGAAATGCAAATTACATTAGTTACTACAGCCATAATTAATCAAATAGCTCATAGCAGAAGTCACATATCTAACAGACTTCATTGAAGAACACATATTAAAAACGAGTTAAACATGTTATGTGGCATTTCTTATGTAAAATGATTTCTATTTGTTGCTGACTACATTTTGACCTGCTGGCTGCTGTGGTGTAGGTCGATTGAAACCATGGTGTAGCCCAATGTCATTTGTAATTATAGTCTCAAACTTTCACATAACAAGGAATAGTCAAGGTTCACACACTTAACACAGAACTTTACTAACTGAAACAAGATAAAATAGTACAAAATCTCTTCCTACTATCCGAGTCTATGGTAGAGCTACCCTTTCAAAAAAGTCTATGGTAGAGCTCACAATTTTAACTCTCGACTAGTGCAGTTTTTTTTTTTGTCGCTATCTAACTGTGAGGCTATCATTATCAATGTATGAGTCCAACGTCAAGCTGGTTTAATATCAGAAACCCACTCTTTGTGTAAATCGACAGAACACATGTTCTACTATAGGAAACTCCAGAGTAGAAAACTGGAAACTCTTTGTTTACTGATATATGTAGAAAATCTTTCGTGACCAACCTTAACAAGACTACCAGAGATTTATTTAGTTCTCTCCAAATTAGAAAGCAAGCTTCAGACGCTAAAGAAAATAACAACTCTTCAGATTGTTGGTTAAGTTACCCAAATGAGATAACTTCTAAACAGGAACCTAGCACTTCCCAATCCACTATATTACCAAGGCAAAAACTAATTTCAGTAGCACTGCAGACCCATCTGAATATCTGATAAATTAGCAGAGTATGGAATTTAGGATTTTTAGTTAGCCGAACAGTCTTTTCTCACCTCACCTTTTCCTCCTTGCCTGGCTTCTCATCTCAGCCTTGCCACACCAGATCAACACCCACGTTTCCCAAGAACACCAGATTTTATTCCACAGCGCTCCTATCTCCTAGTGTTTCGGATTTAGTGCTTCAGATGTTAGTACCTGCTACTTCGTGAGTGGGGCAACTGGCTTACGTACTCAGCAATGGAGGGAAGGGAGCAGCTGCTGTATGGATCTGCCAGCAGCGTTGAGGCCAGCTGCCTAGATCTGGAGGCAGGCAGCTGCTATAGTATTTAGCGCCTAGCCATCATCCTAATATAGATCTGCCCCTCCCGTACATACTCAACAATGGAGGGAAGGGAGCAGCTGACGGGGAGGGAAGGGAAGAGAACAAGTACCTGCTCGTGTACGCTGATGTTTGACGGCGGGAGAGGGGACAGCGTCTACGACAAGGGGGTGTTGGCCGGCGGCGGCGCACGGTGTCCAGCGTCGGTGGGGCGCAGGCGGCGGCGGGTTGGGCGCGTGTGTGCGGGTAGCGCAGGGGGCCGGGTGGGGATAAGGAGGATTTCTTTTTTTTAGAAAATACCCTTTGCCGAGAGCACAGAGACAGGCTCTCGGCAAAGACCCTTTGCCGAGGGCCGGCCAGTCCGGCTCTCGACAAAGACCCTTTGCCGAGAGCCTGATGGGCAGGCTCTCGGCAAAGAAGTGTTGACTTTTTTATTCTTTTTTATTTTAGAACTGAGTTTTTTTGTGTCCTTGTGACCTCATTTCTAAATACATTTCAAAATTTAGCATTAATTTGACTTTTTTTTTGCTATATTTAACTAATTAATATTGTTTCTTTAAATTTTTTCACATAATTTAAATTTGAACAGCAGGTACATGGAATATTAGAACTAAGTGATTTGAAAAATGATAGTCAAGATATTTGGTGTACGTTGAGGCCGTATCCACAACCACATATAAAATCTCAACCTTCTCGCTGACGTAACATGTCGAGGAATGTGAGGGAAAAGTGATTTTTAATTATATAAATTCCAAATGAAGTCCAAAAATCACGAAACTTAGCGACGTGTCGTGTTATCGCATATGGAGGCTGTGGTAAAAAATTCATAAGGTTTCGAGCAAGTTGCGACACCGGATGTCTAAAACCCAAACATCTCCACACGTGATCAAATGTGATCACATGTGGAGATGTGTGGGTTTTAGACATCCGGTGTCGCAACTTGCTCGAAACCTTATGAATTTTTTACCACATCCTCCACATGCGATAACACGACTTGTCACCAAGTTTCGTGATTTTTGGACTTCATTTGGAATTTCTATAATTAAAAATCACTTCTACGACACATGGATGGTCATGTTTTGTATACAAGACATTCAAACTTTTGGGTGAGTTGATGGATACAACCTCAAAATGCACTCTCGAACATGAATATCATTTTTGGAATGGCTATATTTTATTATTTCATGCTCCTACAGTTCAAATTTACTTTTTCGAGAAAAATACAAAGAAAATAAATTAATTGATAAAATATAGCAAAATATTATAAAATGCTCTCAAATTTGAACATGTGCTTGTATACAATATGCAAGGGCTACAGAAAAAGTTTGGGTCCAAAACTCAAAAAAAACCTTTCCTCTTTGCCGAGGGCCTCTCCTGGCTCTCGGCAAAGGGGCTCTTTACCGAGAGCCAGAGTGGCCAGCGCTCGGCAAAGGTTGCTGGCCTGGGCCAGCTTTAGGCCACGTGACATTTGCCGAGTGCTTGCCCAGGCGCTCGGAAAAGGCCTCCTCTTTGCCGAGAGCCTAACGGCGCGACTCTCGGCAAAGGTGACGACAACGGGAGCCGTTCCCGACGTGGCCCCTTTGTCGAGAACCTGTCTTTGCCGAGAGCCAGACTCTCGGCAAAGCTGGCCTTTGCCGAGAGTGTAGCCGTCGGCAAAGGCTCTTTGCCGAGTGTCCTTGTTGGCTCTCGGCAAAGACAGTCTTTGCCGAGGGTCTGGCTCTCGGCAAATATGGGCCCTCGGCAAAGCTCCCGTTTCCTGTAGTGATCCAATACTCCTAGTGTACTCACATGATATGGAACCTTTGCCATCACCTTGATGACGAGCTAGCAGCGCACCACCGGTCGAGGATAACACTCGTACTGGATCCAGCACAAATAAAGTGATCTACATGCACTAGAAAATATTAAGACTACTATTTACATAAGGGCACCTCAACCGAGGCCGCACTTGCTGTTGGCCTCAGCTAAAAAGTAACAGTACACCTAGGTACCTCTCCTCTCAGGCTAATAGACTCCCATTGGAGGCAGCTACTTCTTTTACTATGCGGTACCATCACTTGCCTTTCCTCTCTCCCTCCCATCCATTTTTCCTTCTCTGCTTTTTCTTGTGGACCACACACTCTCTCTCCTAAGCTACAATAGCCTGCCGAAGAACTATTGACGCTCTGCAGGCCACCACTTTATCTCCAGGTGGCATCGGAGCCTACGTGGCCTGACGAGACCACCAGCTGAGTCACCGCGTCAGGCACGCCCTAATGCAAACTATCATGATTTGCAAAGAAACTTTTTTCTTTCATTATGTCTCAACTTTATTTCATCCCCTTTTCTTTTTTATCATGGACCACTTTCTCTCTCCCCAAACATACGTAGCTTATGCGATTAGATCATACGTAGCTCTTGGGGCTACTGCTAAAAAAGCAGTGTTGGGAAAGGCCTTACCGTCTTCACGCGTTCAAAAGCAATAGGCGAATTCGAGATGATGAGCCAGGGTATACTTAGTTGCTGAGTGTGGGCCACTGTACATGAGTCTGATGTGGGTATTCAGTGGCGGATCTAGGAAATAAGTTAGGAGGGCCTTATCTAATAATCTTTCATTCCTAGCCTCTCCTTCTCAGCTTGAATATGTGCAAATTTGTAGTGGGGACTTAGGAGGGGCTCCATGGTCCGAGCAGCGGTAGCGGGGCTCGAGCCCACCCCACCCCAGTGCTGGGTATTTTATAGTTGAAGAGAAAGACGACATGGTTTTTTGTCAAGCGTATATTGGGAAAATACTTATTGAGTAGGAGTAAATGTGCTAGCTAAAAGTTTTTTCTTTTCTATTTTTTTTAAAATCCTAGTACTAGTTAGCGTCGTTTTGCTACTCCTTGGCAACAGCTGGATCCTGACACATTTGTGTGCAGCTGGTCATTCAAAACTGATGCACACCGATTAACAGCTAACTGGTTTTCAAGCCTCTCGTGCCTTAACACCTAACGTATTTTGGCGAGTAGCAACTTTTGCCCGAGCAACATGAGGACCACCACTGGTACTCTGAATGGATTGGAGGGCATGCTAGCACCGTACGTTCTTGAGCGACATGTTCTTTCTTAAATTGAGTTCAAATTTTTGGATAATCAAGCCAAAAGCTGGAGCAGTAAAAACGGTTCTGTACGATAGCGAAGCTAAAATTTTAGCAAAATTATAACTTATAAGTATGACACATAGAGTCTAGTATGTGTCATTTTTTCTTCATAAAATATAGTCACGTGGTATCTTATTTTGTAGATAAAATCATAAGAAATATTATAGAGAAAATAAATTACAAATAAGATATGTAAATCAGATATATGGTTAAATAGATATTAGCATCATTTGTAGCTTGACTATTCAAAAATTTCGAACTAGTTCATGAAAGGACAAGTCGTCAATTCCACAGACCTGCAAAGTGCATGATGTCCATGAAATAAAAGAGATGAAAGGACAAGTCGTCAATGAAACCAAACAAAGAAACACATTATTTATTATAACCAATCACCAAGATTTTTCCTGCTTTCCTTTTTACCCTCACCGTTTCCAGGTTATTCTCTCTCCTATTCTTTTTCATTTTTCATCTAATAAGCACTACTAGTATTATTAGCAGACGGCATCGCGCCGTTGAGGACAAGAGCGTTGGTGGATGTCAGCAAAAAGAAGTGCAAACTTATGTCGTCGATACATATCACGAATGATTCAATAAAGCTTTTTAAAAATAGTATTTAGAATCATTTCTTTTTCCGGAGGTGAAAGAACTTTTACAGTCGTCACTGATCTAATCTAATCAAAGCAAGCCACAAAACGAAAAGAGAGAAAAACCGGCAAAGATCATTGGCAGCTTAAAAGAGTCAACTGATCATGAAAACCCCATGAATCTAGACTGCAATGCAAGTATACTAAATACCTGAAGCTAGAAGAAGACAGAGTAGAAGAAACGGAAGAGGGCACAAATCAGCTCCATTTCTGGTTTAAACAGCGGAGAAAGCTAAAGGATAGTAGACATAAACAAGTAGCTACCTGTCAAGTGCAAAGAGAGAAAGCGAGGTGATTCGAATGGAGAAGCAATAATACTCGAAAAGAAGTGGATAGCGAGCTTTTCAATCACCAAATCCAATCAACAAGCACGGAAAATGAAGCTTTGCACCAGCACCACCGCCACAACAACCAGTCACCGTGCTCACCAGAGCACGAGGCCGGGGTTCCGTCGTACAGCGGCATCGCCCCACCATCAGCCGCCACAGCCTCCGCAGCCGCGGCAGCCGCTCGCATCCGCGGCGGTGGAGGCGCACGACGACGCGGCAGCGGAGGCGGACGAGAAGCTGAGCATCTGCACCCCGCCGTGGCCAGGGCTGCACGAGCCCAGCAGGAACGGCGCCGCCGCCTTGGCCGCCTCCACCACGTCCCCGGCGACGACGGACGCTGTAGTCCTGGCCTGCTTGGCCCTACCGCTGCTGCCGCCCCACCCGTGGTCCTCTCCCCCCACCGCATTGCCCCGCCCGTGCTTGAGCAGCCAGCTAGATCCGCCGCTGAGCAGGCCGAGCTCCGAGGCGCCGCCGCCCGTGTCCATCACCACCAAGGTTTTGGGATTCAATTTTGAAAAAAAATCGGTGACCACCGAATTAGATGAAATTTGAAAAATTCGGACCGGTATCTAGTGAAAATTTTAATGAAATTTGAGCAAATTTGAACAAAATTTCTCCAAACAGTCAACCAAGGTCATGGGCATGGAGAGGGTGCATCCGGTGGCGGCGTGCAATGCACATGCGGCAGGGAGGGCAGCATGCAATGACACCGGCACACGCAAAGTGACCACAGCGTCGAGTCGACGTGCCGGCACCGGCGCCAGCGCCGTCGCCACCGTCCTACTTGCTGCTGGCCGTGGTCATGTGAGCAAGTGGGAGCTTCATGAACAAGGAACTCACGCGAAGAAGATGAATGGGAACGGCTGGAGATGGCTGTGGGGGAACATGGGAGGACTGGATGCTGAAGACGAGATCTGCTCACACCTCGACAGAATTGTTGCCGGCGGCCACCAAGGAGAGAGAGTAGGAACAAGTGAAAATTTAGGGTTTCCAAGAGATGTTCAGGCTTTTATACTAGAGGTCAGGATCTCTGGGCTGGTTTGGGCCATGGGCCATATTGAAAATTCAAATGGGGCCGAATTTTTATGGCTGGTTCATTTTTATTTGGAAAAAGTCTACTTTTCCTCCCCCAACTTTCACGAAAGTTCGCTTTTCCTCCCTCAACTCCAAAACCGGGCAAATCACCTCCCTCAACTTTTCAAACCGTGCATTTTACCTCCCTGGAGCGGTTTCGAAGGCGGTTTTGCTACAGTAAACGGTGGTTTTGCTACAGTGAGGCGATTTTGTCTTTTTCTTTTTTTATTTATTTCGGCTGAATCTTTGAAAAATCATATTAAATCACAGAAAAATCATAAAATGAAAAATTCAATTTTTGTTGCACTCCACATGAGTAGATCTACACAGTGAATATATAATATGGTATCCTTTAGTACAAAGTTTTTGCTATGAAGGTTTTGCCTTTTTCTTTTTTATTTATTTCGGCTAAATCTTTGAAAAATCATAGTAAATTACAGAAAAATCATAAAATAGAAAATCTAATTTTGTTGGACTCCACATGAGCATATCTACACAGTGAACATATAATATGGTATGCTTTAGTACAAAATTTTTATTGTAGCTTTAGATCTATGCTTTTCTGTAATTAATTGAAATAATTCATAGCTGCAGCTTCTATAATTATTTTGTTGGACTAAAGCATACCGTATTATATGTTCACTGTGCAGATCTACTCATGTAGAGTCCAAAAAAATAGACTTTCTATTTTATGATTTTTCTGTGATTTACTATGATTTTTCAAAGATTCAACCAAATAAATAAAAAAGAAAAAGACAAAACCTTGGTAGCAAAAATTTTGTACTAAAGCATACCATATTATATATTCACTGTGTAGATATGCTCATGTGGAGTCCAACAAAATTAGATTTTCCATTTTATGATTTTTCTGTAATTTACTATGATTTTTCAAAGATTTAGCCAAAATAAATAAAAAAGAAAAAGGCAAAACCTTCATAGCAAAAACTTTGTACTAAAGGATACCATATTATATGTTCACTGTGTAGATCTACTCATGTGGAGTGCAACAAAATTGGATTTTTGATTTTATGATTTTTCTGTGATTTAATATGATTTTTCAAAGATTCAGCCGAAATAAATAAAAAAAGAAAAAGACAAAACTGCCTCACTGTAGCAAAACCACCGTTTACTGTAGCAAACCGCCTTCGAAACCGCTCCAGGGAGGTAAAATGCACAGTTTGAAAAGTTGAGGGAGGTGATTTGCCCGGTTTTGGAGTTGAGGGAGGAAAAGCGGACTTTCGTGAAAGTTGGGGGAGGAAAAGTAGACTTTTTCCTTTTTATTTCAAGACCAACAGAAATGGATGAATTTTGGTGAAATTCAGCCCATTCGGGGCGAATCCCAGAATTGTGATCACCACCCCGCCCATCAGGTCCATGACACCCCGCCCGCTCGCCGTGCTCGCTCCTCCACGCTAGTGCTGCTCGTGTCCATGGGGCGCGGGATGGGAAGCGATGGAGTGGAGCGGAGGCGGCATTGCTTGAGATCTTGAGTTTTTTTTTTGATAAAGGCTTGAGACCTTGAGTTACCTAGCTAGCTGCTGGCGAGTGTGTGTGCACGGTGCTCGGTTGGTGCACTACCGGAATTCGGTTCTTTGCCGAGTGCCATGTGGTTTGCCGAGTGTTTTTTTTCGGGCACTCGGCAAAGAAGCTCTTTGCCGAGTGTTAAATAAAAAACACTCGGTAAAAAAAAACACTCTACAAAGAAGCTGCTTTGCCGAGTGCAAAAAAAACACTCGGCAAAGACATTCTTTGCCGAGTGCCAAAAAAAACACTCGGCAAAGAAGCTGCTTTGCCGAGTGCCGTCTTTGCCGAGTGTTTTTTTGGCACTCGGCAAGCAGTTTTTCAAAACACATTTTGAAGCCCTAAATGAATTCAAATTAAAAAGTTTTTAACTACAAAGTTTCATAACTTATTAAGATCTATAAAGTTTATTTTGGTCATTTCTTCATTCGACAAAGCGATAGTAACGTTGTTCACAAAATATACACGTCTCTCATATAGTTTTATAAAACTACAAGAGAGATATATAAGATTTGTGAATAATGTTAGAACCACGATCTCAGATGGAAAAAACTTCCTAAATGAAAATTGTAGATCTCGAAAAGTTATGAAACATTGTAGTTGACAACTTTTTAATTTGAAATCATGTTGTCATGCAAAACTGCATCTGAATTTCAAAAATTTAAAATTCGAATTTTTCAAAAGACCTCGGATGGAAAAACAACCAAAATAAACTTTGTAGATCTCGAAAAGTTATGAAACTTTGTAGTTGACAACTTTTTAATTTGAAATCATCTTGTCATACAAAACTACGTTTGAAATTTAAAATTTTAAAATTCGAATTTTTCAAATGACTTCGGATGGAGAAACTTCCTGAATGAAAATTGTAGATCTCGAAAAGTTATGAAACTTTGTAGTTGACAACCTTTTAATTTGAAATCATCTTATCATGCAAAACTACGTTTGAAATTTAAAATTTTAAAATTCGAATTTTTCAAATGACTTCGGATGGAGAAACTTCCTGAATGAAAATTGTAGATCTCGAAAAGTTATGAAACTTTGTAGTTGACAACTTTTTAATTTGAAATCATCTTATCATGCAAAACTACGTTTGAAATTCAAAATTTTAAAATTCGAATTTTTCAAACGACCTCGGATGGAGAAACTTACTAAATGAAAATTGTAGATCTCAAAAAGTTATGAAACTTTGTAGTTGACAACTTTTTAATTTGAATTCGTTTAGGGCCTCAAACAATCAATTTACACTTGATTTGGTATAATATTTGGGGAACCGAAATGGAATATAGACATAAATGAAAGAGAGGTGTAGTGGTAGAGGAGCTCGCGTGTGTGTGAGAGGTCACTGGTTCGATTCTCGCTGGGCGCAAAGTTTCAAAAAATTGCTTTGGCTGGTCACTTGGCAGCAGTTGCCATATAACTGGCCGGTGGGGTCCCTCCTCTAATTAAAAAAACATTTTAAATTTTTTTTCCTATTTTCTTTCAGAATTTTTTGGTTCGGCCTTTGCCGAGTGTCGGGCACTCGGCAAAGGCTTTGCCGAGTGCCCGATAAAAGACACTCGGCAAAGGCCGCTTTACCGACAACTTTTTTGCCGTGTGCTCTTTGCCGAGTGTGGCACTCGGTAAAGCCCTAAATATACTCGGCAAAGGCTTTGCCGAGTGCCCTAGACACTCGGCAAAAGCGGCTGATTCCAGTAGCGGTGCTTGGATTCGCCTGCGTTGGTGTGTGTATATATTGTAGTTACTATAATTAGCACGCAAATGTTCCAGGCGCATGCAACTGTCCTTGTTACGATAATCATTTTAACGAAGTCTACGATCGGAGTCCTATAATTGCGAAGTGCATTGTTTGGAGTCATATAATTGCAATTTTCTCGTACTAGAATATACCTTGCCACAAAAAATAGTAGAAAATATATTCTAGTTACTATAATTAGCACACAAATGTTCCGGGCGCATGCAAATGATCTTGTTACGAGAATTAGCACGGGAATTTACCACAAATTGACGTCAAATGGTTTCTGTTAACTGGTTACTATAACATCTAGATCAATAGTTACAAGAAAATCAAATAGCTTGAGCTGTTAACGAAAATGGAAATGGTGATCAAGTTACTATAAAATATCAATGGAAATTTACTATAATACATTTACTGATCAAGTTACTATAAAATATCAATGGAAATTTACTATAATACATTTACCACAATGGTGAATGGTGATTCGTCGCAAAAAAAATGGTGAATGGTGATCAAGTTGTATGGTTGGTTACGATAATACATTTACCACAATGTTTTGAAATTTACTATAATAAATTTACTAAAAATGTATGATCGGTTTACCACATTGGTATGTCATCTCAGTGGTAACTAAAGCTTGCACCATCTAATTTTTTTTTGCTTTTCTTGCACATTCTCTCTATCTCGCTCTACTCCAACACGTGCATCCTAGTGTCTGACTAGTGATCAAACTAAGATCAATAGGTCATGTCTGTTTGCTACACTGTAAAGTAACCAGATGCTGTTGAGAAGTCTCGTTGCCTGAAATCATAAGAAACATGAACAATCGTAAATAATATGATGCTTTAACGATTCTTCAAAACAAATGATGTTTAAACGAACAGGTATGAATAAGCTGGCTCAAGATTATATTGATGTTTTTAATTTACGTGAACAAAAAATTACGTTTAGACAATCCAAAATGGAGCTTCTCTATAAACTAAAAACGAAATATGATGAGCTAAATCACATGTTTGAAATGCATGTCATGGCAGTAAACATCATATCTGAAACAAAATTGTTTTGTTCAAATAAAAAAGATCAAAACAAAATAAGTTTATTATAGGATTGTTCATTCGGAGCGACTCACCAGACAAACGAAAATGCATTCATGGGACAATGCTAGAAGGAAAATCGAAATATAGTGAAACCATATATATATTCTAAAGGAATACTCTGTGCTAATCCGATGGGACTTACCTCGGTTGCCTCCTTCTGCTGACTGCTGACCCATACGGGGATGGCGGAAACCGCAACGCCATACTCAACGATGGACCGATGGAATAAGCGCCGCCTGGTGGCCCAGGGCCCACCTCCGAGGCTGTCCGGGGAGCCGGCCAAGGACGACGGGCTCCGGCGGCGCCGAGATGGGGTAAGTCTCCTCAACGAGACTGCCGACTACGTGCGCTGCCTCTGCGGTCGCAGCTGCAGCTCATGCAGAGCCTCGTCGAGCACTTCTCCGCCCACTGGACGGAAGGATGGCCATGGACCCGCCGCTGCCGTCAGAGGGGTCACCGGATCCGGGTAAGGTGATGGCGCAGGTTGCCGTCGCTGGTGGTGTCGTCGGCTCGTTGCTACCGCCGCCGGTACGGGAGCTGTCGTGGCTGCGGCACCATCCGGGTGGTGTGGGAGGCTGGGAGCCGTCGGGGATGGAGCGCTGCTCGTCGTGCGCGTGAGGGCGGGGGCCGCCATCACCAGTTGGTGATCAGTGCCGCGCCGGTGGTGAAGGAGACCCACGCCCCCACGGGGACGCCGCTGCCGGGAGGTGGGAAGGGACGCCGCCGGTGCTTGGATTGGAGAGGACTCACGCTGCCACCACCCACCACCGGGAGGATCCACTGGGAGGAGCTGCCGTGCGGTGCACTTTCGTCAGATCGATCGACATGCATGCGAAGGAGCGAAGGGTGTTCTTGTGGCCGCATTCTTGGGCGGAGAAACAAGCAGGTGTCCTTGCGGTCGGTGGAAGGAAGGGGGAAAATCAGTGGGATCGAGGGTGTTCACTTCCCATGCAAACTCAAAATATTTTCTCTTCCACTCATCACATCAAATATTTAAACACATGCTTGAAGTATTAAATATAGGTAAAAAAACTAATTGCTAAGTTTGTCTAGTTTTTACGAGACGAATCTTTTGAGCCTAATTACCTCATGGTTGGATAATATTTATCAAATAAAAACAAAAGGTGCTACGGTAACTTTTTCACCCACTTACACACTCTGAATCAATCAATGCATGCATGCGTCATTAGTCCGGAGGGGACCAGCAAGCCAAAGCCACGCGCAATGAATTGACGCCGCTTGGGTGACCATGGTGCACGCTAGTGATGCTCGGGCTCGCCAGTTTTGGTCCGGCTACAGAATAAAGGCCGGTTTAGATGCAAAATTTTTTGCAAAACAGCATGTAGCTTTTTTCGTTGTTATTTGGCAAATATTGTCCAATCATGGTCTAATTAGGCTTAAAAGATTCGTCTCGTCCATTTCGTCTAAACTGTGTAATTAGTTTTATTTTTTATCTATATTTAATGCTTCATACATGTGTCCAAAGATTCGATGTGACGGGGAATCTGAAAAATTTTGCAAAATTTTCTGGGAACTAAACAGGGCCTAAGTTTCTTACAGGTTTCTTACAGTGGTAAAGAAAGGCATAAAAACATATTTTAGTATGCGCAGAAATCTTACAGCGACAAGAAAGTCATAGAAACATGTTTTAGCATGTGTAAAAATCTATTTACAAAAACTAATGTCAGTTACATTAATACAAAAATCATAACAACATAGTATACAAATCTAACTTGTTAAGCATACAAACTTATTTGTGAAACAAATATCATCTACATTGATTAAATCACGGACCATTCAAGTCCTGCAAGTATATCAAACTTCTCTACTCATCTTAGACCGGCAAAAGGAAAACCCTATGGTAATACCTTTGCCTTGCGCTCTTAGATCCTTCTCTTTCACTTGATCATCATGTCCTTCATTTTATGTGCATCTCCACCATGATCATCATTTCATGTCCATGCACCATCTCTTTGTGATCTTGTGGCCACCACTCCTTACCACATACACCTTCATCACATGTGTTGCTTATGCCTAACTCAAAACACTTAACACATGTCATTAGCAACTTGGTGTCATTAATTACCAAAACCAAATTTGGGCTTTCAATCTCCCCCTTTTTGGTAATTGATGACAACCATCACAAAGATATGAAATGAAATCAATTTTCAATTTCGATAGTATTAGCTCCCCCTACATATGTGCTTCCATGAGTTTGGTTCAATTATGCACATATGTATGGATTTGAATTTTGGGAGAGTTACTACTATCAAATTGATGCTAAGGTATATAGAATGGACCTTTGAAGCGTGATACCAATCGGAGTTGCCTTTATATACCATCCTTAGCATCGATGTAGCTAGACACCACTTGTAATATATCACTTGTAAAGATCACAAACACTAAAATACCCCGTGAGATCAACATTATAAGCAAAGGTGTCTAGATACCGCTTGTAAAGCTATTCTCAACAAATCATCATTCAAGTTCTATTTCTATCAACCACCATTCAACCATGAATATGAATTTAAGCTTTGCAATGCAACAATTCATCATGTTAATGCACATACAAATGCAACAAATAATTCATGAGCTTGCTCCCCCTACTTATGTGCTTAAATTTAATTTCTCTCCTCCTCACTATATCTTTTCTCTCCCCCTTATTATATCTTTCTCCCTCTTTGTGACTTTTCTATCTTTGTGCTTTCTCTCCCCCTTTTTATATCTTTCTTGCTCTTTGCAATATCTTTGTGACTTTTCTCTCCCCCTTTGTCAACAATCACCAAAAAGGTGCCAATTTTAGTGAGAGATAAGTCAATCAATTATGAGGGAGTCTAAAATATGGTTCAACCTAGATCACTTGCTTAGAATATGTAATTCGGTTTGATCCAAGGACAAGCTTTTTCACACCTCATAAAGTATAAGGGTTATCTTGACCATGTTGAATTACACATCATGAGTTCATTTTCTAGATTCAACACTAGGTTTGCAAGCTCATAAACATGTCATATGCTACCACTAGATCAAATAAACATAGAAGCAATAGTGGTACCATATATACATCAAAATTATTTGATTTTCATGAATGAGCCTATTTGTCATGCAAATATGTCTATATGTTCTAAACATGTCCTTAGCAAAGTATGAATGTTATGCCAAATAACTTTACCTTGCTATGTTGGAGGAGAGGCATGTCATATAAGGATGTGGGGGGTGCTCTCATTTCAAGTTGGAGAAGTCAAGTATGTTCAATTCATTCTTCAACTTGTAAAATCTTTTCTCATCAAGTGGCTTTATTAATATGTCGGCTAATTGATCTTCGGTGCCAATGCTCTCAATGTTAATATCACCCTTTTGTTGATTGTCTCTTATGAAGTGATGCCTTATGTCAATGTGCTTGGTTCTTGAATGTTGAACCAGATTTTGTGTCATCTTGATAGCACTTTCATTGTCACAAAACAATGACACATTCTTGAATTTGATTCCAAAATCATTCAAGGTGGCATTCATCCAAAGCAATTGTGCACAACAACTACCGGCACTAATGTATTCGGCCTCGGCGGTAGATAGTGCAACACTATTTTATTTCTTTGATGACCATGAAACAAGAGACCTTCCAAGCAATTGACAAGTGCCACTTGTGCTCATTCTATCAATCTTGCAACCACCATAGTCGGAGTCCGAATATCCAATCAACTCAAAATTAGACCCCTTGGGATACCATAATCCAACATCATGAGTGCCCTTAAGATATCTCAATATCCTCTTAGTTGCTTTCAAGTGACTTTCTCTAGGTGAAGCTTGATATCTTGCACACTTGCACACATTAAACATCACATCCGGCCTAGAAGCGGTGACATAGTGCAAACTTCCAATCATAGATCGGTATTGCTTTTGATCTACCATGTTTCCACTATCATCAATACCCAATTGATCATTAGTGCCCATTGGAGTACTCATTGGCTTAGCATCTTGCAATCCAAACTTCTTGATCATGTCCTTGATGTACTTGCCTTGACTTACAAAAGTGCCATTCTTCATTTGTTTGATTTGAAGTCCAAGGAAGTAACTAAGCTCTCCAATCATAGACATTTTAAACTCATTTGCCATCATATTTCCAAACTCTTCACAAAAGTCTTGGTTAGTTGATCCAAAGATAATGTCATCCACATAGATTTGCAACACAAACAAGTCATTTCCAAGCTTCTTGGTGAAGAGAGTGGTGTCAACCTTTCCCATCTTGAACCCTTTAGAGAGGAGAAAGTCCCTCAACCTCTCCAAAGTCAAGACCCTCAACTTGAGTGTATCCTTGTGCTACTAATCTTGCTTTGTTTCTCACAACCATGCCATCTTGATCTTGCTTGTTTCTAAAGACCCACTTGGTACCAATCACATTGTATTTCTTTGGCCTTTCAACAAGTTCCCAAACTTGATTTCTAGTGAAGTTGTTTAGCTCTTCATGCATGGCATTTACCCAATCGGAATCCTTCAATGCATCTTCGATCTTCTTTGGTTCTTCTAATGAGACAAAAGAGTAATGCTCACAAAAGGATGCTAGTCTTGATCTACTTTGAACACCACTTTGAATTCCACCAATGATTTGGTCCAATGGATGATCTCTTGCAATGCTAGTAGGTTGGAGTATTGGGAGTTGATTGCTTCCACTTGTTTGACCTTGAACTTGAGCTTCATCATGAGAACCACTAGAGCTTGCTTGATTTGTATCAATTTGCACACTTTGGTTGATCCCATGAATATCATCATCATTAACTTTCATCGTCCTTATATCACCAATGTCTATGTTCTTCATTGCATTTGACAATTGATCTCCTCTCACATCATCAAGGTTTTGAGCTTCAATTTGAGATCCTTGAGTTTCATCAAACTCAACATCATGAACTTCTTCCAAGGTTCCATTTGTGAGATTCCAAACTCTATATGCTTTGCTTGTGGTAGAATAACCAAGTAAGAACCATTCATCACATTTCTTTTCAAACTTGCTCAATCTAGTGCCTTTCTTGAGAATATAGCATTTGCAACCAAACACTCTAAAGTATGCAATGTTGGGCTTTCTTCCATTCAATAGCTCATATGGTGTCTTCCCAAGATTCCCATGGCAATATAGACGGTTGCTACAATAGCAAGCCATGTTGATGGCTTCACTCCAAAATGAATGACTCATATTGTATTCACTAAGCATTGATCTAGCCATGTCAATCAAGGTTCTATTTTTCCTTTCAACTACACCATTTGATTGAGGAGTGTATGTTGGTGAGAATTGATGTCTAATACCAAAATCATCACACAAATCTTCAATTCGTGTGTTCTTGAACTCACTACCATTGTCACTTCTAATCTTCTTGATGGTAGTCTCAAATTCATTTTGCACTCTCTTGACAAAAGACTTGAATAGATCATAAACATCACTCTTGTCATAGAGAAAGAACACCCAAGTGTATCTAGTGTAGTCATCAACAATCACAAAACCATACTTGTTGCCATCAATGCTAGTGTATGTTGTTGGCCCAAACAAGTCCATGTGCAATAGCTCAAATGCCTTTGATGTGCTCATTTCACTTTTACTAGGATGTGTATTTCCAACTTGTTTGCCAGCTTGACAAGCACTACATAATTTATCCTTTTCAAAAGTGACATCTTTCAAGCCTCTAACTAAGTCATGCCTCAAAAGTTTGTTCAATTGTTTCATTCCAACATGACCAAGCCTTCTATGCCACAACCATCCCATACTAGATTTGCTAAGCAATCATGATGTCAATTGTGTCTCACTATCATTGAAGTCAACCAAGTATAAGCTACCATGTCTAAATCCTTTGAATATCAAGTTTGATCCATCAACACTTATGACTTCAACATCATCACTACCAAATATGCACTTGAAGCCAAGATCACAAAGTTGTGCCACCGATAAAAGATTGAAATCCAAGCTCTCAACTAGCAACACATTAGATATGCTCATGTCATTTGAGATAGCAATTTTACCAAGCCCCTTGACTTTGCCTTTCTTGTTGTTGCCAAAAGTGATAGCATCAAAACCACCATTTTGACTTGTATCAATTGAATTGAACATACAAGAGTCTCTGGTCATATGTTGAGTGCACCCACTATCAAGCACCCAATGCCTTCCTCCGGCTTTGTAATTGACCTACAAGACAAGATCAATTCTTTTTAGGTACCCAAACTTGTTTGGGTCCTCCAAGGTTAGAGACTAAGCTCTTTGGTACCCAAATGACTTTCTTCTTTGAGCCCATCCACGGTGCACCAATGAACTTAGCATGAACACCATTTATACCCTTGGTAAGCATATAGAAAGAATCAAACTTAATTGAGGATACATTAGCATTTGATTTCTTGTTCATGTAATGTTGCTCTATGTGACCAACTTGCTTGCAACTTTTACAATAGCTACCATTGTTCTTCACAAAAGGAGTCTTATGAGGAGCAAAAGCGGCCTTGCCTTTCTTGGGGTTATAGCCCAATCCCTCTTTGTAGAGAGAAGCTCTTTGGCTACCCAAGCACATAAGCAAGCGGTCCTCACCACCATAAGCCTTAGCTAATGTGTGATTGAGCTCTTTTACCTCCTTGAGATTTTCATTCTCAACTATAAGTGTGGAGTCACAAGTGAAACCATCACTACTAGATGAGGATGATGTAGATGAGCTACATGAAGGGTTAGTGGGAGCAACAATAATAGGCTTATGACAAGATTCATCAATTATATCACATGATATGCCTATGTTGCAAGTTTTAGCTTTCTCAAAATTAGTTGGCATGTTTTCACATTTTTCAACTAGAGAGGAATGAGCTTCTTCAAGCTTGGTGTGAGACTTTTGAAGCTTCTTATGGTCTACCTTTAGATTCTCATAAGATGCCCTAAGCTCATCAAGTTCTTGCATAAGATTTTTCTTTTCTTTAAGCAAGCCCTTGCACTCCTTTCTAGATTCTTTAAAATGTTGAGTGCAATCTTCTAGCATAGTGATTAGTTTATCTTTAGTGAATTCTTCTTCATCACTATCACTATCACTAGCATTATCATGATTACTCTCATCGTCGGATGATACCTTAGCGGCCTTAGCCATGAAGCATGATGGAGTGTCGAAGAGGAAGACCTTCTCTTGGATGGCAATGCTAGCATGTCCCTTCTTGCTCTTGTTGTCATCCTCATCATCACTTGAGGAATCATCACTATCCCATGTAGCAACATGAGAATCATTCTTCTTCTTATAAGAGCTTTCCTTCTTCTCTAGCTTCTTCTTTTGCTTCTTCCTTTCTTTCTTGATAGCATCTTTATCATCACTATCATAAGGACATTTTGCAATGAGATGGTCCTTGCTATGGCGTCTAAAGCATCTCATGGTATGCTCATTCTTCTTAGATGAGTTCTTCCTCCTTCTTACACGAAAGTCTTTCTTCTTCATGAATTTTCCAAATTGCTTGACAAAGAGAGCCATCTTCTCATCAATGTCATCACTATCACAAGAGCTTGAGTCTTCATCACTTGATGATTCAATCTTAGATTTGCCCTTGGATGTGGTGGCTTTGAATGCCACACTCTTCTTCTTTTCATCATCTTTCTTCTCATTTTCTTTCTTCTTCTTCTTGACCAACTCATCCTTCTCATCATCTTCTCTATATGAATCATCGGTCATCACTTCTTGGAATATTTGTTGAGGAGTTGAATCCTTCAATGTAGTCCTTACTAGCACGGTGATCAATGTATCAAATCTCTTGGGTAGACTTCTCAAGAACTTCATAGAGAATTGATTGTCCTTGACCTCTTCACCAAGTGCCTTAAGCTCATTGACAATGACTTGCAACCTATGAAACATCTCTGGTACACTCTCATCATCTTGCATCTTGAAGCTTGAAAATTTTTCTTGCAAGATATATGCTTTAGCGGTCTTTGTGCCTTCGGTGCCCTCAAATGTTTCTTCTAGCTTGACCCAAGCATCATGAGCAATCTCTATGTTCTTTACTTGCTCAAATGTCTTGTCATCTAATGCCTCATGAAGAGCACTAATGGCAATGTCATTGCATTGGAGCTTCTTCTCTTCCACCGGTGTAGGTGCTTTCGGATTAGCAACCTCAAATTTTGTTTCGGTGACCTTCCACACTTCTCTATTGATTGACTTTAGGTGTGCGGTCATCTTAACCTTCCAATATGCATAATTTGTGCCATCAAAGTGAGGTGCCTTCTTGGTGTTGTTGATGTGCAAGCTTAATTGAGCCATTTCTTTTTCACCGTAGGTTGTTAAGCCTCAAATAAACGGTGTCTCGGCTCTGATACCACTTGTAAGGTCCAAATAGGCTAGAGGGGGGTGAATAGCCTAATTAAAACTTCTACAAGAATTACTTAACCACACGTTAGTACGAAAGGTGGCGAAGCAAAAGCACTAGCTCTAACTATTTAAGCAAGCCACCTACACAAGTCTATAACAAAGCTATTCACTAAACACAACAACAACTACAAGCTAGAAACAAGAAGTAATACGAGAGAAGAGCTTTGAGTGATTATACCGCCGTGAAGAGATGAGAAGTACCAATCAATCAATCACATAAGAGAAGTCCTCGGGAAGAGAATGACACAAGAATTTATCCCGAGGTTTACTTGCTTTCCGGTAAGCTACTCCCCGTTGTGGCGATACACCCACTTGTCGATTCGCGAGCTAATCGACTATCAAGAGTCGAGCCCTCGGCGGGCGCCGCGTAATCACACACAAGATGGGGATCCTCCAAGTCACGAGCTCCACTAGAGTATCCAATTCGCGAACTCCTGCGGGGAAGGATCAAGAACCCCTTACAACACTTGGTGAAGGCTCCAACAATCTCCAATTGCGAGCTCAATCAACTCCGCTGCTCCAAGCCGTCTACCGTGTCGGGAAACATGGAAGAGTAACAAGAAATCCACAGCAACTCGAAGATCAAGTGCCTCTAGAATGTAACTCTCAAGCAATGCACTTGAATCTCACTCAATCTCACTCAAGATGTGCAACTATGCAAAGAGATGAGTGGAGGGGTTGTTCTCTAGCTCAAAGTATGTCTCTAGTTCTCAAAATGTGCAAGAGTTACCCTCAAACCCCGGCCAACGTCTATTTATAACGAAGGGGTACGCAGCTAGCCGTTACCGGACGACATAGTTCAAATCGGGATGACCGGACACTCCGGTCAGGGTGACCGGACGCGTCCGATCACTATAGGACAAGCGTGAACAGTGCGCATCAGAAGTTACCGTTGCTATGACCGGACGTGCCCTAGCGTATGACCGGACGCGCTGGTCAACTGACCGAACGCGCCGATCGCTCAGTACCGCGAGCCCGCGAAGCAACGACCGGACGCGCCCTAGCGAATGACCGGACGCGACAGTGCCAGCGTCCGGTTTGAGTCCAGTAAGCTCCCTTAATGACCGGACACGTCCGATCGTACGTGACCGGACGCTCCTCGCGTCCGATCACCACTTCGCTGCTCTCTGCCCCTCTGGACGCCTGACCGGACGCGCTGGTCCCGTGAAGGACCGGACGCGCCGGTCGCGTGCTCTGCTTCTGCGCACAGGTGAACTGATCGGACGCGCTGGTCAAGCTAGACCAGCGTTCGGTCACTCACCCTAGGCACGCTGACCGAATGAACTGACCAGACGCGCTGGTCAAGCCGTGACCGCGTCCGGTGCAGCGTCCGGTCACCATAGTGACCTCCGCTCGCCTCCGTTTCTTTTCTGACTTTTGGCGCAGTAGAAAATAGGCGTTTCACTTCCCCAAAAAGCGCCGAATCCCGCCTCGCAAGCTCAGCGAGAGGGAGAGAGGAACCCAAACCCCTCTCTACCGCTCAAACTCCACCGCCTTCGCAAATGTGCTAACACCACCAAGTGTACACCACCATGTGCATGTGTGTTAGCATTTCACAATCATTTCTCAAGGCATTATATTAGCTCTTTTACTAGATCCTAATGCATATGCTCAAGACAATGATCTAGTGGCACTTGATTCCCGAGCTAACCGTGATTGCCTCTCTTGATAGTCGGCTATGTATCCTAAACCCGGTCAATCACTTCTCTACTCATCTTAGACCAGCAAAAAGAAAACCCTATGGTAATACCTTTGACTTGCGCTCTTAGATCCTTCTCTTTCACTTGATCATCATGTCCTTCATTTTATGTGCATCTCCACCATGATCATCATTTCATGTCCATGCACCATCTCTTTGTGATCTTGTGGCCACCACTCCTTGCCACATACACCTTCATCACATGTGTTGCTTATGCCTAACTCAAAACACTTAACACATGGCATTAGCAACTTGGTGTCATTAATTACCAAAACCAAACTTGGGCTTTCAGAAGTCCAGGAGTTAGTGTAGCAGCTTGTGAAATCCTCCTTCACCAAGAGGTCGCTTGTAAATTGTGGTTGCCTATATATAATGCCAAGAGCATAAGGGCAAGGGGCTCTCTCTCTCTCTCTCCCACTTTTATTTTGCAAACCCTAGTGAGTTCTCTCCCTCGGCCTTTGTCCGGGGACCTTCACCCCGGGCCTTCATTCGGGGGACCTTGTACCCGGAACCTCCATCAAAGGACCTCGTCCAACCAGCCTACGTCCAAGGACCTCTGCACGAGACCTTTATGACCCCCGCATGAAATCTTCACCATGCGGCCCTCTCCAACTAGCCTCCACCAAGAGCCTTCTACCCTTGACCATGTTCGGGACCCTTGTCCCAATATTGGCACCCACCGTGCTCGACACTAATTCTACTACAAATTTTTTAACGGTGGTGGGCGTTTTTGATTTACCGTGGTGGGCATTCCAACCGCTACGGATCAAAGGTCGCGGTTAATCGTGGCATTAACCGTGGCGGTTGGCCAACTGCCATGGTTAATGATATTAACCGTGGCGGTCATTTTAGGGCAACCGCCACAGTTAATACATATTAACAGTGGCGACTGCTTTAACTTGTCCGCCTCCTTTAAATGATTAACTATGGTGGTTGTGATATGACCACGACAACCAACAACATGTTACAACCTCCAAGTCAAGTTATACCATCACCAGTCCAAGTCTTTGATGGACCAATTACACGTAGTCGAGCCAAGAAGCTACAACAAGAGGTGCACGCGCTACTTTCTGAAAATCATTTTAATGTTAATGAGAATTATATACTGCCTAAGTCGTGCACATTGCTATTGCTTAGGTGCACCACGGAGGATGACAAGAAGACACCAAGGGTGAACCAAAGAGGAGGATCACGTTCGAGCCAGTCCCGTGTGACAGAACCATCAGAAAGAATCAGTCACAACGTTTTGCTCGCAAAAGCTATGAAGGCCCATGAGGACTTGTTGGAAAGCTTATCAAGTCTAGTTTCAAGCCCAAGTTCTCTCACTTGATTTGGATTCTCCAATGTTGAGATTCGACTGATTTAGTACAGACTGGTCAGCTAGTCAGCAGTCAGCCTGATGTCCAAGTTCCCATGCAAAACTATACCAATCTACAATATTTCGTGGTACATGCTGCACATGGTGTGAAAGGTTATCAAGTTAACTTTCCAACCCAACAAACCGCATGTTATTTGGAGTTTCCAAGATAGAGTTATTGCCAAAACACTGAAGACTGCGCTGAAGACCAGCAGCCACGCGAAAACTCTCCAGGAAGGCATCTCGAGGAGGCCCGTTCACATAGTGCGTCTTATATTTTTCTTTTCGAGTTTCCACCTATCTAGCAGGGCTGTTGCTAGTATAAATACATCATAGACTCATTGCAATCTCAGACTTTTTGATAATGGAATATAAACCCCCCTTTTGTTCAGCTGTGTGCTAACAAATATTGAGAGAGATCTCTACCCCTTTGCTCTTGTGATTTCCTTTGCGGGATTTACAGAAGCGGCGGCTTCATCCGCTCCCAATTGGTGCTCCTACTCCCTTTGAGGTTTCCTCGATTGATTGTAGGCTGTGTTGGTTGGTTCTTTGAGAGTGTGGTTGGGTGAATCCTCGATTCAGGTTGCCGGTTAAAGACGGTGGTTGGCTTCGAGTTTTATTTGCTAGGTTGCACTAGTTATCGCTGCCTGCAGCAAGTTATCCGGCTGTTCTTCAGCTAGTTATCGGTGATCATCCTACGTCGTGAAGATCAGGACCCCCTAAGCGTATCATCTGGTATCAAAGCTTTCGTTACCACGGTAGGATTTCTTTCCCTTAGCTACTTATATATTTTGTTTCGTCCTATCCACCAAAAAGCCTAAAAAATACATTACTTTAGCCCTTTGTTTCAATCTGTTATTTTAGTGAGTTTTGTTAAGTTTCAGTTCATTAGAGTCTTTGTTTTAGTTGCTGATCATTATCCTTTGCGTGTCCTTTGAGCCTCTTTATATATCTGAAAATCCCTACAAAAAAAATCTGAAAACTCATATCATGTCCTTCGCGTAAACTTTGATCCTATTATAGCTACCGGTTGTGTTTTGTTCTTATCTTAATTGTGCAAGTGTCTTAATCTGGTCTTTGTGTTTAGTTATAAAAAAAAGTGTGTCAAAAAAAAGATAAGAAAGAAAAATAAAAAAAAAGAATAGAGAAAAACTGAGAAAGAAAGGTTGAAAGATCAGTAGGTTTATGTGCACAAGTGCTGAAAGTTTTCATATCAAGTAGTGCAACCAGTGTGCTATCCTTGTTTAGGTGCAAAATTTTGGTTGGGTTTGATTGCAACACTTGTATCCCAATCATACTCCTTGTTTGCATCAAATCTGAAATTTCCTTGCGTGTGTGTGTGATCGATTTACATCTCATTCATATTCTGTGATCAGCACTAGGCAGAGAACTTCTAGTTTGGATTGTTACTTAATATTACAATAACTAGAATTTAGATTGCATTCCTTGTTTTATTCTCCACCAAGCTCCACATACAAACCACCGTAATCTGTACTCTCTAGTCTTGTATTTGCCTCGCCATCACTTTCAGTTACCACCACACATTTGTTTCTCTGTAATCCGCGGCAGGGAATTCATAAGAGCTTTGGTTGGTAAGAGAGGTGAGGTTGTGAGAGTTCTACATATTTTCCTATACCACATATAAGCTTGCTATTTTGCATATGCAATAACCATGACAGGCCGAAGATATACCAATCTTCCATTCTATGGAAGTAATGATCCGGAGGAATTTCTCGTTTGGGCAGAAGAAATGGAGATTGAACTTGAGGTTCAAGATTTTTCAGAAGCCAAGGAGATATCACGAGTTGTGCTTGAATTTGAAGATTATGCTCATGATTGGTGGAAACAATATCCACATAAGCATCTCATCAAGAATTGGGAAGATTTGAAGAAGGCCATGAGAAAAGAATTTGTTCCAAGGGAATATCGGCTGATTTTGCTTCGTCGTTTGCAGCGTGTGAAGCAAGGTAGTAAATCTGTCCAAGCATATTATGATAAGCTGAATTCTTCCTTGCATCGTGCAAATGTTGTTGATGACATGAATGCAATGGAATATTTTGAGAGATGTCTTAATGGTAACATTGCTGCTGCACTTGAGGGCAAATATTTTAGAAGTATGCAAGATCTTCTAAGTTGTGCAATTAGAGAGGAAAAGAAAGTTATGAAGGTGCAGCAAGGCAAGGTCACCCAGAACATTAGTTTGTGCCAAGATAAAAGTGCTAAGTTGCAGCCCATTATGTCCTCCATTGTTGGAAAAAAGCAATCATCAAGTCCATGCAAGAAGAGAGGACATGTTGTCCCAAAAGTTTCTTTAGTTGATTCTAGTACCAAGAGAAGTGAACATCAACAAATCAACTCCAAGAAGAACTTTGTTGTGCAGCAAGAAGAAGGCTCTATGTCCCAAATTGATATGGAAAATGGTGAGGTGTGTGACATTACAATGGATCATAGTGTTACACCATCTCTTGATGTTGTTGCTATCCCAAAGTGCCATTTACAATCTGAGGTTGATGAGAATCAAGTTACAAATGTTCCCATCAATGTTTGTCTTAGTTTTGAGCAAGATCAAGAAGAAAATTCAGCTGCACATGACACACAAAGTGAGGTAGCAGAAGCCACTATGCAAGTTGTGGAAGATCATCAGTTGAGTTGTGAAACTAGAGAAGGTACTTCTCTGATCGAGGCTGATCCTTTGTGTGTTGAGTTGAGGGAACATGCTACAGTTCCACGCCATGGAAATCTAAAAAATTTTCATCAAGAAGCACTACCACCATGTCTGAACACAAGTGCTGCAGATCTTAAAAGTTCTAAGCCTTGTTCTAGTGCTAAAAGTGGAGAAGTTATATGCTCCAAATCTGTCCAGAAATTTTCTATGTCATCTGATGAAAATTCAGTACCCAATTATGACCAAGAGGTTGACAACACTCTGATTTTTGAAGGTGAATCTAATCTGAATTTGAAGGCCAATCAATGTTTCAGTTTGAGAGCTGAATGTGAGCACAAAGATGATGCTATTGTGCCGTCTATTGCTAGTAATAAATATGTCCAAGATGAAGTTCATCATGATCTAATGGATCTGAAGTTTCAAACCAACATGGTTCCAAGCACAAATGTGGTGTCAAGATGTGTTGTACCATCAGCTGCATTATGTGATGAATTATTGGACAGTGGTGCTGAAATTTTGTGCTCCCCCATGTCACAGAGTGTTGAGATTATTGAAGGAAAGATTAGTGCACATGATTCCACTTATACTAATGCCAGTCCAGCATCTTTGGAGGAGGTCAAAGATGATTATTTGGTTGCATCTATTGCTATTCCAATGCCACAGAAAGTTTAGATTGAAGGCAATATTAGTGGAGATGAATCCACATTAGCAATTGAGAGATCATCATTGTTTGAAGAGGATAGACCTGATGGTGTTGCTGCCACCATTACTGCCCCAATGGCAATCGATTACGTCATGAATGATGGAAGATATTCATATGTTGCTCTAGAAGACATTGAAGATATTATGCATCAAATCCCTTGTGAGAATGAGTGCCACATAGCCAAATTGAGTGAGAGTGAAAACAAAAGTGAGTTGTGTGATTCCACCAAATGTGAGATTGAGAGTATCCACAGTATGAGTGTGAGGGATACACCACACAGAAAGAGAGAGCTTTATTGCAAGGCATGCACGGATGATTTTAACACTAACCCACTAATGTCTACTCTTAGTGTTGTTTCTCCTAACATGCAGGTCTATAAAGAAGATTCGGTGGAGATGGCTGCTCAAAAGACCCCCAAACTTGGCCAGAGAAATGCGAGGGTTGCCATTATTGAGAACCAACTCTATGCTGTGCAAAACCTGAACCATGACAAGGAAAAAGGTAAAAGTTCAGAGATACAATGCATCATTCATGCACCATCACAAAATCTGAAAGGTAATGCAAACAATTTAGAACTGAATCTGCAACATATATTGACCAGTAATTGTGATGACAAATTTGCTTCAACTAAAATTGAGTATACACGAAATCTTTATGCTGATTTGATTGATCCACATGTTGATACAAGTGCTGAAATTTGGAAAGTTGACAAACATTGTTCAATCATGCATGACCATTGCTATACTTTGACTGAAATATATGATAATTTACATGTCGATAATGTGGGCCGTGTGAAATTGATTAGTCATGCTGAATTCTTTAGAAGAATATCTCCTGCTGAATGTATGTTCTATGTCAAGCTTGATGAATTTGTTAATATTAATAAAATGGTTGAAAGTGTTCTTGATATATCATCTATGAAATCTTTGAATAGTGCCTACAGCTGCAAGTTTACATTTAACATCATTGGACACTACATTATAAATAAATTTTATGTTTGTGCTCTTTGCATAACATGTCACAACATTGCTGAATTGAAGTTGAATAAAATGAGTTGTACATCTTGTGAACCATACTTTTCTTTATTTGAGATAAAAAGGTTGTTTAGAGCTTGTTGTTCAGAACAATCAGTGTTATTTTCTTGTTCATATTCTTCACTGAAACAAAGAAATCTTGTGCAAATGTGTTTGGTTCATTCACCCAAAGTCTTTCTATATACATGTGGAACCATTGAGTATGAAAGGTACATTACTAAACCTTTGCATGAGTTGAGCATCAAGAATTATTGGAATACCAGACATGCTTCGTTCACATCTGTTGAAATGTTTGATTTTGCAAAGATAAAACATGATAACCTGAATCAAATGAGTGGTTTAAAAGAAATTTTTGTGCCTCCATTTTCAAAGTTAATTTCAGGTTCACAAAATCTGAGAAACTATTCATCTCATCGAAAAGGAAATAATGTGCATATGAATTATAAAGAAGATAATGAACAATCTTCAACAAGTAATCATAGCAATTGGCATATGCATCCACTCTCTATTTTCTTTAGACTGTTTTTAGGAGAGCAAAAGCAGAGGACAAGTTTTTTTGAAGAGAGGAAGGATGATAGGATCATACCAAGGACATCAACATTCACTCTTAATTCTAAGGATCCATTCAAGGTGAAAGCTAAACTTGATTCTAAATCCTTTTGGTTTCCACCTATAAGACTACTACTTGGTTTATATGATTACAGATTCAAACACATTGCTGTGATGGAAGAAGGAGATTGCAATAGAAACATAGCATCTACCCCTGTTGGCCTAGCACAATTTTTGGACTTCGATGGATTAGAGTCGAGGACGACTCTTTTTCAAGGGGGGGAGGATGATATGACCACGACAACCAACAACATGTTACAACCCCCAAGTCAAGTTATACCATCACCAGTCCAAGTCTTTGATGGACCAATTACACGTAGTCGAGCCAAGAAGCTACAACAAGAGGTGCACGCGCTACTTTCTGAAAATCATTTTAATGTTAATGAGAATTATATACTGCCTAAGTCGTGCACATTGCTATTGCTTAGGTGCACCACGGAGGATGACAAGAAGACACCAAGGGTGAACCAAAGAGGAGGATCACGTTCGAGCCAGTCCCGTGTGACAGAACCATCAGAAAGAATTAGTCACAATGTTTTTCTCGCAAAAGCTATGAAGGCCCACGAGGACTTGTTGGAAAGCTTATCAAGTCTAGTTTCAAGCCCAAGTTCTCTCACTTGATTTGGATTCTCCAATGTTGAGATTTGACTGATTTAGTACAGACTGGTCAGCTAGTCAGCAGTTAGCCTGATGTCCAAGTTCCCATGCAAAACTATACCAATCTACAATATTTCGTGGTACATGCTGCACATGGTGTGAAAGGTTATCAAGTTAACTTTCCAACCCAACAAACCGCATGTCATTTGGAGTTTCCAAGATAGAGTTATTGCCAAAACACTGAAGACTGCGCTGAAGACCAGCAGCCACGCGAAAACTCTCCAGGAAGGCATCTCGAGGAGGCCCGTTCACATAATGCGTCTTATATTTTTCTTTTCGAGTTTCCACCTATCTAGCAGGGTTGTTGCTAGTATAAATACATCCTAGACTCATTGCAATCTCAGACTTTTTGATAATGGAATATAAACCCCCCTTTTGTTCAGCTGTGTGCTAACAAATATTGAGAGAGATCTCTACCCCTTTGCTCTTGTGATTTCCTTTGCGGGATTTACAGAAGCGGCGGCTTCATCCGCTCCCAATTGGTGCTCCTACTCCCTTTGAGGTTTCCTCGATTGATTGTAGGCTGTGTTGGTTGGTTCTTTGAGAGTGTGGTTGGGCGAATCCTCGATTCAGGTTGCCGGTTAAAGACGGTGGTTGGCTTCGAGTTTTATTTGCCAGGTTGCACTAGTTATCGCTGCCTGCAGCAAGTTATCCGGTTGTTCTTCAGCTAGTTATCGGTGATCATCCTACGTCGTGAAGATCGGGACCCCCTAAGCGTATCAGGTTGCTTGTTCTTTTGCCCACCATGACTAAGATTTTCTAGAATTAAAAAATGTTTTTTGAATTTGATTTTGAATTTGAAACCGAATTTTCTCATATTCAAACGATTAATAGACATTAACCGTGGCGGGTATATTACACCACCTACCACGGTCAACCTATTAACAGTGGCGGTTGCCTGCCTGGCTGGACAGGCCAGGCCAGCCACGATTAACCCTAGCGGATTCTAGGTCTGCCCGCCACGGTTAATCAGTCCCAGGTGCCACCTCAAAGATTTTGTGTAGTAGTGTAAATTCTTCTAGAAAGAAGTTTTGAACTTGGAAGGACCCCGAAGCAAGGTAAGAATCTTTGGATGAAGGTGAAGGCCAGGTCCTAGCACTACCCTGTTTGGGGCGCCGGCCATTGATTGTGCAGAAGAACGATCGAAGGTCAACGATGACAAAACAGCCGACTGGGGGCCTTTGATCGTGCTGAAGACCGATCGAAGGTCGGCGATGATAAAACAGCCGACTGGGCCACCGGCCGAGGGTCTCAACATGGCTTCTAGAAAAGTCAACTTTCAGCCATTACTCTATTGTTAGACCTTCAATTACTTTATTTCACATGCACCTCGCATCCTGCGATTACTAACCTTGCATGCAGACCGAGAGCTGTCAGCAACACGCAGCCTTGGACCATACTCATATCACCCTATGAGCGAATATCCTGGCTATCCGAACTCGAAGGCACAAGGCCCTTGTCTGGAAGGACATGCTACAGGATACTTTTTTTTTATAAAGGATAGTTCATCCGGCTTTATCTATCTTTCGATAGAATCAGACCAATTATTACAAGGTTCGGCCCGTAGACAAGCACTCGAGCTGTAAAGAGTCACCAACTTACAGCCAAACACATGAATGGACAAAACGAAAGTAAAGTCTTGACTAAATGAGACCAATATGTCTAGTCGACAACCATCCATTGGAGCCAAAGAAATACAAAGCCGACGTCTCTAGATGCTGTTCTGCTAGGATCAGTTGGTCCCGTCGGTCATCATGCCACTGCAATTTTTTCTATTGCCGTAGCCAGTGAGTTCCCCTGAAAAGAACCTGCAAAAAAGATTTTAGTCTACATTTGTCAAAAACTACCTCGTTTCTCGTTATCCAAACTACCCAACATAAAGCCGATGCTGTTGTTAATAACAATGAATTATGTTTATTACTAGCCATTTTTGACCATCTATTAAAGAGGTCATCTATGCTTTGGGGTGACGGTATTCCAAACAGGATATGAACATCGCGCCACAAGAATTTGGTATAAAGACATTCTAAAAACAGCTGTTGAATGGATTCGGGAGAATGACAGAAGCTGCACCTTGTGTCACCATTCCAGTGACACCAGGCAACGTTGTCCCTTGTTAAAATTACACCCTTTTTTAGGCACCACAAAAATATTTTTATTCTCGTGGGAACTTTAATTTGTCATAAGTCTTGTGACATTCTGACCTCATTGTTAATCAATGTAGCATACATGGATTTAACAGTGAAACTTCCTGATGACTGTAGCATCCAAACAAAAGTATCCCTTTCCTCTTGTAAGTTCACATTTGTGCCAATCCCTTAGGTTCGTACCCACTAAATTTCGGCAAAAAAGAAATATTCAGTGGGGATGAACTAAGAACCTGTGCCATAGAATATTGTTTTCTTCTTACTATATTGAACAACGCTGGAAATTTATCTTTAAGAGGTTTATTTCCAACCAAGTGTCCACCCAGAACCAGTTTTGCGACCCGTCTTTCACCTTGAACGAACCGAAGCCCATAAAGGTGTCTTTTACATTCATCAAGCTTTTCCAAAAATGAGAGTCTGCTGGTTTTTTTGACACAACTCCCTAGAGTCTTACCTTTGATGTATTTATTCCTCAAAAGTTCCTGCCACATGCCATCTTCATTCAACAATTTGAAAAGCCATTTACTCAGCAAGCATTTGTTTTGTATATCCAAATTCTGTATACCTAAACCACCCTGAATTTTTGGTTGACACAAAAATTCCCATTTGGCTAATCTATATTTCCGCTTGTCTTGGTAATTTTGCCAAAAGAATCTTGAACGAAAACAGTCAATCTTTTCTAACGCACCTCTTGGGAGTTCAAAAAAAGACTCATAAACATTTGTAAGCTAGAAAACACTGAGTTAATTAAGACCAAACAACCACCAACCGAAAGCATTTTACCTTTCCACCCAATAAGCCTCTTTTCAATTATGTTCTCAATCGTTTGTCAGTCTTTATTGTTTAGTTTCCTAGTGTTCATAGGTAAGCCGAGGTAACGAAAGGGGTACTTCCCAATCTCACAACCAAACAACTGCGAATAAAACTCTTCATGATCTTTAGCTTTACCAAAACAAAAGATTTTACTTTTGTGAAAGTTTATTTTAAGCCCTGATAGTTGTTCAAAAGTACTAAGTAGTAGTTTCATATTTATCGCCTTTGCAACATCATGGCTCATGAAAATCACTGTGTCATCCGCATACTGAAGAATAGACAGACCATCTTGAATAAGATGGGGAATAACCCCTTCAACCTGCCATGCTTCCTTTGCTTTAGCAATCAGTATGGCCAACATGTCCGCCACTATATCAAATAGTATTAGCGACATTGGATCACCGTGCCGTAAGCCTTTTCTTGTTTGGAAGTAGGATCCTAATTGGTCATTAACCTTAATATTAACATTTCCACCCTGCGTGAATTTTTCCACCCATGTGCACCATTTTTGTGAAAACCCTTTCATCTTTAAAGTTTGTTGTAGAAAACTCCATTTTACCTTGTCATATGCCTTTTCAAAATCGATTTTGAAAATGACCCCATCCTGTTTTTTTTTTCCGAATGAAGTTAATGTATCGTCTCATGTAGTATTACTGCACCCTTCATAATATTCGTGCCTGGGACGAAGGCCATTTGTGTTGGTCCAATAATCTTCTGGGTTATGGTGGATAGTCTATTGGTTGCGGCTGTAGTGAAGATCTTGAAAGAGACATTCAACAAATAAATTGGCCTATATTGTTGAATCACTTTCGCATCTTTCTTTTTTGAGTAACAATATTATCGTTCCAAAATTAAGGCCGTTCAGAGGCAAGGACCCTGATGAAATTCCGTGAACAGAGCCATCAGGTCATCCTTTATTAAAGTATAGAAAACCTGATAAAACTCTAACGGGAAACCATCCGGTCCTGGTGCCTTATTATGTTTCATTTCGAAGATCGCAGCCCTCACATCATCTTCTAAAAAAACATTTGTCAGGTACTCATTTTCCAGAGCAGATACATGTGGAATGTCCACAGTCTGTAGCTCATCCAACATGATGGGAGAGTTCTCCAATGGACCAAATAGGATCTTATAATAATTGGTGATATGCATTTTGAGCTGAGCATCATCACTTATTATATTATTCCCATCCTCCAACAGGAAAATACGAGTTTTTCGATGTCTCCCATTTGCTAACAGGTGATAGTATTTTGTATTTGCATCGCCCTCAAGCAGATGTTTCACTTTAGCCCTTTGGTACCATTTAAGTTCCTCCTCTCTAAGTAATTTAGCAAGCCTTTCATTTAACACATGTTTTAGATTCAATTCCATTTCATCAAGCATGGTAGTTTCTGCCATTTTATCCAATTCGTCGAGTTTATTTAGAAGTATCAATTTTTCTTTCTTGTAGGCACCACTCACATTTTTTGCCCATCCTCTGAGGTATTGGCGTAGCCTTCTAATCTTAGCTTGCCACCTCTCTAAAGGAGCGCCTTCAACTAGTATGCTCTGCCACACATCACGTACCATGTCACAAAATCCATCTCTCAGCAACCACCCTAATTCAAATTTAAATTGGGGTTGATAAGATAAAGATGAATTATTTGTGCTAAATAATAGTGGAGTGTGATCAGAAATCTCTCTAGATAGTGCATGTACAGTATTATGCGGATACTTGGACTCAAAATCTGTACAAACCAGGATCCTATCTAATTTTTCGAAGGTCTAATTTTGTAAATGATTAGCCCAAGTAAACTTTCTTCCTGACATTTCTATTTCTCTGGGATTTAGAGTGTCAATCATGGCATTAAACATGAAATGTCATATATCATTAAAATCATCTTCCTTGTGTCTTAATTTGAAACGAATAAAAATCCCCTACTTGAATTTCACCAATGTCGAAAGTTAACAAATTTATACCTAGAATCATGCCACCAGACTGACCCTGTGGAGCCGTGCAATGCCAAAGAAAATCTCTGCCAGCGCAAATATTATTCAAAGTGGATTGCGGAAAGTTGGTTGTACCGGTCTTTGATAAGGCAATAAAATCTAAGTTCTTTTCTTTTGTTAGATCAGAAAGAAATCTATATTTTTTAGGATCAGTGAACCCGTTGCAATTCCAAAAGACGCCTTTCATCTAGACTGTTTTTGTTTTAACTTTTTCTTATATCTAGAGCTTGACCTTTTCTTGTGTGATATAGGGATCTGTAGACACAAAGGGCCATAGCCCCCATCACCTAGCCCTTCAGATATTTCTGAACAAATTAAATTCATAGCTTCTAGGTCTATATTATCTTCTGTTGAACCTACAGTCGAGACATCATCTAACAAAATATTTTTCCCTCTATTAACCTGTCATTCTCATTCATTCTATGAAATTCTAGATCTCTTAAAGACTTTAAAGAGTGCGACACTGCTTGTTCATTATCCCCAAGAATAACACCTAACGAATTAGTTGTAGCTAACAAAATAGAATCATCAAGAGTATGAAATGAGTTTGTTTGAGTTCCTTTACCTTTGCCTGGAGAGGGATCCAAGTTTTTGTGCACCTTCAATTTCGTTGCCTTCTCCAAAGAGTCTTGATCTGCAGTTGTCACATTTCTTTTGCTTGATCTAATAGGTGGCACTGTCCCACCATTTTGCACTTTCATTTTATTGAGAAGACCAGAGTCATTCTGAGTACTCATCAAGTTGGCCTTCCATTGGCCAGAACCATCTGCTATTATCCCACTCAGAGTAAGCACTATCACTGGTTTGTTGCTAGCCTTCGCACTTGCTAGGACAGATCCCTCACCTGCTTCCTTGTTTTGCTGAACCATAGAACCAGCACCTCCGTCCTCTTGCTGGACAGCACTACTAGCGGTACGCTGACCAGAGGCAGGTAGCTAATTATCAGTTGCATTCTTATCTGTCTGTTCCTCTCCTTTTCCACCATGTTCATCCATGTTATCCCCCTCTTTTTCCTCATTAGGTTTATCTTCATCCATGGTAGAGTCCATGTCAATGACTTGAGGCTCACCATTAGACATGTCATGCTCAACACGAAATTGTAGCTCTTAAATGAAGTCCCCAATCACTACATCCACTAGGTCTGGGATGAGATTAGGATCCAGCACGGCTACTTTCATCCTTGCTTTACCAAACTTCTTTGTGAATTTTGTATCAACAGCTCGAGGAACACCTAAAATTGAGCCAATTGCCCAAATAATAGGAAATTCCTGGAATTCCTTTGGTAAACCACGGAACTCAACCCAAACCTGATCAATCTCACATTTGTAAACCTCATTTTCAACACCTTTTTCAAAATGAATTTTTCCTTTCACTGTCTTTGTGTCCATAGGACCCCAGTTTACTATATGATCCAGTAGTTCAGAGGACGGGAAATTAGTGATGAAGACATCCTTGCCTTTCTCCTCAATGACCCACTTATTTTTGCCAAGCAGTAATTTTTCAAGTTCCACTGCCAACTGGTCAGTAGTAAGAGAACCCTCCAAAACACGTACCATAGATGATTTTTCCTCTAAATTTAACTTGGGATTTCAGCAACTGGAATAAAATAAAAGCTCAAACCTTCTACAGCATAGCCACATGGAATAGCAGTAGTATTCATTTTCTTCATATTTGGGCAGATTTTTGTAACATGATCGCCATAGCAAATATCACAACACAGCAACACAGTGCAAACAGCCATGGTATGTCCTTTAGTATGGCAATGATAGCAATAAGATTTACCCTTACTCTTTTGAGCACCATGATTAGATGACTCTGGCACTTCACTAGTCGCGATCGAGGCATTAGTGCTTGGTGGGGCAGCGGACTTGTGGGCTTTGGAAGTAGCCTGCGCCATTGTAGACGTGAGTGCCGAAGTCGGGTTCACAGTCCCGAAAGCCTGTGGCCCTGCCCCCATGGCTGGCGCCAGGTTGGCATCAGCACCATGGGTAGACTGGGGCACCATCGCTGGCATCTCCCCCTGCCTGATCTCAGGCGTGGCCGCCGCGTGCAAGGCGTCAGCCTGGAACGCCACCGGGTGTGGAGAGGGAGGGTGTCCTCCCTAGTTCCCTAGTGCCTAGAAAGCCACCGGGTTTGGAGGAGGAGGGTGACCACCTTGGTACCCCGGCGCCGCAATCGATTGGTGATGAGGCCAGCCGGAGTTCGGCCAGCTTCCATGACCCCGACCGCCGCCATAGCCCCCGCCATAGGGTCGACAATCGCGACCTTGGTAGCCACCATTGTAGTTGTTGCCATTGTAGCCAAAGCTGCCGTAACCACCATGTCTGCATCCACGGCCACGCGATGGGAAGAAGTCGTGACCTCTGCCCCTTCCACCGAACCCTGAATTGAAACCAGGGTGGAAGCCAGGGTTGAACCCCGCAGCCCTTCCTCCACCCCGTGAGCCAAAGTTGCCCGAAGGCATGCTGTTGTCCGACCCTTGAGCCGCCATGAACTTCCCCTCGCGAACCACATCTGCGAGCGATCTCGAACGCGGTGATCTGGAAGAGGGCGATGGCGGCTACTTGGGAACAGACCTTTTACTTTTCTTGGTCCCTGTTTTAGCGAATAGGGCGCACAACCCCTGCGTGGGCCGGAACAGTTTCCCGAGCCCAATTACCACATGTTTTGGAAAGCCAGGAGCCCCCCGATCTGACTTCCTCGCCACACCGTGTGTGATGCACGTGACCTCTTCGACCGGAAGCACTGCGAGTGACAGTGGAGGAAAGACTAGATCTAGGCCCTGGAATTTCTAAAATTCAAACTTTTTGAATCCACATCTTTCCTTGCCAGATTTGACCTCGCCGATGAATTCGGCTGTCGAGATGACGAGGCCGAACCACCATGAGAACCAAAGGTCCAATGTTGCCTTGGCGATGAAATCAGCAAGAGTTCTCGGTGGAGAAACACGTGGAGGAGGCAAAGGCCCGTGCCATGGATCCCCAACAAGCTTTCTCTGGATCATCTTCGAGATAATAGTTTTTGAGAGATGACAATCACCAGAGGACAGAACATTACCTGAACCTAGAGCTTGTTCAGCTCTAGATAATTGCTTGATCGTGAAGCCCGCATCCATGGCGTTCTTGATGAACTCTGAAGTTGAGGGATCAGTCTGCGTCTCCACCGGCTCTTCATCCTCCGAATCTTCGGCTTCATCATCAAGAGCGCAGAATTTGGACATGATTGCATAGCCGATGACGATTGTCCGATGTCGCTCTGAACTCCATGTACAGGTTTTGGACGTCAGCTCGCATCTGCGGCCAGAGCCACAACCCGTGACAGGGCTTCGCGACCTTCCTTGCAACGCTGATCATCAGCACCCTCTTCATCCCCGTCACCGTCGTTGACCTCATCGGCAATGCCTGATGGACGCAGTGCCTGCCTAATCACCGTGGCACCTGCCTGTTCACCGCGGTGAGGGTGAGGTGCCTCCCTCTCAGCATATTATGTCCTTTGTTGTATCCAAAGTTATCAACGGTCGCAAAGGGCTAGTCTTCTACTCATTTCCGTGCTCACCGGTTGGAGGCCTTGTCGGCTATTTTGATGGATGGGTGCTCACCGGTCGAAGGCCGTGTCAGCCATTTTGACGGATCAATGCTCACTAGTCAGAGGCCATGTCGGCCGTTTTGACAGGTCTGTCCTCGCCGGTCGAAGGCTGTGTCGGTTGTTTCGTCGGGTCAGCGCTCATTGGTCGAAGGCCGTGTCAGCCGTTTCACTTGGTCAGTGCTCAACGGTCGAAGGCCTCATCGGCCATTTCACCACCTGAGCTTCAAGCCTGGGACCTCCAACGTAGGCACCTTCTTTATGTGCTGACAGAAGACCGTGCAAATTTTTTCCCTTAACATATGTCGGTCATTTGTTGAAGATATTAAGCGCCTGAAGCTAGAACCTCTGTGCTCTCGATTTTGAGAAACCAAAAATTGAGTTTTTTCTCAGAGCATCAACCTTCGATTAGTATCATCAACCTTCGTCAATGAAGCCAATAATTGAGGTTTTTCTTGGAACATCGGCCTTCTATCAGTTTTGTCGGCTTTCGTCAGTGAAGATGAAAATTAGGATTTTTTCATGGAACATCAGCCTTCATCAGTAAAGCCAAATATTGGGATTTTTCTTGGAGCTTCAGCCTTCGATCAGTTTCACTAGCCTTCGTCAGTGAAGCAAGAGATTTTCTCAGAGCCTCAGGCTTTCGATCAGTTTCATCAGCCTTCGATCAGTTTCGCTAGCATGTTGTGTTTTCGTGGCTTATCAGTTTAATGTTTCTCTTGAGTGTTTCAGAGCCCGAGGAACATGCCACTAAACCAAGAGGAAATACCCCCGATGAGAAAGATATGAAAACCCAAGTTGAAAGTGGCTAGTAACAGAGCCATGACATTCGACAACAGCTTTTTCAGCGGAAAGAGGACCCTCCATCACCCCAAGCTGAAGGCTCATGGGTACGGAACAACCTCCCCGGTGCAAAGTGCCTGACCTCGGAGAAGAGATGGGCGGTTCATAGGCATCGAGGTTTAAATCAAAAGGCTCCAAATTGCCACACACCCGATGACCACCACACCTACACAGTGAGTATTTGTCACCAGTTTTTAAAGTCTAACTAGCTTATAATGCCTAATAATTTTTGCTCTTGTGATTTACTTCGTCACAATTTTGATCTAACCTTCGCCTCTCTAAGGCAAATTTCGAAAATTAACCTTCGCATACAACTTGTCACCATTGTGACCAAAAAAAGTTATTGTGACCTTCGCCACATCAAAAGCATGCACAACAAGAATTTTAGACTTCTCCTAGTGAGGTAGGGTTGTCCTAATGTTTTAGCATTCAAAAATTTAGTATAAATTTTTCCTACTAAATGCCCCCTATTGAGATTCCCATGTGCTATAACTCATGGTAGTATTTTACTACTATTTAAAAACACTAGGAGAAGTCCACCATTTTGGTAGTGATGGCCTAAGTAGCTATATATGCTTGGCCTAACCGGCTAACTTAAAACATTTTTTATATATTTATCGAATCTCTTTTTGTTACTAACATGCAGTCACCACCACTGTAAGTATCTCTTATCCACCCATGCTAACTCTCATAGTATTTTCTTTGTTGTATGCACATGTTTCACAATCCCAAAATATATTAGTTTATATTAATTAGTAGTCCTCATGACACTCAGCCTTCGTCAGTCAGCAGTTGTCACTAAGTGTTCAGCCTTCGTCACGTATTTGTCCATCAACTCCCGAGTTTGCATCAGTCAGCACTCTCCATCAATCAGCAATTGTCATAAAATATTCAATCATCGTCAGATACCTCAGTGATCCTCTATCAATTAGTGTGTTTTCATCAGTTAGCGACCTTCATCAGTTATTAGCCTTCGACAGTTAATGAGACAGTGACCTTTGCAGTTATTGGTTTTTATCAGCCGACAACCTTCATTAGTTATTAGCGTTCATCAGTCAACGGCTTTCATTAGTTATTGGCCTTCATCAGTTAGCGGCCTTTGTCAGTTATTGGTCTTCGACGGTCATCAGCCTTCATCGGTCAACGACCTTCATCAATCAGTGGCCTCCATCTATAATTAGTCATCATTTCTCAACCGCCTTCATTAGTCAATGGCCTTCGTCAGTCAGTTGCCTTCGTCAGTCAATTACCTTCATCTATCATTAGTCATCATCTCTCAACAGCCTTTGTTAGTCAGCAACCTTTGTCAATCAGTGGCCTTCATCAGTCAGTGGCCTTTATCTATAATTGGTTTTCATCGGTCAGCAGCCTTCATCAATTATTGACCTTCATCAGTGAGCGGCTTTCTTCAGTCTTCGTTAGTTAGTGGCCTTCCTCAGTTAGCAGCCTTTGTCCGTCATTGGCCTTCCTTAATCAGCAGCCTTGGTCAGTCATTGACTTTCATTAATCAGTTGGTTATCATCAGTTACCAGTCTTCGTCAGTCATTGGCCTTCGTTAGTCAACGGCCTTTGTTAGTCAGTGGCCTTTGTCAGTCATTGGCCTTCGTCAGTCAGCAGCTTTCAGTCATAAGACCTCACTAACAATCAGATTCCATCGACAATCGACCTTCGGCAGCCACCCAAGCTTCGAACCCTCTAACGCTAACATTTTTCCTCTTTTTTGCAGGTTGTATTGTTCATTTTTTTAGGTTTCTATAATATGCATTAACCCAATGTTATTTGAGCTAACCTTCACAGGAAACAAACCATTAGGTTCCTAATTGGCAGCCTTCACTAGCCATCTAAAACTATAACCCTCTCATTCGAGGGCATTATTCCTTATATGCAGCGCTTATCTCTTATTCAAGCATAACTATCCTTTAATATTTTTACCCCTTTAATATTTTCGTGCAAATGCATTCACTTACATTATCACATACATGCATGCATTATATAAATGCATTGCACCGCGGTAACCGAACAAAGACCTATCTGCAATCAGACATCGGGACCTTGGTGATCATTATCGATATATTTATACCGCCAACATAATTCCAAAAAGGAGGAAAATATACATTCATACACACATATACATGTGCTATTGACCTGTTTCCACTTGTACCAGTAGAAATGATATGATTGTAGAAACATAAGCCGAGAACAGGTGAAACAGAAGCACAAGTGCGCTTTCTGTAAAGCGCAAAAGAGCCAAAGGAGGAGAGATGCCCAAACCCATGACCACAACCGGGCAAGCCCACCTACCCACGCTGATCTAGGCCCAGCAAAGAGGCAACTAAGCGAAGGAGGAGGGGGGCCGAGCCACCCTAGGCGCGCGCACCCTCCACCCTGCCAGCTGGGCCCCGCCTTCGTGTGTCGACAGTAATCAAGATGAGGGCTGGCAGTGCGGGGTGGATCCAGGGAATATTCCCCTCCAACCACCTATCCTAGCCCCTATATAAGGAGGGGAAGAGCCCCTCACACAACACACAACACTACACATTCCACTCACTAGCTCAAGGAGCTCCACCTCCCTCCACCTCTCTTCTTTAGTTTAGGATTAGGGTAGGAAAGTAGAAGAGAGGAGTAGAGAAGCTACAAGGAGAGCTTGGCTCCTTGGAGGATTTGGTGAGAATAAAGTGTTCCACTTTTAATCATATTCTTCCATATAGTCATGCTCTTATTCAATTCACATAGTTGTTGCTCTGAACTAGAGTATAGTCATTTTGACATGTTCTTGATATGTGTGCTAGTCTATAGTCCATATATCATGTTCATTTCATTCTTGGCTATTTGTAGTCCACTTAGCTTATATGTGGTATTTAGACTAGTCTATAGTTTACATATCATGTATATGCTAAGTTGGCTTAGAGCTTTCATGTTCATATCATGTTCATGAGTAGAACTATTTGTATGAGGGGGTAGTCGTTCATCATGCCTTCAGGTACGCCCAAGTCTCTTACCTGTCAATCCGTAGGGTCAGGGACCTAGGGGGATTTGGGTGGTCATTATATAAGCGGGCGAGGTGCTCGGGTATATAGTGATGGGTGGATGCATTTCATGTCCCACGGTTGAGGGGTAGGCAGCAGGTGGTGACAACCCTGTCCGTCCCTTGAACTCCCCCACGTTCGGCCATGGTGTAGCAGTACGTAAATTGTCACATGAGGTTGCTGGCAGACCAGTACTCAGTGGCCTCCTGATCCATCTCATATATACCTAGATCTATTTTGTGTACATGTATGATAACTTAGCTCATAACAATCTAACTGTATTAGAACCATCTACTCCTGACTAGGATATTCTTTTATTCTTTATTCTTGAGTGTGGAGTCTCTTACTGGAAGTATGTGTGTGTCCACTATCTATACCAACTGCTTTTACCCCTGTATGATCATTTGGATAGTATGTGTGTATGTCTGCTTTGCTCATACTCATGTCAGAATATTTGTTACCATTGCCTTCCTTTGAGAAAATATAAATAACGATACCTTGAATACTTCTGGGTGAAATGTTACAATGATAGATCCATGCACTTGCAGATAATATCTGCAAACATAAAGACCTATCAGGTTGGTGTTCCTTGGTGCTGTCGTTAGGATCCTCCGGGTCCTACCGGTGGTGCTAGGGAATGCCAACTCCCCAGCATTTCTGGCGCCGCTGCTGATGGTAGACCCCGTGTCTACTCTTGGTGGTGATGCTAAGAAATGCCAATAGACCATCACTCTCAAAAGCTTCAAATAGCTTGAGAGACTCTCAAAAGCTTCAAAAAGCTTCTCCCGAAAAAGACATATCCATAATCCGGCATCGGGACCTTTGATCTCTCAAAAGCTTCAAAAAACTTCACCCCTCGCATGTTATGACTAACTATCTTTTGCAACAAGTAGAAAGCTAGTATCTTTTTAAATGTCGAAAGACTTGCCAGCAAGTCGATATTCGACCAAGCTATAGCGCTCAACCTAAGTCCCTAAAAAATGCACCCTATCAACTTAGGTGCATTTTCACGTGACTTCTTCGGCCTTTGGCACATAGCATCGGTGTCTACATCGGCATTGCCTTCACCAAGCTCTTCAGCATGAGGGGCTTCACCACCATCTTCGGTGACTTCACTATCATCGCCTCCGCCAAAATACATTCATAGAAGGACCTTTGCCAGCACCATCGGCAAACCAAAACAACTTGCCTCCGTCAACACATCAACACGAGGGGCTTTGCCGACACTTTTGGCATCTACACCAACATCGTCTCCTCCAAACACTATTTTGCAGGAGGTTCACAAACATCCTCAGCGAACCACAATGACATGCCTCTGCCAACACTTTGGGAGGAGAGGCCTCACCAACATCTTCAACAAACCTCTACAACTCACCTCCACCAACACTTTGGCAAGAGGGGCTTCGCCATCTGCTTCACCCACTACAATGGCTCAAGAGCCTTCATCGACACCTCCAGCGTTAACACCTACAAGTACTTGCCACCATCGCCAAGCTCGAGGGTCTATGTCAACTCCTTCGGCAACAAGGCATACTACACCTCCGTCAATCACTTTAGCCTGAGGGGCTCATAAACAAATTTGGTCTGGACATATACTTCCACTACTGTGACTACGTCGACTACACCAAGCATGGCTAAGGATACGGTCACAAGCGCCAGCCAAGAGAGGCTAAGGGAGCACACAGAGGACCAGCCACTTCAGAGCATGAAGTCTTTTGCCTAACGCTCGTGAGCGAAGATTTAAAGGCCTTAGAAATGAAGACCTGCGTGCCAAGAAGACACCGGAGGCAAAGGCATCTGTAACACTCACCCCTAGTGTTACGATGTAATTAAAATCTTAATCATATTAATAATCATGAATTGTCATCAAGCATTGTGGCATAAATGCACTTCATGTTTCGCTTATAGTATGTCTATGTTGCATATGTGGTGTTTCAAATGTTGCAAGTGTTATGTTTCATATGTTGCATATGTGATGATTTATAAGTTTCATGAAATGATGTTAATGATAGTAATTAAGTTCAATTTTTGATGAATTAATAAATAGATTTTCATGAATAAAAGTGGTCCAAATTTTTGTACTATGAATTGGTATGATGTTTGTCCTAACCATCAATGCTATTGGTTGAATTGTTTGATGATTGTTTAGTACTTAATTAAATTGCCAAAGTTTGTTAACTAACTAAATTCCAAAACCCAAAAATTCAAATATCCCTTTCTTGCCCCACTTTCAAATTTTAAAATAGAGGCATAATTGGAAGTTGATCCCTAAAGCAAAGTTGTAGATCTTGGAAAGTTGAACAACTTTCATTTTTGGAGATTTTGATGTTGCTACACAAATTTGGAAAATAATTTGAAGAAAACAGCAAGAGGGGTAGAGAGCTACAGTAACCCCAGCCACTCTGGCTCTGCCACCGAGCTGCTTGCCGGTGAACCGCTGCCGCCCTTCTCACCGCTTCCAGTCCAAGCCACGTAGCTGCTTCATGTTGGCGCTCCTAAGCAGCTGCTGTCTCGCTCTCGTGCCTTGCCCTCGCCTTTTCTTTCTCCCTGCAGCCGTCGGTGAGCTTGGCCAGCCGCTCAAATTCGCCGTACTCGCTCCACCGCTACCCGCTCCACTTCACGGTCAGCTCCGTCTGCTTTTTGTGCTTCTTCCCGTGCTGCTCGCACCATCTCATGCTGCGAGAATCGGCCGCGCCTGCCATTCTCGCCGCGTCCAACCCGCCATGGCAGCCAAGCTTGTGCTCGCCGTGGCCAGCTCTATGTGATGCACTTCTCTCTTTTTTTCTTTTGTGCCGCATTCGCCATGGTCCCTTTATGCTCTTTGTCTAGCTCGCTGCTTCGTTCTTCCCCAGGTTTCCCTAGAGCATGGCATCGCACGTGGGTAGCTCTCCACCGACCGTCTCCGGCGGCAATTCGTCCACCCAAGGGTGCGCCCGGGCATGGAGATGCCCCTATGCCTTTCCCTCGCCGCCGACGAGCACCTTCTCGGCTAGAACCGAGCCTTCTCCGGCGTCCTCTGCTTTTGAATTGCGACCAAGGACTCATGCTTCAAATAGAAGCTTTTCTAGGGGGCTAACTGCATAGACTATGACTTAGATGAATAGTACACTACAGGGTTTTTCTTTTTCTTTTTATGTTTTTAGCTGAAAATTGTGAATTTCATAACTATTTATTGGTGCATGATAAATTTATGAAACTTTTTGTGTAGCCTCTTCATGATGTGTTCTATGTAGGAAAAATATGAAACCATGAAAATCAATAGTTTTTAGATGTTTAAAATTAGCTCTTTTAATTAAGAAATGCAACTTCCATGATTTTTGTAGACTAGAATAAATGTCCATAAATTATGAAATTTGTTTTTTCCACTATTTTATGATGTAAACAACCTCCATAAAAAGTTTGGGATTAATTTGGCAGTGTTTAATTTAATCACCTTTTCTATGTTTAATTAATTAATTAATCAATTAAGGTATTAGAGGTCAAATCCTTAAATGACTTATGTGACTTTTGGATTGATTGATGACCATGAAACACCCCACCCCTGCTGTTTCATGGCAAAGTGATTACCTTCTTGATATGCTTATGTTCACCCTTTAGTTAATAATTCTAAATGACTTAATTAAGCATTTCATTACTGAATGCATGTAATAAACTTGATTGCTTCTTAGATGCAACCCTTGGGTAAAAAGTAAAAGTTATATATTTCCTTGTATATTGATTGTACATGTCTTTCCATGATGAAGCTTTAGTTGGTAAGCATGTATGATAAGTGAACCTTTTGCTTGTTAGAAGAATAACTAAAAATGCTTTATGATAATTACTTGCAATTGTACCGTGAAGGATAGTTGTACTCAAGTTAGTTAATCTTGTTATACTTTAACCAATGCACTTCCATGCATCATATACCATGCATTCCATCATGCTAAAGCATGCGTCATTTATCTACGTGTAGTGCATACGTGAGTGAGAAGGTTCGTGTTGATCAATCTTCGAAGGAGGTTCATCCATCAGTGGTGATGATGTTAAGTCTAACTCATGGTGTCTCTGTGGAACTAACCTTCTCTGCAACACAAGCAAGTCCCAGAGCATAAACCCTCCTCTGTTTTACAAATACTTTATTACACCTTAAGTTTTGTGAAATGTGCATTAAGTAAGTAGGAGTTGCTTGAAACTGTTGCTGCATGATTACCTTGAATTCCAGATATTTCCAAATGATATCCCACTAGTATGAGTAGGTCAATCTCTAAATGCTTAGTAATGCTTAGACCTCGGTAGAAGTCGAATGATGGCTTCATCGTTCATGAGAGACAGGTCTTATCTTTGTTCTTCTCGACTCTGTTTTTGGAAAGAGAGAACACCATGATGATGAATATGACTATATTAATGTGAGACTAGGCGGGTGGCTTGCATCGTAAAATGATCGGTGTAGTGCTCCACTTGTGTTGATTAAGAACCGTACTGATGTAGGCCTATGTGTCGTCGAGACTTTGCAGTACCGACCACATGCTCCGGTAAGCCTGATATCTCGCCTATTCTATTATGGGAAAGGACAACTGCGCACTGGGAGTGGAGAGATGGCGAGAGTAACATGTACCCACCCTATGGATCTGAGATAGACAGAAGCATCTAGGTTGGCAGTAGGGCGGTGAGTACTGTGCTCTTGGGTGGCATGAACCCATTTCTTTTTTGGAGGATCTGAGTGAAGGTTGATATATGTAGGTCCAGAACCTGCATATGTCATGTGATTGGAAATCCCCAGCTGGGTTTTAATCAGTTCGAATCATCGTTTCTCCTTGATTATGGAGACTCGACCCTCTGACCACTTATTGTAGTTGACAATAGAACATGGTGACTATGGATAAGAGATGTTAAAATGGAAATGAGATGTGATGCTTAAAGCAAGTGATTGAATTAGAATAGGTGCAAAGTGGATACTGATAATGACTTAATGCACCACTAAAACATTGAAAGTAAGGATCCACTTGTAGTAAGCTTTTCTTTAAAATTTCTCTTTTCTAGCTTTACTACTTTCCTTAAGCCAGCATATCCTTGGTGTCTTTTCTTTTCATCGGGTAAGTCTTGCGGAGTACAATTGTGTACTCAGGTTTGTTAACCCTGTTCTAGGTTGAAAGTCCTATGTTTGGTGTTGGTAATTAGTGACAATGTCTAAGTACTAATCCTATGTCTAAGTTGTATGTAGCATATGAGGATTAGTACATTCCAATGTTGGTGGCAAGATGGACATGGTGATCATGATGGCCACACTTGGATTTGGACGCAACCCTATGTGATCAAGGCAAAGGTATATGCTTAAGGGTTGTGTTTTAGTAATCAAGACACCTAGTGGGTGTGGTTACATTATAGGTTAGATAGCCGTACTATAAAGAGGGGAATGACGCGGCTATTGAACTCCTAAGTGCCTCTACGTGTGCATTTCATAATCATATGCATTTGGATAGAACTAATATCAGCTCAAAAAATGATTGTGAAAATGCTAACACACTCACACATGATGAGATCACTTGGTGGTGTTAGCACATTTGCAAAGGCGGTGGAGTTTGAGCGGTAGAGAGGGTTTGGGGTCCTATCTCCCTCCCGCCGAGGTTGCGAGGTAGGATTCAGGCGTTTTCGAGGAGTTGAAATGACATTTTTCCACTACACCGGAAGTCAAAAAAGAAACAGAGGCGAACAGAGGTCACAGAGGTGACCGGACGCGGTCTCTGTTTGACCGGACGCGTCCGGTCAGAGTTCAGCGTCTGCGCGTGTTTCTATTTTTGATCGGACGTGGTGGCGTGTCCGGTCACTGTCGACCGGACACGTCTGGTCGTTCAGGGAGCTTACTGGACTCCAACCGGACGCTAGCACTGTGGCATCCGGTCAGTTCTACAGCACGTCCGGTCGCTGTTTCGATGTGTGCAGCTCAGGCTTGACCAGCGCATCCGATCCGTTATGGGACCAGTGCGTTCGGTCGAGCTTCACACATCCGGTCTTGCGTGGAGCGCGTCTGGTCGGTGGTTCGCGAGCGTAGTCGCTGTGTGATCGGCGCGTCCGGTCAGTTTGACTAGCGCGTCCGGTCAGCGTGACTTCAGCTGTTTCAAGTTTCTAACGGCTACATTTGAAGAGGTACGTCTATAAATACTCATTGGCGGGCTCAAAGCTCTCGCTCTCGCAATCTCTTGAACATTTGACATACTTGTGAGCACTTTGAGCTAAGCAACTCCCCTCCCACTCATCTCTCTTGCTTCTTTGCATATTCGAAGTGAGATTGAGTGATCCAAGTGCATTTGCATTGTGAGATTGCATCTAGTTGGCACTTGGTTGTTGATTTGCTATGGGATTCTTGTTTCTCTTGGTGGTTACCGCCACCTAGACGGCTTGGAGCAGCTTAGAGGCGTTGGCAAGAGTTGGTGATTATTCTTGGCCACCTCCGGTGATTGTGAGGGGTTTGTGCCTACCTCGGCGAAGCGCTAAAGGCAACGTTAGTGAATTGCTCGTGTCATTGCAACCTTTTGTCATTTGGTAGGTTCTTGTGGCGCCTTTTGAGAGGCTCGGTGTGAGACCGATTAGCCACCGAACCACGTGGTGAAGAGGGACACAACGGGGACTAGCGTGCCGGCAAGCACGTGAACCTCGGGATAAATCTTCGTGTTATCACTTTCATATTGTGATTGATTGATCCCGGTGTTCGGTTGTCTTGGTATTCATTGGTGATCATATTGGTTGGCTCAATACTTCGCTCCTCGGTGAAACTCTCCTAACTCAACTCCGCATTACCTTCTTAGTTATCTTTGCTAGCTAGTTATCTTTGCTAGAGTAGCTCCTTTATGTAGCTTGCTAGTTGTGGTTGTAGTTACCTTCTCAGTTTGACTTGTGCGGTTGAGTGCAAATACTAGAATTGTGAATTGGTTAGGTGGCTTTTAAACACCCCGTAGACTAAGCAAAACTCGCATCTCACTATTTGTTATATTGATAAACTTGTTTAGCTTGTCTTTGTAGAAAAATTTAAAAGGATATTCACCCCCCCTCTAGCCATCAAGACCTTTCACAGGTGCTGACTCATGCTGCTAACCGAGATTATGTTGGTGGGCTCGACATGATCTGGTTGTCCTCTCTAACTTAGGTACTCTACCTAAGTTGTCTTCTGTTGCTATACTCAGCTTTCGCAATTTAAGTTAAGTTTACTTAAAAGTAAGTTACTTATGTTTTATAAATTAATGTTATCATTTTTTCACACTCTGATGTATATTTTGTAACAAATGTTGTAATGTTGTGGTAACTCCTTTGTTTATCCTAGTATGAGTTAAAAAATGTGGATGATTCGGGGTTCTCCGTGGACACCCGACTGACTATTAGAATTATCTGGCTCTCATGTGCAACAGTCAGAGGTCTTTAGGACAATGATAGGTGCATGTGGGCTATATAATTTGGGTGGTTCTGCCACAGCCTCGGAGATGAAGATCTGCAAAGGCCTTGGAAGTGAAGACCTACGCGTCGAGACAATACTAGAGGCAAAGGCCTAGTGACAAAGACCTGCGCATCGAGGTCCTGAAGACAAAGACCTATGCACCAGGCAAAACTGATGAACCATGTCGCAGAAGCAGCGAAAGGAGCTGAAGCCTCAGAAAATGAATGTGAAGGCACTCGGATCTAGAAGCCTCGAAAGTTAGAACATGTATAGGCTAGAATCATGCGCGTGCTCATTTCTCCGTGCCCTTTTTCCCAAAGGGTTTTTGGGATGGAGTTTTTAGTGAGGCGCGCACGTATATGTTGCGGAGGGCAATCCTCGCAACAAGGTTTTAAGTTGTATTGTGCCTCTTCTTGTAGGAGCATCTACTAGGCCACGTAGTACCAGCCATAACCTAGTAGCAGAGGGGCTACTGTTGGGGGAGCCCATATGGAATATGAGCTAACTCTCCCTTGAAGAGGCCCAATAGGAGTTAGTGTAGTAGCTTGTGAAATCCTTCCCCACCAAGGGGTCGCTTGTAAATTGTCGTTGCCTATATATAATGCCAAGAGCATAAGGGCAAGGGGCTCTCTCTCTCCCACTTTTATTTTGCAAACCCTAATGAGTTCTCTCCCTGGGCCTTCATCCGGGGACCTTCACCCTGGGCCTTCGTTCGGGGGACCTTGTACCCGGAACCTCCGTCGGAGGACCTCATCCAACCAGCCTAGGTCCAAGGACCTCTGCACGAGATGTTTATGACCCCTGCATGAAATCTTCACCGAGCGGACCTCTCCAACTAGCCTCCACCAAGATCCTTCTACCATTGACCTTGTTCGGGACCCTTGTCCCAACAAGTGTCTCTTTGATTGAAAAGACAATTCAATAAATGTCTTTATGCTCATATTGTGATTGATTGATCCTAGTGTTCGGTTGTCTTGGTATTCATTGTTGATCATATTGGTTGGCTCAATACTTCGCCCCTCGGTGAAACTCTCCTAACTCAACTCTGCATTACCTTCTTAGTTATCTTTGCTAGCTAGTTAGCTTTGCTAGAGTAGCTCCTTTGTGTAGCTTACTAGTTGTGGTTGTAGTTACCTTCTCAGTTTGACTTGTGCGGTTGAGTGCAAATACTAGAATTGTGAATTGGTTAGGTGGCTTGCAAACACCCCGTAGGCTAAGCAAAACTCGCATCTCGCTATTTGTTATATTGATAAACTTGTTTAGCTTGTCTTTGTAGAAAATTTTAAAAGGCTATTCACCCCCCTCTAGCCATCAAGACCTTTCAAGTGGTATCGGAGCCGTGGTCACCGTTTGCAAGGCTTAACAACCTCGGTGCAAGATGGCTCAAGTTATGTTCAATCATGTTAGTGACAAGCCTCTATTCTTTGATGGCGTCTCTTCCTTTGATCATTGGAAAAGGAAGATGAAGAAATACCTAGGCAATATACATGAGAAGGTTTGGGATGTGACCAAAGAAGGATACATCATTCTTGATAAGGAAAATCTCACTCCCAATGACCGCATCAACAAATAATGCAACACCGCGGCACTTGACACAATCTACCGTGCCATTGATGATAAAGTATTTGAGCAAATCAAAGATCTTGAAAAGGCAAATGAGCTTTGGATAAGGCTTGAAGAAACATATGAAGGCACTTCAATGGTAAAAAGTGCCAAACTATATATGCTCAAGGACAAGTTCTCCACTTTCAAGATGAAGGATGATGAATCCATCCCGGAGATGTTCTATAGGCTCCATGTCATTGTCAATGATCTCAAGGGGCTTGGAGAGAAGGTTGAGGACAAAGACTTCTCACACAAGTTCTTGATGTGCTTACCTAAGAAGTTTACCACCTTAAGAAGAATGATCTTTAGAGAGGGATTGGATAAGGTCAAACCAACCGATGTGCTTGGAGATATAATGACCGATGCCCAATACAATGATGATGAAGATGAGGTAGATGAGAAGAAGTAGACTAAGGTCAAGCAAGAGAAGCCCATTGCATTCAAGGCTTCATCTTCTAAGGGCAAGAGCAAGGTGGAGAGCGATGATGATGATCCATTCGATGATGAGACCATGGCCCTCCTAGTGCACAAGATGGAGAGGTTTATGAAGAAGAAAGGATATGGTGCAAGAAAGAGAAGGGACTTCATGAAGGCAAAGGAGGTGCTTTGCTACAATTGCAATAGCCCCGATCATGTAGTGGCAAAGTGCCCCTATGAAGACAAAATATATCATGATGGGGAGTTGAAGTTGAAGAAGAACAAGAATGACAAGAAGGAGAAGAAAGAGAAGAAGAGCTTCACTATCAACAAGAAGAAGAGTGGTGGCTATGTGGTCACATGGGATAGTGATAACTCCGATAGTGATGATGATAGCTCTAATGATGATGAGAGGACCACTCGGCGAGCCATTGCAAGCATCGCCCTCTCCAACAAGCCATCCATCTTCGACACTACATCGACATGCCTTATTGCCAAGCCTACCAAGGTAAAATATGATGATAGTGATGATGATTCTTGTGCTAGTGATGGTTGTAGGAGTGATGATGAGGAGGATGAGGACTACTCCAAGGATGATCCATTAGGCATAATAGATCAAATGAGCAAGGGCTACAAGAGGACAACAAAGAAGTGCAAGATCTTGGAGCAAGAGCTCATTGCCAAGAGCAATGAAAATGATGCCTTGATAGAGGAGCTTGTTGCTCTCAAAAAGAGTAAGGAGTGCAAAGGAATTGAACAAGAGCTCAAAGCTCTTAGAAAATCCTTTGATGAGCTAGAGACCTCTCGTGAGTGTCTGAAGGAAGACCACGAGGATCTTGAAGTTGCTCACACTAGGCTTAAGGAAGCCCACTCCACTCTACTTGAGCTCATCAAGGAAAAGGACCTTAAGTTGGAGAAGCTCATGAAGGAAGCTAAGGAGGAGCAAGTGATTGTCCCTTGTGATATTGGACTAACATGTGATATTATTAATGATTCTTTATTTGTTGGTCCTACTAATGCTTCATGTAGCTCATCATCATCCACCACAACCAACTCTACCTCTACTACTAGTGATTCATCACTTGTGGTTGAGAATGAGACTCTCAAGAGAGAGGTGGATGATCTCACCCGCGCATTAGGCAATGCCTATGGTGGGGATGCCCGCTTGCTAAAATGCTTGGGTAAAACAAAGGTTTTCTCTTAACAAACAGGGTTTGGGCTATACTCCCAAGAAGGGCAGGGCGGCCATTGCTACTCTAAAGCCTCGCTTTGTGAAGGGCAATGGTCGTTATTGCAATAGATGCAAGCAAGTTGGGCATCTAGAGATTAATTGCAACAAAATAAATAAGAACAAGAAAAATGCTAATGTACCTTACATTCCTTTTGATTCTTGTTATGTGCTTACCAAGGGTGAGAAAGGTGTGCATGCTAGGTGTAACACCTCAGGTGTTTAGCTCCTTAATTGCATTGCATTTGCATGAGCATAAGCAAGCATCATTCATTCATGCATAAGCTTATAATATGTTTATATTTCATGTGAAGTAAGAAGTGAGTAGTGTGCAAAACATAAGTACCTTATGTGCAATTTCCTTTGTGAGATATGTCAACCACTTTAGGGTAACATAATTAGCAAGTGTTATGCAACACACTCATGCAACATGTGCAACACAAGCTTGCAACATTTGGGTGAAAGTATTGAATTACTTGTGCCCAAGTATGTGACACTAGGAATTTTGTGCAACCAATGTGTAGAGTGGCTAATTAGGTCTTATAACACCTTAATTACATTTAGGGTAAGTAGTGGAGCAATGTTCATGTTGACCAAAATTACCAAATTGCCCTCCTAAGTGTGTTTCCATGCTAATTAGTGAAGTCATGTAAACTGAACCCTCAGAATCACTAGCTTAGAAGCAAAACCAGTTCAAGTCCATATTAACAAAGTTGTAGTAAAAATTGTAAGCTTCAACTTTGTCAATTAGCACAATTCATGATTCAGCCCCTAAGCCGGCCAAATTTTTACTTTACCGTGCTGCTGATTTTCTGTTGTTTCACAAAAACAGATTTTGTTCCTGGCTCTGTAAATCCCAAAACATGTCGATTCAGGTTTAGCTCATATTGACAAAGTTGTAGAGAATTTCATGAGCTACAACTTTGTTAATTAGCTCATCTCGTGATTCAGGCTGGTTTTAGAGCTATAGGGCTTGAAAGCTGCTGCTGTTTGGGGTGGCAAATGTTGCAAATGTTGCAACATGATGTTGCCTATGTTGCAGTTCAGACCGGGCAGGGGGGAGTGGCCGACCGGCCTCAGGCCGCGACCGCCGCGTGGGTGCGCGGTGGCGATCGTACGCCGGCCTTGGCCCCACCGGTCAGGCCGAGCGGGCTTCTTGAACGCCACGACGCGGCCTCCGCCTCACTCCCGCCCTCGCCTCTCTCTCTCTCGCCCTGAGCTCGCCGAGCGGAGAGAACCGAGCTGCCTTCGGTGCCGCGCGCTCCGCCGCCGTCGTGTGCGCTCACCGTCGCACCACCGGCCAATACACCACGCCCACAGATCCGCCACCACCTCCCGAACCTCGTCGAACCCTCCTTTGGAGCAACCGAGCAGGGTAAGGGCGCATTCCCGGCTTTTCCCCCGCTCGGAGCTCACCGGCGCACCACCGCCTGCGGTGCTCATACGCGGCCATGCTCCTCCACCTTGCCTCGGTCCTCAATAGGGATCTCGTTAGGTCCGCCTTGGCCCTGGGGAGCGAATGCGCACCTCCAATGACCTCTTGGCGCTCGGAGCTCACCACTGCACCACCGTGCGCCATCACCGGGCCGCCGTCGCCATGGCCGTCGTAGCTAGGTGGGGATAGGGTCAGCCAAGCTTGGTTTGGTCGGTGCGGAAAGTCATAGGGAAACCATCGGTGATCTTCCCGTCACCGGAGACGCCGTCGTCGGCAAGCTTGAGCTCGCCGGAGTCGCGGCCGTCTCCTCCCCTATGCTCTTCTCTCTATGACCTGCGGGCCCGCGCTGTCAGCCCCCGCGCGCGCGGGCGGGATGGCCGAGCAGGCCGCGCGTGCGTCGCGGGCCGCGCGTGCGCGTCTTGGGCCGCGTCTTTTCCCGGGCCGGCCCAGTAACAAATCCGATTTATTCCATTCCTTTTATTCTATCACAGTTTTAGATAATGTTTAGAAAATGTCGATCTAGGGTTTTACTTGCCCAAAAATTATGAGATAAATTTTGTTGGGATCTACAGGGTGTGTAGTATTTTAGAAAAATATGAATTTGTTATGTGAGGTTTGTTTTCTGGGATATTTAAATAGGTCTTTGAAATGTGTTTTAAATCACATGCAAACCTGTTTAAATTATATCTTGAGTTTCAGTGTTCCAAAAATTATGAAATTTGGTGAGTAGGCTAAATTATACTTGCTCTAGCTTTGGTAAAAATTTGGGCAGTAGTGCTTAAGTACTTTTCAAGTTATAATGCTATCTTGTTATTCTAGGAAATAATTAAATGAATTTTAGTAAATTTTCTATATGTGCAATGTCCATATAAATTTTTGGAGAATGTCTTGGTACCCTAGAGTGTCCAAGAAAATTAAGAAATCTGTTGTTTAACACTTTTTACTATGCTTTGTTATTTATACAAAAATCAGCCTTTTGGGCTTGTGAATTTTGTTCAGAGAGTTCCTTTGAATAAATTGAGTTCAAATTTTTACAGTAGTCTCTTTTTGGGTCAGACAGTCCCCTGTAATTTTTGTAGAATTTTAGGAGCAGTTACATATATGTTTAAAATTCCACTTAATTACTTAAGTAAATTAAGTAAGGGGTGTAAATAAATATTCTAGGTGGGAACACCTTACTTTCTGGTGTTCTTGTGACCTTTGTGAATTTGTGGTAACAGTAGTTTGGTCTTATGGGATGTTTGCCACATCAATAAATATTTAATCTTTGCAATTCTAGGTTTTCTGGACAGCTGGTAGCATTTCTAGGTTTGACCCTTAATAAAAGTGTTTGCTGGAAAACTTGTGAATACCAAAATTGTAGTAAACTTGGTAAACTAGCTTGTGTCAAAATTTGGAAGCATTTGGCTTAGTAGTTTAGGAGTTATTGCTGTTTTAAGTGACAGTCCAGAAGTGGCTGCTCTCTGTTTAGAGAGAGCAGATTCTGGAACTTTGGAATTTCGACTAGGTAAACTTCGGAATTTAGTGTTGTGATCTGAAAACAATTTGTGGTACATTTCATAAGCTTTCCAGATTGTCTTAGATCATATCTTTTGGAGTTGGGATTCTCCAGTTATGTTAGAATCTTTGAGCTGCTGTCTAAAATGTCTTACTGTGGTAACCTAAGTAATATTACTCTTGTGTTTGTTAGGTGTTAGGGCCTTAACCGAAGAGGAACAGCTGTATCTTAGGTTGAGTAGCTTAGGTAAGTACTTCTCCACCGGAGAAGAGGTTGCACGTACTGATAAAGTGACTAGAGTAGAGTACTTTTATTTATGAAATGCATTTCATTCCGAGCATGTTGCACCATTATGCACCCATGATATTTATTGTGCACTCATGCAATAGGTGTTCCGGAGGGGGTAACTCTCCTCGAATTCGAGCCTGTCATTCCAGAGGAAATCTAGGACCAGCCGGAGCAGCTAGAGGAACCAGCCGGCGACGAAGCTCCTGCCGAAGATCTACCTGAGTGTCCTGACCACCGGCCCTCGACCTTTCTGAAAGGCAAGCCCCGGTGCATGCTGAACCTACTGATTTATAAATTAATCTTGAGTACTTTTAATTGTTTACTGCATTAAGTTGTAGGAGTTATATGAAAACACTTGTTGCATTATACCTGTCCTTGTCCAGATATCGTACTTAATCCTATATTAGGTTTAGGCACGTGTCAATGCTTAGCCCTGCTTAGTACGGTAGAAGTCGGGTGATTTCCGGTCATCCGCGAGATGTAGGAAGGAGTCACGAGTGGCTTTATGGCTATCGTGGATGGAACCATGCTTAAAAATGAATTTGAGACCGGGCGGGAGTTCGATAGTACAGCCGCAAGACACTTCACGTCTTGGGTGTGGAGCTATGCCCGTCTGAGTCGTTTAAGGACCGATTCGCTGTACGTCCTTGAGTCATGTTGAACGCAGTCTAACACTTAGTTGGCCGGATAAGTCGTTCCGACCGCGAAGCCGAGTAATGTGGTTCAGGCCGGGAATCGAATGGTAGGTTGCTTCTTGGAGGAGAGAAAGGATGTGCTTGGGGATATTGGCGTGAGACCAAGGGGGGGTTAGAGTCCCTATCACCTGGCAGAGTGTCGCCCTTGGGGTCGCGGCATTATTCGGACCCGCGATTCCTGAATCATATGAAACGGTGGCCTGTGCGACCCTGGCAGGGGTCTGCACGGTGAGTGTTAGAAATACCCCTCCAGCTGGATAGGAATTCGATTCGAATCGCCGTCGCTCCCGGTTAGTGAGCACTTGACTTGAGCAGCGGCAACGTAGATCTCAGTAAATGAACTGGTGGTTAAGGGAATGATATAATGTTGCCACAATGCATACCTGCTCTGGATATAATGATGATAATTGTTTGATTATAATCAAGTGCATGTTTAGTACAGGTGCTAAGATAGATGACAGGTAAATGCTAAAAATAACTGCTAGTACAGGTTATAAGAGTCTCAATTACTTATGCCTTTATGCAAAAATGTGATGTCAGCTAGCCTCTTGTGAAAGTCTTGCATAATCCTTGGTGTCATCTTATTTCTGGTTTTCGACGGGTAAGTCTAGCTGAGTACATTCCAGTACTCAGGGTTTATTCCCTCCTGTTGCAGATGATATGCTCTATCAAGGCTTCTGCAAAAATTGTCTCCACCCTGCGGGTGACGAAGACTAGATCACTTGGGCGTGATCATCTTTATGTACTTTCCTGATGCTTTTGTGGGATGTGGATCAACAAGACTGACAATAGTTAAACAACTGGCGTGTGTTTGCTTCCGCTACTTTATAAACTTGGTTTGTAATAATTGCGACTCCGTGTGTGTAAACTTATTTCAGAACTACTTGTGAAATGTAACGTATGATGTTGTATGTTGAATGATGCGATCCTGATTGTAAGCAAGTTGGTTTGAAATCCTTCGTGGTTTCGATTGACTACCGGGATTATATGGGCTCAAGTTCGAAAATTTGAGCGCTTTGGTGCTTGTTTTTGTACTTGTGCTCTTATAATTTGGTCGGTTCTGTTACAGCTGGTACCGGAGCATAATTCAACATTAAAAACATCATACGAGTATTTAAAAACAAAAGTATTTGATTATGAAAAGAGTTAAAATTCTAAAAATTATTTTCATAGGTATGCCAGTGATCACATCCCTTAGCCCAAATAAGGACTCTTAGGTGGCTTATTATAAAGACTAACTTGGGGGCCTTGTTTGTTTTTGTTTCGTCGTCCATACGGCGTGATATTGTATGGATGCATCCACTTGGGTGGTAATGTATGGATCAATTGCCTCGACGCTCTGGTAAGTGTGAGTTGTGAGAGCATGATCGTCCAACCGGCGATCTAGGGGAGCGTAGTTTTGGTGACTTGCATACTTACATGTTTAAACCATGTAATTACGTAAGCACTTAATTGTGGGAACCTTTATATCGGGTAGCTTGATACTGAAGTATATACATCAGGGGATGTGTATATGGAAAGTATTTAAATTACTACTTTCTTGTGTGCATATATTGGGAAACTGTTGGGCTGAAATGAGATTTTTCTGCAGGTACACTAACAGCGTAACGAGTAGACCGATAGTTTCGCTTATATGAGAGAACGTATGTATGCCACCGCCTAGCGTTAGAACTTAGGTTTCTACTAAGGTGAGAGGGCGTACGGAACGTGCATGCATCATGTTTAATTATATCATACATATCATTTACTCCCTCCTTAAAAATTTCAGTACTCCCGACTAAAGTAAATTTCGTATCCCCTAAATGATCCTCACTTTAAGTCGTGTCTTGTTGCTACAGATGGCACGTACCAAGAGGACCGCTCGTAAGTCCACTGGGGGCAGGGCACCTCGTCACCAGCTCGCTCCACGTGAGCCCCGCCCTAAGCCTACTGAGGTGTAAAGGCTAAGGGCAGAGTTGGCAGAAGTGACTGCTGCCAGGAATGCAGCGCATCAGCAACTGGAGCAAGTGATCCATGATCGTGACCAGGAAACACTTGCAGTCCAGAGATTGACAGTAGCCCATCGCAACTATCAACGCATGCTGGTCCATGTCATGAATCAGAGGGATGAAGCCTGGCACGAGGAGAACGTTCTGAGAGCTCGTCAGTTTGAGCTCGAACAACAGTTGGAGAATGCTGAAGAATACAATGATAATCTTCATGAAGAAGTGCACCGCCTGAACAACCAGCTAAATCCTCTGCTGCCTAGAAATATCAACGCAGATGAGGACATGGGATCAGGAATCTTCATGGCTGGAAATGATGATGAAGTGGAGGTCAATGGGCCCCAAGATGCCGCACCAGAAGAGGCACTAGAAGAAGAGCCTGAAGAAGAAGAAGACGATGAGGAGTTAGAGCCAGTTAGTGATGAGGACGGTGGGGAGATCCTTGACACCGACTCTGAGGACGATGCTTAGAGTAGTTATCACGTAGCTATGATGTTAGGGTTGTCTTTTGTGCCCTCCCTGTGTTGGAGTGAGGCTTTGTAATAACTTGACTCTTGGGATGGAAGGTCGAACCCTATGTTTCCTGGATGTTTAGTTGGAACCTGTTAATTTCGATCGCAATTGGATGTCTTATTGTGTTGCGTTCGATGATGGTGTCACGATTAGAACCCTTCGGTGCCGCGACGAAACCGAGGGCCTCCTATGGCGCGCGACATAAGGCTGTGCTGCTTGGCACGCGCTGGTATCGAGGTGGCTAGTCATGATCCACCATGGAACTCTACCGTTGAGAAGTCTCCTTGTGGTCAGTTTGAAGTAACTTTCTCAGTCAACTAAAAACTTTGAAATCGAATCCAAGTACCGGGCAAAAGATCAAAAATCACGTAGATTTTAACGTAAATGGTTCAGTAACTGTTGTGCTCCTTGTGAGTGAGCCTTTATCAAAGTACATCTTGTTGGATTCTCTCGCATGATTGCGCCAAGTGATCCGCTTGAATGGGTTGTGCGGTTGTGATGAATTATTGTGCCATGATTATTTTGAGAAGTCTATTTCATGAAGTCAGTTCGACATATTTACAATAATTCATCTACAAACTTCCCACATCGTCAGTGCTCATTGACTATGCATTTTGCAGATGTCGTACAATCTTCGTCGGGGTCGTGGCAATGAGGATGAGGAACAGCCACCCCCTCCACCACCACCTACCCCGGCTGAGCTGATGCAGACAGTGGTCGAAGGGCAGCGCATGTTGGCAGATGCTATGCGCCAGCTGGCCAACCGGGAAGCTCGTCCTGGCCGCCAGGGCCCAGAACCCAATCAGTACAGTGATTTCAAGGACTTTCTTGATACTAAGCCCCCGCTCTTTAAGGAGGTGGAGGAACCACTGCAAGCTAATGAGTGGTTGAATACTATTGAACAAAAGTTTCGTCTGCTTCGCTTGACCGATGAGCTGAAAACTGAATATGCTTCTCACCAACTACATGGTCCAGCGGGTATTTAGTGGAGCCACTATTGTTCCACACTGCCTGCAAATGTCCCTATTGCTTGGGATCAGTTCAAGGCCGCATTTCGTGGGAACTATATTCCTCCAGGTCTTATGGCTATCAAGCACACAGAATTTATGAGACTGTCGCAGGGCAATAAAAGTTTGACTGAATATCTGCAATCCTTCAACAACCTGGCAAGGTATGCCACGGAGTTTGTGGATACCGATTCCAAGAAAATTGCTAGCTTTAAAAGGGGCCTCGGCCCAAAGTTGATGAAGACTATGGGCACTAGCAAGTGCACTACCTTCAATGAATTTATCAGTGATGCTGTGACTCAAGAGAACAATAACTCTATCTATGCTGCTTCGAAGAGCCGCAAGAGGGCACTTGAGGCAGGTGCTTCACAGTGTCGAGCTCCAGCTGCCCCGAGGGCTCCTCCTCGCCCTCCTGCCACAAGTGCTAAGTTCCGTCCCCCGCAAAAGAAGGCGCCAGTGAAGACTGGGTTTCGCAAGGCATATACAGTGGCTCTGCCAAAGGGTAATTCGAGCCAAGGCAGCTCCAGTGTCCCTCCTAGCAACATGCCCTGCTGGAATTGCAACAAGCCAGGCCATTGGTCCAGGAATTGTCCCTACCCTAAGAAGAATGTCAACCAAGGTGGCCGTCAAGGGCACGCTCATTATAACAGTATTGAGGAAATCCCATCTGGTGAGGTTGTCACTGCTGGTAAGTTCCTAGTTGACCAACACCCTGCAGTGGTACTTTTTGATTCAGGTGCTTCGCATTCCTTTATCAGTCCTAAGTTTGCATCAGAGTTTGCACACAAATTACATACTGTTGAAGGTGGGGGTTATTGTATTAGCGCAGCAAGTGGGAATATTTCCACAAATAAAGTAGTGGGGAATCTTGAGCTTGAGATAGAAGGGCGAAAGTACTCGCTTTCCTTAGTAGTTTTGCCGGGCTTAGGCATAGATGTTATTCTGGGCATGAATTGGATGAGTCAGAATGGGGTACTCATTGATACATCCACTCGAGTAGTTATGCTCAGAGATCCTACAGATCAAAAGGGTTTTCTGGTACAACTTCCCAGAAAAGTTGATTTGTCTGGGGAAGTTCATGCTGTGCAAGCAAAAGCGTTGGCCGAAATTCCAGTAGTAAATGAGTTTCCGGACGTTTTTCCCAATGATTTGCCGGGGCTCCCTCCGGATTGGGATGTGGAATTTAAAATTGAGTTATTGCCTCGCACGGCGCCCATCTCTAGGAGACCCTATAGGATGCCTCCAAATGAACTCGCTGAACTTAAGGTGCAATTGAACGAACTTTTGAAGAAGGGGTTGATTCGTCCTAGTTCGTCGCCGTGGGGATGTCCTGCTATCTTTGTAAAGAAGAAGGATCAGTCGTTGCGGATGTGCGTAGATTATAGACCTCTCAATGCAGTCACTGTCAAAAATAAGTACCCTCTACCACGTATCGACATCTTGTTCGATCAGTTGTCTAAATCTAAAGTTTTCTCCAAGATCGATCTAAGATCTGGCTACCATCAAATTAAAATCTGCCCGGAAGATGTTCCCAAGACAGCTTTCTCTACCAGATACGGTCTTTATGAGTATCTTGTTATGTCCTTCGGCTTGACCAACGCCCCCGCTCACTTTATGTACTTGATGAATTCGGTGTTTATGCCCGAATTAGACAAGTTTGTGGTGGTATTTATTGATGACATCCTGGTATATTCTGTGAATGAGGAAGATCACGTTGAACATCTACGTATAATCCTCACAAGACTGCGTGAACATCAACTATATGCAAAGTTCAACAAGTGCGAATTCTGGCTTCGAGAAGTACCTTTCCTTGGGCATGTGTTGTCCGATGGAGGAATTATGGTGGACCCCGCCAAGATACAAGAAGTACTGAACTGGAAGGCTCCTATCTCGGTTCACGAGGTCCGGAGTTTTCTTGGTTTGGCTGGCTATTATCGTCGCTTCATCCCGGATTTCTCTAAAATAGCCAAGCCAATGACTCGGTTGCTGCAGAAAGACACCAAGTTTGTCTGGACTCCTGAGTGTGAGGCGGCTTTTCACCAACTGCGAACCCTCCTAACCTCAGCTCCGGTTTTGGCACAACCGGATATCGAGAAACCATTTGATGTTTATTGTGATGCCTCAGGCATAGGTTTGGGAGGTGTTCTGATGCAGGAAGGCCGAGTAATTGCATATACCTCTCGACAACTTCGGAAACATGAGGTGAATTATCCAACACATGACTTAGAACTCGCCGCGGTTGTGCATGCTTTGAAAGCCTGGCGACACTATCTATTGGGCAATGTTTGTAATATCTACACAGACCACAAAAGCCTCAAATACATCTTCACCCAACCCGAGTTAAATATGCGTCAAAGAAGATGGCTTGAGTTGATTAAGGATTATAACCTTCAGGTGCACTATCATCCTGGCAAGGCAAATGTGGTTGCGGATGCTTTAAGCCGTAAGTCTCATTGCCATTCCTTAGTTGAAACTGATTTTCATCGATCTCGCCTTCTACATCCAGCGGTCTTGTACAACATCACTGTCAGTTGTACTCTCAAAAGCAGAATTATTGAGCTCCAAAAGACGGACACTGGTATATTTCACATCAAGCGTAAGATGAAAGAGCAAGAAACTACACAGTTCAGGGTAGATGAAGAGGGTGTACTATGGTTCAAGGATAGATTAGTCGTGCCTAAGGACCGGGAGCTTCGAAATGATATTATGTCTGAAGCACACTCCTCTAAGTTGTCCATCCATCCTAGTAGCAATAAGATGTATTATGATTTGAAGCCATACTATTGGTGGACCAAGATACGGAAAGAAATAGCTGCATATGTGGCTAGGTGTGACACCTGCTGTAGAGTTAAAGCTATGCATATGAAAGCTGGGTTACTGCAACCACTTTCTATCCTAGGTTGGAAATGGGAAGAGATAAGTATGGATTTCATTGTCGGTCTTCCTCCTACTGTCAAAAATCATAACTCCATCTAGGTAATTGTGGATCGTTTGACCAAATCAGCTCACTTCATTCTAGTTAGAGTGGACTATCGTCCCACTGACTATGCTGAGTTGTACTTCAATCAGATAGTCCGGCTCCATGGGATACCTCGTACTATCATATCTAACCGTGGTCCCCAGTTCACTGCTCGCTTTTGGGAGCACTTGCATCACCTTCTGGGAACCAAGTTAGTGAGAAGCTCTGCTTATCACCCCCAGACGTCAGGACAGACGAAACGGGTTAACCAAATCTTGGAAGATCTATTGCGGGCATGTGTAATATCATCAAAGGGTTCTTGGGAAAAATGGTTACCTCTAGCCGAATTCTCGTACAATAATAGTTACCAAGAGAGTATTAAGATGGCCCCATTCGAAGCTTTGTACGGTCGTAAGTGTAGAACTCCACTAAACTGGGTAGAAGCTGGTGAAAGGAGGTATTATGGTATTGATTTTATTCATGAAGCTGAGGAACAAGTCCGTACCATCCAGAAACATATGGTTGCCGCCCAAGCTAGATAGAAAAGTTATGCTGATCGTCGTAGAAAACCACTCGAGTTTGAAGTTGGAGACTTCGTTTATCTGAAAGTTTCTCCAATGAAGAGTGTCCAACGTTTTGGTGTTAAGCGGAAACTTGTGCCAAGATACGTGGGTCCTTTCCAAATCATAGGCAAGAGTGGAGCTGTTGCGTACAAAATCCAGTTACCTCCTGAAATGAGTGCCATATTCAACGTCTTCCATGTATCACAGCTCAAAAAGTGTCTTCGAGTTCCTGAGGAAAGAGTCCCTTTAGGAGATATCAGGCTGGAATCCGATCTAACTTACGAAGAAAAGCCAGTCCGAGTGATTGATACTCAAGAACGAGTGACTAGAAGCAAAGTGGTTAAATGGTATAAAGTAATGTGGAGTAATCAGGGTAGTGAAAGTGACGCTACATGGGAACGGGAAGACTATTTACGTGATGGTTATAAGGAATTCTATGAAAAATGGTACGCTTTCCAAATCTCGGGACGAGATTTTTATAAGGGGGGAGGGCTGTAACACCTCAGGTGTTTAGCTCCTTAATTGCATTGCATTTGCATGAGCATAAGCAAGCATCATTCATTCATGCATAAGCTTATAATATGTTTATATTTCATGTGAAGTAAGAAGTGAGTAGTGTGCAAAACATAAGTACCTTATGTGCAATTTCCTTTGTGAGATATGTCAACCACTTTAGGGTAACATAATTAGCAAGTGTTATGCAACACACTCATGCAACATGTGCAACACAAGCTTGCAACATTTGGGTGAAAGTATTGAATTACTTGTGCCCAAGTATGTGACACTAGGAATTTTGTGCAACCAATGTGTAGAGTGGCTAATTAGGTCTTATAACACCTTAATTACATTTAGGGTAAGTAGTGGAGCAATGTTCATGTTGACCAAAATTACCAAATTGCCCTCCTAAGTGTGTTTCCATGCTAATTAGTGAAGTCATGTAAACTGAACCCTCAGAATCACTAGCTTAGAAGCAAAACCAGTTCAAGTCCATATTAACAAAGTTGTAGTAAAAATTGTAAGCTTCAACTTTGTCAATTAGCACAATTCATGATTCAGCCCCTAAGCCGGCCAAATTTTTACTTTACCGTGCTGCTGATTTTCTGTTGTTTCACAAAAACAGATTTTGTTCCTGGCTCTGTAAATCCCAAAACATGTCGATTCAGGTTTAGCTCATATTGACAAAGTTGTAGAGAATTTCATGAGCTACAACTTTGTTAATTAGCTCATCTCGTGATTCAGGCTGGTTTTAGAGCTATAGGGCTTGAAAGCTGCTGCTGTTTGGGGTGGCAAATGTTGCAAATGTTGCAACATGATGTTGCCTATGTTGCAGTTCAGACCGGGCAGGGGGGGAGTGGCCGACCGGCCTCAGGCCGCGACCGCCGCGTGGGCGCGCGGTGGCGATCGTACGCCGGCCTTGGCCCCACCGGTCAGGCCGAGCGGGCTTCTTGAACGCCACGACGCGGCCTCCGCCTCACTCCCGCCCTCGCCTCTCTCTCTCTCGCCCTGAGCTCGCCGAGCGGAGAGAACCGAGCTGCCTTCGGTGCCGCGCGCTCCGCCGCCGTCGTGTGCGCTCACCGTCGCACCACCGGCCAATACACCACGCCCACAGATCCGCCACCACCTCCCGAACCTCGTCGAACCCTCCTTTGGAGCAACCGAGCAGGGTAAGGGCGCATTCCCGGCTTTTCCCCCGCTCGGAGCTCACCGGCGCACCACCGCCTGCGGTGCTCATACGCGGCCATGCTCCTCCACCTTGCCTCGGTCCTCAATAGGGATCTCGTTAGGTCCGCCTTGGCCCTGGGGAGCGAATGCGCACCTCCAATGACCTCTTGGCGCTCGGAGCTCACCACTGCACCACCGTGCGCCATCACCGGGCCGCCGTCGCCATGGCCGTCGTAGCTAGGTGGGGATAGGGTCAGCCAAGCTTGGTTCGGTCGGTGCGGAAAGTCATAGGGAAACCGTCGGTGATCTTCCCGTCACCGGAGACGCCGTCGTCGGCAAGCTTGAGCTCGCCGGAGTCGCGGCCGTCTCCTCCCCTCCGCTCTTCTCTCTATGACCTGCGGGCCCGCGCTGTCAGCCCCCGCGCGCGCGGGCGGGATGGCCGAGCAGGCCGCGCGTGCGTCGCGGGCCGCGCGCGCGCGTCTTGGGCCGCGTCTTTTCCCGGGCCGGCCCAGTAACAAATCCGATTTATTCCATTCCTTTTATTCTATCACAGTTTTAGATAATGTTTAGAAAATGTAGATCTAGGGTTTTACTTGCCCAAAAATTATGAGATAAATTTTGTTGGGATCTACAGGGTGTGTAGTATTTTAGAAAAATATGAATTTGTTATGTGAGGTTTGTTTTCTGGGATATTTAAATAGGTCTTTGAAATGTGTTTTAAATCACATGCAAACCTGTTTAAATTATATCTTGAGTTTCAGTGTTCCAAAAATTATGAAATTTGGTGAGTAGGCTAAATTATACTTGCTCTAGCTTTGGTAAAAATTTGGGCAGTAGTGCTTAAGTACTTTTCAAGTTATAATGCTATCTTGTTATTCTAGGAAATAATTAAATGAATTTTAGTAAATTTTCTATATGTGCAATGTCCATATAAATTTTTGGAGAATGTCTTGGTACCCTAGAGTGTCCAAGAAAATTAAGAAATCTGTTGTTTAACACTTTTTACTATGCTTTGTTATTTATACAAAAATCAGTCTTTTGGGCTTGTGAATTTTGTTCAGAGAGTTCCTTTGAATAAATTGAGTTCAAATTTTTACAGTAGTCTCTTTTTGGGTCAGACAGTCCCCTGTAATTTTTGTAGAATTTTAGGAGCAGTTACATATATGTTTAAAATTCCACTTAATTACTTAAGTAAATTAAGTAAGGGGTGTAAATAAATATTCTAGGTGGGAACACCTTACTTTCTGGTGTTCTTGTGACCTTTGTGAATTTGTGGTAACAGTAGTTTGGTCTTATGGGATGTTTGCCACATCAATAAATATTTAATCTTTGCAATTCTAGGTTTTCTGGACAGCTGGTAGCATTTCTAGGTTTGACCCTTAATAAAAGTGTTTGCTGGAAAACTTGTGAATACCAAAATTGTAGTAAACTTGGTAAACTAGCTTGTGTCAAAATTTGGAAGCATTTGGCTTAGTAGTTTAGGAGTTATTGCTGTTTTAAGTGACAGTCCAGAAGTGGCTGCTCTCTGTTTAGAGAGAGCAGATTCTGGAACTTTGGAATTTCGACTAGGTAAACTTCGGAATTTAGTGTTGTGATCTGAAAACAATTTGTGGTACATTTCATAAGCTTTCCAGATTGTCTTAGATCATATCTTTTGGAGTTGGGATTCTCCAGTTATGTTAGAATCTTTGAGCTGCTGTCCAGAATATCTTACTGTGGTAACCTAAGTAATATTACTCTTGTGTTTGTTAGGTGTTAGGGCCTTAACCGAAGAGGAACAGCTGTATCTTAGGTTGAGTAGCTTAGGTAAGTACTTCTCCACCGGAGAAGAGGTTGCACGTACTGATAAAGTGACTGGAGTAGAGTACTTTTATTTATGAAATGCATTTCATTCCGAGCATGTTGCACCATTATGCACCCATGATATTTATTGTGCACTCATGCAATAGGTGTTCCGGAGGGGGTAACTCTCCTCGAATTCGAGCCTGTCATTCCAGAGGAAATCTAGGACCAGCCGGAGCAGCTAGAGGAACCAGCCGGCGACGAAGCTCCTGCCGAAGATCTACCTGAGTGTCCTGACCACCGGCCCTCGACCTTTCTGAAAGGCAAGCCCCGGTGCATGCTGAACCTACTGATTTATAAATTAATCTTGAGTACTTTTAATTGTTTACTGCATTAAGTTGTAGGAGTTATATGAAAACACTTGTTGCATTATACCTGTCCTTGTCCAGATATCGTACTTAATCCTATATTAGGTTTAGGCACGTGTCAATGCTTAGCCCTGCTTAGTACGGTAGAAGTCGGGTGATTTCCGGTCATCCGCGAGATGTAGGAAGGAGTCACGAGTGGCTTTATGGCTATCGTGGATGGAACCATGCTTAAAAATGAATTTGAGACCGGGCGGGAGTTCGATAGTACAGCCGCAAGACACTTCACGTCTTGGGTGTGGAGCTATGCCCGTCTGAGTCGTTTAAGGACCGATTCGCTGTACGTCCTTGAGTCATGTTGAACGCAGTCTAACACTTAGTTGGCCGGATAAGTCGTTCCGACCGCGAAGCCGAGTAATGTGGTTCAGGCCGGGAATCGAATGGTAGGTTGCTTCTTGGAGGAGAGAAAGGATGTGCTTGGGGATATTGGCGTGAGACCAAGGGGGGGTTAGAGTCCCTATCACCTGGCAGAGTGTCGCCCTTGGGGTCGCGACATTATTCGGACCCGCGATTCCTGAATCATATGAAACGGTGGCCTGTGCGACCCTGGCAGGGGTCTGCACGGTGAGTGTTAGAAATACCCCTCCAGCTGGATAGGAATTCGATTCGAATCGCCGTCGCTCCCGGTTAGTGAGCACTTGACTTGAGCAGCGGCAACGTAGATCTCAGTAAATGAACTGGTGGTTAAGGGAATGATATAATGTTGCCACAATGCATACCTGCTCTGGATATAATGATGATAATTGTTTGATTATAATCAAGTGCATGTTTAGTACAGGTGCTAAGATAGATGACAGGTAAATGCTAAAAATAACTGCTAGTACAGGTTATAAGAGTCTCAATTACTTATGCCTTTATGCAAAAATGTGATGTCAGCTAGCCTCTTGTGAAAGCCTTGCATAATCCTTGGTGTCATCTTATTTCTGGTTTTCGACGGGTAAGTCTAGCTGAGTACATTCCAGTACTCAGGGTTTATTCCCTCCTGTTGCAGATGATATGCTCTATCAAGGCTTCTGCAAAAATTGTCTCCACCCTGCGGGTGACGAAGACTAGATCACTTGGGCGTGATCATCTTTATGTACTTTCCTGATGCTTTTGTGGGATGTGGATCAACAAGACTGACAATAGTTAAACAACTGGCGTGTGTTTGCTTCCGCTACTTTATAAACTTGGTTTGTAATAATTGCGACTCCGTGTGTGTAAACTTATTTCAGAACTACTTGTGAAATGTAACGTATGATGTTGTATGTTGAATGATGCGATCCTGATTGTAAGCAAGTTGGTTTGAAATCCTTCGTGGTTTCGATTGACTACCGGGATTATATGGGCTCAAGTTCGAAAATTTGAGCGCTTTGGTGCTTGTTTTTGTACTTGTGCTCTTATAATTTGGTCGGTTCTGTTACATTGGTACACCAATTATGGGCCCAAAGAAGAAGGCCATTTGGGTACCAAAGAGCTTAGTGACTAACCTCCAAGGACCCAAACAAGTATGGGTACCTAAGAAACATTAATTTATTTTGTAGGTCAATTACAAAGACGGAGGAAGGCATTGGGTGCTTGATAGGGGGTGCTCTCAACATATGATCGGTAATTCAAGAATGTTCAACTCTCTCAAATCAAATGATAGTGTCATTGATAGCATCACATTTGGTGACAATAGCAAGGGTGATGTAAAGGCTCTTGGAAGAATTGCAATCTCAAATGATCATAGCATTTCCAATGTGCTCTTAGTTGAAAAGTTGAACTTCAATCTTCTCTCGGTTGCTCAATTGTGTGATCTTGGTTTCAAGTGCATATTTGGTGTTGATGATGTGGAGATAGTTAGTGTTGACGGCTCCAATTTGATCTTCAAAGGTTTTCGGTATGAGAATCTTTACTTGGTTGATTTCAATGCTAGTGACACTCAACTTTCAACATGCTTGCTCACCAAATCAAGTATGGGTTGGTTATGGCATAGAAGACTTGGTCATGTTGGCATGAAGCAATTGAACAAGTTAGTGAAGCATGACTTAGTTAGAGGCTTGAAGGATGTCACATTTGAGAAAGATAAGCTATGTAGTGCATGTCAAGCCAAAAAACAAGTGGACAACACTCATCCATTAAAGAGCATTATGAGTACTTCCAAGACATTTGAGTTGTTGCACATAGATCTATTTGGGCCAACTACATACACAAGCATTGGTGGCAACAAGTATGGCTTTGTGATTGTGGATGATTTCACTAAATACACATGGGTATTCTTTCTTGTGGACAAGAGTGATGTATTTGACATATTAAAGAAGTTCATCAAGAGAGTGCAAAATGAGTTTGAGACCACAATCAAGAAAGTAAGAAGTGACAATGGAAGTGGGTTTAGAAACACAAGAGTTGATGAGCTATGTGATGAGCTTGGAATCAAACATCAATTCTCAGCCAAGTATACACTTCAATCAAATGGCTTAGTTAAGCGAAAGAATAGAACTTTAATTGATATGGCAAGATCAATGTTGAATGAGTATAATGTGAGTCATTCATTTTAGGCCAAAGCAATCAACACGGCTTGCTTCTATAGCAACCGCCTCTATTGCCACAAGTTTCTAGAGAAGACACCATATGAGATCTTAAATGGAAGAAAGCCCAACATTGCATACTTTTGGGTATTTGGTTGCAAATGCTACATCTTGAAGAAGGGTACTAGATTGAGCAAGTTTGAAAAGAAATGTGATGAAGGCTTTCTACTTGGTTACTCAACTACTAGCAAAGCTTATAGAGTTTGGAATTTGGCTAGTGGACAACTTGTAGAAGTACATGATGTTGAGTTTGATGAAACAAATGGCTCTCAAGATGAAGAAGAAAACTTGGATGATGTGAGAGAAACTCAATTGAGTAATGGCATAAAGGGAATGGATATTGGTGACATTAGACCAAAGCAAGTGATTGATGTGGATGACAACAAAGATCAAGTGATCCAAAGTCCAATCACTCAAGCTAGGGGTTCTCTTGTGCAAAATCAAGCTAGTACATCATCTCAAGTGCAACAAGATCAACAAGTGGCTAGTTCATCATCTCCAACTCATGATCAACATCAACATCCAAGCGATCAAGTCCAAGTGCTTCAACCAACTAACATTGCAAGAGACCATCCATTGGATTCCATCATTGGTGACATACAAAGGGGAGTTCAAACTAGATCAAGATTAGCATCGTTTTGTGCTCACTCTTCTTTTGTGTCAATGAAAGAACCCAAGGACATTGATAAAGCATTGAGAGATCCGGATTGGGTAAATACAATACATGAAGAGCTCAACAACTTCAAGAGAAATGAAGTATGGGAACTAGTTGAAAGGCCTAAGGATCACAATGTCATTGGAACAAGATGGGTCTTTCGCAACAAGCAAGATCAAGATAGGATAGTAGTAAGGAACAAAGCAAGACTAGTGGCTCAAGGTTACACACAAATAGAGGGTCTTGACTTTGGTGAAATTTATGCCCCGGTTGCAAGATTGGAAGCAATTAGGATCTTACTTGCCTATGCTTGTGCTCACAATATCAAGCTATATAAAATGGATGTGAAGAGTGCATTTCTCAATGGGTACATCCAAGAGGAGGTGTATGTGGAGCAACCTCCCGATTTTGAAGATGATAAGAAACCCAATCATGTATACAAGTTAAGAAAGGCTTTGTATGGATTGAAGCAAGCACCTAGAGCATGGTATGAAAGATTGATGGACTTCTTGCTATCCAAAGGATTTGTCATGGGCAAAGTTGATACAACACTATTCACCAAGAAGATTGGGAAAGACTTGTTTGTGTTGCAAATATATGTTGATGATATCATATTCGGTTCAACCAATCAAGATTATTGTAATGAGTTTGGGAAAATGATGGCAAAGGAATTTGAAATGTCAATGATTTGTGAACTTAGCTTCTTCCTTGGACTTCAAATCAAACAAATGAAAGAAGGTACATTTGTGAGCCAAACCAAATACATAAAGGATATGCTAAAGAAGTTTGGTATGGAAGATGCAAAAAGAATTACTACTCCAATGAGCACTAATGGAAGCTTGGATAGTGACAAGAGTGGCAACATGGTGGATCAAAAGCTATATAGATCAATGATTGGTAGCCTACTCTATGTGACGGCATCAAGGCCCGATGTAATGTTTAGTGTATGCATGTGTGCAAGATTTCAAGCCTCACCAAGAGAAAGTCATTTGAAGCCAACAAAGAGAATATTGAGGTACTTAAAGCATACACAAGATGTTGGATTATGGTATCCCAAAGGTGCAAGTTTTGAGCTAGTTGGATATTCGGATTCTGACTATGCCGGTGACAAAGTGGAGAGAAAGAGCACTTCCGGGGCTTGTCAATTGTTGGGAAGATCACTTGTCTCATGGTCATCCAAGAAGCAAAATAGTATTGCACTATCTACCGCCGAAGCCAAATACATCGCCGCAGGTAGTTGTTGTGCACAAATCTTGTGGATGAAGGCAACATTGAAATATTTTGGAATCAATTTAAAAAATGTGCCATTGTTATGTAACAATGAAAGTGCCGTGAAGCTAACCAACAATCCGGTTCAACATCAAAGAACAAAGCATATTGATGTTCGCCATCATTTCATTAGAGATCATCAACAAAAGGGTGACATTTCAACAAAAGGGAAGATCAATTAGCCGATCTATTCACCAAGCCACTTGATGAGAAGAGATTTCACAAGCTAAAGAATGAGTTGAACATACTTGACTTCTCCAACATGAGTTGATGCACCCCATATATGACATGCCTCTCCTTCGAGCCCCAAGGTACAATTGGTTGACATATCATACATTCAATGCTAAGGACTTGTTTAGTACATCTAGTCATAATTTACATGTTCTAGGCTCATTCATGAAAATCAAATGAATTTGAAGTTTATATGGTGCCACTATTGTTTCCATGACTTGTATGATCTAGTGGTAGCATATAACTTGTTTAAGTAGCTTGTGCTCCTAAGTGTTTAATCTAGAGAACTTGTCTAAATATTTGCTTCAACATGGTGCATGATAACCCTTCTAGTGAGGTGTGAAGAAGCTTGCCCTTGGTTCAAACCGAAGCATTTTATTCATGCAACCAATCTAGGTTGAATCACAAACTTGATCCTCACCCCATAACATGACATGATATTCTATCTAAAATTGGTCCCTTATGGTCATTGGTGCCAAAGGGGGAGAAAATGTTCACAAAGATAGATTCTAAAGGGGAGAATTGATAAAAGAAGGGGATCAACTAAAATTTTGAGCACACAAGTAGGGGGAGCAAGCTCTTAAGCATGATTGTTGCATTTCCATGTGCACTTCATATGTATGATGCATAGTTATGCATTTCTTTTTCCCCGATACATTGTTTGTGTGGTGACTTGTTAGTATAACTTGAATGGTATATTGAGGTACTAGCATGAATAGGAAGTAGTTAGATTTTTCTTGCTTCATGTTTTTTAAAGTGGTACTAGAGCCTTGCTTATAATGTTGATCTCACGAGGTTTCTAGTTATGTTTGTGCTTTTCCAAGTGGTATCTAACTACACAAGGTGCTAAGATGGTGTTTATCACTACTCCGATGGTATCACGCTTCAAAGGTCTATAATCTTAAACACTTAACACCTATTGGTAGTCAATGCTCCTAATCTTTCCTATTTAACATGTATGCTTCCAAAATCCAAACATATAGCATACATGTAGGGGGAGCCATTGCTATCAATTTGAATTCATGATCACATGTCCATAATTCTTACACATGGTAATACACTTTGACAATGTGACATGGGTTCAATCGAAATTTTATCATAATATCTTTGTGAAAGGTTTGTCACCAATTACCAACAAGGGGGAGATTGAAAGTCCTATGTTTGGTGTTGGTAATTGGTGACAATGCCTATGTACTAATCCTATGCCTAAGTTGTATGTAGCATATGAGGATTAGTACATTCCAAGGTTGGTGGCAAGATGGACATGGTGATCATGATGGCCACACTTGGATTTGGACGCAACCCTACGTGATCAAGGCAAAGGTATATGCTTAAGGGTTGTGTTTTAGTAACAAAGACACCTAGTGGGTGTGGTTACATTATAGGTTAGATAGCCGTACTATAAAGAGGGGAATGATGCGGCTATTGAACTTCTAAGTGCCTCTAGGTGTGCATTTCATAATCAAATGCATTTGGATAGAACTAATATCGGCTCAAAAAATGATTGTGAAAATGCTAACACACTCACACATTTGCAAAGGCGGTGGAGTTTGAGCGGTAGAGAGGGTTTGGGGTCCTCTCTCCCTCCCGCTGAGGTTGCGAGGCAGAATTCAGGCGTTTTCGAGGAGTTGAAATGATATTTTTCCACTACGCCGGAAGTCGGAAAAGAAATGGAGGCGAACAGAGGTCACAGAGGTGACCGGACGTGGTCTCTGTTTGACCGGACGCGTCCGGTCAGTGTTCAGCGTCTGCGCGTGTTTCTATTTTTGATCGGACGTGGTGATGCGTTCGGTCACTATCGACCAGACACGTCTGGTCGTTCAGGGAGCTTACTGGACTCCAATCGGACGCTAGCACTGTGGCGTCCGGTCAGTTCTGCAGCGCGTCCGGTCGCTGTTTCGATGTGCGCTGCTCAGGCTTGACCAGCGCGTCCGGTCCGTTACGGGACCAGCGCGTCCGGTCGAACTTCACGCATCCGGTCGTTGCGTGGAGCGTGTCCGGTCGGTGGTTTACGAGCGTAGTCGCTGTGTGATCGGCGCGTCCGGTCAGTTTGACCAACGCGTCCGATCAGCGCGAGTTCGGCTGTTTCAAGTTTCTAACAGCTATATTTGAAGGGGTACGTCTATAAATACTCGTTGGCCGGCTCAAAGCTCTCGCTCTCGCAATCTCTTGAACATTTGACATACTTATGAGCACTTTGAGCTAAGCAACTCCCCTTCCACTCATCTCTCTTGCTTCTTTGCATATTCGAAGTGAGATTGAGTGATCCAAGTGCATTTGCATTGTGAGATTGCATCTAGTTGGCACTTGGTGGTTGATTTGCTACGAGATTCTTGTTTCTCTTGGTGGTTGCCGCCACCTAGATGGCTTGGGGCAGCTTGGAGGCATTGGCAAGAGTTGGTGATTGTTCTTGGCCACCTCCGGTGATTGTGAGGGGTTTGTGCCTACCTCGGCGAAGCGCCAAAGGCAACGTTAGTGAATTGCTCGTGTCATTGCAACCTTTTGCCATTTGGTAGGTTCTTGTGGCGCCTTTTGAGAGGCTCGGTGTGAGACCGATTAGCCACCGAACCACGTGGTGAAGAGGCACACAACGGGGACTAGCGTGTCGGCAAGCACGTGAACCTCGGGATAAATCTTCGTGTTATCACTTTCATATTGTGATTGATTGATCCTGGTGTTCGGTTGTCTTGGTATTCATTGTTGATCATATTGGTTGGCTCAATACTTCGCTCGTCGGTGAAACTCTCCTAACTCAACTCTGCATTACCTTCTTAGTTATCTTTGCTAGCTAGTTAGCTTTGCTAGAGTAGCTCCTTTGTGTAGCTTGCTAGTTGTGGTTGTAGTTACCTTCTCGGTTTGACTTGTGCGGTTGAGTGCAAATACTAGAATTGTGAATTGGTTAGGTGGCTTGCAAACACCCCGTAGACTAAGCAAAACTCGCATCTCGCTATTTGTTATATTGATAAACTTGTTTAGCTTGTCTTTGTAGAAAATTTTAAAAGGCTATTCACCCCCCCTTAGCCATCAAGACCTTTCACAGGTGCTGACTCGTGCTGCTAACCGAGATTATGTTGGTGGGCTCAACATGATCTGTTTGTCCTCTCTGACTTAGGTACTCTACCTAAGTTGTCTTCTGTTGCTATACTCAGCTTTCGCAATTTAAGTTAAGTTTACTTAAAAGTAACTTACTTATGTTTTATAAATTAATGTTATCATTTTTTCGCACTCCGATGTATATTTTGTAACAAATGTTGTAATGTTGTGGTAACTCCTTTGTTGATCCTGGTATGAGTTGAAAAATGTGGATGATTCGGGGTTCTCCGTGGACACTCGACAGACTATTAGAATTATCTGGTCTCATGTGCAACAGTCAGAGGTCTTTAGGACAATGATAGGTGCATGTGGGCCATATAATTTGGGTGGTTCTGCCACAGCCTCGGAGATGAAGATCTGCGAAGGCCTTGGAAGTGAAGACCTACGCGTCGAGACGATACTAGAGGCAAAGGCCTAGTGACAAAGACCTGCGCATCGAGGTCCTGAAGACAAAGACCTATGCACTGGGTGAAACTGATGAACCATGTCGCAGAAGCAGCGAAAGTAGCTGAAGCCTCGGAAAATCAATGTGAAGGCACTCGGATCTAGAAGCCTCGGAAGTTAGAACATGTATAGGCTAGAATCGTGCGCGTGCTCATTTCTCCGTGCCCTTTTTCCCAAAGGGTTTTTGGGATGGAGTTTTTAGTGAGGCGCGCATGTATATGTTGCGGAGGGCAATCCTCGCAACAAGGTTTTAAGTTGTATTGTGCCTCTTCTTGTAGGAGCATCTACTAGGCCACGTAGTACCAGCCATAACCTAGTAGCAGAGGGGCTACTGTTGGGGGAGCCCATATGGAATATGAGCTAACTCTCCCTTGAAGAGGCCCAATAGGAGTTAGTGTAGTAGCTTGTGAAATCCTCCCCCACCAAGGGGTCGCTTATAAATTGTCGTTGCCTATATATAATGCCAAGAGCATAAGGGCAAGGGGCTCTCTCTCCCACTTTTATTTTGCAAACCCTAATGAGTTCTCTCCCTGGGCCTTCATCCGGGGACCTTCACCCCGGGCCTTCATTCGGGGGACCTTGTACCTGGAACCTCCGTCGGAGGACCTCGTCCAACCAGCCTAGGTCCAAGGACCTCTGCACGAGATGTTTATGACCCTTGCATGAAATCTTCACCGAGCGGACCTCTCCAACTAGCCTCCACCAAGAGCCTTCTACCATTGACCTTGTTCGGGACCCTTGTCCCAACAAGTGTCTCTTTGATTGAAAAGACAATTCAATAAATGTCTTTATGCTCAAAGGCATATATAATAGTTGTTGATAGAAAAAATGTGCCAACAAGTGTTTTGGACTCCACCATTAAGTTCGTAGTGTCAAGACGTTGAAGAAACATATTTGGAGCATCAAATTCAGAGTTCAAACAAAGAAAAGGGAAATTTTGGGCACTGGTAGCCAAAATTGGCCTGGCCAGTTTCCTTGTCCCCCATCTGGCAATTGAATGGGACGGGTTCCCGATCTTTCATCAGGTGGAGATAACTATCGATTTGGTTGGAGAGCGACACACTGATCCGGCTTCAGATCAAAAGACTCGAACCTTGCAACCTTAGCACCATGCTGTCTCCTCTGATTATCAACTGTGTTATAAAAATATGTCTTATGTTTGATCTTTATTTGCATTATGCTAACAGGCACGTGGGGCATGCATGGCCTCCTTTGGCCTACATATCATAAATAGGTCCACCAATGTGAGAGGCTTCTCTGACATTACATTGATGTCAGTGTAACTTTTACTTGGGTCCGATGGATCCCCTGGGACCTGCATGTCACTGATAAAAAAATGGATGTCCCACCGGTTGGCAACATAGTAGATTGATGCCAAGTAGCCAACCATATCATGAGTTTACATAGACACCCACTATATATTATATATTTAGCATGCTCTGCATGAAAGGTTATAGATGGCCAAACAGTGGCACGACACTAGCACAACACTGGTACTATTAGGTACTATGTCTTATCCGTTCCTTGTCGTGTCGTGCCGATTTCTCAGTCTAGGCAGGCATTAAAAGACTATTGTTCTCAAGTCATTTTGTTAAGCCAGAATAGTCTATGTACTCATTCATGTTTGTCAGGCTAAAGGATCCTAAAGGGGTTTAGTTCTGACAAGCTAAGAATCTGGCCTTTACTTGAACCGGCCGGCAGAGCAGCAGAAAACAAAAATAGAAAGGCACTAAGATCGATCGATGATGATGAAGAGGAATACAAATTAAAGCTGTGTCTTTGTTTCTTTATTCCCTACTAATAATCGCACCAGCATTATGCCAAGCAGAAGAAATGCCCTTTATTTGTTCTCGACGTAGGGATCGCCGCCGGCAACACGCCATCCCATGCATCCCGTGCACATTCGTCCTATGCTATGCTCGGCCGAAACTAACGTACGCCTCCTCCTGTTCCTTGAGGTAGACGACGGCGATCCACACCATATCCATCCATGGAAGGCAGCCAGCCAGTAAGCCACTCAGCTCGATCGATCGGTGTGTCTATAAATTGAGCGGGCCCGCTCGATGACGCGACGGTCCGCGCCATGCATGCATCCTCAATCCTCATCGATCGATGGAAGCAGCAGCCATAGCAGACAAGGAGCAGCCGCCGGCGGCCACGAGCGCCGCTAGCCATGAGGTGAGGCTGCACATACCAGCTCCGGCGAAGAGCTCCTACCGGGTCCGGCGAGTTCCCCAATGGGTGCGCGACGCCAACAAGGACGCGTACGCGCCCAAGTTCATGTGCTTCGGGCCGTACCACTACTACAATCATGTCGGCCTCCACCACGAGGAGCTCAAGGGGCGGTACGCTACTGAACTCCTGCAGGACGCCGAGCCCCGTGACGAGGCCAGGCGCCACCAGCTCCGGCGAATCTGCGAGCAGAGGCTCAGAGAAATGAGCACCGACATTCGCGAGTAAGTAACGTACTAGTATGTCCATCTACGTACCATCTATTATCTTCTCTCCGGCTGGCACCCTGTTCGATTAGACTTATCAGCAGAATCAGCAGCCATCCAGCAGTGTTTTTCTCTCACAACAAACCAGCGAACAGTGCTTTCAGCATAATAAACCAGCGAAACGAACAGGCTGTGGATTTCTGACTAGGTAGAGGGAGTATATATACGTAGCTTTACTAATTAGGCTTGCTTTGTGTTCTAATTTTTAGCTTTATTAGCGAAAACTTTGCTAGAGGATGCATGTTTGGACGACACGGCTAATAAATGTGGTAATACTTTGGTGAGATGTACCGTAGCTGGCTAACCAACTATTAATTGCTTTTGCCTTTTGGCTAGGTTTTAGAAGCTAATGGGTTAATTGTTGATGAAAACTTAGCTACATATCTTGTTAGGTGTTTGGATCCACACCACCTAATTTTTACTAGTTGCTAGTCCCTCCTACATGTAATATAGTGTATCCTGACATTCAAAATTTGTCCTCAAATATAATGCATTCTAAAGGACAAAAACTAATTTTACATTAAATACTTTCCATTTATCAACCAATCACCATTTATCACGTCAATGATAACGTTTGATTAGGAAATAAAATGAGGATACATACATCTTTTATGTTCTCTCTTAATTTGTCTTAAAATTTCTAAAATGCACTATATTACAGGACAGAGGGAGTAAGTAACTACTAGAACATGGAATTGAAATAAGCACCCCTCAAATGCATTGAATAAATTCTCATTATTACATACAAAATTGTGAACCTGCTTTCGAACTGAATCGGTCTCTGATATAGAAAAAAAATAACTTGCCACGTAGATAATATAATAATATGACGTGGCAAGTGAATTAAGGGAATTGCTAAAGCATACGCCTGTTTTTAAAGTTTTTTCCAGGCAACGTATTAGGGACCATTAGATTTAGATCAGAGGGTCGTTGTGCATCTTCTATCTTGAGTGCTTCTTCAATTTCAATCTCACATGTTCACGTTGTGAAGTCAGGATCTTTCAAAAAAAAGTCAGGCATCTGAAATATTATAGGAAATACGGTGAATTAATATGGAGACAGAAGTAAAGATGAGGAAACCATTTCTCATACCAGAAAAAATTTCAGTGCTTCCTCCAAACCACGTAGAAACTAAAATATAGGAATTAAATTGCACATGGACCCGGGGTAAAATTCTCTCTCATGGACCCTACCTTTGATGGATCACACGACATGTGTACCTTAAATTAATCACACTGCTAATCTACTGATCTAGATAAGGCAATGGTTTCTAGGGCCATATATGTACATGAAATTGATACATTTGTTAACTGCATGATTTTTTTTAGGATACAACGTGTGGTCCATTAAGGACAGGGGTCCATTTTTATATCTCTCACCCCATGAATTTAAGACAAGCTTATATCTAAACTTTAGAAATTTGTTGGAATTTCAAAATTCCAAACCAAATAGTTACATTCCCAAACAATAGTTTTATTACGTAATCTTGAGAATTAACTTTGTTTTGGTGATCCAAATCCAATAGTCCCACACCAAATATTTTAGATTTTACCGCTGTACATGTTATTACGATATTAATCATGTGCGCGCGTAATATCCTTGCTTAGGTTCTATGTCGATCTTGGTCCAATAGAAACCGTGGAAATGACGACAGAAGCGTGGGTGAAGATGATGTTCCTGGACGGGTGCTTCATCCTCAAGCACCTGTACAACTATGCGCTCGGCATCCACGAAAAGGAGCTGCACCAGTCGAGGTGGGAACCGGCGCAGCTGCGCAGCAACCTCACCTTGCTCGAGAACCAGATCCCCTTCGCTGTGCTACTGGCGCTGTTCGACCACCTGGCGCCATGGGACCTTCTGCCACGCAGCGCTGACGAGAAGAAGAAGAGGCGCAGGCTACTGGACATGGCGCTATGGTATATGCTCAGAGGGCCCTTGTCCTTGCCCCAGGGGAAGAGGCCCACGGACAAGGTGGGCGTGGACCCCGTGGTGCCGGTCGACCACCTGCTGCACCTGCTCCACGTGGCACACTGCGCCCAGCTCGACGCCGTGCAGAGGCAACGACGACCCCCGGAGTAGGGATGAAAACGGACGGAATTTTTCCCATACCATCCCGTTCTGTTTTCTATATTTTTTCATCTGTTTCCGTATTTGCGAGATCCTGTTTTCGTATTTGCAGAAGTAGAAAATGATGTTTTCCGTTCGTTTCCGAGTAATCCCGTTTTAATACGGAATAGACCCGTATTTATCCTGTTTTTATCTCATTTTCAATCTATACTCAACATGTTCAACAATTACATATCCTTATGTTATGTTAATATAACTACGAATCACCAAATATGCATGTTATGTTCACGTACATAGCATGTAAATGAATATTAAACTTTGTATATATTATTACATGACTTTATATATGTATACTTTGAGAATATTAGATTATGTGATCTTAATTTAATTTTCTGGCTCTTCGTCCGTATTTGTCCGTTTCCGTATGTCCGCATATTCCGATTTTATTTTTGAACCCCCATTTTCCGAACCCGCTCCCATTTTCGTCAAAAAAAAATATAGAAACGAAAGTAAAAATAGGGTTTTTTTCCGTCCGTTTTCATCCCTGCCCCGGAGAGAGACCTGCGGGGCTTTTGTCTCTGCCCTGTCTATCCGGCTGATGAGGCTGCTGCGGTGCCTGTGCATGCTCGGGTATGAGCCCGGCCCGGGCAACATTAATCTCGACGGTGACAGCACGGAGAACATCCCGTCAGCAGCGGAGCTGAAGGCCATGGGCATCTGGATCACGAGGACGACGACGACGGGGCTGAGGCCTCACCACGGTGGGGCGCTGCTCGACGTGCGCTTCATGGAGGACCGCGTGAGGCTCGAGATCCCGCCGCTGTACGTGGAGCAGACCACAGCGCCGCTGCTGCAGAACCTCATCGCGTTCGAGCAGCAGGTGGGCGCCGACGGCGTCAACTACTGCACCACGTACGCCTTCCTCATGTACAACCTCGTCAGCACGCGGGAGGACATCACCCTGCTGCAAGATCTACGCATACTGCGCAACAACTTTGGAAGCGATAAAAAGGTCAGCCTCTGCAATGAAACCTCACTCATCACTATCAATTTATTTTTTCTTAATAAACTAGGTAGCATGCTAGTACGTTGCTACGGGACAGCTAAACTTTTATACTGAAAACACATGGATCGCACGATAAGATAATAATACTTTAAAAATAAATATCAACATTAAAGTGACATTTAATCCAAAAAGTAAAGTTCGTAAAATTAACATAGTCACGGAGCGCGCTGCGTCATAGGCACACAAACTCTTCTGTATAGACCTTTTCGTGATGCGACTAAGATAATGTTTTATATCGGCAGGAAGATATCTCTGATATCCATTTCTTTCGTGCACCAATAATTCCACGAATAAGTTCCGCCGCATGTCCATATCATCCTTTATATGTAAATATTAGTGCCTGTCACGTGGGTAATACTGCGTGTCTTAAAAATGTCTCACAAAACCTTAAAACAAAGTATATTATATATACTCACCGTATAAATATGTCTCGCATTAGGTCTATTCCACGCAGACATATAATGTAGAATAAAGTATCCACTTGAGTGTCTGTGGGCCATCAACAGTATATAGAAATAGTTAAATCATAGGTATTATTATTGCAAGTGACGGTGACTTTGAGTTCGTTACTCATCTATGTCATCTGCAATGTTTTTTAGGATGAATTTTCATTTGAAGATATCCTCGTTCCATTCAGGAATATGTACATTCACTGTGGCCATGTACTGCAAGTTAAATCCAAGAGTTTGTCTGGCATACATCAGCGTTGTTGTGTCTTTACACCACTTCTCAACAGGTCTAGAGTCAATCATGATAAGCGTCTTCTTCTGCTGGTCGAAAATATAAAGCATATATTTTCCAACATGTAGCCATGGCAAAAGAAACTGCAAATATGGTAGCGATTAGAATAATATATAGGAAACACGTAATAAAAGCAGGAGCAAGCGACTTGCGTATCTGCATGCACTGTGCTAAGTTGTATTCCATATCCTCACATACACTAATCGCAGCAGCAATTTCTTTCGTATTATATTTTTTATAGTATTCTGGCATTTTTGTTAAAGCACACATTTTCCGAAAGAGAAGGATATCGAGAGTCAGGATTAGTATAATGGCTTATTTTATATAATTAGAAAAATAACAAATAAAACAACGTAATATAGCACGATAATAATTAATTAGAAAAATATGCTTACACAGAATCTTAGATGCATGTGATACTTCATAATACTATTGTATTGTTTTAGTGTTCTGTACTCTCAAGCTGCCTGAAAGCGGACAATATGCAACATCCTGGCAGATACACCTCTTGTGAAAACGATGTGCCGAGCAATACGGAAGATGCAACGAATTGCAATTGCAAGTAGCCCTGCTCCTGCGGTGACACAAACCCTTCTATATTTGCTTGCTCAATCTTCATCCTGATTGGACCGCCACCCTCTTTTTATTATAGTTGACTGTGAAGAAAATACACACTCTAGACCGTTGAGACTTTGTTCTGCACCAATCACAAAAAAAAAGTCAATTCATAGTCTAGGTAACTAATATATAATTAAGTCTTCAGCCAAATGAAGGACGACAAACTTTTGTTCTGCCACTACCAGAAATAGGCGATTGAGGGGCGAGGTCGCGAGGGCCATGGCCATCTGTACCAAGTCAGAAAAAGCAATCCTGCCACACTCTTGAGTGATTCAAACTAATAAGATTATGAAAACACTAACTAAACTTGATCGAGCTTCATATGCATGTGTTTCATGTTTATTGAAGGCAAGGCCATGATAACTGCATGTTTAACTCATCCATGCAAAGCATCTAGCAACTATGTATATACACAGAGCATAGTAAGCATAGATTAGAAGCATGCACCTCAATTGCAATAGAGCTATCAGACTATAGGGGCCAAATTTGTAGCACTGACAAATATCTGCAGAACTACAACGATGTTTATGACGCAGTCTGTTAAGTGGCTTGATGCAACAAATATTTCAGAAACTGCTTAATGTATCATGTGTTGTGGTCGATATATCCTTGCCCGTGGATTGAAATGCATGGGAGACCAAATTTTTCTAACACAATAAGAGAAGCATAGAAAACATGGTGTCACTGAACTGGATAAAAACTATCGTTTACCTACACCAAGAACTGTTCCTACAAATATGAAATAAAATCACAGGACTAAAACTACTTCTGCAATCAAAACGAATTGCAACTCTCTCATGTCCAATTCTAGGCTGATAGAATCAAACCAGGACAATGTAAAAGCTTGAATAAAACATGCTGGTAATTGTTGAGATTTATTGAAAAGCAGTCCAAAGAAATACCGGTCTTTTAGTATCTCGACATGATATACTGATATCGATCCAGCAGAGTGAAGAACCAATGCAATGCTTCAATCCAAGTGGCTTTGTGTTCGTTATTCAATTATCTGAAAAAAGAAGGGACAAAAGGTCAATGCCACATAAAAAAATGTCAGGTAGGTGCCTAACTGTTAAATATAATTTCATTTCCTATAGGGCTATAGGGAGTAGGGACACTGTCCTTTTTTTTTGTTATCAAACGCCGAGTTAACAATCTTTCTTTTTCCAATTTGATTGTATTCAAAGCACATGCATAACTCATTGATTTGGCCATAAATAAGTTAGCAATTATTGGTCTTTCGTTCCCCTCCCATTGCAAAAATTGACTGTACACATGCATGTTTTACAAAATGCAGCTCCTAGTCAGCGTTACAATGAGCATCTAGGCCTCCATCCCCCAAGCTATGTTTTTGCATTCCATTCTTGCATGGTGCTAATCTTTTTTTAAAAAAAAATATTGATGTGCTATGACATGAAACACTTACTTCATATACATATATCATACTCGTGCTAACAACTACATGGATATACTTTTGAAAAGTACAGACTTTTTTTCTCTTAAGACCAGTTTTTATTCTTCTACACGGGTCAAATAAACAATGATTTTTCACAAAACCTCAATCTTAAACCTAATCCACTAATCAGCAGAGTGCAGGCTAATCTATGTGCTTTTAAATCATACTCACAACCTCGTATACTTAATTTCCAATAATAGTTTTCTTCAGAAACCTGCAGTTCAGTTTATAGCTTTGGAAGCACTTGTGGTAAAGAAAAATAGATGACTGTAGCACCTTAACTTGGTTCAACATGCTTTCAGAAACAATTAAAAGAAAACCTGCATCTCTGTTTTATGATGCTCTTTTTTTTCCTAGACAATGGACATCTGTAGTCACAAACAATTAAAGAGCCACATATGCACAATTAAATGGTCAGTCCTAAATCATAATCAAAGCAGAGGCTGCACCTGCGTGGCGTGGTCCCAGAACAGCGAGACCATGAGCTGGCCGTCGGCGTCGGTGCTCGAGCGGGTTGGCGGTGATCTCAGAGAGGCAGCCATGCACGCCGTGGTGCTCCAGGACGGTCTCATTTGAAGAAGAAGGTGTTTGCATCGCTCACCACCTTCAAGTCACACTTGCAGCAGGCACAGCAGCATCAAAGATCGGCGGCAGCCACAGATGTCCTCCGGGGTCTTCCCCCTGTCGTGCAGCTTTGCCATCATCCTGTCCTAGAAAGAGAAGCCAAGATCAACTTGGCTCACGGGCACGGAACTACGCGGGAGCGAGGTTGAGTGCGGAGAGGGGCGGTGTGGAGGGGGCCGCTCCTGCGGATGCAGCGGCGCCAGCGCGGATGGGGTGGCAGTGGCACAACGGGAGAGAGCGGCGCTGAGGGGGCGACGCGTGGGGAGGTGGCGTCGCGGAGGGAACGATGTGACCTAGTCACCCCATCCCCGCCAGATCCGCCCCGGCCTCGCCGAATCGGGGCGTCGTCCTCGACGGAGGAGAGGAAGGGCGCCAACTGATGTGCAAGAGATGGAGAGATCGAGGTGTCGGGTGAGGGGCAGGGGAGAGACCGAGTAGGCGTAGCGGCAGTGCACAATTCCTCTTCCTCCTTGCCCGTGCAGGGTGGTGGTGCTGCGTATGCCCGCGCTTCGGCACTTGAGATCGGGGGAGAGCCCGTCAATCGCCATGCACGGAGAGTCTGCTTGAGGGCGGCGGCACCGAGGGACGGAGAGCGGGCGGGGGCGGGTCACGCTGTGTGCGCACGGCGCCGGCCGACGGGGGAGACTTTCGTTGGGCAAGGGCATCGTCGTCCGGGATTGGGGGAGATGATCGCGCGCTGGCCGGAGGGTCGGGCAGGATTGGGCGAGGTGGTTGGCTTTCCGTACGTTTTTACCTTCCTTGCGCGCGAGCGGGAGGCGGGGATCGCAGGGGCGAGGCAGGCCGACGATGCGATCGCGGGATGCACGGGGAGAGGCAGAGCGACCCCAAAAATTATCGCACCATTTGATTGTTTTAGTTTTGTTTTTTTAAGTTGTACTAGCAAAAGTACTCATACATTGCAATGGAAGAAAAAAAATACGTTAGTAAAAAATGAAGACTTCGGTGTTTTATTCTTTCTATTAAAATTTGAAACTATAATATTGGTAGTAATATAACAATGTCCTATTAAATCTATATCGAATTAAAACAAAACCTTGATAATATTTTCTCCTATTGTAATAAGGCATAGAAATATATTGTAACTTTAATTTTCATACTATACATGTCTTGGTGGGTTAAATATCGAGTCTTGTGACTTTCTTTGATGCCCCGTCAATGCAAAATATGTAATTCTAATATCAATTTAAATTCGCAGAGAGTTAGTTGTTTTGTGTCAATAATTGATGTGTCCATTGATGATTACAACGACGAAGATCTCTCTCAATTTCCATATGGCTGCTCTAGTTGAGGATTGCACTGGTATATATTCACAAACATGTTCAAGCATTGTAACAGACGTTGTGCAACCAAACTTAGCGGTTGTTGGGATGAAAGGCTACTGGTCATTGTGCTGGTCGAAAATTTGTTTGGCGAAAATTTTGGTTCTTTAATACTAGGTATAGATTAGGAAATATGCTCATGATCTTGATTTTGAGAAGCAATGCACGTGAACCAATATATATATATATATATATATATATATATATATATATATATATATATATATATATATATATATATTTCTATACTCCCTGGAGTAGTTACTCCCACCAGGCTTATTGGATTTTTGTATACAATCAAAACCAATTAAGCATTTTTGTAATGCCGTTTGCATGCGTTCAATTTCAAAGGCTACCGGCCGTGTTGCACCACCTTGTTTTGCGGCTGTCTGTTAGCTTCTTTCAAAGTGAATGAGTTATTATATTGATGATGGACGTAGATGCCTTTCATGAATAAGGTATATGGATACATACTTCAGAAAGAAAGTAAGTATATTTACATACTTACACATACAAGAGAGGAAGCAGTACGTGCACATACTTATTTAAATATGCATACTTGATTTTCTTATTATATGGCCCATATACATACGCGTTCAACACATAGCTACTTAAGGATAATATTTTATACACAATTTCTTTGCGCAGACTACATACATCCAAGCAGTATTAGTATATATATATATATATATATATATATATATATATATATATATATATAATACATGTTTCAAAGACTGAGTATGTATGAATACTTTTTTTTTGGGAGGGGGGGGGTTGGGGGATGATGAGTATATATGTAAAAGGGAGTATATACATACTACTTTGAGAATAAAATATCTGCGTCCTATTTTGAAGTAGTATGTATATATATATATATATATATATATATATATATATATATATATATATATATATATATATATTAGTGAACTTGCACGTGCGGCACGCACGTGTCTGAAAACATTTGTAGTTTTTATTTACCATTCTCTAGCTTGTTACAGCGGGACTCTCTGGAAACCTAATGAAATCGAAACATAAACAATTTTTTTCTAGTCAGCAAAAAGAAGAACAAATTTTTTTCAACTAATATTCCTCAGCAAAGAGAAGAATATTTTTTTTCAACTAATATTCAAGATTGAATTTAGTTGAAAAGAACAGTTTTGCTTTCTTCTATTTCTTTTTGTTGCAAAGAAGCTCACCTCTTTGAAGAAGTCATGTGACAGAGCGACCATGATGCTGGCACCATCTCTTGTGTTGTTCTCGCCATGAGCAAAATTGGTATCCCGAAAGTGACAACGTTTAACTACTTGGCGTTTAGAAATTTATCAGGTGAAGATTCATAGGAAAGAGCAGCGCATTACAAATGAATCACCACATGTGGGATTTGAATCATAAAACACATAATAAGAATTGTCATACGCCGCTGTCAATCATTATTATTGGTTGTTGTAAGGTTGTGTTATAATTGGAACAGACAACCAGGTTACCTTAAAAGTTTTAGCAATATGCAGGAACAACAAAATTCCCTCCACCCCATCATTGTTGCTCTTCTTTCAAATTCTCTCTGATTTCAGTGAGCACCATTTTTTGTGAGCTTGAGGGAAATTTTGCCAATAAAATACACTACAATTGAGCCGAAGACCAATTACTAATTCATCTTAAGTAATTACTAACTAAACTCAGGGTAAGTAATTTAATTACTAATTAAACTCGAGATAAGTAATTGTACTGTTTGTCCCTCCTTTTTTAGAAGAAAGTGCTTGGCAAGAGCAAATATCCAGGCCTAGCTTAACAGACTCGTTTCTTAAAGCAATACCTTTAGCACAAGCTAGCATTGATTAAAATCAAATAAGTATAGTACCCTGAAACTGAACATTGACAAGCTAGGGTGTGTGTGTGCAATGGCTAGCATTGAAGTGTTACCTGGCTGGTGATGATCATTCTATGGTGTGTTAGCGAGGGCATGATGATTGGCTACCCGGCCAGTGGGTCAAGGGTGCTAGTCGTCGGGTCGTTGGGCTTTTAGTCACTAAAATAAGAACACAATAATCATATCGTCATAGTGAGCGGCGATGAATAATTAATTCAAGATAAAGTTCATATAGTAACCAATAAAGATACAAAATTCTCTTGTGATTGATCTAACATTTATATGAAGATGCAGATTTAGTATAACCAAACCCAAACACATACCAATTCCAGTCCAAAAGCATTGGACAAGAAATCAAGAATAATAGGCAGGCCGGCTAGCCAATTGTACAGTTCAAAAGCAGAACTGCTGAACAGCTGGAGTGCTGATGCTAAATGCCTGAACACCTGAACTTCATGAGAGCAAGACTGCAACACAGACTGCAACGAAGAACAAACATGCTTGCATACGAGTTCTTGGCTTCGATGATGCCGCCAGCACCCCAGCAGCCACCTGTGCCTGCGGTCTGCCACACACGCCCACACGGTGCCGCACTGCCGCCTGCCAGTGGCCACCAAAGTTCAGTGATCGCACCGGGAACACCGGTTGCCTGGGATCCGGATCGCCGTAGCCTCATAGGAGTACGTCGCTCGGCCCGCCTTTGCCGATTCGATTTCCTCAGGTTTTCGCAAGTCGCACGACTCGCGTTGTTCCGTCTAACTGAAGCAATCTTGAACGCTATGCAGCATTGCCGGTATGCGATGGGTCACTTCATGAAATCCGAGATGCTAATTCACCGACCGGAACCACGTCCTCGATAGCTTCCCGGTGAACCTGTAGTCATCGAACAGCACGTCACTGACGCCCTACCCCGCCGTCTTTGGTAGCCACGCCGCCACCAGCGCGTCGATGTCGCCGATGAACGGTTCCACCACCGGTGCCACCCGGATCTAAACGAGCACCACGATTCACGCACACAGGGTCGCAATTGCAGTCCTCGTCCGTGTCGGTAGACGCGCCCGGCCGCTGGGTCCCATGCACGAGGTCGTGTCCGTCCGCCAGGTTTTCGGTCAGGCAGAGGGGGCGGCAGCGTTGCGCCGCAGGCGGAGGGCACGGCAGCGTCCTGTTGCAGGCGGAGGGGCGCAGAACGGCGGTCACCGTCACGGCATCATCGCCTCGCCGGTTGGGTGGATGAAGCCTGCAGGGCACCAGGTTGACTCGATGTCTCGCTCGCTCAGTCCGACGCTCGTCCTCGGCCCTCCCCATCTCTCACACGCGAATCGACTTTCCAGGGCGAGGGCGATGAGTTACGCCACTTCGGTCTGCTACGGCGGAGGGAGCGCAGAAGGCAAACCGCAAAGCAAGAACGGCGGGGAGGAACGGAGGAAGGGGCAAGCGAAATTTTTGGGTGGGTACAGGCACGGGTAAGGTGTGGCGCGGGTGAAAAAAGTCGCGCCTGCGTGGCCAGAAACAACAGGAAAACGTGTTTCGTCACATAAGTATCGTTTTTTTTTCATTTTGGATCCACTTGTCAGATCTATATCAAGCGTTGGATATACGGTTAAAACATATCCGACAGTGAAGATCTAAGGTGGGTAGAGGGCTTTTTGGTGACAGGTATTTTACAATTCCTTCGCTCCTTTATATATATATATATATATATATATATATATATATATATATATATATATATATATATATATATATATATATATATATATATATATTCGTCATTCCATTTTGAGTATCAAATTCTTTATCATATTCGGCACCTTGCTTAACTTTATAAGCACTAAATAGAGCGATGACACAATAGAAATGTTTTCTAGCTACTTTAAGCATGTGTAATGATATGTGTGTTCAATATGTCATCGACATTGTTCGCACATGAACACGTCAATGTGTGCCTCCTGCGGTGAGCGTGATACGCAAGACACGTCGCCGGAAGGAGTCTCACTGGGAGCGCGATACGCAAGACACGCTAGTGAAGTCTCTTGACACCCAAAACCCCACACACACGGGAGGGACCCCGTCAGGGCGTGCAGTGGCTATGGGCTGTCCTAGCTGACCTAACCGCTCTAGGACTTCGCCATCGTTGAAGTTGTAACACCCTGGGTGTTACCTCACATTTGCACTTGCATAAGCATAGCATGAACATGTGCATCTCTCACTCATTCATAATCATGAGCAAACTACATGCAACACACCCATGTAACATGTGAAACATGGCCATGCAGCATGATGTTTCATATAGTGTTACCTTATGTTTCATTTTGTATCCTAAGCATGAATAAAGTTATGTCATTTACTTCACCACTTGGAAATGGGTAAGTAAGCTCCTCGAGGCCCATCTATGAGTCTGTATCGGGTGGCATATCCTTGCTAGCTAGCATCACAATCTGCATGACCTTACCAATGCGCCCTGCCAGTACCAGATGCATCACAGAACACATCAAAATGTTTCTCAATATCAGGTTGTGCTAAAATAGGAGCGGTGGTTAACAACGTCCACAAAGTACGGAAAGCTGCCTCACACTCTAGAGTCCATACAAATTTCCCATCCTTTTGCAGCAACTTCGTCATGGGCTTGGCCATCTTAGAGAAATATGGAATGAAACGATGGTAATAACCGGCTAAACCAAGAAAACTCCGGACGTCGATGACGGATGTTGGAGCCTTCCAGTCAAGAACTTCTTGTACCTTGCTCGGATCAATAGAGATTCCTTCTGCCGACAAAACATGACCAAGGAAAGGTACCTTAGTCAATCAGAACTCACACTTGCTAAACTTAGCATAAAATTTATGCTCTCGGAGTCTAGTCAAAACAATCCTTAAATGTTCAGCATGGTCTTCATTATTTTCAGAGTAAATCAAGATATCAATGCAATGCAAGGTAAAGGGTACTTATTCAATCATTACGGCATTGAGTGGTCTATAGTCCACACACATCCGTAATGATTTGTCCTTTTTCTTTTTCATGAACAGTGTTGGACAACCCCACGAGGACGAACTAGGGCGAATAAGGCCCTTGCCCAACAACTCTTGCAACTGGATCTTAAGCTCTGCTAACTCATTGGGCTGCATTCTATAAGGTTTTCTTGAAATGGGTGCTATACCAGGAACTAGTTTAATAGCAAACTCAATGTCTCTATTCAGGGTAAGCCAGACAGCTCATCAGTAAAAATGCCCGGAAACTCACATACTACAGGAATATCAAGAAGATTTGTGGCTTGAATTAAGGATTACAACCTAGAGGTGCATTAACATCTGGGCAAGGCGAATGTTGTTGCAGACGCCCTGAGCCGGAAGGCACATTGTAATTTGTTGCAGCCTCTACTTGAAGATGGTTTTAACCTGATGCATCCCACTGTGTTACACAATATCACAATCAGTTGCTCTCTTGAAAGTAAGATCATAGACAGTCAGAAAACTGATGTGGGAGTGTTTCACATCAAAAGAAAGATGGAGGTAGAAACTAAGCATTTCAGAGTTGACGAGAAGGGTGTTCTGTGGTTCAATGATCGACTAGTAGTGCCTGAAGATTGGGAGCTCAGAAATCAAATCTTAGATGAAGCTCATTGTTCCAAGCTATCCATCCATCCGAGCAGTAGTAAGATGTATCAAGATCTAAAAAACATCTTTGGTGGACCAAGATGAAAAAGAAAATCATAGCCTACATGGCTAGGTGTGATACCTGTTGTAGGGTCAAGGCAGTTCATTTGAAACATGTTGGACCTCTACAACCTTTGTCTGTTTTAGGTTGGAAATGGGAAGAGATAAGTATGGATTTTATTACAGGACTTCCCATGACCCAGAGGGGTCATGATTGGATGTGGGTAATTGTGGACCGTTTAACAAAGTCTGCACACTTCATTCCAGTTAACTCTACCAACAGACCGCATGAATACGCAGATATGTATATCGCCCAAATAGTCCATCTACATGGTGTGCCGAGGACCATTGTATCTGACAGGGGACCTCAGTTTACTACTCGATTTTGGGAGCACTTACACAAGCAGTTAGGCACTAATTTGTTCGAAACTCTGCATATCATCCTCAAACTTTTGGGCAAACTGAAAGAGTCAACCAAATATTGGAAGATATGTTGAGAGCTTGCGTGATTTTTGCAAAGAGTTCATGGGAAAAGTGGCTACCTTTGGCCAAATTTTTTTATAACAATAGTTACCAAGAGAGTATCAAGATGGCTCCATTCAAAGCCTTGTATGGCAGGAAATGTAGAACTCCTTTGAATTGGGTTGAACCTGGAGAAAGGAGGTACTATGGTATCGATTTTGTTGAGGAAGCCGAAGAACGAGTTCGAATTATCCAGAAAAACATGGAAGCCGCTCAATCCCACCAAAAAAGTTATGCCGATAAGAGAAGAAGGCCTATTGAGTTTGTTGTGGGTGACTATGTGTACTTGAAAGTGTCACCAATGAAGGGAGTACAATGTTTTGGCGTGAAAAGAAAGCTTGCACCTAGGTATGTTGGACCGTTTCAAATTATCGAGAGAAGTGGAAGAGTGGCCTACAAGTTGTGGTTGCCTCTAGAAATGAGGGCCATTTTCAATGTCTTTCACGTATCTCAATTGAAAATGTCTACGTGTGCCGAAGGAAAAATGTTGAAATTGGGAACATCAAGTTACAGTCCGATCTTACCTATGAAGAGAAGCTAGTGTTGCTTATGGATAGCCAAGAACGAGTGACTCGAAATCGGGTGATTAAGCTTCACAAGGTTATATGGAGTAATCAAGGTGGTGAGACTGAGGCCACATGAGAAAGAGAAGACTATCTATGTGAAGTTTACCCTGCTTTTTACTGAAAAATGGTAGACACTTCAAATCTCAGGACGAGATTTTTATAAGGCGGAGGGCTGTAACACCCTGGGTGTTACCTCACATTTGAACTTGCATAAGCATAGCATGAGCATGAGCAATCTACAAGCAACACACACATGCAACATGTGAAACGTGCATTTAAAACTAATGAAACATGGCTATGCAACATGATGTTTCATATAGTGTTACCTTATGCTTCATTATGCTATTGCTTGACTTTTGTGTTAGAATGATGCAAATGTGTGCCTACTGTCATGACAACACTTTATTCATGCTTAGGATACAAAATAAAACAAACTTTGTATTGGTAGTTTTGTCAAATTCAAATTCAAATGCAGTTTGACCAATGTTTGACCCTATATAGTGTTCTTGTTTGACTAGCTTTGAATGTTGACTTAGAGACTTTGCATGCAAGTGTCACCTTAAAAATGTTGTAGAGAATTTTGTAAGGAACAAATGTTATTTAGTAACCTTGAGCAAGAAATGAGCAGAACATGTTCGAAAAGGGCCCGCAAGGCAGTATCTAGGGCTGTTTCAGCACTTAGATTGTTTGAGCTAGTTAATGGTTTAGGAACAAATTTTCTGAATAGTTTAGAAACATTGCTTTGTTTGAGCTAGTTAATGGTTGAATCATCTGATATCATATATAAGAGAGATGTAGATAATTTGTTAAGCTTTCCAGAAAGTCCTAGCTCATGTTTGTTGGACGTGTAGAACTCTAGTTAGGGTTAATTTAAGTTGCTACTATGGGTTGATTAGCTTAGGCTGATGAAAATAATTTGCTAGTTGCAGGTTATACTGTTATAGGTCCCTCACCATTGATGAAAAATTGTATCTTAGGTTGTCAAAATGGACTAAGGTGTTTTCCAAGATTGATCTGAGATCAGGTTATCACCAGATAAAGATCAAACCGCAAGATATACCAAAGATGGCCTTCTCCACCAGATATGGGTTGCTTGAGTATCTTGTCATGTCCTTTGGCTTGACAAATGCTCCCACAGCTGTAACAGAATCATCCAATTTATAAGAGCACATGTACTAAAACCGCTGCCGAGACAGTCGATCTTTCACACGTGAGCTCATATAAACCCGATAGTCCATAAAATCCTGAGGGATTTCAAACTTTCACCAACATACAACCAAGATCATACAGGGTTCAGCATACACACATCACATGTTACATAAAGTTTGCACATAGTTCAAATTACATTGGAGTTCAACATAGAGTTATTACAATACCAAGTTCACTGAAAGTAGCGGAAGCAAATAGTTTAAAATATCCCACACACACTTAGTTTAGGTATAGTGCCAGTTCGTGATCATAACCAACAAAAGCATCATAGATAAGAACTAGTGAAGGACGTTCCCACAGTCTTACTCCTCATCCACATCGGGATAGAAGCAATTCTTGCAGTAGCCATATAACATACTTCCATCTGCAACAAGAGGGAATAAACCTTGAGTACGAGAATGTACTCAGCTAGACTTACCTGTCATAAACCAAAATAAGATGACTCTCAAGGATCAAGCAAGGCTTTATCAGTGGAGCTAGCTTACAATAATTTGCATAAAAGCTTAAGTACATAAATTGCATATAATAGTTTTAGCATCAAGTTAAAACATATTCATATAGGCATCTCTAGATTAGCACCTGTACTAGAGCAATCACTTGATTAAGACTAAGCAATCAATAATAACCATATCATATTTGGCCTTTCCATCATTATAACCATCAACATGTTCCATAATCACATTACTACGATCAAGGAAGAATAGTCCAGTTTCTCACTATCCAGGAGAGATGGCGATTCGAATCGATTCCTAACCAGCTGGTGAAATTTCTCCACACAAACCTAGCATGCTTTGCAAGGGCAACCATTGGTCACCGTTGGTACTATTCGAGTTCTCTCACGGGTCTGAGCTGAGCCGCATACTCAGGGACCAACCAGTTGCCAGGATGCATCAGGCTTTGCCTGCCCATGTTCGAACCGTGTCCTCGCACATCCTTTCTTCCTCCAGTATGCGCAACATACATACTAGATTCCCGGCCCGAATAGAGCTACTAGGTTTTGAGGTTGGAACGACTTATCCTTCCAGCTAAGTGTGAGGCTGCATTCAATCTCAACTGATATCCAACAACGCTTTGGTCCTTAACCGACATAGACAGGAATATCAACAACACATCCCACTCGGTCTCCAATTGTCCTCAACATATGGTTCTTTCCCATGATAGCAAATATAGCCAACCGTGACCAGTTAAACACCTATCTTGCAAGTGACCAAAAATCACCTTCTTTACCGGTCTAAGCATGGCTAAACATTGGTTTCGATCCTAGACCTAATAGGGATTACGAGATATAATAGTGGATAAGGAATAGTATATGCAATAGCGGTTTCATCCGAACTCTATAACCTAATGCATCAAACATGAAAGACTCAAGTTAAAGTTTTGTAAAGACATTGGAGACTTAGAATGCTCCAGGGCTTGCCTTTCAGAAGGATGGAAGGATGGTGGTCAGGGCACTTTGGAAGGTCCGGGGCCTGTCCTCCTTCTTTTGGCTCCTCCTGCAGAATCTCCCTTCGATGGACTCGAACTCCACTAGCGTTACCCCCTCTGGCGATCCTGTATGCATGCATATATGAATGAATACCGGGCATGCACATTGAATGAAACATTAGGATGACACGAGGAGATGCTTATGATAAGCATGGTAATCCATACATTCTTTAGGACATATCAAAGTTAGTTTCATTTAACGAGTAGGTGCACATCTCCACTCTAGAAAAGTAGACAGACACTTAGCCCATTTTGACAACCTAAGATACAAATGTTCATCAATGGTGAGGGACCTATAACCTGCAACAAGCAAATTATTTTCATCAGCCTAAGATAATCAACAAGCATCACATGCATCAAGCAAGTTACATCACACAACGAGTATTTTTGGACTGCTAGACAACAGCTATTTAAATTAACCCTAACTAGAGTTCTACACATCTAGCAAAAATGAGCTAGGACTTTCTAGAAAGCTTAACAAATTATCTACAACTCTCTTATAGATATATCAGATGATTCAACCATTAACTAGCTCAAACATAGCAATCTTTCTAAACTATCCAAAAAGTTCTAGAGAACAAGCATTTCCAACTTTTAACTTTGAACAGCTATAACTCTCAAACCAAAAGGCCTATGACCCTAAAATTTTAACATAAGCAAGATAAGCAAGTTATCTACAACTTTGTCAATATAAAGATTCACAGCAAACAATATTATCATTACTCAAATTGCTTAATTCTAACAACGGTTCCAGCAGCCACAGAAATGAAATATAAGGAATTAATATTTCACTACATCTAGAAATGATATTTATACACCATCAAATTTACCAACAGTTTAAACATCTCTTAAGAACACTAGAAAATATGATGGTCAAGTTTAATCTTTTCATTTAATTACCTTTATTAATTTATTTAGATAATTAAAGAAAATTATGAACACATAGCAAAAGTACACAGAAAATTCTAGAACAATTACAGTGGCACACACATGACCTAACTAGCTTACTGTACAAATTTCATAGCATTTGAATATACATAGCATCTTCTAGAAAAATGACAAGCTAGGCATTAATTAATGGGCATAGTTTAGTTTGCCTAGTGAAAAATGTTAAACAACAGATTTGAGATTTTTCATATCTTTTTCATCACTCAAGAATACTGCACAATTAGTTTCATACTCATAACTTATATAGTTTAGCCATTAAAAATCCCATAAGATATTACTATTTATTCAAAGAAAATTCATAACTAAATCATCGAGCATGCACTGGTCCTCAAATTTTTATCACAGACTGCATAAATCATGAGTAGCCTACCACAAAATTTTCATGGCAAAAGGAGCAGTACAAACCTAGATATGAATTTCTCCTAGAAATACCTTAATTAAAAATAATAAATAAAAACAGCAAAAGCTTTCTACTAACTACTAACATTTTATTACTCCACTGCATAGTCATTTTCTAAGGATTCCAAAAAGTTCTCATTTGCTATTTTTGGATTTTTCTACAATTAGTTATGATTTTTCAAACTTTACAAGCATTTCTGGGAAAAGAATAAAAGAGGAAAACAAAAACCAGTCGCTAACACGCGAGGCCCAAAAGTCAGCGGACCCCACCCGTCAGCCACACAAAAAACAGGGGACAGCATTGACCAGCGCTATCTCATCGACGGTGAGGTCGCCGACGCTAGCGTCTTCACCTCGTGATCTACTCGACGATGTGCATCTATTGGTGGTGGTGGTTAGCCCAGAGACGTACCCGAGGTGAGTCGCCAGTGGCAATGGTGCACGACGGAAATGTCCGGCGGTGCGTCGGCCAATTCCGGCCACGGCCAGGCGATGCGAGGCGCGCGAGCGTCGTGGTGACCTAGCGAAACTTCTACAATGAACTAGGGTTAGGCGGGGGTCACCGGTGAGTATGGCTGCTGTTGCGCCATGCCGGCGGCCATGGCGCAGCGGTACGCCGGCACGTTCCGGCGGCTACAACGCGATAGCATCTAACCAGAAGCGCCTCGAGCATCTACGCCTCATGGCGACCCGGAAATGCAAAACAGAGAGGGAGAAAGAGCTCCGAGTAGGGCTAGCCACAGCGAGCCCGTCTCGGCGGCGCTCCGGCGAGCAATGCGGTGGCGACGATGCTCTTTCGTGCCTTATCAGAGCTCGGATGACGGTGCTGGTGGGTGGAGCTTATAGAGCACGACGAGGCCGAGCTGTGGGTGGGGTGGATTGGGTGGTGGCACAGTGACGGCGGTGCTGCAAGGTCGGCAAGGCACGACGGTGACGATGCTCACCTCGACCAGAGCAGGAGAGGGAGAAGAGCGTGCGCAAGAGTGGGTGAATGCGGGTAGCGGCAGCAGCACGCGGCCAGAAGAAGGATGCCAGCGCGTGCGTGAGTGGGGGCGTTGCTCGAGCATGCCAGCCATACGGCGCGCGGCGACTACGGCCGAAATTTTGAAAACGGCCATGCCCCCTTCATTTAGTCCCAGTGACGATGATTGACAAAGCAAATTTGCAACAATATAACTCCCAAACCGTTGTGTTTTAGCGAAAATGGTTGTTGACAAAATTGTAGACCTACATGTGAACTATAACTTTGATTCTAAGCACTCTAGCTAGATCGGCCTGGATTAGGAGATACGAGCTACTAAACTTGGCTACTCGGAAACAAAAACACGATTCTAGACTTAGTGAACAATCTAAGTGCTGAAACAGCCCTAGATACTGCCATGTGGGCCCTTTTCGAACATGCTCTGCTCATTTCATGCTCAAGGTTACTAAATAACATTTGTTCCTTATAAAATATTCTACAACTTTTGTTAAGGTGACACTTACATGCAAAGTCTCTAAGTCAATATTCAAAGCCAGTCAAACAAGAACACTATATAGGGTCAAACTGCATTTGAATTTGAATTTGACAAAACTACCAATACAAACTTTGTTTTATTTTGTATCCTAAGCATGAATAAAGTGTTGTAATGATAGTAGGCACACATTTGCATCATTCTAACACAAAAGTTAAGCAATATTATAATGAAACATAAGGTAACACTATATGAAACATCATGTTGCATAGCCATGTTTCATTAGTTTTAAATGCATGTTTCACATGTTGCATGGGTGTGCTGCATGTAGTTTGCTCATGATTATGAATGAGTGAGAGATGCACATGCTCATGCTATGCTTATGCAAGTGAAAATGTGAGGTAACACCCTGGGTGTTACAGAAGCAATGAACATCGTCGACAACGAAGAACGAGAAGAAATGGTAGATTGGAAAAAGTAAGATAAAACATAAAAAGTAGATGTATTGATAGATTCAATTTTATGTTGTTAATGGGCCATCACCCTTTATATTTATAGGGCAGCTGGTCTTCGCTGGTTGGGACACAAACTCGAACCCGTACAAACATATTTTCTAAACCTGTTCGGTCAAGAATCCAAAGTCCGAACAAAAAACAGGTTATTCCTTTTCTAAACCAGAAAATACTCTTTTGTACTCAACCAATCACGTGAGAAAGCTTCTACTCAGGTTACGTGTGCATGCATACCAAATAAAGTAATTTAGGGGGTGTTTGGTTTGGGGTGTTAAAGTTTAACAAACACTGTAGCACTTTCGTCTTATTTGACAAAAAGTTTCCAATCTGGGACTAATTAGGCTTAATAGATTCGTCTCGTAAATTACTCCTAATATGTGCCAACATGCATGCAATTAGTCTACATTTAGTACTCCATGCATTTGAGGGAACATTGATGTGATGGGTGTTAAACTTTAACAAAAGCAAACCAAACAGGGCCTTAACTTCTTGTCGGACTCTCTCTTAATCACGGTACGGCATGCATGCAAGTATAGCATATATTCTGGAAATTTAATCCTCTTCGGACTCTATCTTTCACTGTGGATGCATGCAAACTCTTTGCTACGGGTATACATAGAATCTCATGACAGATAGCCGCATATGTAAAATGTCATCTATTGATTAACAATTTATTTGACATAAAGCTAAATATTAACCATAGAAGAAAAGATGCATGTTAGAAATAATAACCGTCATGTTACAAATTAAACATAAATTCACATATAGTTATTGAAAATGTATTATAATATAATGAGTACATCCAATCAGTAACATATCCACAAGATCATCATATGCTACTTGTCTTCTATTGTTCCCAAACTTCTTCTATTACCTGAAATACAGATGGATACGACAAATGTCAGTAACAAAGGGCACAAATGTAAGAAAATATAACAGTTATACAAAACAGAAGACAATACCTTTTCATAGAGTGAGGACCTCCTTGTAGACAATATTTTTCGTGTATATACCATTTATTTTCATAACTTTTTCTTATCCTTGTTATCACTAGGTGGGACGGCAAGGATACTAATGTTCGATCTGGCAGTGGCTCTAGATAGCGCAATATACAACTGATCATGAGAGAACACCAATTCATGTAAATACACACCAGCATGGGGGATAGTCTGCCCCTGAGCCTTGTTAGCCATCATGGCAAAACTGAGTCTAACTGGAAACTGCTTCCTCTTGAACTGGGACGGAAACATCTCGTCATCAGAGGGGCATAACAGAATCCGTGGTAGGAAGAATCTCTTTCCGGCATGGTCTCCGACCATAATTTCTACATCAATAGTATTTCTTTGGAACCCTCAAACCACCAGCTTGGTTCCATTTTAAAGTCCATCCACAGGGTTGATGTTCCTTAGCAATATGATCAGACACACAATCTTGAGCTTTAACACGTGGAGGGAGGCCGTTGGGGGTCAAGGTGTTGAGGAACTCAGATGGGTAGTAGTTGTTTGGATCATCCACCGCACTGTCAAAGCTATGGTATACCATCTTATCCCCTTGGAAATGGCTTATCATCTTCATGTTAATCATATCAATCCAGTCGTTCCACGGAGATAATATTGCTCGTGAGGTGATGTAGCTCTTGTTTGACATATTGGCATTGAGGGTAGGGAATATGCAGTCAATTAACGTATCAAAATCACTGTCTTCCCCGGTCTATGGTATGCATATATCATCAGGAAGGAAGATTTCACCATCACTATTAGCCTCCTCAGAGCCTCCCCCGATGCATTGCAAGTATTCTGCAAACCATAGGTCGCTCTTTGCCCTCATGTTGCGCACTAGTTTGAGATGTCGCATGGAATTCCAAAGGTACGACATCTGCAGAGAGGCACCAATTATTTGAGCCCTTGACCCTCTTCCAACAACTGGGAGAACCTGCCTAAAATCTCCACCAAACACCACAGTCTTCCCCCAAACGGCAGGTTAGGACGGTCTATGATATCACGGAGGCTGTTGTCTAGCGCCTCGACATCTTGCCTCTTCATCATCGTCACCTCATCCCAAATAATAAGGGATGCGGTCCGAAGCAGCTTGGCGGTACCACTCTGTTTTATGAAGCTGCAAAAGTCCCTATCATCGAGGGTGAGGGGAATCTTGAAGCACAAGTGGGCGGTTCTGCCACTAGGCATTATTGAGGCAGCAACACCAGATCTTGCTATGGCCACAACAATCTTGTTTTGACTACGTATAGTAGCGAGTAGGGCCCTATATAGATAAGTCTTTCCGGTACCGCCAGGTCCATCCACAAAGAACAAATCCCCATGATCACTATCAATAGTAGACATAATCTCATTGTAGGCAGCCTGCTGCTCCTCATTTAGGGTCTTTGATAGTGCCATATCATCAACGCTTGCCTCAACGCTAGCCTCCTCGAAAATCTTCCTAGGAATATTGCCAGACGGATCATATGTGTCGTCGATATCAGGAAGTGGGTACATCTTTATGTCCTTCTGCATTGATTCTAACAACTTTCGAATATTTATGAGAACCATCTGCTCCACTACGAAGCTAGACTGGTTATTACGCCTGTAGTCCTCTGACATTGCCTCCGTGTGCTTTTCTCAGAGTTCTAACACATCAATCGGCTCACAAAATACCAAGATTGTTGCAAAGAGCCTTCGCAGTGCATATGGCATCATCCATAGAGTAGCTTCAGCAACACCCTCGTGCAGTGTGTTGTCCACTTTAATGAGGCCCCTTCTTTCTACAGCTTCACGAAAAGTCAGTTGGAGTTCCCCAGAAACCGTCCTTAGATCAGTGAATGAGGTTGCACTAGGCACGTGGTTTAGAAGCACCCTAAGATAGTAACGCTCCCCTTCGATCGGATTGGCACATATAACTCTTCTAATCTGTCTTAAATGATTCTTTTGCATCCTCCTAATCCATGATTTTCCCTATGAGTCCCACTTATAGTACTTAGGAAAGTCCCGATACAATATACCGCGGGCATATTCAGATGTGTTGTTCTTCTTGAAGTACGCTGTAAGCATCGACCTTTCAACACCTGGATGATTAAGCACTCGTCGAACATCCACATGCTGGTGAAATGACACCATGTGCATGTCAGAAAGATGGAGCTGCAAGGACAACACTGAAGGGGACCTATCACTTATATCAAAACCATATATCCTCCATAAGGCTTCTGTTGGAGTTACCCATCTAGCATCCCTATACTGTTTGATCCCATCGATGTTTCCTTCATTGTCCTCCTTGTCAGCCTCTCTCACAGCCACAGACGCGCGGTCATGACCCTTGTAAATGTACTTAAACAAATACTTGACGGCCTTGATGCTCCCACATGCTTCAACATTGATGCGACAATTGAACAGGCGTAGGAGGTATGGGTTGTAAGGCATGACCCATATGTTGTTAAGGTCGTGTCTGCAAACTTTTTTCTTTTCTAGCATCATCACGCCATCTGTAAACTGGGTATGAATCCTTGCCCTGTAATGTGGCATCATAGAAAGGTCGCAGGTAACAGTTCTTGCATGGTTCATGGCCCTTTGTGCATGGGCAATTGCGATTAAGTACTCCACAAGGGCCATGCATCATATGCTTTGTAACCATTATATACAAGTCTGCTTCTTGTTTGGGAGCTCAGCTGAGATGAGAAGGTCACACTGCTCTAGGCACATGATTTTGTAGCATCCCTCCATGATTAGCAAAAAATGTGCATGCGGTAGACCCCTCTTCTAGAACTCCACAACATACACATGTGTACGAACCTTTTCAAGGATATCCTTTTTATCAACATGTGCTTAAGCTCTTCTAGTTTTGCCTTAAATACCCGATCAATAAGATCTAGACGATCATGTGGTGTTTGTCCAGGGTACAACTCATGCGTGATCTCATCCCACTTTGGATTCCATGTCATAGTCAGGAAGACGTCTGGTTTTCCAAACCTCCGCCCCAGTGCCATGGCATCCAAGTACCTACGCCTCATGTCCCTCGGGCCGCCGATAAATGACAAAGGCATCACCGTTTTCTTTCCAACGGCTTCTGATCTACCCTGACCGGCATGCAGGCTATCAACCAATTCCTGGTAGAGGTCAGCCCTAATCTCCTTTTGATGATTGCGTATATAATCCAATTGAGAACTCTCAATTTTGATGTATGTGTCAACTACAAATTGTGGAAAAGACGCTGGCCACAAAGTGTGGGATTAAAGATTCCTGGCCATATCTGGATCTTGTAGCCATAGTAGTCACGCATAGAAACACATAAATTTTCCAAAGAGTCTACAGAAAAACTATGGTATTAGAAGTGTTTCTAGGATAACGGTTTGGTATACATGAAAAGTATAATAAGATAAACAAACATGTTTCTTCTTCTTCTTCTATACCACTACGAGCCTTATGCAAGACACGAGCCGTGTTGACATCCTCCATGGTAACACCTTTCTTTGGGATATCCATATGCCATCCAAGCTCACCGCTAGGGAAGAAGAGTGGGTATGAAAGAGCATCATAGCATCCATGATATGATTGGATGCCATGCCTGCTCCTATCTTTCCCATGTAGGACAACACTATTCTAAAATTGACCAAGGAGTTCACTACCCTCGATCCAAACAGCAGCCACCTACGAAGCCATCCGCACGTTGTATGTCCTTTGGTCCAATCGCTGATTAAGGTTAAGTGTGAGATGATAGTCCTCGAGATGTCCAGCCCGCCTCATACTCCTCAAATGTTTTGAGTATGGGTTGTCATGAAGGATGGCCACCAATCTCTCTATAACTTCTTTATCTTTTGGTACTTCTCTTCCCGACACCTTCGGTATTGGTGCTCAAGGCTTGGATCATCATCATAGAAGTAAAGCTCAAGATGTCTGGGCTCCTTACCATCTTCTCTCCCAAATGACCTTATGTTGTGATAGATCATGCCATGTGCACGGAAGGTATATATGCCGCTGTTTCTGATGTTAACAGGAGCACTATCGAGGCGACAGTAAAGGGAAGTGAAAGAGAAGTGGCCATCAAAAAACATGATATTGTTACGAAAGTGCCTAGCATCCGTGTTGGAGCTCGTCCAAAGCCTCATGAGCTAGTCTGGTATGACTGGCACATTCAGCTTCACCTTTCCACTACGGCAACAGAACCCAGGAGGTTCTTTTGCAAACCTCTTCGCACCACAGTGGTGGCAATCTAGGACTAGTTTTAGCAGTGTATCTCCCTAGGCATGTTACTATACTTCTTTTCGTATGGGTCAGGTACTTTAGGGTAAGAAGCCGTGTCTTCCTCAAGAGTATCACTTTGGACATCGTCATCTGATTCCTCTATTGAAATGACATTTGAACATAAAAATAAAGGTTAGATAAATGAGTGGATGTTTAGGAAGGTAGTCGGTATTTAGTACAAATACCTTGTCTAGCAAACAGGTATCCCTCATCCTCTTCCTCATCATCTTCGAATATATCACCCTCATCATCGTCTGTGATCAGCATAGTGCCATGACATATTACAGCTTGGGTAACAATAAAGGAAAGCAAATATTGTAAAGAATGTTATAAGTAGTGCAAATTACCAGTGTCATCAAATAATGGTTGTGCAGGTGTAGTTGATGCACTTTGATTGCTTGGTCCAGCGCTTTCTATCAATCACATAATGGACATGGTTGAGATAGAAACAACTTGTTTCATGTCAAGGAACGGGGGTAGGGATACCTCGTTACTTACCGTTGTCGGTCACGGTTGACCAAGGTAAGGGTGTATTTTCATCTGCGTGGTCTCTAGTCATGCATTCAACATCATTGTTAGCCAGTCCTATGTTTCGACCGATGCGGCACTCAAACATAGTGTTACGACGGGCTAACAATGCATGTCTTTGCCCAGATGGAACATTTTGTCTGTGTGTCATATGAGCCGATAGTATATCACTGCATTCATCATTTGTCTCCTCTATAGCTTGTGGGAAGCGAATAGGTGTTGTAGTGGATTCTAGGATAACCTAGTCACTGGGGCTTACTATGGGTCCATGAGGCCCAGATGAGTTTGTAGTGGGCCACTCCATCTTTGGATTAAAGAGTGGATTCTCCATTGCGATGGACTCACTGTTTAAGGTATGTTTCTGCACCTCCCTGCAGCGGTTTGTAGTCACTTTCATTGCCGCTTTATGAGATGGAGTTTTATTGTAAAGCCTCTGTCGTTTGCGGTTTTTTTCCTACACCCTGCACGATCAGCCATGACTTGCTCATTTGTTAACTCTCTCTTATGTGAAGCATCAGTGCATTGTGACTGCATTTCTTGATTAACTATGCTGCAAGCAGTAATTATATCATCACCTACATAGTTGTGTCTGAGTTAAAATAGTAGCAAGACAAACAGAACACATCAGATATCCTTCAATGATCCTCTCATTGTATATAAAGCTACGGATAGATTCACCAACACAAAAATGTAGATGTTGATGCCATATTAATAACAGTTGAATTACCTGATAACCGACTTGATATATCATCAATATTGTTTGCATGGAATGAATCATTTCTATGCAACCAATCATCTGTTTCATTAGGATCCATATTTTCCTTGTTTGATGCATCCTGACCATCTACCAAGTGTGACATAGAACATATGAGAAACATCAATAGTATAGTAATATCTATATTATTCAACATCTCCACTATACTACCATTGATAGTTTTGATATGTAGGTGTTGCTCCTTTCTTCTTTTATATGCTTCTCGACATTTTTTATTTCTTTCGTTCCTTTTCTCTTGAGACACTGCAAGCCATCGAGTCTTTTCTCTTTCTCTGTTGCATTGTCCAACATCGCTTCCTGCAGTGTTACATCCATATACTTTGATTATCAATAATAATATAAACAATACGCTGAATTTGATAATATAGTAAAAGGATGATTTATTTTGTTTACCTCCATTAGTAGTGTTAGTCTTGTCACCCAATGGTGCTGGGGAGCCACTATTTTCCATTGAATTAACCCTGATGCCTGGGAGTCATACAGTAACCATTAAGTTTGAAACAAAAAGTCAAGTTAGTGCTACATGTTGGCCTAGCAAATAATGCCACCAAGCGGCAGGACTACACAACAAGTAGGACTGAGGAATGTTTTTTGGGTGGTTACACAGAGGAAGTGAACCATTTACAATATCTAGATCGGAAATGGAATCTAGGAAGGGCAAATCACAACCAACTTGGTAGAAAGAAAGGAAGTTTGAATTTGAAACACTCAACCTATTAGAAAATATAGCATTTTGTCTGAAATTATGTGGTGGTTCCAAGTGCAAGTTAACCAGGAATTGCTCATAGGAAGCAAACTTGAAAGTGTTGTTGCAAGGAAAAATTGGTAAAAAAAGAAGATTGGTTGCATCCTATGCATTTCCTTCTAGTAGGCTATGTACTTTTTCCAGCTCCAAGTAACCATGATTTTCTGGTTTAGAGTTTTCACCGAGTAGCAGTATGTTCTTGTGCTATTTTTCAATTGCTACAGTTCATTGCTTCCAGGTTATGTTTTCTGCAATTAGCAGTAGGCTCTGTACTAAACAGTTAGCAGGTTGAGGCTTGCTATTCAGGATTGCATATTTACTACAGTAGCAGACTACATATCCATGCTAGATGGTTCTATGAGGCAAACATTTGGAGATGAACTTTCCCATGTGACAAGTTCACAGAGGGGATTCACTGTACTTTGCTGGACAGTTCATTGCTTCCTCAAGGCCAACTCTCACTTGTCAAACTACAAATTTTTTCTTTTGTTCTATTTAATAGGTGGCTAGCTGCTCTTTTTCAGTCACCGGAGTTCGACTACAGTAGCAGCTCCAACCGAGCGGCAAGGCTATACAACAAGTAGGACCGAGGAATGTTTTTTGTGTGGTTACACATAGGAAGTGCACCATTTACAATCTCTAGATCGGAAATGGAATCTAGGAAGGGCAAATCCATATCTGTTGGGATAGAAACGCAGAAGAACAATCCAAAAGGCGGGCTCTTTATTATGCTGAAAACCTCAGGGTGCACATATTTTATATTCTTCAGATACCTCAGAATGCAAATTCTTTCTAAGCACACAAACTTATCAATTAGAGTTGAAAAACCAAAATCACTGAGTAATAACCTATTGATAGACAGCAAAAAGTTTGGCACTGAACAGAATTAGGATGTGTACCTGCAAATGGATGGATGTGCTTGATTTTTTGAATGATATCTTGAGAGGTCAACGCAAGAGTTGCCTAACCTGAACAGCAAAGGCAATTGACAATTTCAGAGTAGTTCATATCTCTGCAGCTACTAGTTGTGAAGTAGTTTCTTTCTAGGTGCCTGATATAAGTTAGAAAGCAATCTATTAAATGAGAACGCCCATGCAGAATGACTGAGATTGCCAGTACTAAATAACCAAGGAGCATACTATCTCTGTATAAAGTAAATGTAGATATGTACTTAACAAGCGAGAGTTCCAGATACATAAAACACCGCACGATAAATCTCATAATAACATATTCCAAAACCTAAGTATCGTACTACTGTTGAAGTGCTGAGATTATGACCAAAACAACAATTAAAGCAAATGAAATGGGCAGTGTGCTAATCTTAAAATCCAAACCGCAAAAACAGCACAGTAGGCTATTGAATGTTCTTAATCATTTGTATGGTCACATGTACAAATATGTGCTTTTTTACCTCTTTGGCAGTGGGTGGTAACATGTAAAACCAGACAAGTCGTAGGACTGAAGCACTGTAGGCACACCCAAAAGTTGCTGCAAAAGCACATGTTAGTGGTGCAATGAAGAAACAATCTATTATTATGGAAAGCGCAAAACATCTGACAAAGGAGCACAAACAGAGAAAATGATCTTATTTCAATTTTTTCACTCTAGTAAGGTCCCAAGTAGGCAGTTGTAAATATGATCATAAGAGGCAAATGAAAGTATATACATTAAGGCAATGGAAAAAACATGACGTGACTCCCTCAAATGTAATGTAAAGTAGCAACAAGGCTGACCAAGTGGGCTGCGGCTCAATCGTTGCTTTTTGCTATCCTGCTTTTTCTGCCCGAAAATTGAGTTGCAATGTTAAATGATTAATTACTTTTTATTGCAGGGAATAGGCGTTGTTGCAGTAAAACTTCTAATTTATTCTTCTTTACAGTAAAGCTTGCAACTGAATGCAGAAACGAAGCTACTTGATGGCGCTGTCGACAGAAGTGTATAATATGAGTGGATGGGTGAAGAGACATTATCCTGAATGAACAGGAATCACACGAACAGTTTTGCGCCAAGAGTGGGGCAAGGGGAAGAATGTGAAACCAGTGACTACGTCCATGTCCAGGTCAAGAGAAAATAGGTTACTGACAGTTAAAGCCTTGCATAGATGGTATAATTCTGAGAATTTCACTAATATGCTGCCTTCCAACTTGTCAAATCTGATATGAGTGATTGTTCATTAGGAGGTATAAAGAGAGAGGATAGCAAGAGGATGAAAGTTTTCCAGGAGTTTGTCCGTATGGCTCAGCCATGGCTTGATGGACATGGCTCAGTCTCACGCTATCGATGAACATATATTGGACATTTCATGGCAAAACGGCCAGCACAAACTTGCAGATCATGCCTAAACAATTCATTATCCACTTATATCTAAAAAGCCTATATAGTCAAGACTAACAGATGGTTTGCTATTAGGAAAATTTAATTCAGTTTGTAACAATACTAAAGCACCCATTGTACAGATCCCGAAAATGACTTCAGCAGCATTTTTGCCAAGACTAACAGATGGTTTGCTATTAGGAAATTTTAATTCAGTTTGTGACAATACTAGTGTTACGTGGCTGCTAGGGTTGAGATGAGAGAGTCGAGGGGGCTACAGTACCGGTGACGCTACAGTACCCGCGGGTGCTGTTCATGTCTTGAGTGAGGACCGGCGGCTAGGGCTGTGAGGGGCGCTGAGAATACCGGTCGCGTGGCTTCGCCCACGGCCGGCAAGAGAGAAGGTTTTTTCTTCTAATCTCTTGCTTTATTAGATTGATATATCTCCTCTCCTTATATAGAAAAGAGGTCTTACTTGGCCCCTAAGCAAGCGACTAATTAACCATACGGGCTAAGGTCCAATAGGCCCTTGACTCTTGTAACACTACACCCCACCTGGACATGCAGCTCGTTCTCGAGCTGTAACCAAACTCGACTCGACACAAATCTATCACTTAAAAACAAGTCTTTTACATCTCGGCTTGTTTAGTTATTCGGCCATAAGGCACGACGTGAACTCTTTATTTTCACTGCATCTTTAAATAAAGGTGGCCCCTATCTAGCAGCTTGAAGAGAGAGGGTCCAGCCCTCAACAAAGGCCGGGTTGTGGCCTTGACATTGAACTAGAGGAGACTGATGAAGGCGAACTTGTGGCCAGCGGAGGCGCCCTCGCGGCGGCCGGTGCCAGAGCATGGCAGCGCCAATTAAGGTCCGCCTATGGGCGGCCACACACCCGCGCCCCCAAACGCCGGCGCTATAGATGCTGAGTTCGCTACCCGAGGTGGCGATGCCACGCCCGATCTCCATGACGCAACGGACGAAATCTGGGCCCTCCATGTGGCGAAGCGCAGCCTGGTGGTGAAGCAAAGGGGCGCGGGGCACAGACACCAGCTGCAACCCACGCATCTCCCGTGCCTACCGTCGCGCCAGGAGTCCGCGTGCTACAGCCTGTAACCGTACCGCCGCAAGGACCGCCTCCTGCATCTTCTGGCGCATCTCCTGCAGCCGCCGCCGTGCTCGGAGACTGCGCGCAGCAGCCGCAGCCGCACCACAGCCGACACTTGGTGAATAAGCATTGGCTGCACTGCGATGTCCTTTCGCTGCTTGATCTGCGGCTATGTTGGTTGCACCGTTGGCTGCACGTTCTGGAACGGCAGCAGTGGCGTGCCGTAACCTGGCATCCCGTAGGGGAAAACCGGTGGTACAGAGGTCACGGCCAACTGCGGTAACGGCCAGCTGGCTAGTTGCAGCGGCGGTATGCCGAGGTAGGATTGAGGAGGAAGAGAGGGGCGACCGCGATGCTACGGTACCCGCGGGTACTGTTCATGACTTGAGAGAGGCAGAGGACAGACAGTTAGGGCTGTGAGGGGCACTGGGAACGCTGGCCGCGGGGCTTCGCCCACGGCCGGCAAGAGAGAAGGTTTTTCCTTCTAATCTCTTACTTGATTAGATTGATACATATCCTCTCCTTATACATAGAAAAGGTCTTACTTGGCCCCTAAACAAGCGACTAATTAACCCTAACGGGCTAAGGCCCAATAGGCCCTTGACTCTGGTAACAACTACAACAGCCATTGCACAGATCCCGAAAATGAATTCATCAGCATATAAAGAACCAGTAATAATCAAATTGTGTTATAACAAAATTATAATTAAGATTATTTTCTAAAAAAATCTAATTTGCTAGGGACTAAACCACATGCTTGTCAAAGCTAAATTTCCAGTGACTGAATTATGCGCATAGAAGTAAGTTCTTCAGGAAGCCCCCTTCATTCCTAAGCTGAGAGCAGGGGCAATATCGATTTTTTGACTGAATAAAGCCGTATGAAGCTTTTTGCCTTATATTACATGGATCCACAGCCGTCCAACAGCTAGGAATGGCACCTCTATGAATATGAGATCAACAACTGTGATGCTTTGCCTTATATTGGCTTGAATTCAAGTCTTCAGATGCAAAGGAGATTGCTAAATCAAAATTAGCCTGTAATCCACTGATTGAAGTTTAGCAGCAAATGGCTAGACTCAGTGCAGACAGGACAAAGGCAGATCAAATCAAAGCAGATCAAACCACACCTAACCGCACGCACGGATCCACTAAAGGATATTGGGTATGCACATGTACGGATGATAATCTTTGAAAGCATTCAAAGTTAGTACTTAGTACCACATGTAATTAATTAGACCAGACCCGACTACAAATTCACACTCATGAAGGAAAGAGAAGGTGTGGGCATACATGTTGGTTGCTCGTCAAAGATCTGGCAAACAGACTAACAAAGACTCGAGTGCTTGGCGTGCGGCGGCGGCGGACAGCTAAGCGCCTGGCGTCAGCGGCGTCAGTGGGAGGTTGGGGAGGTGGCTAGGTGCTCAGCGGCGGGGGCGGGCGCGTCGTCAACGTCAGTTGGAGGACGTGGACGTGGCAGGGCAGGTCGAGGAGGCTAGGGCGACGTCGTGGCGGACCCTGGTAGTTGAGGGCGACGTCGGGGCGGCGGACGAGGACGACGGCGCCCGCGCTTGGGGCTGGCGTCGGTGCTCGCGTCGGTGCTGGCGATGTGGTGGTTGACTCCCCGTCGGACACGCAACGGAGGAGGAAGAGGCGGAGGGCCGAAGCATGGAATTCACCCGTCGTGGTCAAGGCCCAGCGCGTCTTGGAAGAAGAGGAAGACGACCGGCGTGGGATCGTGGGGAGCTGTGAGAGCGGATGACCCGGGTCACAGGCAATACAGGAGGGGTCCGTTTTTTGTATTGGATGGAGGCCATGTGAGGATCTGGTTTTTTTCCAAGTGGGCGCGATTAGGCTATCCGCACTTGTGGTACTCTAAATTCATCCTCTAAAAGGCTTGGTCATCAAGATTCTCTTCTCTATACTCAATTCTCCCGCATCCATCCATCCTCTATATCATCCTCTATCTACTGTAGAGTCCACTTGTCGCTTTACCTAAATATATCCATGTGAGATTTTGTTTTGAAGGATTTATTGAAACGAATTTAATGGTGTAATCGGAATTTAATTTAGTTTTTTGGTTTGTGAGTTATAATATTTTTTAGTTAGTTAAAAAAGTGGGGCCGCCACTGATTCCTCCCGCGCATGCGCTCGTGGTGGGCGCTGTCCGCTGCTGCATTCGCTCGTGGTGGGTCCGTCGTCCTTTAGCGCATGTCCGCCATCGCGCCAGAAATAGCGGAAGCCACGCTCGTCCGCTTGTTTACCGTGTGGGATAGCGTACCTGCTGCAGGCTCCCCATCCTCTATTTACATCTTGCAGTAACATTTACAAGTCCCTAGTGCAGTTAGTCTTAGGAGGGGCAGGCCCATTAATTACAGTGACAATAACATCTAGGGCTTTTTAGTAGTAGAGAAGAGAAGAGAGGTGAACTAAATAGGCCCTAAGAGTTTGGGATCTTGGCAACACTTTAGGATAAGCTCAAAGACCTTGGGACAAGTTTAGACCTTGGTTCTTTGGTTGGACGATTTGAGCCTGTCACCATTTCATAGTGTGAATGGGTTGCATCGTTTGATGTTTGGACAGACCAGTCCGTAATAGGTGGCCTCGTGAATGGATACAACGTAGCATATCACCGTTACACCCGGCCTTTCTCAGCGCTATTCGCACCGTTTCCGGAGTCAAGGCTCAGCGACGAAGTCGGACACTGTTGGCCCCGTCGTCACCCCGGGGTGCACATCTAACCAAACAAGTCGTGTTAACCCTTTTATACTGTGCTATTATTTAGAGCTGGGACTTGGGCCGTGTCATTTGAGGACGGGTCATGGCATGGTCTTTTGGCACGACCCGAAGTACGGCACGGCACGAAATATTTTAGGTCGTGCCGGCACGACACGAACACGAGGGCCGTGCCGTGCCCAGAATCTCGGCACGGCGGGCTACATGGCCCAACCCGCATCTTGGGCCGTGCTTAGGCCGGCACGGCATGAAAATAGCACGTAGACACTTTTACAACTATACAATACAATTTTCTAGCATTTACAATACTATTTCTTATCTAATTCTTGAATAGATTATGAAAATCATTAAACTTTTATTAAAATAGTACACACAAGATATATATATATATTTCATATCACGAGTGAAAAAAGAAAACTAGCAAAAATATTTTGAGGGCCGTGCTTGGGCCGGCACGACCCGAGGACGTGCCTGCATGCCACGGGCCGTGCTTGGGCCGGAGAAAAGATTCACCGTGCCATATCGGCACGGCCCGATGTGCCTCTCGTGCCTAAAGGACACAACCCGAAGCGGCACGAAGCACGAGAGGACCGTGCTGTGCCGGCACGGCACGGCCCAAGTCTCACCTCTACTATTATTGCACAAACAGCAAGTAGATAGCTCAAGGGAACATAGCCGTGATAGTAGTAGAGGTACCGATCGAGGAGGGTGCAGGTTCAAATCAAGCAGTTATTGTGGATCGTAATGGTTGTGACCTTGATGATGTGCGGCTCGGTACCGTATTGTCAAAAATGGTTGCTGGCATGTCAATTCAAAATCTGTACTCTGCCCTGTTATTAGTCCATATAAGATACAGAGATCACCACTGCACGGTACTCAATCTGAAGTTACTTTCACTAAGATCATCACGGCATATATAGATATACATACACACAACACAACCATCTCCAACAAGAGATCTTTTGGTTCAAAGTTTAAAACTGAAACAGTGAGAAAAAGGTTGCAAGATGAGATATAGCATGCATAATGGTATTTGTTCGGAGTTTGGCGTGTGCCTTTCCACGGCACAACACGGCCTCGGAATTTGTTTGGTACAGGTTGCAAGGGTGCACCGACGGCGGTGAAGAACATGGATCATGCTGTTCATGCATGCATGGTTATATTGTCTAGCTGATTGATGAGCTGCTGCTGCTCGCCGTATCGTCAACGCCGACAATGGCCGTTGTCGGGTCATTTCAAGTCTGGTTGCTGGTCCTCCAGCTACCAAGATCAGACTCCACAAGTCAAACTCATGGACACACAACAGTCTCTGACGAACTAAGCTAGTGATATGTAGATGACATGAAAAGAATTAAAATACTGCGCGCAGTAATAATCTATGCATATACCATATAGGGGTAAAAAGTTGCCAGGACATAAATCAGAACCGAAGAGCGTACGCGTACGTCTGGCCGGCTACCAGAAGGCCGCCGCCACGACGGCTACAAGGAGGCCGGAGCCGAGCCCAGCGGTGGTGGTGGAAGCCGACGCCGCGGGTCCTGGCGCGGCGCCCCCTGCGACGACGTCGACGCGGATCTTCATGCCGTTGCCGCAGTGGCCCGTGAGGCCGCAGAGGAAGTAGCGGGTGCCGACGGCGGTGAGCGGCACGACGTCGTTGCCGCTGCGGAACGCGGAGATGTTGTTGGCGCTGGAGCAGGCGTCGTAGCCGGCCTCCGTCACCTCCACCACGTCGTGCAGCTCCGGCGAGTACGTGAACGCTGCCACACACGCACGCACGCACGCATCAGTCGACGGCGCCGACGAGCGAGGTCGAGATGGACTCAAGAGAAGAAAATAACGGAAGCTCGATCGATCACGCACTGATCTTGTCGCCCGGGTGGAAGGTCTTGGTCTTCACCCACTCCGCGTAGTCGGTCTCCAGGTCCCACAGCCCGTCCGGCGCGCCGACAGTGTACGTCGCCGCCGCGGCTGCCTCCATCACCACGGCGGTCACCACCGCCACCGCCATGGCCACAACAGTCAAGGCTCTCATCATCACCATGTATCCGCGTATATAACTTTCCAGCTATGCTCTCGGTCTCTTGGAGCTAACTAGCTAGCGATAGATCGGCGCTTGCAGTACGTAAATGACGATGGAGAGTGTTTGGCAGCAGGTATGTAAGTGTAACAGCACGTATGATTGACGACGGATCCATATATGTACTTGGGAGTGAAACTATCGATGGCCAAACCAAGGTTTTAAATCGCCGGCAAAGGGTATTTAGCGAATGACCTCTAAAACAACAATAGCAGAGGCTAAATAGAGATATAGCGGGATATAGCGGGCTATAGCTCGTAGATTGATCAGTCTCAAACAGCTATAGCCGGCTATATCTTCAGTCATAGCCGGAGATTTAAAACTATGGGCCAAACAGACTCTTTTTTTTTTGAAAGGGTGTTCTCCGCTTTTCCCACGGGGCGATGGCCAGACAGAGGCCTCCTGAGGCGCCGGTGCATAGTGGAGTTCTAAAGTGAGCCGATAATGTAAAGAGCGGTAGAGGTCGACCTAAACTAACTTGGGACGAGTCCGTTAAGAGAGATCTTAAGGAGTGGAATATCTCCAAGGTTTAGGACGAGTCCGTTAAGAGAGATCTTAAGGAGTGGAATATCTCCAAGGTTTTAGCTATGGACAGGAGCGCTTGGAGATTGGCAATCAACGTGCCTGAACCGTGACATCATTTTGTCTTGTGCCATTTATGTCCCTTTATGTGTCTCCATGTTTCTCGTCTCTTTTGGGTTTCATCTCTAGTCTACCCCAACTTGCTTGGGATAAAAGGCTATGTTGTTGTTGTTCTCCGCTTTTCCCACGGGGCGATGGCAAGACAGACTGCACGGCCTGAAACGGCATATATATATATATATATATATATATATATATATATATATATATATATATATATATATATATATATATATATATATATATATATATATATACATATATATAAGACTATCCGCACTCTTGAACCTCTATATTCATCCTTTAAAAAGAATATTTCATCCTAGTCACCGTAAAATATACAGTTTTCCCGCACTCATCCATACTTTATATTCATCCTCTATACCAACTACCAGCTGGTGGGGTCCACACGTCATACTCTCCCTCCCCTTTTTCTCCTCTCTCTCCCATCTCCCCCTCCTTCTCTCCCTCCGCCCGCTCCTCTCTGTCCCCTTCATCTTCCTCCTCCGGCGTCCCTCCCTCCTCTCTCTCCAGCCACTGCCCTGCCGCTCCTGTGCCCTCCTCCGCGCCCGTGGCCGCCGGCGCCCCTCCCTCCATCGCGGCGGCCCAAGCAGAGCAGGAGCGCTCCCTCCATCGCCCAGCTCTGCCGCCCTCTCCCTGCTCTACCCCGGCGAGCACGGCGCGAGCAACGGCGGTGTGCCTCCTCTTCCGAGCCCTGCTCGCGGGCGCCGCCTCCTCCAGCCCCTGCTCGTGGACAAGTACGGCGGCGCGGCGGGCCGGGAGGCCGCGGTCGAGGGGAAGGAGGAAGGGGTACGGCTCCGGAGGATGGGTACGGCTCCGTCCATGGCGCTCGGGAGGTGGAGGTACTGCGCTCTCTCTCTCTCTGTCTCGTCCGGCGGCGGAGGTTGCGCCCTCTCTCTCTCCGATGTGACCGCGAGGTGGGGACGACTCTTGCTCCCGGCGGCGGTGGAGGTGGAGGCCGCCTCCCCCAGCGGCGGCGCATCCCGAGCGGCTGCGGAGGAGTTCGCGCATCCTCCCCGGTGGCGCATCTCGGTGGCGATGGCCTTGCTCCTATTCCCTCCCCACCGGCTTCTCCACATCCTCCGGCGAGCAGCGCGCGGCGGGCGGCGGGCGGGCCCCACGCCACGGAGGCACGTAGCGGGAGCGCGCTATCCCGCTAGGAATAGCGGGAGCGCTAGCATAGCGCATGCAATGGCGTATCCCGCTGCAAGGCATTTTTATGGTAAACCGACCTGGACGATAGCGTAGCGGAAGCGATGCTGTACCCAGTGCAGCTCGTCTAATCTCCTTAGACACGAGCCGGCCAGATAGGGTTGGCAGTTTGGCACAAGCCGCACAAATGGCTTAACGGGCTGTGATATGCCGTCTGGGCTCAACATGAGATCCACAGCAGGTGAGGTTCACTGTGCCGTGTTGAACCGTTAAGCCCGGCTGCACGATGGATCGTGCAATCCAAAACATGTGAAAAAGACGCTGGCGACTGCAGTCCGTTTCCAAGCCTTTGCGCGTCCACACGAGGGCCCGTGCTGCTCGGACAACGCCCGCCCGCGTCTGCATTTCGCGTGCCCAAGACGGGGCCTGCGCCCTCTTCCACTTCCCACGTATATCTTATATGTAACTTCTGATCTACTTTTGAAATATCCAGATGTAATATTTACAACATACAAAATAAGACAGAAAAAACACTTGAAACATGTATGTGAAACACTTACAAAAACATGTGAAAAACATTTGAAAACCATTGCAACACATACGCAACATCCAGATAAAACATTTGCAACATATGTGTGAAACATATGCAACATCCAAATAAACACACTTGCAACGTATATCTGAAAAAGTAGATGAAACATTGAGAATAGACGCTTGCAACATATGCAACATCCGTATAAAACACCATTAGAACATATGTATGCAATGTACCTCTGAAACATCTTAAACACAATTGCAACATTTGTATGCAACGTACGTGTACAAACCATTGCAACATATGCAACATCCGCATGAAACACTTGTAAAATACCTCTGAAAATATATATTTGCAGCACATGTTTTCATGCGCAATGGACAGCGCAGTGAACTGACGCGGTGGAGGCGGCCGGGACAGCAGATGGCGACACTCAACGTGGCACCTGTAAATCCCGTGCCCGCGTTGTGCTTAGGTCGTGCTTAATGAGACCGTGCCCCCATGCTGTCCATTGGGCCCAGCCCATCTGCCCATTTATGTGAAGCCGTAGCGAACGTGCAATAATTGTGCTAAAATTATCGCATGTTGAATTAACGAGTTGTGTTATTTTCAGGTAATCAGGCTAATGCATTGATGCGCTGCTGTCCTGCTTGTTGAGAGGAGAAAATAACAAAAGTGTACACATGGACCTTACGCAGCTGAAACAAAACAAAACTAGCTAGTACACCAAAAGTAGCAACACATGCACGCAGGGAAGTACAAGGGACGCGTTGTGAAGCTAGCTGACGACGGCGTGCTGCTGCTGCTGATGCAGCAGCAGCAGCGAGGCGGCGGCGACTCCGGCGGCGATGCCAGCGGCAGCCCTGCTGGCCGACGTCGGCACAGTGGCGGACGACGACGCCGGCCCTGCGGCGGCAGCGGGGCCCGGCGCGGACGAGGCCTCGTTGGCGACGACGTCGACGCGGATCTTCATGCCGTTGCCGCAGTGGCCCGTGAGGCCGCAGAGGAAGTAGCGGGTGCCGGCGGCGATGAGCGGCACGACGTCGTTGCCGGTGCGGAAGGCGGAGATGTTGTTGGCGCTGGAGCAGGCGTCGTACCCCGCCTTGGTGACCTCCACCACGTCGTGCAGCTCCGGCGAGTACGTGAACGCTGGCAGGATGACAGTGCGATCATGCATGGCCGCGCGCGCGTCAACGACCGAAACAATAGCGAAACAGACACACGCACTGCACACACAGAGGTCAGAGGTCACTGACTGATGTTGTCGCCGGGGTGGAAGGTCTTGGTCTTCACCCACTCCGCGTAGTCGGTCTGCATGTCCCACAGCCCGGCCGGTACGCCCACCGTGTACGTCGCCGCCGCAGCCACCTCCACCATCACCACGGCGGCGGCCACCGCGAGCAGTACCGCCGCCGCCATAGCCATAGGAACTAGGAGAGGGTCCAAGCTAGTGGACTGGAGTAATGAGATCTATGCCTGCACTCTGCAGCCAGAAACTCGTTCCCATATATACGTGCTTGCACTATTAGCTCCTCGATCTGTATGCATGGTTTGTTGCAGGGTCGATGTTTTGGGCCGTTTGGTGCGAGTTTAATGCCGTGTTTTCTCGCTGATGATCCGTCGACGACCGATCGACCCATGGATTATTGGTGACAAGGATATACACGACCACGTTGCGTGACAATAGGATCAACAGCACAAGAAAGGTAGAGAACTAATCAAGGATGATGGTTGCAGCTACCTGCTGCACGTACAACTTAATCCGAGGGGACCAGATGATCAGCCACTGGATGGATCGTTCGTTCGGTCCACACGGTCGTCAATCATGATATATCTACAGTACATAAGCTGGCGCTGCATGCGGCCGATCGATGACTTCAGGGGATCGCGTTCAGACCTGCTTGCTGAGTTCAAGGGATCGATGAGTGTGCGTTTAGACCCCTTTCAGACTGCGTCCGTGCACACTTCACTCCCTGATCAAAAGAACACATATGCTCTCGCCCTGATCAAAAGAACGAGAGTTTCTACAAGCAAATGAGCACCAGAATAAGCTCATCAAGATTCAGACACTATCAAGCTAGGCGGCATATAGGATAGAGCATGATTCTAGAAAAGAAAAACTAAAACTAATTTCATAATTTTTCAAGCTAAAACACAATTTATATGTATTTTGTAAGATCAAACTAGATTTTAGGATTTTTAATTGCATTCTTTTTACATTTCAAAATACTCCCTCTGTCCCGTTGATTGTGCAACTATGGGAAACGTGTCGTTCAAACTGTGTCAACTTTGACCAAATTTATAGCAAAAAGTATTAGCATTTATGTCTCAAAATAAATTTATTATGAAAATATATTTCATAACCAATCTAACGGTACTTATTTTGTCTCATAAGAGTTAGTATTTTTTATGTAATTTTAATCAAAATTTGCGATGGCTGATTTCTCGGGATGTGAGAATTGTATATTCATTGGGACGGAGGGAGTATTTTGATTCAAAAAAAAATATTTTTATGATTTTTTGGATATTAAAAAAATACTTCTAATTCGATTTAGCCCTGCACTTCTAACTTAGCTCAATTTATGGCCTCACCTCGGCAAAACCACCTGGAATGCAAAAAAAAAATGGTTTTGCAAGTTTTGTAGATGACGGGGTAAATCAGACAAACGCTAAAGTTGAGGAGGTCAAAAGGCCCTCTTCCTCTATGATGAAATATATCTAGGCTTGCCTATCAGTTTTAAGGCCCAGCCCAACCGGCCCTGGGTCACATGGAAAAAGTCTATATTATCTCCCTCAACTTTCGCAAAAGTCTGTTTTTTCTCCCTGAACTCCAAAACTGGATAAAATACCTCCCTCAACTTTTAAAACCGTTCATCTTATCTCCCTGGCCCAGTTATAAGCAGTTCGGTTTTATCTTTTTGTTTTTTATTTATTTCGGCTGAATCTTTGAAAAATCATAGTAAATCACAGAAAAATCATAAAATTGAAAATCCAATTTTGTTGAACTCCACATGAGTATATCTACACAGTGAACATATAATATGGTATGCTTTAGTACAAAGTTTTTGCTATGACTTTAGATCTATATTTTTCTGTAATTAATTGGAATAATTCATAGTTGTAGTTTCTATGGTCCAATTACGATGAATTTTTTACGGTGTGGTAATTATTGTATGATTAAACTGTAGTAAAAATTTCATACTCACTGGATCATGTATAGCTTAGTTATAGATTTATTTATATTTAACAAGCATAAACCTAAATAAAATCTATAACTAAGTTATACATGATCTAATGAGTATGAAATTTTTACGAGAGTTTAAGCATACAATAATTAGTCCACCATAAAAATTTCACCACAATTGGACCATAGAAATTGCAGCTATGAATTTTTCCATTGGATTACAGAAAAGCTCAGATCTAAAGCTATAGCAAAAACTTTGTACTAAAGCATACTATATTATATGTTCAGTGTGTTGATCTACTCACGTGGAGTCCAACAAAATTGGATTTTCTATTTTATGATTTTTCTATGATTTACTATGATTTTTCAAAGATTCAGCCGAAACAAATAAAAAAGAAAAAAGATAAAACCGCCTTCAAAACCGTTTATAACTGGGCCAGGGAAGTAAGATGAACAGTTTTAAAAGTTAAGGGAGGTTTTTTTGCCTGGTTTTAGAGTTCAGGGAGAAAAAAACGGACTTTTGCGAAAGTTGAGGAAAGTAATATGGTCTTTTTCCGGGTCAGATCGGCTTTCTCTCTCCTCTTTGCGGCCTGCCGTGGCCTGAGTTGGGGGCCCACCTGACCCCTCCCCTCCCTCCCCCTCGCCCGGCCCAGCACCCTTGTTTCTGCTTGTGTTTGGTGTTTCTTTGTTTGTTTGTTTGTTTTCAAACAGTAACCCCCTGTTGGGCTAACTATGGGTGGGCCTAAAAATACAATTATTTCGCAATACTTACTGATCTGTGTTTAGGAAACAGATGTGTATTATGTGTGCGTGTCTGGCCGCTGCTGGCGTGGTGAGGATCACCCACCGTATGCCCCGGCAGGCCGGCATGATCACCTCAAGCAATGACGACCTGCTGTGGTGGCATTCTGTAAATGGGTGCTGCGCCTTCGCTCAACCAATGACGAGAATACAGTACAGCCGTTTTTTAGATGAATTTTAGGCATACCTGAGGACTGATGACAAGATTTGTGAATGGCCACACCGTGCCTCAGAACGGTTTCGTAAAGCAATCATTGTTGTAAAACGCCCTCTGTAGCAGCCATCAGTGTTTGATAGCCTTGTGTATACGACCTACTGAATTCGGGTTTGTGTTTTGTTTCATGAGCAACTTGTCACTGTGTTAAGATTCATGACAATAAAGGCCTTGAATTTGATGCTATTTTTTTTCTTAACTTGAGAACTTTTTATACGACAAACTTTTATCATCTGTCATTCCTTGAGAACATGAGTTTGTAAGAGATGCCATGAATTGGACATCACAAATGGTGAGAAATGAATTTTTGATATCACAAATGCAGAGGAATGAAATGTGATTTCATTTTCACTAGAAACCAACGCGCGGCCTTGTAGGGTGACAACCTTCTGGCGCTCGTCGTGCCATACCGGAGCAGGCCAGTCGATTTCTCCTAGCCTATATCATTTTCTTTTCTTAGTATATATAACAAACATATATTATCCATCTAAAAAACATATAGCTGCCTTCCATGATCCTTGGATGTGCTTTTGAAATTTGAAAACTAATCAGACAACAAATGCTCCCTAACATGGATGCTGACCCAAATAACTGCACATGAGACGATATATGTCAGTATCCATGGATAGGAGTGGAAACAAATAGGCTCTTGATCAATAGAATAAAAATACGAGCCAACATGGCAGATTGGCAGTGAATCCCTTCACGGTTCACGCTGCCAGCGATATAACATAACCGAAGATGTCAGACGAAGATTTACCATCTTGATGGAAGTTGTAGGCATGATCAGCAACAATTTCAGCTTATGTGCTACAATGTTTCCTTAAAAATACTCTCTGAAACCAACCTATTTTTTATCTGAAATTATTTCGGTTATAGTCATACTGTCTAAGCAAGTTTGAACAAATGAATGGTGGAATACATATTCTAGATGCATGGCATACGTTATGAAATTTTCCATGGGCATGGCATTTGATCGAACAGCTTGCCTGCACAACAAACTATTTGCGGAAGGAAGGAGCTACTGTAGCGCGTTGCTGACATGCTGCACATACTGGACCAGTGGGCTCGCAGTGGCCCTGCAGCAGCACCACCGTTGCCGCACGACGTCCACTCACGGTGATCCTGCACCGCCGTTGGCCGTTCTGGCCGCGCGCCCGACGTGACTGTGCGCCTGGCCGGATGCGCATCGCAAGCTCGCTGGAAGAGGATCCCGTACGTGGACTCCTTGATTGGCGGTCGGTGCCGGCGAGCAGTTCCCTGGCGACCACGGGATCAACGCTGACTATGACTCTGGCTCCCAGTGGCGGAGCCACAGGGTATGCCGTGTATGCACCGGCATACCCTGCGACGAGACCGGCAAGCGTAATACATATACGTAATATATACACATGTATTTGTAAAGAAAAAAAAACTTACCTCGTTCAGTGGATCACGATCACGCTATCACGGGACACGGCCACACGGGAGGCCCATATGACGCGGCCCACCGCCCACACGGCAAGTCCAGGCGTCCAATACGGCAATACGTGCACCACAACGTTTTCTTTCCAGATTTTCCTAATCCAAAATCCAAAATCTCCATCTGAGTCAGAGCCTCAGAGGGAGATCACGGCAGACAGAACACGCCGCCTGACGCTGTGACGCCCTGATGCGGTGATGGCCTGACGGGGACGCCCTAGTGACCTGCCGTTCCCCGACATGGACGTTGGATCGGAGGCTCGCTGTGTGGCCGTCTTGATTCACTATTTTTTTTAGAAGACTTCACCGGAGGGGGGAGAGCCCCACCTGAATGATTTTCCATAGATTTCGGCAAGCCGGTAAATGGAGGGTGCCAGGCACCTAGAGTTTACATGGTCTTAATCGTACAGGGCATTAATTCATGACAAATAAATTACACCAGTGATCAGCAATGGAACGGTCTTGGGAACGTAGGCGGCTGCTCCATAGGCGACATGTTTCCCTGCAGCTGTACAGGAGGCGGCTCAGACAGGGTTGCTGATGGCGAAAGACGATGTCGTGGCGATGGTTCCAAATCTGCCAGCAACACAGTAGTATCATCATCGGGAAGTGCTTAGCCGGGATATGTGGTGGCCGTGGCATCTCCCATAGGTGAGTTGGCTCCGGAAGGTTGACCCCAGTCCAGCCAATATGATTCCAGAAAGCCGAAGGAACCAGGCAGCGAAAGATGAGGTGATCGGCAGTCTCTGCCGCATTACCACAGAGTTGGCAAATGTCGTCGTCGAGGACATGCTTGAGGTGGAGGTTGTAACGGCACTGTATGCGGTTGTTTACCAATAACCAGCCGAAAAAACGTACCCTGGGGGGCGCTCGGTTTCTCCAAACGAAGCTAGAGAAATTGCACGGGGAGCCCATGGTCTTGGATGCCTGATACACGGCTGAAGCATGGAGAGTTCCCTGCTGGCCGGCAAATTTGGAATATCTGCTGTCCGGAGCTTGTGTTAAAGTGATGTTGCTGATCATTTCATTGAGGGTATGCAGCTCTTCACTTGCTTGGGGTGACAGCCTGGAGACCAACATCGGTTGCAAACCGATGGTGAGGACCTCGGAAGCAGAGGCATCCGGCTTCATGCAGTGGGAGAAAAGGCAGGGGAAGACAGTAGCGAGAGGCGAACCATCAAACCAAGAGTCATGCCAGAAGGACGTAGTCCGCCCGTCGCCCAGCTGCACCTTGGTGATACACCGGTAAGCTGGTAGCAAGGATCTGAGGGCCGACCAGTGACTGCCATCACCATGGTCGGACATGTTGAGGATGTCTTTGTGCTCTCTGACCCAAGCAGCCCAAGCCGACTGTTCAGGATGGTGAAGACGGTGGAGAAGCTTCAAAAGGAGGCAAGCATTTTGAGTGGCAAGGTCCTTTACCCCGAGGCCTCCTTCCAAGGAAGGCCGCTGAACATCGTCCCACTTGACCAGGCATTTTGCACCGGATGTCTTATCTTTGCCGGACCAAAGGAAAGCTCGCCGTCTGCTATCAATGGCTGAGATGATTCCCGGGGGCAGCGCGAGAGCCTGCATCATATAGGTGGCCAGACCGTCTAGAACTGAGTTGATGAGAACAAGTCTGCTTTGGTGGTTGAGCAGCGCAGCCTGCCACCCAGAGAGCTGCCGGTCGACCTTGGAGATCAAGGGCGCGAAGGCGGCGAGGTTAAGCTTGACATTTGAGAGTGGTAAGCCAAGGTACACCTGAGGAAAGCTTGCTTGCTGGCACTGGAGGAGCCGGACGATCCGTTCCAAGCGGTCTTGCGGTACGTGCATAGGCACAAGCGTGCTCTTGGAGTAATTGATCTTGAGACCAGTGGCCATGGCAAAGTTATCCAAAGTAACTTTGAGTCTCCGGATGTCTACTATTTCCGCTCGCACCAGTAGGAGCGTGTCATCGGCGTACTGCAACACTGGGCAGGGGCCATCTACAGCAGGGTGTCTGATGTTGGAATGCTTAATGAGTCGTTGAAGAACATCAGCTACCAACACGAACAAATACGGTGAAAGAGCATCCCCCTGTCTCAAACCTCTCTTGCAGGTAATCCAATTCCCCGGGCAGCCATTGATCAAAACAGCTGAGTGAGATGAAGAGAACAACATTTGCATCCATTGTAGCCATCTATCTGGGAAAGTTCTGGCAGCCAGGATTTTTATAGTACTGTCCCATGAGACAGAGTCAAAAGCTTTTGCAAAGTCTAACTTGAGTACCACTGTCGGGATTTTGTTGCGGTGGCAGTGCTGAACTAGTTCGGTGGCATACACAAAGTTTTCTGAGATGGAACGACCCCTAATAAAACCAGTCTGGTCGATATCAATGAGTTTCTGGATGTGTCTCTGTAGCCTTGTTGTGAGAATTTTGGTAATAATCTTGACTGGGCAGTTTTGTAGAGATACTGGCCGGAAATCTTTTGGTGAAGAGGCACCTGGGCACTTAGGCAGCAGAACAATGTGCGCTCTATTGATACGGTGGAGGTCAGCTGTGTAATTATAGAAGCTGGAGAGAAATGCCATTATGTCATCCTTAATTGAGGACCATGCAGAAGAGTACCAAGCAGGACCAAAACCATCCGGGCCAGCAGCACTGTTAACATTCATTGACTTGACTGCCAAGAGAGCTTCAGCTTCATTGAACGGAAGAATAAGATCATCCAAAATCTGGAGGTCTTCACTGTTATACAGGGTGGAGAGGTCAAAATTCCAGGACGTTGCATTGGTGACCCCCAATATGGAAGTGTAGTAAGCTGTCATTGCATCAGACTTATCCTGGTGGGTGATCAACTGTACCCCATCAATAGTGATGGTTGCAATTTGATTTTTCCTACGCCGCCCAGAAGCGCGTGCGTGGAAAAACTTTGTATTAGCATCTCCCTCCTTCAGAGCCCTGAACTTTGCTCTTTGCTTCCAGTAAGCAGCACGCTGGCACAAGTACAGCTCTAGGCGCTGAGAACAGAGGTCCCGAAGGCATCGTTCACCTGGAATGAGAGGTCTGAACTCTTCCAAATAATCAAGTAGATGAATAATGAAGTAGCAATTATGATATAAGTGGGGTGGGGAGCGATGCTTACGCAGCCAAACCTTTGACGCCTGCCGAGCTGCTTTGATCTGTGCAACCAGGACAGCAGCCTCATTGTCACCGGATGGCACCGAACGCCAGGCCAGGAGAGCAGCGGGGAGGTAGGAGGGGTCAAGCAGCCAAGAGCGTTCAAGTCTGAAAGCACTTGGTTTGGGAATTTTAGATTGTATGGTGGCAATGATGGGAGTATGGTCAGAGGTAGGGCGGTGGCCAGAAGTGAGCGTGGTGGATGGGTACAGCTCGCCAAATCCGGTGCAAATGAAAGCTCGATCGAGTCTAGCTAAAGTAGGCGACGCCCGTTTGTTAGTCCAGGTGAAAAGGCGGTCTAGGAGAGGCAGCTCAAAGAGTTGCAACACGTCGATCGTTTGGTTGAAGCGCGAGGCGAGAGAGAAGTTGAAATTAGCATTGTTTTTGTCAGAAGGGGAGCGAGTGAGGTTGAAGTCCCCGATAAGGAGCCATGGGGCAGAGATCGACGACGCAACTCCCGTCAGGTCAGTAAGGAACTGACCAGTGAGGGAGTGGTCAGATGGCCCGTACACGTTGGTGATGGCGAGACGATCATCACTGGCAGAGGATTGGAGCAGCGTAGTTATGGTGAAAGATGAAGTGGAGCTGCTAATTAAGCTGAAGGAGGAGGAAGGCCAAGCAGTAAGAAGGCCTCCACGCGAACCAGCGGCCGGACAGGCATAAAAACAATCGAAATTAAAAGGAACAAAGGAACGGTAAGAGTGAACATCATCGACTGCTAATTTAGTTTCTTGCAGGCAAATGACGGAAGGATTAGACAAAGTGATATTGTTCCGGACCACGACACACTTATCAGTAATACCCAGACCACGAACATTCCAGGAGAGGACGACAAAGTTCCGAAAATTACGACTCATGGAAACAAACAACCCGACGAGCAACAGACATAGCTAAATGATGTTGATAACCGAACGGGAGGAGGCACGGACATGGCGACGGAGCGTAGTCGATCATGGATAACGACCAGTGGCCGCTGCCACCGCAACCGCGCGCCTGGCCGGGTAATCGAGCTCGGCCGCCTTAGCCAGGCGGGTGAGGTCGAGGGCCTTGAGGGGGTTCTTCTTCTTGAGAAGGCGGCGCTGGACAACCTGCTTCTTGAGTTCCTCAGAGCATGGGGCAAGACACTCGCGCAGAGCCTTGCGAGCGATAGCCTTGGTCGTCATGTCGATGAAGGAGCCCATGTCGGCAGCCGCAATCCGTGCACTGGCCCGCGGCGGCGGGGCCGTCGCTGTGCACTCCCGACGAGCGCGAGGAGCAACAGCAGCAGCCGAGCCACGCTCTGTCGGAGGGGTGCAGGACCGTCGAGACGGAGGGCGGCCACGATGCCGCGCCGGCGGTGCCACCGTTTCCTGCACAGGGGGCGCAGGGTCCGGGGCACTCGGTTCCTGCTCAGGAGAGTGCCAGGGCAGAGCGAGCACAGGCGGCGCCCTATTGCTGGCAACCGGCGCAAGGCAGTCGGCGCACGGAGATGGCAAGGTGATGATGACGGGGAGACGGGGCAGCGGAGCGCAGGGAAAAGGTCGGATGATCCCAAAGAAGATGGAGTCGAAGCCGGGCAGGTAGCGCCATTCGTTGAGCGGGCGATCCAGAAGCGTCGTGGCCGACTCCGACTGAGTGAGGAAGAGAGGGCGCCCCTGGAAACCAGGGGGAGGCAGCGACACGGAGCTGGAGCACACCATCGCGTGGACGTCGGAGGGCGACGTCGCGGCGCTACGCGGCGGCTCAACCAGGTGCAGGGCGGAGGACGTGGTCACGGCCGCGGAGGCCGCGCTTTCGGTTCCCGGTACACCAGCATCAGGTGCCGGCAAGGAGGTCCCCGCCACCACGTGCGGTTGGGAAGGCGACGTCGCAGAAAAGGCACGAGGCGACGCGGAGGGGACCGAGTCCACTGGCTGCGACGCGGCCACCAGCGACTCGGGGGAAGGCGCAACCGGCAGATCCACGGCCGTGACATCCGCAGGAGGCGGATCCGCGGGATGCAGTTTGCACGGCCGTACCATTTGAGGTAGCCATCTAGATTCGCTATTTTGCTTAGGTAAAATTCAATCTTTGTTCTTCAGTGTCTCGTGCTATTCATCTTTCTATAGAAAATTATTTTCTACTTTCATAGCTATTCGCTAACATCATAAATTACATATTGTTCAATTATTTGCATCATTCCCCTCCCCTATCTGGTTTAACCTGTGATGGAAGAGCAAACTCATAAGAAAGTAATTAATGAAACTGTAAATCCTATGCCAAAGCCGTCTTTATTGCCACCAGTTTATGATATCAATCACCTTCCACACGATCTAGGTGAAAGACATCACATTCGGTTTGGCTTTTAAACTATTTATATATTTTTTTAATCTATTTATATTGTATTTTAGTGGATGGTCTCAACGTATTCTTTAAAGTTAAGCCTTATCGTGATACTTAGTGTATGTATACCGAATCATGTTGTAAATTTTACAATTATTATCGAATAGCTAAAATGAATTTACTAAATTGTAAAATAAAATTTTTCGCCGGCATAACCTGAGGTAAAATACTAGATTCGCCACGCTCCCCTGTATCCGACCGTTCCCGCGCGCCGCGACGTTGCCTGCTACTCCGGCTTGTCAGGCCTTGGCCGCGCCCAGCTGCCCGATGCCCGGCTAAGTCCAAGCCGGCCGCGCCTAGACTCAAGGGCATGAGGCGACGCCTGGTCCGCTTCTCGCCCGCAGTCGTGGAGGGAGGCGCTGGGGCCGTGCCAGGCGGAGAAAGACCGACACGATAGGGGAGGCGGCGGTGCGAGGCGGATGGAAGGGAGCAGGCAGGAGGGCGAGCGGCGGCGGGTCTGTGGTGCGAGGGGCGGCGGGTCGTTAGGAGTCTAGAATAGCCTAATCTGACGGCTCGTGAAAACCCACCAAGAGATCCGACGGCAAGTATTCAGGTCGACGTGGCTAAATAAGAGGTGGAAACGTGGCTAAATAAGAGGCCATAGTCTATGGTGCAGATTTCGGTATTGAAAAGATTTGCAAGGTTTACCTAAACTTTCCATTAAAACAAAGGAGATTTGGATAAGCTGTATAAAATGGAAGAAACTTTTTCTGGTAAAGACGACTATTTTATGTTATTACATGTCAGATTATGGAACACTCAAATCCTGATACCCCAGCTCTGCTTTTTGAAAGGAAAAAAAAATGTTAACTGATCCGTGTGTCTATACTGCCTCTGTATCTGCATTTTGTCTCCTGTGTGTCTATATACTACAAATGTATGGTGTTCATTCATGATGATCCACAGCGTATGTCTTCATGTCAGCGCAGAGTTGATGCGGATGATGGCCTGCTGCAACGATAGAGGTAATAAGGAACTGACAAGATATATCAATGTGAATAATCTCAAAATCACCCTGTTCGCTTGAACTTATCGGCCTGGCTTATCAGCCATGGAATAATGTTTTTCTCTCACAACAAAACAGCACCAGTCGACTTATCAGCAGTAGAAACCATCCAGCGAACAGGGTAATGACTGAATCGCACCTCCATATGTTTTAGCAACAGTGCAGCTGGGCAAACAATCGAATCAAAACAACATTAGTGGGGTAGATGATCACCTGCTATGAATGCATCGCGATCAGCTCATCATCTTCGCATTTTCTGATGTTAATGTCTATGTTAGTATCAGATGAAGAAGGTACGATGTCACAGCAATGGCGTCTTAAGGCCTGAAAATGCAGAACAGTCAGAAAGGGATGTTAGCCTAAGCAATGCAGGTTAGGCAACCATTGATGCCAAAACTTATCCGTACTCATACCTTCCCAGGAGCCAGCTGCAGTCGTTCTGATGTCACCTTTATCAGACGCAGATTCTTCAGTGGGATCAAGTCAGGCGGGCATTTCCTAGGTGGCTGTCTATTGTAAGTGGTTTCCGTCTTGCCTTCCCCTGAAGTAATGCTTTTCAGGAAGAAAAGAGCTCCTCTTTTGCACTCATCTCTAGGGTAATGTTTGGTGTCAAACATATACACATCTGTAACATTGCGACCCCTTTTCCATGGTACAAAGGTTTTTTGCACAGCAAGGAGGTCAGGGAGCAGCACATTGCCTTTGAACACCTGGACTGAATAGCCCCAAGAGACTGATACTGTAAGCGATTTTTTTTTGTCGTAGCACACTGTTTGTTGCAGAATCCTGGCTGGATCAGCATTAGCAGCTCGGAAGAAATGTTGCATTGCTCTGGTCCGATCCATACCAGGATAAAGAGGATACACATGATCGAGATGGTGCAGTGAAACTAAAGGGGAAAGAGGATGTGCTCTTAGGAGCCCAGAAATATCCCCATGAAGATCGATCTGATCAAAACAAATGCAACAAAAAGAACAATAGATGTAAGTCCAAAGCTAAATGTTTCTGGCATATATATTTTCAAGTACACTAAACACTATTTTGTAAACATAAAACTAAAAGTATTTATAGTGTCAGTGATCTCTAGATTTTGCTAATTGCAAACAGCAGAGTATAAAGTAGCACAAGCAAAATACAAAACAGATACCACAGCCATGACAACTGCTGTATAAAAATTGCAATGCCATACGCTCCAACAACAAGCACTAGTATTATTGACCAATGGTTTAGTATAAATTATCTGAAAGGGATGTGTGCTAGCGTGGTCCGATGTAGCAGTGTGGACCATGATAACTATTTTTAAAGTGCCCTCACATCAACATCCGTTGATGTACTATACTACCAATACAGATCACCTTTGAATAGATTCAGCACTACAAACTACCGAGTGGCCGAGGTTAACCAGTACCCATCATGATGTGTGGTTCTATATTTCTTGAGAGAGTCCAAACGGATAAGCTTTTATCCAAGGATCAACAAGAAAAATGCAAAGAAGTTCATCTAATGTCATAGTTCCATTTTTCAGAGACCGCCAGACCGGGAGCCGAAAGTTTGCCTTTTGGCAGTATGCTTCCTACTTGTACTGGCCACACAACCAATCAACCAGATGATAGCAATATCTAATACAAGTTCATTCAATTATAAAATCTCAGCCACAAATTGTCATCAGAAAATTAAATATTAACACCAACAAATTAAAAAGATGTCTTCTAAAAACAATCTGAACATCATACAGACATCCGAGGAGGAAGAACAGTTACGCCACGGATACTTTAATGGCTCCTCCATCAGGTAGTGGTTTCGATGTCTCTGCCACAATAAACTACTCGAAGGAGGAATGATTGTCATTACGAGGAAGGTTGTCCAATTTGGTCAGACAATTCCTGAGACAATCCCCTAACTCCAGACCCAGTTTGACCCAAAGAGCACAAAAAAAAATCATCTTTATGGTAGTAACTGCTGATATCAAATGTATCGAACATTCCATATCGCAGAACAGAACAACAGCACATGGGAGAGTCCGAAAAAGAAGCAATCACCTGGTGGAAGCCTGGCTCGTGGGTGAGCTCGACGCCGAGCTCGGCGAGGCAGGCGTAGATCCTGGCGTCGCTGCCGTAGAGGTGCGGGTACCTGAGGACGCACGAGTCGACCACGCGCGCAAGGCGGCGCGCGAGCGGCCAGCTGATGGCGATGCCGCCGCCGCCGTACGCCATGGCGAAGCCGTGCCACGCGTTCTGCGCCGCGGACTCGGAGCGCGCGCCGAGGTACCAGGGCTCGCGGTGGTCGTACCTGCGGAGCGTGTGGAGCAGGTTCGGGAGCACAAAGGCGGTGTCGTCGTCGGCGAGCACGAGCCACTGCACCTCCTCCTCCTGCTGCTGCTGCTTGAGCGCGGAGACGAGCTCCCCGGCGATGCGCGCGACGCGGACGGCCGAGGGGAGGCCGCGCGGGTGCTTGTAGGGGAAGCGGGACGCGTCGGCGGAGACGCGGAGGGCGAGTCCGGGCGGGAGGTCGCGCGCGTCCGCGTCGGGCGCCGGCGCGTCAAGGAAAAGGAAGGCGCGCGCGGGGGCGCGCAGCCAGAGCCGGAGCAGCGGGAGCCGGATCGGCAGCGTGCGCTTGGAGGAGGCGATTCCGAACACCACGTGGCGCAGGGACGTCGGCTCCGATGATGAATCCTCCGGCTTCGGCGCCGGGGGCGGAGGTACGTTGGAGGTGAGTGGAGGGGAACTTGGCTCCGCCTCCGCGCGGTGCGATGACGCTGCCGCGTCGGCGTGCGTCCGGAGGAGCGGCGGGGGCAGGGGAGCCGGGCGGTGGAGGAGCTGGAAGACGATGAGGATGGAGAGCAGGGGCAGCGCGAGGAGGAGCGCGCGGAGGGGGACGCCGTGGGACGACGGGGTCGCCATGGGCGGCGCGGCGGGGAAGTGTCCGGCGTCGAGCCCGAGGTGGCGGCGTGGTGGTGGTTTGGGTGGGAAGTGGAGGCGCATGAAAAGGAAAAACCAACCGTCCGTCCGCAACGGAAGGAATCCGGTGCGGACTGCGGAGTCAAATTCAAATTCAAGTCAATTTTGTTGGGAGGGACCGCTATCCAATCCCTTGCGTTCCCGATGGACGGTTTTATTGAAGTTATAACAGAGCATGTTTGGATCGTATAATAGGCCGTGTTTAGTTCCGGATTCGGGGCACCTGAGTTGGAATAGTACGCAATAAATATGCAATGTAGCATTTTGTTTGTATTTAGTAAAAATTGTCTAAACTTTGACTAATTACACTCAAGATGTTCGTCTCGCAAAGTATAACAAAATTGTGTAATTAGTTTTTAAATTTTATCTACATTTAGTACTTTATGCATGTGCCGGCATTTTGATGTGATGAAAATCTTCTTTTTGCATAGTGGAATTTAGGGTAGAAATTGGGAACTAAACCCGTCCATAGTTGACTTAGACCCTATTTGAATAGTACCATATAAGATTATAATAATCAATTTTTGATCCGAACATGATCAATTATATATAGATTATTGTAATAAAAACTTTTGATTACCATAATTGCGGTGAGACCAGTTTAGAAGATTATGGGTGCTTTACACTGCAACCAATTGTCCAGTTTGCCAAAAAAAATTGAAGCGTCGGTAAGGGAAGCCCCAACCTATTTTTTTTCTTTTATATACAAATGGAGACAAAAAGTATGTACAGAATACAGGGCTTGCAAAGCTCAAAGAAGAAAAAAAAATACAACTATGGTAGACTGTCTCGCCAGAAACTTAGGGGGTCTGAATTCTGTTGCTTGGCTTCGATACGTACCAAACCAAGCTCCTCTTTGAAAGCTGATTTCCCAATTGCCAAGCTGCAAGTTTTGATGTAAAAAATGATCCCATCTAGTGGTTCGGATTGTCCAGGAAGCAGTGATGCCAAGCTCCTCTTATATAAGATAGGAATTTCTCACATTAACCAACCATAATCCAGGGACCAAAACACTCTGGTTATTATGATCCATAATCTTGAATTCATTCTCTAAATTATTATTTGGAGAGGCATTTAAATAAAAATTGCTTTCTGTGATGTTTCACCTTCCAACAACTTCTTTGTGCACTTTGAAGAGTTATCCGTGCTCTTCATCTTTGGCTACTTTGAAGATCTCTGCTCTCTATGCTTGATAGCGAGAAACCATGATAAAGAATAGTTATATTTAGATATCTAATTAAAGAAGTTGATGAAACACTCCTTTTATCGAAATCTCTATTTCTATCATTACAAATGACACGTTATGAAGAGCTAGCTTTAGACATAATCTGCAATACATTTTTCAACCTAGTAATTTGATTTTTTTCCCAACCTTCGGCTACAAACCCGGATAAATCGATGCCCTCTAGTTATCAAAATCAGAAAAATTTGGTCCTCTTACTGGTCCTTTTTTCTATTTTAATAAAAATGTAGTTTACAATATAAAAGTTCATAATTGATTTATTTTAAATCAAGAAAAAAATTGAAAGTAATCACATTTTCATAAAATGTTTTGTAACTATTTATGATATATGCAGTTATTTGGAACTAGTTTATTTATATTCATACTGGTTTGTTGCTCCTAGTTATGCTTGTTATTTTTAAAATGATACGGAGAACTCGGAACAAAGCACCAAAAATAGATAAGGTTTGTAGAAGAAAATTGGGATTAATTTCATATTGTGCTGATTCAAAATAAACTAATTATGAATATTTAGAAATCAAACCAGATTTTTATTATTGTGGAAAATTTAAAAAAAACACCTTTGAAAACAGTTAGAAGACTAAATTTATCAGTTACCCCATTTCATAGTTTAGGGTCGAAAATCAGACTAACTGGCAACTTGGAGCCAGGTTGGAAGATGTACTTCACCATTAGACAAATGTTGGTAGAATCCACTTCTTCGATTGACTCACCATATTGGCGTGTTTAGTGTGTCCAATGTTTGGGTTAGTAGAACTTATTACGAGTCAAAATATCGAGCAAGAACGTCACAGTTCACAAAAAAAGGGAAGGCGGATGAAGGAAGAAAAGAGTCACACAGAGAGAGAAAAAAAGAGAGAAGTACAGAGAATCCTCAATCCTTGATCACCAACACGGGTATGGGAAATAAAAGAGGAGTGGATAGTGAGATAGCGTGACAGTGTCCATGAGACGCAAATGAAAACGTCACACACGCAATGCATGCTGGGTAGCTTGTCTCTTGAGTTATATGTATAGGTGCGATGCGTTTCTGCTTTGTAAGGAAGAAGAAAAGAATGAATTTGCTGTATTATTATTATTACTACTAGAAGTAGAAAATAGGATGAATATTCGTCGAAAGAAAGGAGAGAAAAGAGACGAGTGGAGGGCGAAGAACAAAAAAAAAGCCGGAGAATCCCGTCCCGTCCAGGGCAGCATCATCATCGCCCAATACTGCCACGGCCCACCCACCGGTCAAGATCCGCACTGGTTGACGAATCACGACGACAGAAGAAGAGAGAAAGGGCTGGATGGAATGGAAAACCTCGGCCATCCATCCACCTGTTTTCCTCGGTCCTCCACCCACGGGCCACGGACGAAAAGAGGCAGGCAGTCGGTCCAAAAAGGAGAAAACGACGCGTCTGTCACAAGTCTTCCTCCGGCCGGTCGCCTTTGGTTGCCTGCGAGCGAGGAAAGACGGCGATCGCCGGTATGATCGGACACCGGGCGCGAGCGGTCTGAGCACGCCAGCAGCTTTGGCGCCAACCGGCGCGGGCGCATTCGCTGCTGCACTCGTCAACTTAACATCCGGATCCGGCCGGTCCCCCACCGCAGATTGCCCAAGCTGGCAAGCTCTCCTCGATCCCATGGCTCGACTCCCTCTCGATCACGTACGCCTGATATACGCATAAGATGGAAGATGTGTAAGACTCCAGCGTACATACGAGCCAAATTAGACACGACACTCGTACTATGCCAATAATAGTAACGACGTTTTGGATGCTAACTTGTACACCGCCATGCAGGATGGTAACGTGAAGCACAACACGGGCTGCTCAATCCCATGGCTCGACTCCCTCTCGGTCACGTACGCCTGATGTACGCGTAATATGGAAGACGTGTATACATACGAGCCAAATTAGACACGACACTCGTACTATGCCAATAATAGTAACGACGTTTTGGATGCTAACTTGTACACCGCCATGCAGGAAGCTAACGTGAAGCACAACACGGGCTGCTTCAAAGATTAGCTTGCTTGCGTCAACCCAATCTTCTTAACTTACATACACACGTGGTGTCTAAAACATGGGCTCAGCATAGACACATATCTTTCCTGTGCAACAAATACACAAGATACAGAGGCTCCGATCATAGAAGCCAAATTATCTTGTTTGAGGACTCCAACACTCATACGAGACAAAAAAAAATATTAATGTGTTGCTTAGTAAGACTAGGAGTATATACGTGACCCCAACATTACGTTTGGACCCATCATCTATAAAGACATTCTATTTTTGTAATTTGTTGGTGTTATAAATGAATTGACATATTGAGAATTCAATTAACATTCTTATTGCATTTGAAATACTTTTCATAGATAAACATGTGTGTGTCGCACGGGCATATAACAAAAAAGGAAGAAAAACTAACATGTGAGAAAAATACCGACTACCGAGCCTCTTCCAGTGGTGCTCAAGTTCCGGGAATCATGGATTGACCTTCCTTGCATTTAGTTTTTTCAAATAATTAGAAATTACAAATTAAATTCCTTGGTTAATGGGTCAGTCACATTAGGCAGCCCAATAAAACAGTGGTCGTTCTACGCCTTGCATTACTTATAATACCACATTGTGAATGAACAATAGCTACAACGTGGAGGTGGAAATAAAACTAAGGCACGCACAGCAACACAATTCACACGTGACGGACAAACAATCCTCAAAATCCAAATAATGTATGACAAAAAGGTGAAAAACCAAAAATCTAAACATGTTTGAGAAATAATGCAAAAAAACGATCATGTACATATGCTTTATCCTCTACTATATGAGGCCAAAAAGGGAAAAATTTACGTTGTTTATGGGGCCAAAAGAAAAAAAAAGTTATGTTTAGATGGACCTGCTAAATAAATTAATATTAGCCAAGTATGAAAAAGATACCTACTGAAAGCATATAAGTAGTAAGCTTACTCCTAGATGAGTGCTCTCTTCTCCGACCTCTCTAGAGCCTTCGGTAGTACCACTGAGACTATGACGGGTTATCCAACCATACAAGGATGGGGGTTTTCCAACCATATGGATTGACAGGAGTATGGAAATAGAATAAGATAGGGGCAACACGAGTCATTTAAAAAAGTGTCAAGTCAAAGTGCAGCTATATGTGTAGCTTCGACATCCTAACAAACAAACAATTTGAACCTTGTTCTACATGACCCGATCAAATCGATCAAGCACCTGTCATCTAGTTTTATTGTATATCGACAATTCAATTAACATTTTCATTGCTTTTCAAATAGTTTTTAGAAACACGTGCGACAAGCACGTGCTTATTTGCTAGTTGCTTATTAAATGCGAGATATTTTTTATTGGCATACGCTGGTTTCAATTTTTTGGGTCCGCCACCGTCACTGACAGTTGGAGGCCGTCCATTACCTTGCTTTATAGCTTAGGATTGAAAATCAAAGTAACATGCAGATTGAAGGTTGAAAAAAAAATACTTTAGGCTTTACCGGTAGACAAATGCTGGTAGGAGTAGGATCCACTTGTCCGTTTGACTCGCCATAGTGACGCGTTTAGTGTGTCCAACGTTTGGGTTAGAATTTTTTATGAGTCAAAGTATCGAGCAAGAACGTCACGGTTATTAACCAATAAAAAAGGGAAGGCGGGTGAAGGAAGAGAGGGAAAAAAAGGATAAGTACAGAGAATCCTCAATCCTTGATCACCAACACGGGTATGGGAAACAAAAGAGGAGTGGATACCGGATAGTGAGATAGCGTGACAGGGTCCATGAGATCGACTGAAACGAAACGTCACACGCATTCCATGCTGGGTAAGGTAGCTTGCCTCTTGAGTTAAATGTATGTGATGCGTTTTGACGTAATCAAAAGTGGTGCTTTGCGTAAAGAGAAGAATGGATTTGCTGTATTAGAAATTAGAAAATAGAATGAATATTCGTCGAAAGACAAGGAGAGAAAAGAGACGAGTGGAGGGCGAAGAAAAAAGCCCGAGAATTCCGTCCCGTCAGTCGGTCCAAAAAGGAGAAAACGACCGACGCGTCTTGAGATGCGTCATTGGTGGGCGGCAGTCATGTCAGTCAGACGTACGTCACAAGTCTTGTTCCTCCGGCTCCGGAGGGTCGCCTTTGGCTGCGACACGCCAAGAGCCTTCTCTTTCGGCAGATTTCCAACGGATCGCCGATATGATCGGACACCGGGCGCGAGAGGTCTGAGCGCGCCAGCAGCTTTGGCTCCAACCGGCGCGGCCGCAACCGCCGTTGCACTCGTCAACAACATCCGGATCCGGCCGGTCCCCCACCGCTGATTGCCTAAGCTGGCAAGCTCTCGTAGTCTCCTCTCCCTCTCTCCACTCCTCCGGAGTTGACTAGCAAGGGCAGCAGGTCAAGCAAAGCCACGCCGTTGCTGGGCACCAACAGGCTAGCAACAGACAGCCGCGACAGAGTACGCGACGACGTGATCGAGCAAGGATTTCCCACCACAAAGTTAAGCCGAGACGGCAGAGAACCATGCACAAAGTTAACAGAGACCAATACAAGTTCAGTATCAGGTACTACAGCCGTCGTAAGTTTTTATTTCCGGCTCCTATTTGGCTATTTCTACATACCGTAACTGGCTGCCATTCAAATATATTCTGGTCAATTCTTTACAGATTTATACAGTATCTGTGTACACCCATGTCCTTCAGATAAAATAAAACTACTGATCTATAAAAGGGGGCAGACCCAGTGCTAGATGCTCCCACACGAGTGGGGTCTGGGGAAGGGAATAACCGAAGCAAAGTCTTACCCCCGCAGAAATTCTGCAGAGAGACGGCTTCGAACCCAGGACCTGGTGACTCGGCGAGCTAGCACTCACCAACTGCACCAGGCCTGCCCTTTCAAAACTACTGATCTATGCTTTGCAGAATTTCAAACCATATTGATACAATAAATAAAACAGTAGCACTGAACAGCCACGCAGGCAGCTTACATTCAACAGCACAGTACAATACTTCGGCAGTCAGCACTCCACTGTCCACTCTCGATTTGGCAAGACAAGGTTTAACATACATGTGCAGTATATATATACTCTCAAGTAGCGGCAACAGAAACAAACTTACAATAAACACACCTGGAAAAGGTTTAACATACATGTGCAGTTTATACTCAAGTAGCGGCTACAGAAAGAGCCCTGGAAATCTAAGTACATTGCACAACATTACAATACCTCATCATAGCTCCCCCCATTCGCTTCCAGGAAATCACAATTTCCGTCGTTTGGACACCACACCTTCCAGCAGCGCTCAAGTTGAAGAACTAGAAGCCCTTGCATTTGCTGCAAACCATCTGCTGATCTGACCTCATCTCAGCACAACAGCAGCAGTGAAACCGACGCCAAAGCCCAGCCCGACAAAGAGAAACAGGACCACATCAACATGACGAGAGGACTTGTCCACATGTGCCACACTAGGAGTGTGAGGTGAACCACCACAAGGTGATTCAGGAAGTTGCAGCCCACACAACCCTGTATTCCCTCCAAATGAGCTGCTGTCAAATGTTGAGAACTGACGCGACTGTGGTATCTGTCCCACCAAGTGGTTGTTTGACAGGTTTAGGGAGCCAAGAAAGGTAAGCTTAGTTAGCTCTTCTGGTATCTCTCCCGAGAGTTGGTTGCAGGCGAGGTCTAGTGACTCCAAATCAGTCATGCTGCCAAGTTGGGATGGAATATTTCCCGTGAAGGCATTGTGTGATAAACTCAGTACACGTAGTGATATAAGACTTCCAAATGTTTCAGGTATGGTACCTTCCAATCTATTGTTTGAGAAGTCAATTGCTGTTACGGTAGTCAACATCCTTGGAAATGGCATATCTTCCCCCTTGTAACTGATATCAATAGAATAATGATAGAAAAGTTCAGCTGCGTATGAGGTGTTTAGAGTGGACAGAGTTTCCCCTGAACTGTTGAACTCTGCCATCATTGACTTTAACTGCATGAACCATTGCAGCCTCAAATTACCAGAGAAGTTGTTGGATGCAAGATCGATAATTTGCAAGCGAGGGAAACACTCCTCGCATTTTGTGTCCCCAACAATATCACCTATTGTTCCATACAGTTGGTTTGATCTCAGGACAAGTACAGAAAGCCTGGGAAGCACCCTTAACCAAGAAGGAAAAATATCAGCTATTCTGTTGCTTCCAAAGTCCAGAATCTCCAAGTCACTGCAGTTAGAAAGTCCCCTGGGAAGTTGCCCTTCAATCTCATTTCCATGTAAATCTATCGTCTGCAAAGAACATCTGGTTGTAATATTGGAAGGCAAAGTGCCTTGAAACAGATTCTCCCTCAAATTTAGAACGCTTAAGGGCAAATCTTCTATAAGACAAGATGGAATCGGGCCACTAAAGTTGTTATCTGATAGATCAAGGACATCCAGGTCTGTGGCATTGCAAATTGAGGGAGGTACATGGCCGTTTATATTGTTTTTGGATATGCTGAGATAAGTAGTGTCCGTGAGATAGGAAGTCCAGTTTGGCAGAAGGGAAGAGAACATGCTGTAGTAATATGCCAGGACCTGTCCTGATGACTTTGGCATAGGTATCTGCCCTGAAAGTCCATTGAAACTAAGATCAAGCACTTCCATTGGTGTATTGAAAGGGAGAACAGCTGAATTAATTTTCATGCCCGTGAACATGTTATGTGAAAGATTCAATAGAACTCCATGTTGTCTCCCAAACCCAATTTGGAACATCCCCACTGATTTTGTTACATGACAGGTCCAAATATGACATACATTTAACATGCCTCAAAAATCTTGGAAACCGAGTTATATTGCAAGATGCAAGTCCCAAATGGTGAAGTCCAACCAGATAGCTGGTACCCACAGGATTACTATCATCCGCATCCATGACCTGCAACTTATTGTACGAAAGATCCAAAACGGTGAGGTCACTTAATCTCTGAAAATATGCAAGGTCCACTGAACCAATCAAGTTGTTTGAGCTAACATCCATATATACCAAACTTGTTAGTTGAAAGAAGGCCTCGGGAATAAAACCAGACAATTCATTCTTTCTCAAGTCCACAGTCTCCAATTGGTCAGATCTGTCCTAACTGCAATTCCAATTTACCTAATGACCTCGATCAGAGTGCCCAAGCAATTGATCGAAGATATTGATAAGTTGTGGCGCCGTTTCCTCTGGGCTGGTGACTCTGAGATCTCAGGAGGGAAGTGCAAAGTGGCCTGGACTGCTGTGACCAAGCCAATGGAGTTTGGCGGCTTGGGGGTGATCAAGCTGCAAAGATTCAATAGAGCCCTCCGATTGTGTTGGCTGTGGTTCCAATGGACAAACCCGGAGCGGCCATGGAATGGTACAGAGGTACCGGTTGATTCGACAGACTTGGCGCTCTTCAACGTGGCGACGACGATCTCCATTGGGGATGGTCGCAAAACTTCCTTTTGGCACAGCAACTGGCTGAACGGTGAGACACCCCGATCCTCCTATCCGCTACTCTACAAGCACAATAGAAGAAAGAAACGCTCAGTAAGAGAAGCGGTTGACAATGGAAAATGGATATCAGACATTGCACATAACCTCAATCATAGCCTGCTGGACGATTTCTTCAGTCTTTGGAGCAAGATAGAGGCTCTCAACCTGAACCTCCACGATGCTGAAGAATACTCCATAACTTGGAACCTAGAAAGCTCAAGCCAATTCTCCACAAGATCAACCTACAATGCTCAATTTGCTGGACACACCCTCTCCTCTTTCCCAGTTCTTATCTGGGATGTCTGGGCCCCTCCGAAATGCAAGTTTTTCCTTTGGCTACTCTTGCAGGATAAGCTTTGGACTGCGGCGCGCCTTCAACGACGGGGTTGGGAGAACAACTACTTCTGTGCCCTGCGCATAAGAAACCTCGAGACGGCTCAACACCTCTTCTTCGAATGCCCCTATGCCAAAGCCATCTGGAACCTGGTAGCGGACTGGTGCTCATGTGCACAGATGAACCCAGCAGGTTGGGAAGACAAGGAAGACATTGAAGATTGGTTCGCTCAGACATTTACTACGGGCAACAGATTGGATCACACAATGTCCATACTGACAATCTGGTGTCTGTGGAACCATAGGAATGTAATCATTTTCAGAGATCAAGAATTCTCAGTAGCCGGTGTCCTGGGGGAGATCAAAGAGACAGCCCGCTGCTGGGCTTTAGCCCGACGCCTGGATCCTGTTCCGACATTGGTAGTGCATCTAGGTAGTGAGTAATCTTCTTTGTAAACTTTGCCCTACATAGCCTAGGCTGTCGTAGGGAGCGCCTCTCGCACATGTAAGCTGCTAACTTCTGCTTCTCTCTTATCATCAATCAAAGCCGGAATGTTCCGGATCTTTCAAAAAAAACTGTGAAGTTGCCATGTTAAAGTCTTGTACAGGGCCAGTTCGGTTGAGATGGTTTGAACATGTTCAACGGAGGCCTCATGAGGCGCCGGTGCGTAGTGGGGTTCTAAAGCGGGCCGATAATGTAAAGAGCGGTAGAGGTCGACCTAAATTAACTTGGGACGAGTCCGTTAAGAGAGACCTTAAGGAGTGGAATATCTCTAAGGATTTAGCTATGGACAGGAGCGCTTGGAGACTGGCAATCAACGTGCCTGAACCGTGGCCTCTTTCTGTCTTGTGCCATTTATGTCCCTTTATGTGTCTCCTTGTTTATCGTCTCTTTTGGGTTTCATCTCTAGCCTACTCCAACTTGCTTGGGACAAAAGGCTATGTTGTTGTTGTTGTAGAGGGCCAGTTAGCTGGTTGTAAGAAAGATCCAGGTAACGTAACACAAGAAGACTGAAAATGGACGACTGAATCTCCCCTACAAGGAAAATAGAAAACATTAAGTAAGAAAGTGTCTCCTCTTCCAAATTCAGAAAAAAACGGTGTCTCCTATTTTGTTCAATATGAATACATATTTCTCGAAACAAAAATGAACAAATAGGTATTGTACTCTAGAAAGATGCAAAGCAATTTTTTTGGGAAAATTGCATTACTGACCTCTTCTAAACAAACGGTGATGTAATGAAAAAATTATTAATAATAAGGAACCACAAAGTCTAACCATATTTTAAAAGAAAAGATGTGTATGCACACACGGTGTGTGTGTGTGAGAGAGAGAGGAATTATTACCGTCAAGAGAATTAAAAGAAAGATCCAGCTTTGTTAGTTGTGTCAAATTAACTATTGAACTCGGTATGCTTCCAGAAAAATTCCAATATCCAAGAGTTAAGCATCTCAATTTACTGAGCCGCCCGATTGCATAAGGTATCGACCCAGAAATCTGACGACCATGAATTTCCATGGTTTCCAAGTTTGTGAGGTTGCCAATTGCAGCCGGCACTGGACCTGAAAACCAATCATCGATATACATGTTTCTCAAATTTGTGAGTTTGCCGATTGTAGCTGGCATGACACTTGAAAACAAACAATCTTTAAAACGCATGTTCCTCAAATTTGTGAGGTTGCCGATAGAGGTTGGTATGGAACTATATGCTATGCAGCTAGTAATTTCCCGCGTTTGCAAGTCCACGAGGTTTCCAATTGCACTAAGTATTGGACTAAGGAGGTTACAATCCCGTATTGTCAAGCTTCTCAAGGTCTTGAAGTTGCTAACTAAATTAGGCGTTATCCATATTTTTTCTATTTCATTGATTTGCGTGCGGTACAAACTATATCCAAATTAAATTTCGATTACACCATCAGGTTTCTTATAATAAATAATTCAAAACAAGACCCACATGAATATATTTAGATAAAGTTTCTTTAGCGAACATTTATCTTACGAAGATAGAACATTTTCTTTTATTGAGCAGAGACGATATTCTAAGTTCAGAACATCGCATATATATAACGTGAACATCACTAAATACATCATAGAACATCACCAACTACGTTATAGAACATCGTATGTATATTACGTGAACAACACTAAATACATCATAGAACATCACAAGTATACTAAGTAAACATCACATGGATACCACATGAACATCACATGGATATTTTTCATTCTAAAATATATTATAGAACATCACATGTATACTAAGTGAACATCACTAAATACACCATAAAACATCACTAAATATATTATAGAACATCACATATATATTACGTGAACATCACTAAAAACATCATAGAACATCACATGCATACTAAGTGAACATCATAAAAAACATCAGAGAACATTACATATATACTACATGAACATCACATGTATACTGTGTGAACATGAGAAAAACATCATATGTATACATGACATAACACTAGAACATTAAATGTATAGTACATGAACATCGTATATATAGAAAGATAAATAAAGTAAAAAAATAAATTTATTAAAGAACCTAATTAGAGAAAAACAACAAAGAAGAAAAAATACACATACAAACATAATTAACAAATGATAAAAAATATAAAAAGAACATAAAAGAAAAGAACACAAAAAAATAAAAGAAACAAAAAAATAACATAAAACAAAAAAATAAATATAAATAAAAAATGAAGCACGAAAAAGGAAAAAAGAAAAGAAAAGAAAAGAAAAATAAATAGGAAAGAAAAAGAAAAGAAAAGAGAAGAGAAAAGAAGAATAAGGAAAAAAAGAAATAAAAAATAAAAAATGAAGCATGTAAAAGAAAAAAGAGAAATAGAAAAGAAAAAAAGAAAAGAAATAAGAAGAATAAGGAAAAAAAGGAAAACTAACGCAAAAATCACATTAAACAAAAAAGAAATATAAATAAAAAATGAAGCATGAAAAAGAAAAAAGAGAAATAAAAAATAAAAGAAAAAGAAAATAAAAGAAAAAGAAAACATACGTATACTTACCTATACGCTGGGGGAAATCAAAACTGTTGCGCGTGCATGTGGGCCAGGCGGCTCCGGTCCGCAGCCATCACACGTGGGAAAAGCGCTCCCGTCAGCAGCCATAGCGCACGGGAAAAGCATCGTGCGGGAAACATCGGCGAGCGTCTCCCGTCCGAACGTTCGGATGGGATGATTTCCGCACCACCGCCTGCGTCTCTTCTCCTTCCCCAAGTCCCCCGTCGTTTACCCTCTAGGAAACCACCGCCTCGGGACAACCTGGAGCTGATCGGTGGTGTGCACGGGGAGTAGCATGGCATCGGTGCCAAGACTGTGGGGGTGGCGGTGGAGCCAGCGGTCTTCGGTCTTCCTTGCCGGAAATCCCGACCTATTGGATTATTATATGACCGAACGCAGCACGGGAACTGGGCCGTTGGGCCTAACGCTTTCCCTGAGTCAACACAACTAGGGAATTGCGGGCTTGTCATGGGCCGTGGGCACATCACACATCAGCAGGCCGGTTGAACTCTTCTTCCGATTCGGTTAAAGGATATAAACAAATGCTTCGGCACTGGACACAGTGAAGTTGCCATCGAAGATCCTGTCACAGGCCTCTAGTTCCGACGCAGATGACGCTGATGGGCCTTTGGTGTAGCCCATACGCTGCATGATTAGGACCTCACCTCGTTGGGAAGCAGGTACTCGAGAAAGGAGCTGAGCCGCTAGTTGCCTGCTCTGCAGTGGTAACACTGTCTTAGCAGCTGTCTTAGCAGGGGGCTGCTTGGGAGGCTCATGAATAAGCGGAGAGTCAACTTTCTTCAGCACTTGCCTGGTGAAGCTCTTGAGGCGGCGTGAGGAAGAGCTGTGGCTGACGTCGACCGTGTGGTCGTCCCGAGGCAACGTATGGACATGTCAGCATCCGCCGGCTTGGCCGGACCAAAGCCCGACGGACCACCCACCTTGTCCTCCATAGGAGCGTCAGATCCTAAGGTGGTTGTCTGCGCCATCCGAGGTGGCGTGACCTAGGCCTGCTAATGGGTGAAAACCCACCCCATACCCAACCCATCCCATAACAAATTAACTCTCTTCTTTCACCCAACCCATCCCATATTTTTATAGTTTCAACCCAACCCATTCCAACCCATAAACTAATTAAACCCACAAGTTTGCATAAAAATCCATAAGTTTACATAAAAATGTATATATATGCTTGGATAATATATATGGGCCCCACATCAAAGCCGGACCCTAGAAATAAAAGCTCGCGTTCACATTATAAAATTTTATCGAAATTGACTAAAATTTGTTTCAAATGATTTAATGTAACAAGCGGCTACTTTATGTCAATTGACACTACCAGATCAATATGTGGGCCCCACATCAAAGCCGGACCCTAGAAATAAAAGCTCGCGTTCACATTATAAAATTTTATCGAAATTGACTAGAATTTGTTGCTGATAATTTAATGTAACAAGCAGCTACTTTATGACAGTTGGCATTGCCAGATCAATATGTGGGCCCCACCTCGAAGCCGGACCTTAGAAATAAAAGCTCGCGTTCACATTATAAAATTTTGTCGAAATTAACTAAAATTTGTTGCAGATGATTTAATGTAACAAGCAGCTATTTCATGCCACTTGGCACTGCCAAATGAATATGTGGGCCCCACCTCGAAGCCGGACCCTAGAAATAAAAGCTCGTGTTCACATTATAAAATTTTGTCAAAATTGACCAAAATAAATTAAGCTGGATTCAAAATGTCATAAGGCTAATCCGTGCCAATTAGCATAGCAAAATATGCATGTGGGCCCTACATCAAAAGCTAAACAAATTACAAATCAATATATATGTATACTATGATATATTAAAAATTCAACATCAACCCATGGCTCAACCCATTCAAACCCAAAAAAAAAGAACCCAATCCCGACCCATCCAACCCAGTTTTCTATTAAACCCAACCCGACCCAACCCGCTAAATAAATCAACCCATTCCCACCCATCCAGAGTGCACCCATTTGAAAACCCAACCCATTAAACCCATTTGAACCCAACCCATTAGCAGGGCTAGCGTGACCTGAGACTGACCATGCTCAGGCGGCAGTGGAGTTGTTGCCATCTGAGCAGGGACCACGAGCAATGCTGCAATCTCTTCCATCATCAGGTCCTCTAAGACCTCACGTGCGGTGTGCATGGCGTCTGTCGTCCAACAGACTGCAAGCGATGCTGCAATCTCCTCCATCATCGGGTCCTCTGAGACCTTGCGTGCAGTGTGCATGGCATCTGAGTAGCGTGCGAGCAACAGATTAAGCTCAGAAGGGTCCCTTACCACGCTGGTCGGCTCATTGTGACCTTCCCGGGCAGCACTGCTGGCGGTGGCAGTGTTGTCCGGCACCGCAACGTTGCCGTCATCCCTTGGCCACACCCGACGTCTGCAACGTCGATGTCGTCAGTCGTCGTCACCGTCCTTTGCCGCAGAGCCCAGTGGCACCCGACATGGCTTCGCCCGAGCCCAACATATCTCCCTTTGTGCCAAGGCCCGGTTTACCGGCGTGAGTGCGTGGCTGATCGCGGTGACCTTGGGAAGGACATTGACGGTATGCGCCCAAGTCGCCATGTATGTCATTCCTTGCCGAACTTGGCCTCCGCGGCCGCTTGCAATCACGCGCGCGGTGGCGGAGGCCCCTGCAACATAGGCAGCGCTGAGGTAGCTTGCAGGTCGTCACCCTGTACGAGGTGAAGAGGCAGTTGAGGCATTTCCCTTGCAGCTCTGCTAGGAAACGGAGAACTAGACGCAGCGGTCATGGTGGTGGAGCCTCATCTCGGCCTCCAGACGGCCCTCGTGCCAACCGTCAGCATTTGGAGCGGAGAAGCATTACCGAACGCCGGAAGCAGGCTGAGGTCCTGGCCTCCGATGAACCGGCCGACACTGCGCACGATCGCGAGCACCCCGACCGGTTCCGCTGCCGCTATCTTGGCCTCAGACTGGAAGCCCGTGGATGAGCTGCGGGCGTGTCCACTGATGGTTGGGGCATTTTCCCCGCCTCACGGCTCGTGACCCGACGACAGCCCCGTCGCGCTGCCCCTGGCGATGGTGGAGTGCATCAGGGCATGCTCCGACAACAGCGACGTCCGTAGCTATGGCTCCCGCCGAACGGCGTCGAGGTATGGGGTTGGGGAGATAGCCGACGATGACTCCGTATCAGAGGCGTCAAGGTCCTTCTCTGCCCACCGGCGAGCCATTGAACGCCCCATCGAGTTTCCCGCTGGGTGGAAGGGGAAGCTTCGGGCGGTAGGATGGACAAGGAAGATGTCGATCCTTGACGTCGGAGGGGGCCGTTGCGGCAAGCTGGGTGCTAAGGCCTCCGTCACAGGGACGCCCGCGGTTGCCAGCAGCGGGAAGGCGTTCACGGCGTCTCCGCAACCATCGACGAGGTCGAGGGCTGAGGTGGCAGCGGCTGCTGCCGTGTGGTGGGGTCCCCATCGCCGCCGCCGGCGGATCCACCCGCACGAAAACTGTCCGGATGGGATCTGACCACCTCCTTCGCAGCTTGCGGCAGCACGGCCACGCCATCACCGACGGCCACAGCTCCCCTAGCACATGGACAACTCGCACCGGAATCAGCCACCTCTGTTGCGGGCGGCGCGAGTGTGTAAGGTCCAAATAGGCTAGAGGGGGGGTGAATAGCCTAATTAAAACTTCTACAAGAATTACTTAACCACACGTTAGTACGAAAGGTGGCAAAGCAAAAGCACTAGCTCTAACTATTTAAGCAAGCCACCTACACAAGTCTATAACAAAGCTATTCACTAAACACAACAACAACTACAAGCTAGAAACAAGAAGTAATACGAGAGAAGAGCTTTGAGTGATTATACCGTCGTGTAGGGATGAGAAGTACCAATCAATCAATCAATCGCACAAGAGAAATCCTCGGGAAGAGAATGACACAAGAATTTATCCCGAGGTTCACTTGCTTCCCGGCAAGCTACTCCCCGTTGTGGCGATACACCCACTTGTCGGTTCACGAGCTAATTGACTATCAAGAGTCAAGCCCTCGGCGGGCGCCGCACAACCACACACAAGATGGGGATCCTCCAAGCCACGAGCTCCACTAGAGTATCCAATTCGCGAACTCCCGCGGGGAAGGATCAAGAACCCCTTACAACACTTGGTGAAGGCTCCAACAATCTGGAATTGCGAGCTCAATCACCTCCGCTGCTCCAAGCCGTCTACCGTGTCAGGAAACACGAAAGAGTAACAAGAAATCCGCAGCAACTCAAAGATCAAGTGCCTCTAGAATGCAACTCTCAAGCAATGCACTTGAATCTCACTCAATCTCACTCAAGATGTGCAACTATGCAAAGAGATGAGTGGAGGGGTTGTTCTCTAGCTCAAAGTATGTCTCTAGGTCTCAAAATGTGCAAGAGTTGCCCTCAAACCCCGGCCAACGTCTATTTATAACGAAGGGATACGCAGCTAGCCCTTACGGACGACGCAGTTCAAAAATGGGATGACCGAACGCACCGGTCAGGGTGACCGAACGCGTCCGGTCACTACAGGACAAGCGTGAACAGTGCGCGTCAGAAGTTACCGTTGTTATGACCGGACGCGCCCTAGCATATGACCGGACACGCTGGTCAACTGACCGGATGCGCCGATCGCTCAGCACCACGAGCCCGCGAAGCAACGACCGGACGCGCCCTAGCGAATGACCGGACGCGACAGTGTCAGCGTCCGGTTTGAGTCCAGTAAGCTCCCTCAACGACCGGACGCGTCCGATCGTACATGACCGGACGCGCCCCGCGTCCGATCATCACTCCGCTACGCTCTGCTCCTCTGGAAGCCTGACCGGACGCGCCGGTTCCGTGAAGGACCGGACGCGCCGGTCGCTCACTCTTCTTTTGCGCATAGGTGAACTGACCGGACGCGCTGGTCAAGCCAGACCAGCGTCCGGTCATTAACCCTAGGCGCGCAGACCGGATTGAACTGACCGGACGCATCCGGTCATACCGTGACCGCGTCCGGTGCAGCGTCCGGTCACCATAGTGACCTCCGTTTGCCTCCGTTTCTTTTCCAACTTCCGGCGCAGTAGAAAATAGGCGTTTCACTTCTCTAAAAAGCGCCGAATCCCGCCTCGCAAGCTCGGCGGGAGGGAGAGAGGAACTCAAACCCCTCTCTACCGCTTAAACTCCACCGCCTTCGCAAATGTGCTAACACCACCAAGTGTACACTACCATGTGCATATGTGTTAGCATTTCACAATCATTTCTCAAGGCGTTATGTTAGCTCTTTTACTAGATCCTAATGCATATGCTCAAGACAATGATCTAGTGGCACTTGATTCCCGAGCTAACTGTGATTGCCCCTCTTGATAGTCGGCTATGTATCCTAAACCCGGTCAATCACTTCTCTACTCATCTTAGACTGGCAAAAGGAAAACCCCTATGGTTATACCTTTGCCTTGCGCTCTTAGATCCTTCTCTTTCACTTGATCATCATGTCCTTCCTTTTATGTGCATCTCCACCATGATCATCATTTCATATCCATGCACCATCTCTTTGTGATCTTGTGGCCACCACTCCTTGCCACATACACCTTCATCACATGTATTGCTTATGCCTAACTCAAAACACTTAACACATGGCATTAGCAACTTGGTGTCATTAATTACCAAAACTAAACTTGGGCTTTCAATCTCCCCCTTTTTGGTAATTGATGACAACCATCACAAAGATATGAAATAAAATCAATTTTCAATTTCGATAGTATTAGCTCCCCCTACATATGTGCTTCCATGAGTTTGGTTCAATTATGCACATATGTATGGATTTGAATTTTTGGAAGAGTTACTACTATCAAAATAATGCTAAGGTATATAGAATGGACCTTTGAAGCGTGATACCAATCGGAGTTGCCTTTATATACCATTCTTAGCATCGATGTAGCTAGACACCACTTGTAATACATCACTTGTAAAGATCACAAACACTAAAGTGCCCCGTGAGATCAACATTATAAGCAAAAGGTGTCTAGATACCACTTGTAAAGCTACTCTCAACAAATCATCATTCAAGTTCTATTTCTAACAATCACCATTCGATCATGAATATGAATTTTAGCTTTGCAATGCAACAATTCATCATGTTAATGCACATACAAATGCAACAAATAATTCATGAGCTTGCTCCCCCTACCTGTGTGCTCAATTTTAATTGATCCCTTTCTCCCCCTTTGTAACTTAACCTTTTATCTTAGTGACTTTTCTCTCCCCTGTGACTTTTCTTTCCCCCTTATTATATCTTATTCCCTCTTTGCAATATCTTTGTGACTTTTCTCTCCCCCTTTGTCAACAATCACAAAAAATGTGCCAATTTTAGTGAGAGATAAGTCAATCAATATGAGGGAGTCCAAATTATGGTTCAATCTAGATCACTTGCCTAGAATATATAATTCAGTTTGATCTAAGCACAAGCTTCTTCACACCTCATAAAGTATAAGGGTTATCTTGAGCATGTTGAATTACACATTATGAGCCTATTTTCTAGATTCAACACTAGGTTTGCAAGCCTACAAACATGTCATATGCTACCACTAGATTAAACAAACATAGAAGCAATAGTGGTACCATATATACATCAAAATAATTTGATTTTCATGAATGAGCCTATTTTCATGCAAACATGTCTATATGTTCTAAACATGTCCTTAGCAAAGTATGAATGATATGCCAAACAACTTTACCTTGCTATGTTGGAGGAGAGGCATGTCATATAAAAATATGGGGGTGCACTTATTTCAAGTTGGAGAAGTCAAGTATGTTCAATTCATTCTTCAACTTGTAAAATCTCTTTTCATCAAATGGTTTTGTGAATATGTCAGCTAGTTGATCTACGGTGCCAATGCTCTCAATGCTAATATCATCCTTTTGTTGATGGTCTCTTATGAAGTGATGCCTTATGTCGATGTGCTTGGTTCTTGAATGTTGAACTGGATTTTGAGTCATCTTGATAGCACTTTTATTGTCACAAAACAATGACACATTCTTGAACTTGATTCTAAAATCATTCAAGGTGGCCTTCATCCAAAGCAATTGTGCACAACAACTACCGACACTAATATATTCGGCCTCGGCGGTAGATAGTGCAACACTATTTTGTTTCTTTGATGACCATGAAACAAGAGACCTTCCAAGCGATTGATAAGTGCCACTTGTGCTCATTCTATCAATCTTGCATCCACCATAGTCGGAGTCCGAATATCCAATCAACTCAAAATTAGACCCCTTGGAATACCATAATCCAACATCATGAGTGCCATTAAGATATCTCAATATCCTATTGGTTGCTTTCAAGTGACTTTCTCTAAGTGAAGCTTGATATCTTGCACACTTGCACACACTAAACATCACATCCGGCCTAGAAGCAGTGACATAGAGCAAACTTCCAATCATAGACTGGTATAGCTTTTGATCTACCATGTTTCCACTATCATCAATACCCAATTGATCGTTAGTGCCCATTGGTGTACTCATTTGCTTAGCATCTTGCAATCCAAACTTCTTAATCATGTCCTTGATGTACTTGCCTTGACTTACAAAAGTGTCATTCTTCATTTGCTTGATTTGAAGTCCAAGGAAGTAACTAAGTTCTCCAATCATAGACATCTCAAACTCATTTGCCATCATATTTCTAAACTCTTCACAAAAATCTTGGTTAGTTGATCCAAAGATAATGTCATCTACATAGATTTGCAACACAAACAAGTCATTTTCAAGTTTCTTGGTGAAGAGAGTGGTGTCAACCTTTCCCATCTTAGAACCCTTTAGAGAGGAGAAAGTCCCTCAACCACTCATACCATGCTCTAGGTGCTTGCTTCAAACCATACAATGCCTTCTTTAGCTTGTAAACATGGTTGGACTTCTTGTCATCTTCAAAACCGGGAGGTTGCTCAACATAAACTTCTTCATTGATGTAGCCATTGAGAAATGCACTCTTGACATCCATTTGATAGAGCTTGATGTTGTGTGCACAAGCATATGCTAATAAGATTCTAATTGCCTCTAATCTTGCAACCGGTGCATATGTCTCTCCAAAGTCAAGACCCTCAACTTGAGTGTATCCTTGTGCTACTAATCTTGCTTTGTTCCTCACAACCATGCCATCTTGATCTTGCTTGTTTCTAAAGACCCACTTAGTACCAATCACATTATAGTTCTTCGGTCTTTCAACAAGTTCCCAAACTTGATTTCTAGTGAAGTTGTTTAGTTCTTCATGCATGGCATTTACCCAATCGGAATCTTTCAAAGCATCTTCTAATTTCTTAGGTTCTTCAAGTGACACAAATGAGTAGTGCTCACAAAAGGATGCTAGTCTTGATCTAGTTTAAACACCACTTTGAATTCCACCAATGATTTGATCCAATGGATGATCTCTTGCAATGCTAGTAGGTTAAAGTATTAGGAGTTGATTGCTTCCACTTGTTTGACCTTGAACTTGCACTTCATCATGAGTACCACTAGAGCTTGATTAATTTGTATCAATTTGCACACTTTCATTGATCACATGAATATCATCATCATCAACTTGCATCGGCCTTATATCACCAATGTCCATGTTCTTCATTGCATTTGACAATTGATCTCCTCTCATATCATCAAGGTTTTGAGCTTCATTTTGAGATCCTTGGGTTTCATCAAACTCAACATCATGAACTTCTTCCAAGGTGCCATTTGTGAGATTCCAAATTCTATATGCCTTGCTTGTGGTAGAATAACCAAGTAAGAACCCTTCATCACATTTCTTTTCAAACTTGCTCAATCTAGTGCCTTTCTTAAGAATATAACATTTGCAACCAAACACTCTAAAGTATGCAATGTTGGGCTTTCTTCCATTCAATAGCTCATATGGTGTCTTTCCAAGCTTTCCATGGCAATAGAGACGGTTGCTACAATAGCAAGCCGTGTTGATGGCTTCACTCCAAAATGAATGACTAACATTGTATTCACTAAGCATTGATCTAGTCATATCAATCAAAGTTCTATTCTTTCTTTTAACTACACCATTGAATCGAGGAGTGTAGGTTGGAGAGAATTTATGTCTAATACCAAAATCATCACACAAATCTTCAATTCTTGTGTTCTTAAACTCACTACCATTGTCACTTCTAATCTTCTTGATGGTAGTCTCAAACTCATTTTGCACTCTCTTAACAAAAGACTTGAATAGATCATAAACATCACTCTTGTCATAGAGAAAGAACACCCAAGTATATTAGTGTAGTCATCAACAATCACAAAACCATACTTGTTGCCACCAATGCTAGTGTATGTTGTTGGCCCAAACAAGTCCATGTGCAATAGCTCAAATGCCTTTGATGTGCTCATTTCACTATTACTAGGATGTGGATTTCCAACTTGTTTGCCGGCTTGACAAGCACTACACGGTTTATCCTTTTCAAAAGTCACATCTTTCAAGCCTCTAAGTCATGCTTCAAAAGTTTATTCAATTGTTTCATTCCAACATGACCAAGCCTTCTATGCCACAACCATCACATACTAGATTTGCTAAGCAAGCATGATGTCAATTGTGTCTCACTATCATTGAAGTCAACCAAGTATAAGCTACCATGTCTAAATCCTTTGAATATCAAATTTGTTCCATCAACACTTATGACTTCAACATCATCACTCCCAAATATGCACTTGAAGCCAAGATCACAAAGTTGTGTCACCGATAAAAGATTAAAATCCAAGCTCTCAACTAGCAACACATTAGATATGCTCATGTCATTTGAGATATCAATTTTACCAAGCCCTTTGACCTTGCCTTTCTTGTTGTTGCCGAAAGTGATAGCATCAAAACCACCATTTTGACTTGTATCAATTGAATTGAACATACAAGAGTCTCCGGTCATATGTTGAGTGTACCCACTATCAAGCACCCAATGCCTTCCTCCGGCTTTGTAATTGACCTACAAGACAAGATCAATTTCTTTTAGGTACCAAAACTTGTTTGTGTCCTCCAAGGTTAGAGACTAAGCTCTTTGGTACCCAAATGGCTTTCTTCTTTGAGCCCATCCATGGTGCACCAATGAACTTAGCATGAACACCATTTGTACCCTTTGTAAGCATATAGAAAGAATCAAACTTGATTGAGGATACATTAACATTGGATTTCTTGTTCATGCAATGTTGCTCTATGTGACCAACTTGCTTGCAACTTTTGCAATAGCTACCATTGTTCTTCACAAAACGAGTCTTGTGAGGAGCAAAAGCCGCCTTGCCTTTCTTGGGGTTATAGCCCAATCCCTCTTTGTAGAGAGAAGCTCTTTGGCTACCCAAGCACATAAGCAAGCGGTCCTCACCACCATAAGCCTTAGCTAAGGTGTGATTGAGCTTTTTTACCTACTTCTTGATATTTTCATTCTCAACTATTAGTGTGGAATCACAAGTGAAACCGTCACTACTAGATGAGGATGATGTGGATGCGCTACACGAAGGGTTAGTGGGAGCAACAATAATAGGCTTATAAAAAGTTTCATCAATTATATCACATGATATGCCTATGTTGCAAGTTTTAGCTTTCTCAACATTAGTTGGCATGTTTTCACATTTTTCAACTAGAGAGGAATGAGCTTCTTCAAGCTTGGTGTGAGACTTTTGAAGCTTCTTATGGTCTACCTTTAGACTCTCATAAGATGCCCTAAGCTCATCAAGTTCTTGCATAAGGTTTTTCTTTTCCTTAAGCAAGCCCTTGCACTCCTTTCTAGATTCTTTAAAATGTTGAGTGCAATTTTCTAGCATAGTGATTAGTTCATCTTTAGTAAATTCTTCTTCATCACTATCACTATCACTAGCATTATCATGATCACTCTCATCGTCGGATGATACCTTAGCGGCCTTAGCCATGAAGCACGATAGAGTGTCGAAGAGAGAGACCTTCTCTTGGATGGCAATGCTAGCATGTCCCTTATTCTTGCTCTTGTTGTCATCCTCATCATCACTTGAGGAATCATAACTATCCCATGTAGCAACATGAGAATCATTCTTCTTATAAGAGCTCTCCTTCTTCTCTAGCTTCTTCTTTTGCTTCTTCCTCTCCTTCTTGATAGCATCTTCATCATCACTATCATAAGGACACTTTGCAATGAGATGATCCTTTCTATGGCATCTAAAACATCTCATGGTATGCTCATTATTCTTGGAGGACTTCTTCCTCTTTCTTGCACGAAAGCCCTTCTTCTTCATGAATTTGCCAAATTGCTTAACAAAGAGAGCCATCTTCTCATCAATGTCATCACTATCACAAGAGCTTGAGTCTTCATCACTTGATGATTCAATCTTGGACTTGCCCTTGGATGTGGTGGCTTTGAATGCCACACTCTTCTTCTTCTCATCATCCTTCTTCTCACTTTCCTTCTTCTTTTTGACCAACTCCTCTTTCTCATCATCTTCTCTATATGAATCATTGGTCATCACTTCTTGGAATACTTATTGAGGAGTTGAATCCTTCAATGTAGTCCTCACTAGCACGATGATCAATGTATCAAATCTCTTGGGTAAGCTTCTCAAGAAGCTCATAGAGAATTGGTTGTCCTTGATCTCCTCACCAAGTGTCTTGAGCTCATTTACAATGACTTGCAATCGATGAAACATTTCTGGTACACTCTCATCTTCTTGCATCTTGAAGCTAGAAAACTTTTCTTGCAAGATATATGCTTTAGCGGTCTTTGTCTTCGGTGCCCTCAAATGTTTCTTCTAGCTTGGCCCCAGCATCATGTGCAACTTCCATGTTCTTTACTTGCTCAAATGTCTTGTCATCTAATGTCTCATGAAGAGCACTAATGGCAATGTCATTGCATTGGAGCTTCTTCTCTTCCACCGGTGTAGGTGCTTCCGGATTAGCGACCTCAAATTTTGTTTCGGTGACCTTCCACACTTCTCTATTGATTGACTTTAGGTGTGCGGTCATCTTAACCTTCCAATATGCATAATTTGTGCCATCAAAGTGAGGTGCCTTCTTGGTGTTGTTGATGTGCAAGCTTAATTGAGCCATTTCTTTTTCACCGTAGGTTGTTAAGCCTCAAATAAACAGTGCCTCGGCTCCGATACCACTTGTAAGGTCCAAATAGGCTAGAGGGGGGTGAATAGCCTAATTAAAACTTCTACAAGAATTACTTAACCACACGTTAGTACGAAAGGTGGCGAAGCAAAAGCACTAGCTCTAACTATTTAAGCAAGCCACCTACACAAGTCTATAACAATGCTATTCACTAAACACAACAACAACTACAAGCTAGAAACAAGAAGTAATACGATAGAAGAGCTTTGAGTGATTATACCGTCGTGTAGAGATGAGAAGTACCAATCAATCAATCGCACAAGAGAAATCCTCGGGAAGAGAATGACACAAGAATTTATCCCGAGGTTCACTTGCTTCCCGGCAAGCTACTCCCCGTTATGGCGATACACCCACTTGTCGGTTCGCGAGCTAATTGACTATCAAGAGTCAAGCCCCCGGCGGGCGCCGCACAACCGCACACAAGATGGGGATCCTCCAAGCCACAAGCTCCACTAGAGTATCCAATTCGCGAACTCCCGCGGGAAAGGATCAAGAACCCCTTACAACACTTGGTGAAGGCTCCAACAATCTCCAATTGCGAGCTCAATCACCTCCGCTGCTCTACCGTGTCGGGAAACACGGAAGAGTAATAAGAAATCCGCAGCAACTCGAAGATCAAGTGCCTCTAGAATGCAACTCTCAAGCAATGCACTTGAATCTCACTCAATCTCACTCAAGATGTGCAACTATGCAAAGAGATGAGTGGAGGGGTTGTTCTCTAGCTCAAAGTATGTCTCTAGGTCTCAAAATGTGCAAGAGTTGACCTCAAACCCCGGCCAACGTCTATTTATAACGAAGGGGTACGCAGCTAGCCGTTACGGACGACGCTGTTCAAAAACGGGATGACCGGACGCACCGGTCAGGGTGACCAGACGCGTCCGGTCACTACAGGACAAACGTGAACAGTGCACGTCAGAAGTTACCATTGCTATGACCGGACGCGCCCTAGCGTATGACCAGACACGCTGGTCAACTGACCGGACGCGCCGATCGCTCAGCACCACGAGCCCGCGAAGCAACAACCGGACGCGCCCTAGCGAATGACCGGACGCGACAGTGCCAGCGTCCGGTTTGAGTCCAGTAAGCTCCCTCAACGACCGGACGCGTCCGATCGTACATGACCGGACGCGCCGGTCGCTCACTCTTCTTTTGCGCATAGGTGAACTGACCGGACGCGCTGGTCAAGCCAGACCAGCGTCCGGTCATTAACCCTAGGCGCGCAGACCGGATTGAACTGACCGGACGCGTCCGGTCATACCGTGACCGCGTCCGGTGTAGCGTCCGGTCACCACAGTGACCTCCGTTTGCCTCCGTTTCTTTTCCAACTTCCGGCGCAGTAGAAAATAGGCGTTTCACTTCTCTAAAAAGCGCCGAATCCCGCCTCGCAAGCTCGGCGGGAGGGAGAGAGGAACCCAAACCCCTCTCTACCGCTTAAACTCCACCGCCTTCGCAAATGTGCTAACACCACCAAGTGTACACCACCATATGCATATGTGTTAGCATTTCACAATCATTTCTCAAGGCGTTATGTTAGCTCTTTTACTAGACCCTAATGCATATGCTCAAGACAATGATCTAGTGGCACTTGATTCCCGAGCTAACTGTGATTGCCCCTCTTGATAGTCGGCTATGTATCCTAAACCCGGTCAATCACTTCTCTACTCATCTTAGACCGGCAAAAGAAAAACCCATATGGTTATACCTTTGCCTTGCGCTCTTAGATCCTTCTCTTTCACTTGATCATCATGTCCTTCCTTTTATGTGCATCTCCATCATGATCATCATTTCATGTCCATGCACCATCTCTTTGTGATCTTGTGGCCACCACTCCTTGCCACATACACCTTCATCACATGTGTTGCTTATGCCTAACTCAAAACACTTAACACATGGCATTAGCAACTTGGTGTCATTAATTACCAAAACCAAACTTGGGCTTTCAGAGTGCGCAGTGCGAACCGACAGCCATGGATCCGCCCGCGCAGGGACCGCCCGCGCTGGCCCCGGTCTCGGGTGGCGGTGTCGCGGGGGCGCATCGGGATGACTCGGCCGTGCCATCACCGGCCTCGTAGTCTGCCTGCTCTATCGCAGGCACGCATCAGGGGCGGGGGGCGCCGGCAACGAAGACCGGCTCTCTAGATCCTGCGCGAGGGAGAGTGGGGAGGGGCGGCAGTTGCAGCGGGTGGGGAAGGCTCCCCGGCGGCCGGCGTCGCGACGGTCGGCGTCCCCAGCGACGGCGAGGAGGGGGCCGCCAGGTGCAGCACATCACGCGCCCCAGCCTCGCAATCCGCGCAAGGGAGGGGAGGGAAGGGGACGGAGGACGCAAAGGAGGAAGGGAAGGGAGGGGAGGGGGAGGTGGGAGCGGGTGGCGGCGGCATGGAGGAGGCCGCCTGGTGCGGCTAGGGTTTCGGGACATGTTACCAACCCAGATTTCTTGATTTTCCCACGTTGTGCAGATTTGTGATACGAGTTCATTGTAATGCAATATAGCTGTAGTTTCTCCTCTTTCCATCCTCTTTTTTTTTAACAAAAACACTTTCTATTTCTATAAAGGGACTTGCTGCTTCCATTTGTTATCTGCAAAACTCTAAAACTATTTATGACGAATCTATACAAGTATCCAGTGTTTGGAACCCGTGCACGTGGAAGGAGGCGGTGCCGTGCCACACTACTGTTGATCAGGTGGTATGCATAGCCTGTTTGGTTCACACTTTCAAAAGGCTGACTGGCCTAGGCAGGCACCCTAGGCGTCTGATTTTGGACGCCTCGGGCTAGGATTCGTTGTGTGGCAGACAATCCAAACAGACTCATTGTGTGTGGAGTGCGGACTGGACTGCACAGGAGATAGCTTTGTGAATGGATTGCGAGGGCAAAAGAGTGAAAAGACTTGGTCCTTAATTCAAACATGTGGGGTGTGCGGAGTATAGACAGGGGCTGAGCCAAGATTTAGGCAGGGGGAGGGGCATTCAAACCAACAATAACCATGCCTGTCGGAATACATACACGACAAGAGTATAGATAACTAAATAAATATTTATATTATAATACAAAACAAAGTTGTAAACCTAAAAAAACACTAACTATTATAGAGAAAATAGAACAAAATTAATTAGCTCTAGATCTCTAACCTTAATATGATCAATCTAATTCTTAGGCCAGAAAAAGAATCCGATAATACGGTACTAACAAGAATAAAGAAGATAGGTAAGATAACCGGAAGACTAATCCTTAATAATGTACATGCTACTGGAGATCATCTTACAGGAGCAACAAACAGCTCACTAATTATAGTTTAATTAGAAAGGTATTGTGAGGAAGAACTAGATGTTCGGTACGTAATAATAATAATAATAATAATAACATAGTAGATTAAAAATATAGTAGAAAAAACTAACGCTTATATATAAGATGCTATTAGAGATTAATAAAGAGAAAGGACAAAAAAACAAAACACAAATAGTATCATTAACTAGCTAATTAAACTATCAGCTAGCTAATTAAGGATGTATAAGAGGGTGTAGGAAGGTTTGGGGTGCCGGGGCCCCTCAGCCCCTCCTTCCCTCCACCACTGGGTACAGAAATAACAAATCAATAACCTAAGTGCGTAGAGGAAACTCAGCGGCCGTCACACCAACTAATCTACCGACTTGAGTTTGTTTTAATCTAAAAGGTTGGTTAACATATATAGTTGAAATATAGCAACAAACAATATCAATAACTAACCTGACTCCACAACTGCAGGGTTGATGGGAAGCAATATGAAATCAAGTCAGTAGGCGACTCTAAAACCACAAAAATACTTAATCTTAACCACATGAGTAATTGATGTCAGATCAATAGGTCATCATCTCTGCAAATACACATGAAATAAAAGAGCAAGCACACTTCTACATTTATCTGTCCACTAAAAGTCTTTCCACTTTTCTAGTTACAGTGATATTACAATGAAACAAAGTTTCTGATTTCATTTGCCTCTTCCTTCGACAGTGCATTTTTCTGTAGGGCTGTGATACCTGGTTTAGCTTAGCACAGTTGGATACTTTAACATACTTTATGGATGAAGGAACGTCCGTTTCACCAATAGATGATAACTTCGGGCAGTTTTCCAGCCGCAGGAATTTGAGCGTGTTTCTGCAGGGCATCAAGTCCAATGGGATCGACTCGATGTTGACACAATTACGCAAGTACAGGACAGTGAGAGAGGTGAGCTTGAGCTTTATGAGAGTCTTTTTCGCATATCCAATTATCCATTAGAGATGGATCAGATGGACCGATCGTCGGTGACAATGTCGTGTCTCTCCTGCTGTGAGGCGTTAGCTGAGCAGATGCAGATTGACTGACCGACTATCGGTGACGGCGAGGGATACACACATGTGCTGCGACGACCGTTCGGCTGCTTGTGTATGCAGCTGTTACTAGCTGCTAGTACGGTAGTACATTTGTGAGAGGGGACTGCTGAAGCAGCAGCAGCTGCTGCTGCCGAACATTTGTCTCACAATGGAGAGGTGGCCTGACGCGGCGGCAGCAAGCCCAGATGGATAGGGGCAGCACGAGGGTGTGGGAGTGGCGCGGCGGTCTAGCCCAGATCTGCTAGAGGGTAGCAGACATAGCGGTGGCTATTGAGGGCGCAGCTCCTGAGGGTGTCAGACATGGGCGCGGGTGTGGATGAACACCAGTGGCCCTGGCGACGTTTTCTTTTTTTTTAATACCGCGTCGTTACGCGTTTTTTATTAAGCAGAAGAGTTCAAGCAAATAATACACTCCGGTAACCAAGGTTACCAGACCCTCGCCACCCACCACCCACGGCCCCACACAAAGACGACTACATTGGAGTGAATTTGCTACAACCGAGCGGACGGGGAGCGAGGTTATCCGAGGATTGCCTCCAATGCGCGCAGGTGCCGATTACCAGCCAAGCACCACTGATCGAACTCGTCGAAGATGACAGACGCCAAGTCCCGAGCACAAGTGGAGGTCGCGCGGAACGTCCTGGCATTCCTCTCTTTCCAGATGCACCATCCGCCGAGGAAGAAGAGCGAGTCGAACCCCCGCCGCAGCTGCTTGGGCACCAGCTTCCTGTTGACGGTCCACCAGTCCATGACAGTGGAACCATCATCTGGAATGATGTGGTGCAAGTGAAACCGGGCCAGGCAGAGATGCCAAACCTCCCGGCTGTACACACATCCAAGGAGAAGGTGGTCCATGGTCTCCGAAGCTTGGTCACAAAGGATGCAGACGTCGGAGTCCTGCAGCCCGTGCCGGAAGCGCCGCGCGGCCGTCCAGCAACGGTCGTGCATGACGAGCCAGAAGAAGAATCGCACGCGGGGCGGTGCCACCGTCTTCCACAGCAAGTGTGCGCCGGTAGGGGTCGAGGAGCCGAAGAACATACCCCCGTAAGCCGATGCCGCGGTGTATGAGCCGTCCGCGGTCAGCCCCCACATGAAAGTGTCCGGCTGGTCCGAGAGATGGACCTCCTCCAGGAGGTCGCAAAGGTCGGCGAACTCGACGAAGAACTGCAGGGAGAAGGCACCCGCAAGGTGGCGCACCCAAGCATCGCCGGCCAAGGCGTCCGCGACCGTGGCCCTCCGCTTGCGCGGCCGCACCGCCGCGAAAACCGTGGGCACCAAGCGCTCGAGAGAGGAGCCGTGAAGCCAAGAGTCCGTCCAGAATAACGTGGACCGTCCATCCCCCAGGTTGAGGACGGTAGCCGCCCTGAAGAGGTCGAGCACCGGACGCTCCTTGGTGCGCGGCAGCAGACCAGCGTTGCGGTCTTTCCAGAGCCAGCGCACCCGCAGGGCGATGCCAACCCGCCGAAGGTCAGTGATCCCAAGACCGCCGAGGTCGGTTGGCCTACAAACAAGAGGCCAAGCAACCTTGCACTTGCCGCCACAGACCCGGTCGGCACCCGCCCAGAGGAACGCCTGTCACAGCTTGTCGATGGAGTCAATGGCCCAGGGCGAGAGGCAGAGGGCGATGGCCGTGTGGACCGGAATGGCCGACAACGTCGCCTTGACTAGGGCAGAACGGCCTGCAGCGTTCAGTAGCCGCCCCTTCCATCCTGAAATACGGGCTGCCACCTTGTCGAGAAGAGGCTGCTCGTCCGCACGTCGTAGGCGAAACACAAAGAGTGGCACGCCAAGGTACCGGCAGGGGAAGTTCTCGACCGCGCAAGCAAGGACCTCCTACACGCGTGCCAGGTCCAACTCAGAGCAGTTGAGCGGCGTGGCGACGCTCTTGTCGAGGTTGGCGAAGAGGCCCGACGCAAGGCCGAAGATCGTCATCGTCGCCCGAATCGCCTGAAGATCAAGCTCCGTGGGGGCGAGGAAGAGGATGAGGTCATCCGCGTACAAGCTGACCCTGGAGCCGACGACGCCCGGAATGGCGGTGAGGAGACCACGCTGCTCCACCCAGTGCAGTAGATGGTTGAGCACCTCCATGACAAGCACGAACAGCATTGGCGACAACGTGTCACCCTGGCGGAGGCCGCGCGCGTGGCAGATCCTGCGGCCAGGGGTGCCGTTGAGGAGGACCTTGGTGCTGGCGGTGGAGAGGATGGTGGACATCCAGTTTGTCCAACGTTGACCGATGCCCAAGTGTCGTAGAACATCTAGCAGGAAGGTCCACGCGACCGTGTCGAACGCCTTAGCGATGTCGAGGACGCAAGGGACCCTGCGACTATGAATGGCCTTGCAAGTAAGCTGCACATTCCTAAAGTTGTCATGGATGCTTCTGCCCTTGATGAAGGCACTCTGATTTCGCAGAACGAGTCGGTCGAGCTCCGGCGCGAGACGCCGCGCGAGGCACTTGGTGATGAGCTTGCCGAAGCTGTGAATGAGGGAGATGGGGCGGTTTCAAAAAAAAAGATTTTAATTGGTTTTGTCTGCCGGATTCGACATGATGGTGATGAATCTGAGCATCACCATCCACTTTCATCACCGTTGCGCTAAACCGACAGTAATGGGGGTTTTCGAGTTGGCTGTGAAAATACTTCTGTACTATTGAAGTTGATTAACATATATAGTTGAAATAACGACAAACAGTATAATAATTAACCTAACTCCACAACTCTATGGCTGATGGGAAGTAATATAAAATCAGCTTTGTAGACAAACTCTAAAACAAGTACAAAAATGCTTAATCTTAACCACAAGCGTAATTGATATTAGATCAATAGGTCTCCCCTGCAAATAGACATGATTTTTTTGAAGAGGTACCAGCAGGAGATCTTTCGGGCATATATTAATAGAGGAGTTTCGAAAAAACTAATTACAAAATCAACAAATAATACACAAGAGATAAAAGAGCAAGCACACATCTACGTACTTCTCTGTCTGCAAAAAGTCTTTCTACTTTTATAGTTGCAACAAACTTTCGGCCTGTTTGGATCCGTTCATCTAAACTTTAAAGCTCTAAACTTTAGAGCTAAAGTCTCTAAACAGATGAAAAGTTAGCTCTAAAATTTAGCCCACCTCACATTAGAGTTTTACATCTTAAAACTGAGCTAAGTGCTCTAAAGTTTTTAGAACTCTAAAGTTTAGAGGAGGGCATTTAAACAGGGCCACATGATTGCATTAGCTATTCAAAAACTTTAAGATTGCATTGTTCTCTGGGTTGCACGGTACATTCTTTATGAAGGGCTGTCATACTTGGGTTAGCTTAGCACAACGGCTTACTTCAACGTAATTTATGGATGAAGGGACGGCCGATCCACCAATGGATGATAACTTGGGGCAATGTTCCAGTCGCAAGAATATGAGGCTGTTTCTGCAGGGGATCGAGTCAAACGGGATTGACTCGACATTGTCGCATTCAGTCAAGTCCAGGACACTGAGAGAGGTGAGCTTCTCTAGGCACGATGGAAATGATCTGTCAAGCTGACCACAACGACTAATAAATAGCCTTCGGAGTGAGAGGGGCAGAACCATTTCCCCTGACTGTGGGCACACCAATTTGTTACAGCGAGTTATTTTCAGGTCTCGGAGGTGAACAAATCCCACAAAACTATCTGCCGGTATTGATTCTAGCATGTGACATGCTGAGAGGGATATGGACTCAATCCATGGCAGGTTCTTTGGGGACAAGAAATTGTCAAGATTTGTCAGCTCTCTGCATTCGGCAATTCTTATAGAAGTGAGGTGTGTGAAGGCAAGGGATGAAATGCCATAGTTGCAATTGGTACTGCTGCTTGCATGCTGACTTAGTGAACCACCTTGTGTGCCACCTGTCAGGTAGGGGACTGAGAAAGTTTCTATGTAAGGACACTTGAAGAGCTTCAGGCTTCTTAAATTTTGTAGGTCTTTTGGATTAAACCAACTTGGTAACCTATCACCCCAAAAGGCATGGACTTCAAGGCTCTTAATTCTTTCATTGTGGCATAAGCCATCCATCACTTCATTCTCACTAGGTCTCGACTCAAAAGTGTGGCGATCGGGGCTAATTCGCCAATTTAGATATAATTCGTCGAGGTATTTCTTGTCAATGAGTCTAGCCTCACAAGCATCTTCCTTGCTCCTCACAGTATAAATAGATCTGATTTCTAGCTTTCCTCTGAGCTCATTCATGCCCTTCAGCTCACCAATTGACCCTTTCCGTTTTGCAATGGTAAAATACCTCAAGTTCTGAAGGGAAGACAAACTTCCCAACCCTCTTACTTTCGATAAGGATTCAGAGGCTTTCTTTGTAAGTTGTAGTCGACGCAAGTTGATTAACCTTGTTACATCCTGAGGAATTTCTTTCACTTCATTTGAATTACTGGCATCAACAACTTGTAGGTTGTAAAGGCACCAGAATTTTGCTGGCAATTCTTTTATAGCACTGTGAGATATATCAAGGTAACGAAGGCTATTCAATTCACATATGCTTTGGGGTAGATTTTCCAGCTTGCAACCTCTTAGGCTCAAAAACAGGATGTTAGAGAGCTGACTGAACCAGCTGATCTCAACGGACAATTCAGCACCAAACCTATTTGAACGCAGCTTATTCAAATGTGCAATGCTTGTCACTGTGTTCAAGGACCTACCATCCACCTCGACTGAAATGTGGCGAAATTTATGTGTCATCTTGCTCAAATCTTGCATGGAAAAGCACTCATGCATAGAAACATATTGTGCAGTATCATGGATCAAGTCATGCATTACATATCTATCCTGATTAGGGAACTTTGGATCAGCTTGGAAAAGGCACCTGTCTCTTAATTCATCGAAACACCTAATCCTCACGTCTTCAATACACATGCTCTGCAGTGATGCAACAAAGCCCTCTGCCACCCAAATGTCAACAATTTCATCTCTTCCGAAGCTATAATCTTTTGGAAATATGGAGCAAAATGCAAAGCATCTCCTAAGTTCAGTTGGGAGATACAAGTAGCTCAGACGTAGAGCTGGTAATATGTCACCCTCCTTTTGTTCTTGATCCCATAATTCACTATCTTTGATGGTCATCCAATGTTGCTCAGTCAGATTACTATTCAACAAGTGTCCTAGTGTTTTGGCAGCCAAAGGAGTACCACACAACTTAGAGGAAATGCTCCGACCAATTACTTGCAAGTGGGGATATGACTCTGGTCTGTCTTTACCAAATGCACATTTCTTGAAGAATTCACAAAATACATCGTCAGGCAATCCTTTGAGTTGTACAGGCTTACAGTTGCTGGTGGTGACCAGGCGAGCAATGTTTTCATGCCTTGTAGTCACTAGGATCATACTGCCTTCAAGCCCATTCCTCAAAGGTGCACAAAAAGAATCCCATTGGTATTCAGTAATCTGCCAAATATCATCCAACACCAAAACAAACATTTGGCTCTTTAGCAGCTCCATCAGTTGCACTTGAAGAACACCTAAAGGACAGGACAAATCAAAGTTTGGGCAGATGGTCTTGACAATCTCTCTTGTCATCCTGTCAATGTCAAAGAGGTCCGAAACGCAGACCCATATCCTCACAGTAAAGTGGGTTGTCACCCTTTTATCATTGTAGATGAGCTGAGCCAAGGTGGTCTTCCCCATCCCTCCAATGCCAAAAATTGGCAAGACAGAAACATTGTCGGCGAAGTTTGTAGCCTCAGCAAGTAAGGCGCTGCTGCTGCTGCTGTCACCTTTATGTCGCTTGGCTGATTTGGATGTAGATGCATCGATGCCTAGGCCTGCTGTGCTCTTTCCTTTGGACCCTGAGTGTGTGATCATTTGTGTGACCACCTGGTCAATATCGTCTTCACGGTCAATGGTTGCAGTCACACCCAGCATCTCCGTCAGTTGATCCCGTTCTGTGTCACGGCCATACACTTGAGAAGCGGTGATGATTTCAGTTGTTGTTGGCATGAACTGCACAGGCTCGTGCTCGACACGACCAAGACCCATTGAAGATAGCACTTCCTTAACCTCAGCCATAACCTTGCCAAGCTTGTCTTGGGTATCCTTTACCCTTTTGCTGCTATCAAGGATAACATGTTTTATAACATTCAGAGAGGAGGACAAGACTTGACCTACCCTGCTCCGGTCGGCGTCCTCAAGCTTTTGCCGGAGCACCCTGTCCTCGTGCTCGCGGAGAAGGTCCTCAGCATCATAGGTGGCGTACTTGAGCTTCACAAGAAGGGCGTCCAGCTCCATGCTCTTGGACATGCCCCACTCGCTGCGACTGATGAGGGAGCGAGCAGACTGCAGCTTGGTGTCGAGGTTGTCCAGCTCGCACTGCAGCTCAGTCGGCGCTTGGAATATGCCCATGCCGACTGACAAGATGCCTTTCGCCGTATTCATTGTCATGCTCCTCGTGTGGCAGCCTGTTCCTCCACGACCCTAGATCTTTGTGGACGTTGCTGGCCCTTCGGCAGCTCAAGGTGCCTACGAGCAGTGGTGACGGGAGCCGCTCAGCTCTCAAGAAGCCTCACGTCGACTGGTCACACATGGTATGTAGCCGGTGACTAGTGGTGGTGGTGGCGGCGGCAGTCGATTAGCTCAGCATTCACCTTGCCGGTGGCAAGGATTTCAGACTTTCAGTGGATGGGATACAGTCATACAGAGAAAGATAGATCAGGCAGGAGGGGAGGAAATTAAGTGTCTTGGACTTGGACACCGATTGTGGACGTGGAGTAGAGTGGAGTGGCCTGGGATATTTAATACTAGTGGGATAGCACGGCCAGCCTGGGCTCGGTCGTCATGCTTCGGTTTCATAGACCAAAGGGAGAGTGAACACCAAAGACGATGGTAGGGAAAAACAGAGAACCTGACAAGTTGGGCTCTTGTGTTCTTCTGTCTCTGGTTTCAACGAAGAACGAACTTGAATTAAGGAGCTTGCATGAGGCTGGAGAGCAGAATTATATATAACTAAGAGATGCATTCATTGGCAAGCCGTATCTACGTCAGCACGCTCGCTACTGCCACGGACGGCCGTCTCGTCCCGTCCGCCGGGATATACTGGATATACTAGTGGGCATGGCCGGTCCGGGCAATCGGTTGTCATGCTTCGCATTCATCGACAAAAGGGGATCGGAGTGAACACCAAAAACAGAGAAACCAACAAGTTGGCGTTGGTTTCCGGAATTCCTGTTTCTTTTCTTGGGTTCTTGTGTCTTGAAGGATGAACTTGCATCAGGCTGGACGGCGGAATTATTTATATATAATAACTAAGAGATGCATTCATCGGCGACCCGAAAAACTTCCAAAGCAAACAAATATTAAACGATAGAAATAGAATCGCAGGGCCGTGGACAAGGAAGCTACCTCAGCCCGGCGCCCGCGGACGGCCGACTCGCGCCCGTCCGCCGCCTGCCGCGTTCCTCCCGCCGGCCGCCGCCGGACGCAAGGGCTCTAGACTCTGTAGGTTTAGGAGGAGTGGGCGTGAGCTACCTGTGAGCTGTGAGGTGATGGAATTAATGGGCCTAGCTAGAACTGGGAACTGCTGTGTCTCATTGGGCCGTGATCAATCCTAGTGAGCACGATGCATGGGCCGATCAAGTCGTCCACCGACTCCTTTCAGCTGGACCTCACTGGCTTGGAACACTACACTCTTTAGCCGCTTAGTTCAGGGCCTGTCTTGGTGTTTGTCAATTGTCACCGTGCTTATTCCTTGTTAAGGTCGCTAAGTAGTTTTTTTAATCACAACCATGTGAGCTAAGGGGGTGTTTGGATCGGTAATCACCAATTATTATCCAAGCAATTAGCTACGTATTGTTAAATTCTACTTCTGCTTAACGGAAAATGTGCTTCGGCACGATTGAGAAAAAACAATTCGGCACGATTGAGAAAAAACAAAGTCGTCCACCGACTGAGCAGAGCAGAAGGCAGCAGGAGACGTCTTCTTCAGGTCGCCGTTGGCTGCACCAGCTTTGGTTTGAAGTTTGGAACACAGACACAGGCAGCTAGAGAGCCATACGTGCAGCCGCTAACAAGGCAAGTAGGCAACAACAAGCAGGCAGCCACTGCACAGGACAGGACAGAGTGTCGGACCTACATTTTGGTGGTCCAAGTGCAATTGTATTTGCGTCAGAATCAATCGCAAATACACACAAATAACAGAAATACACACACAGGTGGATTTAATATAAAATACCGAGCTTTATTAATAACGAAAAAAAGATAAGGTTTTACAATAGTCAAAGTCTAGATGGCACAGCCATAGGCATTATATAACTAGCGATGTTCTTTTACCGCGAAGCGGCAATTTATTACAATGAGTGGTGGCTATTACAGCGAATACTAAAGCGATACTTTATTCCACAAGCATGCTTGAGCGCGGTCGAAGCCCTATGTCCTAAGAACTCCTTTCAGCATATCCGTAGGTCCTCGCATGGCTCCTAGTCCTCGTGATTCGCCTCCTCGTCGATGTCATAGTCCTCCTCGGGGTCAATATCTGTGAGTCAACAACGGGTGAGTACATAAAATACTCAGCAAGCCCTAACAAGGGGTGGGGGTGATGTGGATGGTGGAGGCGGAAGTATTATTTAAAAGAAAGGAGTTTTGAGCCCTGGGGAGCATTACCCTTCCCGCCAGTTCCCAGGTTGTGATAATAATTAATTAATATTATTAGCATAGTTATCATATGAAAAACTAATCAAAGGAGACATCATCCTGTGGTTGCCCATTCCAAGGACGTGGCTATTCGAATATGATTATTACGCTTTGCAGAGGGGTATACTTTTCCCCACATGATAGACACGATCCGACCATGATCAGTGGTAGGATAGGCCTAACAAGATCCCGTACCCAGATGACGCGACCTCAGGCTTTCATATAATTCCACTACGGTGTACTCAGGGATCGGGACCCATATAATATCAGGATGATCACACAGCATCACAGAATATTTAGTGGTTGGATGATCACACAGTATCCATTAGGATGATCACATAGCATCCAGTATCAATAAAATGGTACTCGCACGCGGCACAACAGTAACTTTTACATGGAAGACCACAAAGCAACCATGCTGATCAGACCATGGAATATCACTTAGCAACCGTGTCCTCTCCTAATAGTTTGTTGCCACGCCGGCTCCCAAGTGGAAATTATACTTCTACCTAACGAGGTGTGAGATTAGGTCTACAAAAATAGACATGTGGTTGTACGTATATCAGACTAGGTGAGATGGCCTATGAACTGGTCCTTATACGACCAAAGCGAGTATTTCCCGCAAGAACCCACACAGGCGAACCTACCAAAGTAATATATCCTACATAAATTACTCTCACTCGCTCCCGTCAACAAGTTAAGTTTCATTTAACACCCTATTCACATAGTTCGGTTCCTTAAACATAACCAATTTTTATTAATTCACATACTACAGTACTTCACACATTATCATAAATTCTAGTTCATGATGGAAATGGTATAGCATGATAGTGTTGGAAAGAGGGGGAGTTAGGACTTGCCTTCGTTGAACTCTCCTTTAGATCCGACGTAGTCCAGGTCCTCGCCTTTCTGGTAGTCACCGTCCTCTGCCGATCGTTGCTAATAAATGAGACTACCGCTCGACATAAAAATAAACACAAAAGTAACGTAAAAGCAATCATAGAACTATATGGTGGTACTAGATAAAATAAATAGAGTTAGATTTTAGAGAAATTTTGGTGGTGGTTTTACAGAAAACGGAATTAAAATGGGGAAGTTACGATTTTTAGAAGTTTAAAAATTTGGGTTTAGGAATTTATGGAATTTTTGGAGATATTTGGATGAGTGGAAAAGTCATGGTAACAGTGTGGGTAGGTTCTATGGTGCCTCTAGTATTTGTAGGAATTTTCTGGGATTTTTTCATGTAAGGAAAAGTGGTTGTGCATCACTCTGTGTACACTGTCTGGGTGGCCATAGCCTTTTTAGTGTGTTGTGTGCCATGCAGCTGCAATGAGTGCATGGCAGGTGGGGTCACCGCGGCGGTGGCACGCGTCGCTGGCATGTGTGTCCGCTCTGGCCTTTGTAAGGTCCAAATGGCTAGAAGGGGGTGAATAGCCTATTTAAATTTTATACAAGCTTTACTAAACAACAAGTTAGTAAATAAGATGGTGAAGCTCTTCTAGCACTAGCACAACTAATCTATGCAAGCCACCTACACAATACTAGTAAACAACAAGGCTATAAACTTTAGCTCACACCAACAACCTAAGTTACTAGGCTAATTACTTCTATGAGATAAGCTATTCTACTCAAGCTAAATAAGGTAAAGAACAATAAGTAAAGAAGAGAGCTTGAATAGATATATCAACGTTAATAAGAAGAGATATGTTCAATGTACCAATCAATCAATGTGATCACATACACAAATGAAATCATCGGCAATAAGATGACATAAGATTTTTTATCGAGGTTCACTTACTTCCCAGCAAGCTACTCCTCGTTGTGGCGATGCACCCACTTGATGGATCGCGAACTAATCAACTATCAAGAGTTGAACCCTCAGCGGGTGCCGCACATCCACTCACAAGATAGGGATCCTCCAAGCCACGAGCTCCACTAGAGTAGCCAATTCGCGAACTCCCGCGAGAAAGGCTCAAGAACCCCTCACAATCGCTTGGTGAGGCTCGAAACAATCTCCAATCACGAGCTTAACATCATCGCTGCTCCAAAGTCGTCTAGGGTGTCGGGAAACACGCAAGAATAATAAGCAATCCGCAGCAAACTCAAGAATCAAGTGCCACTAGATGCAACTCTCAATGCAATGCACTTGAATCTCAATCTCTCTAGGGTATGCAACCAAGCAAGAGGATGAGTGGAGGGAAAGTTCTCTAGCTCAAAGTGTACCTCAATATCTCAAATGTGCAAGAGAGAGCCCCCAAGGGCCGGTCATCTCTTATTTATAGCGAATGGAAAAGCCACTAGCCGTTATACCCCTGTCGAGGGCGATAGACGCGGCCACGCCAAGGCGACAAACGCTGCAGTGCCGCGTCCGTCACACCTCTGTGCGCCACGTGTCCCCGCGCGCTCAAAGCCAACAGTCGAATTTGCCTTCGACAGACGCGTCCATCGTGCCCGAGACCCAGCGTCTGTCGCATCGACATATGCGGTCCAGAGAGCCATGCAACGCGAGCGACTCAACAGACGCGTCCGACGCGCCAACACCAGACCCGGCCAGCGTCTGTCGCGCACAGCTCGCCTCCGCTCGCTCCTGCGCCTGGCTGATGGCACTGTTGACAGACACTGATGTCATGCGTCCGTCGCGCGGCCACCACTATGTCTGTCGCGCCAACACAGCAGGCCATCGCCAGGGTAAGCCGACAGACGCTGATGTCGCTCCCGAGGATAGTGTCTGTCGCTTGTAAAACAGCGACGACCACCACCATGACTTTGCCTCCGGTTCTCGCATCCGGCGCAATGGAAAATAGGCATTTCATTTTCCCGAAAACGCCTGAATGCACCATCTCTGCCGCTCAAACTTCACCGCCTTCGCTAATGTGCCAACACCATCATGTGTATATCACCATGTGCATGTGTGTTAACATTTTCATAATTATTTTCTCGAAGGAGTTATGTTAGCTCTCTTTACTAGATCCTAATACATATGCTAAAGATGATGACCTAGTAGCACTTGATTCACGAGCTAACCGTGATTGCCCCTCTTGATAGTCGGCTATCAATCCTAAACTCGGTCAATCACTTCTCTATTCATCTTAGACCGGCAAAAGTGAACCCTACGATTATACCTTTGTCTTGATTACTTTGTTCCATGTCCATCTTCACATGCTTGATCACCTTGATCATCATTTTATGTGCATCTCCACCTCTTGTGATCTTGTGGCCATCACTTCATGACACATGCTCCTTCATCATGTGTGTTGCTTATGCCTAACTCATTCCACTTGATACAATAGCATTAGTAACTTGGTGTCATTAATTACCAAAACCAAACTTGGGCTTTCAGCCTTTTAGCTTAGATAGCGTGGACGCCGTTTGGTGCCGGGCCCCTAAGTCAGAGAAAGTGAGGGAGGACGGAGGGAAACGGCGCTTGGACGGCTGCTTCCGGTGCGGTGGTGAAAATAGGGGAGTGGCGCGGGCTCGCCACAGTTGGTCTCGCCGGCAACACATACCCCAACAGCTTGATGGCTCACGGCGTCCGGTATTCCAGGGGTTATTCCGCGGCTGCCGGTGGAGATCTTGGTGGTCGTGAGGGCTTGGAGCGATGGCGGCAGTCAGCCAGAGTGAACTCAGCGGCACTGCACTATGGGTGTGCGTGTACGAGGCTTCCTAAGGCCCGTGTTCCATGTGTACATGTGTGCAGTGGTAACATGAATACTTTAAGGGAGCAGTCATGCTCGGTCATGCCTTGCCGAAGGTGAGTGGTGGCAATGGCGACTTGGCGCTGCGCCTCTCCCGGTGGCAGGGTAACATAGAGCGGATGGAGGGGGTTATAAGCTACGGGGAAGATGGAGAAAGTATCTAGGACTCACCTCGTCCCTCCAATTTGGCCGGAGGAGCCCTTGGTGGCGTAGCATGGATGCTCGGCTCTAATGGCGGCGGCGGCGGCGGATTTGGGGAGAACAGGATTTTGCCCTATTCGAGAAGGGAGAAGGAGTGAGGAGGGGAAAGGAGGGGAGGCACAGAGGAGATGTGTGTACCAACTCAACGCGGAGCTCAGAGTGGTGGCAGTGACGGTGGAGGCTCGCCGGCCGGCCCTTTTATAGCCCAGCGAAGTCGGTGCGGAGGCGGCGAGATATTTTCCGCCGGCCGGATATTTCTGACCTTTGCGTACGAACCCGGGCTTAAGGACGGTCCCGAACGCTGCACTGGCTGCCTCCGCGTCCTCTCGTTGCTCCAGCGAGGTCGGTGTCTTGTGAGGTCTCATCGATGGCACCCGTGGGCTCCCGTGCCGACCTCTCCAATGGTGTTGACGCGTTGTGGAGCATAGGGAAGAAGAAGAGGGCGCGATGGGATGGTTTAGGGCCGGTCAGCTGGCGCCTGTGCGCTCGTCTTCTCCAACATCGGGATCGAGCCACGGCGTATGGCGAGCGCGGACGCGAGGCTCACGGTGCTGCAATGGGTTGGAGCTGGCAACTGGGTTCCGTTCATCGGTGGCAGAAGGGAAGAGGGGAGGGGCTCCTGCCGCTACGCCGATTGGGCTGTGGGCGTGACGCCGGCCCATGCAGGGAAGAGGAGGGGGAGAGGGAGGAGTGGGCCACACTAGGCCCAGAGGAGAGAGGGAGAGGGAATGGGCCCGAGCTTTATAGAAATATCTTTTCCCTTTTTCTTTTCCCCAGAATTCTATACAAGACTACTAGGGGGTATTTCAAATCCAAAAATAATTTTCCAAGGAGTTGTACCACCATAAGTTCAACAAACAAAGACAACCAATTTTCTCGCTTATAACTTGACGAATTTTATTCGCGTCAAAATAATCCTACACAGTTAATTGATTGATTTATAGAGAAAACTAAAAGTTCAAATTTTTAGTGATTTTCAAAACACGGCAAAAATTTTCAGGGTGTTACACAGAGTCACCAAGGACATTGAATTGAAAGAGGCTAATGATTGAAGAAGCACACAATTAACAGGATTTGTTCTTCGATTCCACCTCCCTCGGCCTCGGTGTCATGAAATGGACCCGTTGTCCTGCTTCTACTCTGAAGGTCAAGCACTGCTCTGTTTGGCTGTCTGTTACAATTTCATAAAATTTGTAACATATAGATTTCTGTTTGCACTACTAGGCTGTTAGCAGCAAGGAGCCTTGGGAAAGGAGTTGGAAGAGAAGCAAAACGAGAATTGGCGAGGACATATTCACAATAGTTAGGAAGTTTAGTTTACAATTTTTTTTGAGGGAAACAGGAGGGGTTGCCCCCTACTGAAATTTTATTAAAATTTTAAAACAGAACTTGGTTCTCCAAATACATCTTCATGAAGCATAAAAGGAAACAAAGAAAATAAGTAAGATTACACAAAATTGTCTAGCCATAATTGTAATTGAGTTCCAAAATCTCACTTAGCTCTGAGCTTAACCCAGGCTAATTCTTGCTTGAAGACGAGTTTAGCAGCTTGGACAGAATGGTGAAGGTTCCTGAAGATTACATCATTTCGAGCAGTCCAGATGGCCCAAAACATTACAACAATGATCTCCATGAAGAAAGGCCTGTTGATTTGAGTCTTCAACAGAAGGATTGAATCAATCATGTTTCCCTGAATTAGGTGAGCTAGCCCCAATAAATTCTAGCAAGCCAAAGCAAAAGGGCAATCAAGAAGAGATGGTGAAGAGATTCCTCTATATTTAAATGACAGAGCACACAATTGTAGCTTTGTAATTCCATATTCTTTCTTTTCAAAAGCTCTCTAGTATTGAGCATGTCTTTAATGGCTAACCAGAAGAAAACCTTCCTTTTTGGCAAAGACTTAGAGTTCCATAACCAATTATAAATTGGAGGCACTGGTATAGATCCCAACAGATGAGAGTAAGCTTTACTTGATGCAAACACAGTTGATCCCCAGATATAACTCCATGTGTCTTTGGAAGTACTGATCTGAATATTATCTAATTCCATAATCATTAACTGATATTGATCATGAGCTTCAACTGAAAGTGGGATGTGAAAAAATTCAGATTTATCATCTACAGACAGAAACTGATGAGCAATGATATGGTCATTTTTGGCAAAAGAGAACAAATGTGGCCACTGAATGTTAAGAGGAGCACCCCGCTAGACATCCATCCAAAAAATACAAGTAGAATCATCCCCAATTGTGACTGAAGCCATGCCTTTGAAAGAATCAAGCAATTTACAAATATCTCTCCACCAGAAGGATCCCTTTCTATTATTAATTGGAATCGTGTCACTGCCATAATGAGCATTCCAAACCAGTTGAACCCAAGGTATGTCACATTTGTTAAAGAATTTGTGCAGATGCTTTAGCAAAAGACTTTCATTATGAACATAAAGATCATGGACTCCCAGCCCACTATTGTCCTTTGAATTGTAGACAAGCTTCCATGCTGCTTTAGGTGGCTGTTTGGAGTGAATATCAGACCCTCTCCATAGGCAATGCTTCCTATACTTATCTATTTGCTTAATCACTGTCTTTGGCAAAAGATAAGTACACATTGTGTAAGTAGGTAGGGCACTGAGAACTGCATTTGTCATTTGAAGTTTACCAGCCTGACTTAAGAATAAAGGAACAACAACCATTCTTCTTTCACACTTTGAGACTAGGGGCCAAAAATCAGTCACTGTTGGTTTTGTGAGGCTTAAAGGCAAGCCAAGGTAAGTGAAAGGGAGGGAACCAATAGAACATCCAAAAGTGTTGGCTAGTAGAGTAATCCTTTCCTCACTAATATTGACTGGTACCATCATAGATTTAGCATAATTCACTTTCAAACCAGTAGACTCAGCAAAAGAATTAAGTATAGCTTTGAGGAAGAAGAGTTGTCTTGAGTCACCTTGCATGAAGATCAGGGTATCATCTGCATATTGTAGGATAGGGAAGTCCTGATCATGTGGGAGATGAACTGGCAGTGTGAGTAACCCTTGTTGTTTTGCTGCATTTAGGATACTTTGAAGGAAGTCAGCAACTAGAACAAAGAGTAGAGGAGATAAAGGGTCCCCCTACCTTACTCCATGTTTGTAGTGGAAAACCTTTCCAGGCACACCATTTAAGAGAACAGTTGAAGTACCAGACCCAAAAATCAGTTTCATCCAAGAAATCCATTTATCAGAGAAACCTTTGCTTTGCATAATCTGAATCATGAGCTCATGTTCTACTTTATCAAAAGCCTTTTTAAAGTCCAACTTTAGAATAATGACCTCACTTCTTGTTTGGTGGCAAAGGTGTAAATATTCTAGAGACCAAGCCAAACAATCTTGAATTGACCTAGCTTTGATGAACCCATATTGGTTTTTATGAATAAGCCTAGGCATAGCACATTGTAGCCTATTTGCCAGAATCTTAGTTAGAATCTTAATAGAGGTGTTAAGAAATGAGATGGGCTTGAAATCTAAGACTCTTATAGCATTGTCATGTTTGGGAATCAAGGTTATATGTGATCCATTCAGGCTCTGAAGGCAAACCTCTCCATTGTAGAAAGCAGTGCAGAGGTTGTAGAAATCAACACAGATAATGGGCCAACATCTTTTTAGAAAATCTGTGTTAAAGCCATCTGGGCCTGGAGCTTTATAAGATGGTAAATGCCTTACCGCTAAATCAATCTCCTCCTTAGTGAAAGGAGTCACTAGAAAGGAGAGGTCATGAACTGATTGTAAGAGAGATGGTAAATGAAAATTTATACCTTGGAAAGAAGAAACACCCAACTTTTCCTTGAAGGATTCCCAAATTAGATCAGCCTTAGCACTGTGCTCAGATACAATATGCCCATCAGAATTTTCCAATAAATATGCTGTTGTTTAAGCAGATCAGTGAGTTTCTGTTCAAGAATATTTTTGAAGTTCCATTCAGGAATGGATAAATCTCTGAATTCTTCTAAGAAAAAAACTTAGAACTAGCTTCACATTCTCAATTGCCACTTTTAAATTGGATAAACTTCTTTGTTAGTCTTTCAAAACTCTTATGAGATTCTTGAATTTTGCTGTAATTATTTTGGCCTTATCACTGACATTAATTCAATTGGACCAAGCATGCTGAACCAGAGGCATGAACTCATCATGTTCCATCCAATAATTTTCAAACCTGAAAATGCTCTTCTTTGGAATAACAGTAGAGATAGTTATAACACAAGGGGTATGATCAAATGTTTCCATCACCAAAGAAGAATCTTCTACCTTTTAGGGGCAACTATCCACAAGGTGTTAGGATAAGTAACTATCCACATAGCTGATGTAAAGAACCGATCAAGTCTTTCTAAAAGTGGGGAGAGCTACATGTTAGACCAAGTAAATCTTCTACCTTTTAGGGGCAACTCAATAATTCCAAGAGCACTAATGGCTTCATTGAAAAGTTACATTTCAAGATGATCACCTCCAGGTTTGTTTCTATCATCAGGGCTTCTATAAAGATTAAAATCACCACTATTAACCAATTAACAGTGCCAGGCATATGGATATTTTTGAACCACTGTAAGAAATCTCTTTTTCCAGAAGCAGTACAAGGAGCATAAATGTTAGAGAGAATCCAAGATTCATTATTATAGTTTGATGAAACTCAAAGACATACATAATCATTCTCAAAGATTTTACTGCCAGAAAAAGGTTGGATTTCCAGATAATGATTGAGCCCCCAGAGGCTCCAACAGAAGGAATGTATTCAAAAGCATCAAAGGATGAGGGGCAAATCTTCTTAATAAACATAATATCAAAAAATTGCTTTTTGGTCTCTTGCAAACAAACTATATCACAATTGCAAGACATTACATGATCTCTGATAGCATCCCATTTCTTATCAGAGTTTATTCCTCTAACATTCCAACTAAGAACATACCAAGTTTTTGTTGACATTTTGACAAAAGCTCAACAGAAGATGGGAAGACCTAAATAGCTAAGTGCTAGGATCTGTGGCTCCATTCTTGGAGCTCTGGCTACGAGAGGAAGCAGCCTGATCTTCATTGTTCTGATTGGATGATGCTGGTTTCTTGGATCTCACTGTCTTCTTCTTTTTTGCAGCAGGCTTGGCATTCAGCTTAGCAGGAGTGAGTTCAGCAGGGTTGATGCCACAGAAAGAGGCTCCCAAGTTTCTGATTACTTTGGGAGAGATGGTTGGTGGCTTTGCTAAACAGCCAAGACAGTTCTTGTCCTTGCAGGATGAGGAAGTAGACTTTAAGCCTTTATGGATCAGCTTCAGATGCATAGTTCTTCTGACATTTGCTTCAGAGAGAGGTGCTTTGCCTTTGCCTTTGCCCTTGTGCTTTGGAGTAACCTTACCTTGCTGCTTGGGAGTAGATGCAGTGTTTGAAGCCTTGGAGGTACTGCCTTCAGCATCTAAATCAAGATCATGACAAAGGGGCTCTAGGACAGGGACAGAAGTAAGCTCGAGATTGGAGCAAACAGGTATAACAACAGATGGACATGAATTAGGAATGGAGAATAAAGTGGAGTTACCATTTACAGTGATCAAATCCTTATTCAGAAGATCCCAAGCAGGTGAGTGCAGGAAGGATCTGGCCTAATCAAAAGTTGGAGACTGTAACAAAAGGAAGGAGAAAAAGTTTACCCAAAGATCAGGTATTAAGACTGAGGCATGATCACTGGAATGATTTGAGAAGTGTCTTACCCATTGTCTGATAGCTTCAGGGCAAGGACCAAAATCAGCATGCTAAGGCCAAGAGTCATGTAGCTGAACAATCCCCAACTGAATATTCTCTTCAGGCTGCTGAGGCTGAGCAACTTCATTGTTTTGATCAATGATCCATCCCATCAAATCCTCCTCCTGAATTTCTTCTGGCATTAGAGGCTGCAAATTGTTGAAGTCTGGGAAATGCACTATCTCCACAGGAGGAATTGGTAGTTGAACTTGTGGGTAGGGCTCTGAATCAGTGTCAGTGTCATCATCCATAGCTAGTACTTGTTCTTTAGCCATTGGTGGGTCAACAACTTGATTCTGAAGGTTCTGAATGATTTCCTCCTCAGGCATTACCATGTGGGCATCTGGATTTTCCTGTCCATCTTGTTCACCCATCTGAGGCTGAATTGGAATCAAAAGAGGTGCTTCATCTATAATGGGCTATAAACCAACAACTTGCTCAGCAGGCTGACCTTGTCCAGGTTGGAGGCCCATCTGTTGGGCTGTTTACAATTTTCATGACCTTCACATTCACCCTCTCCTCTCTTAAGTGCGTACTACTTGTGACAAGTTGGACCGGATAAACGTGTTGGGCCTTGTGCGCAGATGGGTCAAACCTAACTCTCCACGGCTTCCTATGTAGCGTTGTCCTCAGGGTCGCCTGTTCTCGGACGATGAATAGTGGTATGGTGACATAGGCTTAATTACATGCATATCACCTCTCAATAGTTTTCGGATAAAAGTACTAACAATCTATTACACTGTGGAGCATTAATACCAGGCCACATGTACGACTATCACAATATATATTGCTCCGTTTTCATCTCGGCAAGCTAGTACCAAGGCTACAATCTTTGAACAACACACTCCAGCACCTATTTCAATTAAAGCTAAATATAAAAGTTCCCTTACATTTCACGATGATAGTACAGATTTTATGTAAGGTCTGCCAAATAATCTCTACCCGAGCACTTCACAATTGATGTAGCAGCACCATAAATGATGTTAAAGTACAGTGCTTACATATATGTGATGGCTAAGGAAAGAGGCTTAGGGATATATCTCAAAACTATGTACATATTGCACAACGCCTCAGTACCGCATCATAGATCCATTAGCTTTGACGCTTGCATTTGGAAACATACGTATTCTCACCTCCCAATGGTGATCAACCGCTCAAAGCTCTTGCAATTGCAATGAACCATCGGCCAACCCGATTCCATTTCACCACAATTGCAGCTGCAAATCTGACACCAAAGCCAAGCCCAACAAAGAGAAACAGGACCATATCAACATGGTGAGGTGACGACCTGATCACAAAGTTGAGTGTTGGAGTGTATGGAGAAGCGCCACATGGCAATTTCGACAGTGGTGGTCCACATAGTCCTGCATTCCCTCCAAACGAACTACTGTCAAATGGAGAGAACTGACGTGATTGTGGTATCTTCCCCACCAAGTGGTTGTTTGAAAAGTTCAGGAGCTCAAGAAAGGTGAGATCAGTCAGCTCTTGCGGAATTGTCAGGTTTTTCAAAGAAGGTCAAGCACTCGTTATATGTGTGCCCAGAAAGTCCACACATATAACAACAAAATAGAAATATCAAAACAATGTTTATATAAAGTAGAATATATACTATATTAACACTTACAACTATCAGAGTATCGCGGAACGGCTGTCAAATTTCTGCTCGGGCTCCATTCTTCTTAGGGACGGCTGACTGGGGGCTCCGTATGCCAAGCACTTCTGACAGACTTCTGAAAACTCCAGTACACCTTTATCGTTCTTCTGAGCAGCACCTTACTACACACTGGAGTATGGGAAAATAGCAAGGGTGAGCACATATCGTACTCAACAAATATAGCAAGGGGTTCATGAGACTCAATTAGCTGACACTGGTTAAACTGCAGGTAGCCTTTAGGTGTATATCATTTTAGCAATTAATAGCAACAATTATTCCCTTAACCACATGATCAATGTAAGAATAATTAATATACAACATAAACGATAAGTAAATGAACATCTTAACATAACAAGAATCATCATCTTTAATATAAATGTCTCCAAGGTCGCTCGTGTCCGTGAGCACGGCTAGTATACCAGTTTATTAAACTCTACGCAGAGGTGTACACTTTCACTGTGAGTCATGATTTCCAAATGCATGGTTAGCTAGTCCCAAAACACCGAAAACCATATAAAGTCATTTAAAAGTTCGTCTAACAAGTTAGGGCCGCTAGGATTTTGTAACCTGCAAATGTAGAGCCCTCCTTCCATATGGCACAACAACTGCAGCCTATACACATAAGTACAGAAGCCGCACTACATCCAACCTGAGAAACACCCTATTTGCGCCCTTTCGGGCAACCTCTAACAAGCTAGAAGAGGTCTCTTAAACAACTAGAGCCAGAGCCATATAGCCCTCACAGTTGTACTGTAAATCCCGGATGATCACGTACAGACAAGATCTTATGTTGCTAAAAAGTCGTCTCTTAACCATCATAGCACATACATTAATTAAGTTACAAGATCATGGTTTATTCATGCACTAGCAGTTACTACCCAATGCATAACCCAAGGGTGTCAAGGTATTAGGTAATCCATTGCTAGGAAATCCTTAAAAAGGTGGCAAATGACACATGCATATGAAATTTAATGTGTAACATGAGTAGGTCATCTAGGAGGTCCCAAGCTATACTTTCCTTTTTATACTTGGTCAAACATCCTCATACTTTAGCTTTCGGTCATCAACTTCGGATCTCCAACGCTCACCGGTGGTTCTCTTTCTACTCGTAGAGCACACATACAAGCAAACAAGGTAGACTAAGAACAGTGCACCACACAAGGTAAAACAACGTGCTAAAAGAGAGCCAGAACTACGGTCACGAGAATGCAAGAAACAAGCTACAGTTAAAAAGAAAACAACTACATTATAAAAGAAAAGAAAAGACTACGTGTTTGAATTATTTTAATTAAGTGAAACTATGTGAAGCATTATTAATTCAAATTACAGAAATCTCATGTTAACGGAAAGGCCGAGCTAAATCTAGTCATACTTTAGTTACAAATATTTCAGTGTCTTTTATATACCGATTATTCTTTAGCTTGCAAAAACAAAGTAAATTATGAGAACATCTAATAGTGTGCAGCGTGCGTTTACACTAAGTACAGTTAAAAACATATTTAAGTTAACAATTAATCAAATTAACATGTGATGTATAATCACCAGGATATAAACCTACATTGCTTTTAATCATAGAACTAATTGCATGTTAATTAAATTAATATTTAATTTATATATGACTAGCATGTAACACGTCAACGCCGCTGTTAGCATGTAGAATACATGGGGAAGAACACGAACATGAAGATGCTCACCCGCTATAGAAACCGGACGATGGCCATGGCAGGTTCGGCAGGATCGTAGCAGGAGAAGATGGCAGCACAGGCTGCACAGCTCAAACAGGGATTCAAGGTTCGTCTTGATGAAGATCAACACGTCTATGAGTTCTCCGTCCAAGCAAGCGGCGCACGCGACGATATGATCAGCGCTCGGCATCCAGTAGCAGGAGCGGGCAGTGGCGGCCTGCTACACAGGCCGAGCTGTTCATACGAACTCTGATCCGTTGACTGCAGTACACGGCAAGACGTACATACAGAAACGGTATGCGTACAGAGGCGATGAGGAACAGGCAACATCGACGACGCTGTTACGAGTCACAGGAAAGAAGATAGAGGATTTTGAGATATTTACCGAGAGTTGTTTCTCTTCCTTTGGACGTACGTACTGCACACATGGCCATGGCCAACTGCTGCCTGCTTGATCGAGCCTTCGTGTCTGGCTTGCATGCAGGACCGGGCTCGACTGAGATGAGGTGGGGCCGGCTGCAGGGCTGGGCAGGGCTCTGGAAACGACGGCGGCGGCGGCGCACGTTGAGCAGGACTGCTGGAGCCGAAACTCCAGGGTTGATGGGCAGCCTGCGGCGGCGGGAGGTAGCTAGGGCAAAACCAATGGAGCAGATATATACATCATAAAAGACGATGGCTTTGCCCTTTATACGTGTGGATTCACGACGGCGCACTGGGCTGGCAGGACGATGTCCAACTCGAATCCGATTCAGAATTTCATATATGGGAAGGAAATTGAGGGGCTGACAGCACGTGGCCATATGGCAGCGAGACATGAGCTGGCTCAAAAGCTGGGCTGTTACGTAGGCCTAAAATTGAAGGAATAGGGAATATATGTGCCGAAGGAGTCGATGGAGAAAACAAAGTGGACCAAGATAAATTATTTAGAGCTGATGAAAAGATATTTTGACAGCATCCGCGAGATGATATCAGAGACGGTTGATGGTTGATGATCTCAAATGAGTGATTTGAAGTAGACGGAAAAGATTTAGACAAGCCCCGAATAAGAGGATTAAATTGGAAAACAAGGAATTTTATTACAGAAAAAGATATATACAGGCTAGAGAAGAAGATCATTGTACTAAACGCATTTTTTAAAGACTTTACTCGCTCTCAACACACAAGAGGCAACAAGCAAACATCACATTAAACAATAGCCCATCAAATTAGTTTAGAAAAATTTAAAGGTTCTCATTTTTTTTCCTATAACTAATTGACGCTATCATAAACTAAACTTGGGTAATTTTATCCGAATATTAAAATATTTAGTTTAATTAGTGTTTTCTATGCACAATCCAAAATTAAAAATTTTGAGGTGTGACAATTCTACCCCACTTAATAGGAATCTCATCCCGAGATTCGAAGAGACTAGGGAGAAAAACAAAGATTATTCTTCAAGTCTTTGTACTTGTTTAATTGAGATTGATGAGATATGAGACATGGATGAAGGATAACCAAAAGATGACAACAAAGATAAAATTGGTCTTTCGCTCTTCGTGTCTTGTCTCATCAGATACTCTAGAGTTGACGATGTTGGCAGCTGATGCTACCCCACTTAACAAGGGCCTTGCTTGACTCTTAAAACTTCCAAATCATCCTTCTCTTAAAACTTCCAAGTCTGATACCATATGTCACATCCGGCTCAATTTAGAATTTGACATGTAGTGGTCCATGTGCATGTTAATGAGATATTATGAAGAGTTTAGTGAGTTTAGTCCCACCTTGGTTGTTAAAGGTGGGATTGACCAATATATAAGGCTTCTAGAGTCCATCCCACCATCCTCGGGTTAATCCTTTTACGCGAAGCGAGGACGAAAGCGTAAGTAGGATGGTGGTAGGTGTGGTTCGCTCAGTGTGCAGAGTGGATTTGCCGTTTGGACTCTGGGGCGTTACAAATAGTATCGGAGCCGACCTTCGCGGCCACGGGCGCGTGTGGGCCAGGTGCACAGATATAGGGTTCATTGCGCATGTAGGCCCTGCGGGGTGCACGGCGTGGCACATGTGCCAGCACTGGATGTGCGGTCGCGTGTGCTAAGAGGGAATGTTCCTAGTCATCGTTTGCCCCGATTTGTGGGTGTGTTGGGCCGACGAGGACGTCGGTTCCTTTGAGGGGGGTATATGTCACATCCGGCCCAATTTAGAATTTGGCCCGTAGTGGTCCATGTGTATGTTAATGAGATATTGTGGAGAGTTTAGTGAGTTTAGTCCCACCTTGGTTGTTAAATGTGGGATAGACCAATATATAAGGCTTCTAGAGTCCATCCCACCATCCCCGGGTTAATCCTTTTACGCGAAGCGAGGATAAGTGGGATGGTGGTAGGTGTGATGGACTCTTGGGCGTTATAGGAGAGACTCCAAATCAGTCATACTGCCCAAGTTCTGCTGGAATTTTCCTAGAGAAGGCATTGTGTGACAAGTTCCAAATCAGTCATACTGCCAAGTTCTGCTGGAATTTTCCTAGAGAAGGCATTGTGTGACAAGTTCAATACATGCAGTGATACTAGTCTTCCAATTGATTCAGGAATGGTACCCTCCAGTCTATGGTTTGAAAAGTCAATTACTGTTAAGGTAGTTACGATCCTTTCAAATGGCATATAAGAACCTTTCAGAGTAGAAAAGCCCTGCCGATGGAAGCCATGCTAGTCTAATAAAAAGACGGAAGTCCGAGCTGACAAGGTTCCAGAGAGGCACATATATACCTACGGGCCTTACTATGGTACTCCCTTACCTTCTAGGAGGCAATAAGATCTTAAAGAAATCACAGCCCTTAATTTTTTAGAAAAAATAAAATAATTAAATAATCTAATTAAGCAAATTCCTAGACTCGTATCATCCCTCGTGCAATAAATATTTTTTGTCCCCTCCTTCCTTGTTTGCACCGACATGTTCAGGTAAATAGAATCATTTGATCCACATGACGAATCGTACATGCGCGTGGGTAATTTTTATTTTTGCATTGGCTTGAGTAAGTTTGAGCAGTAAAGCATCAAGAGCATAATAAAACTACAACATCATTTCACAAAACTTAATTGCTGTCGGTATCATTGACCACTACATAGTAGTGACCTTGTAAATGGAGCTCCAACTATCAAGAGCTATGATTAGGAACCAAGGAAGGTGGAGTTTAGGTACAAATCCAGTTGGGAATTGGGCGCACACAGAGCAAATTTGACCAAACATACCTACAGTTTAGTTTTCTAACGCTACGAGAAATCCGAGGTTTTGTGAAATTTGCTTTCTTTTCTCCTTCCCTTTAGAAATAAATAAATCAAACAGCATGTTTTATACTTGTATGGGATAGTCTCCTCATTTTTACCAAATGATGTTTTCATTTGGATTATTGGATATCACCCCCAACATCAGCAACATGTTTTGAAAAAATTAGGCAGCTAGGCCCAGGCAGGCTGATGGAAAATTAGGCATTTGCAGGGTCATATATATTCGGAATATAAATCATTACAGAGGAAACAAAGTCACGATTCCAGTATTATTTAAATAAAGCATGATATTTCTCATAAACTAGCATATACAAACAGTAAATAGAATGGGAATAAATACAATAGACTACCATAACACAAGAGTTAGAAAATTGTACCCTTAAGAGGAACCAGTGCCAGAGGACCAACTGCGTTGTTACTCGGGTGACCGAGCCTCATTGATTTAGTTGAGCTGCAGTGTAGCAACTCGATGCAGTGCAACGACATTCCGTACGACGATGACCGAGCAGAATGTCTACACATGGTGTCACCGTAACTGGTGGAGGTGGAGGAGTGATGTTGACAATGACATTGGTGAGTACTAGTCGAAGCAGCCGACAATGAAGACCACGTTATACGGCACCTCCTGACTTTGTAGGAGGCCTACGGTGAAGAACGCGGGTATTCGTGCTAAGCACTTCCAAAAAAACCTATTAGTTCACCCTCTTCCAGTGCAAGATCACAAGAGCAAAGAGTTTCGGAGACCTGCTCTCCCAATTACTGGTGAACGCAATCGGGGTGGAATACATGGCGGCACAATAGGGAGAGGAGAAAAAAGATCTAATTAACTACCTTATGATTCTCAAACCTAGGGGCTCCCCATGTACTAGTTCCGGTGCACATTTTGCAGGAGGGGTTGGTGTGCTCTTACCTCCAATATCAACTAGCAATATGGTATTAATTGATGATGCACCTTACATCTCTACTTATGGGCTTAAATACTAAAGCCCATTAGGAAACACATGCAATAGACCTTTGAGATTCATTGGAATTTCCACATATGGGCTTAGGAGCACAGCTTCACTAATTCTAGAGAATGCGGAACAAACAGATGACGAGTTGACGATATGGATTCCAAAGTCACAGGAACATCAGGTTATTTATCTCGTCCACAACTCCACAGTGCAGATTAACAGTTTAACACAACGAGCGTCATCACACAAGTTACGACATTCAGAGCATAACAGAACCAGCATCCTAACATTTAACGTTCAGTTACCAACCACTCTTACCCTAGAACAACCGACGATAAGGCTAATCAGCACGGAGTACAATGTAAACCAACGACAATAATCCTCAGGCATTGGCATCGGCGGCCACAGCAGCTTGAATTGCTTCAGTTTTGGAGCTCGAAGGACTCACTTGGTCCCATCGCCAGATGGTGCCATCATTGCCAGCTCCAAGGATAGTGCTGGACAAGTAAACCAACATCACATTGATATCCATCCATTGCAAAAATAGAAAAAGGAAATAAGCAAGCACATTACGTGCAATGCATCAGCAGAGTGAGGTACCTTCCATCGACGGACACTGCAGTCTGCCTTATTGGCGATTTGCATTCCTTATTAGACAGCCTAAAAATGATTAAGTGTTTGCATCCAGAAGCATAGGAGTTACTAGTTATACAGAATCGATGCATGAGGAGGAGAAGAACAACTGAAACTGTTGCAGTAAAAATTACCGATCAATTAAGACAGGCGGGCAGGACTGTACTTCCCAAACATAGATCTCACCTTTACTGTTGCCTGTTTGAAGCAGCCGATGATTATTCAGAATCTTACTTTAAAAGATTTGTTCCTTAAAATTTAACCAAACATATACTGAATTTATTTTGCACCAATATTTTAAATAGTGGGATAAGACATTTAGCGGCAGCTTTCTCTAGGAGCTACAAAAAGCTATACAAGGATATAGCGGAAGATATTTCATTTAGTGGTCCTATAGTAAACATAAAAAATATTAATTAATTATGCACAAAAACATATAACTAAGAAAATTCCATGAACAAAGAATACTCAAAGATGTATATAGGGATCTAAACGACATGTTTCTAGGTCCATCACTTAACATTTATTAATTAATCGACATACTCCGGCTACAATCAACATTCATATCCTTTCAAAATTCAACAATCATCAATAGATAATTATTCAACTATTTATTTCATCATTTTTTAAGTAAAGAACACAACATAGAAGCATATGTTATAGTCATCTAGAGTAAGAAATGAATATTTGCCTCAGTCAGGATTAGTGATACTAAAAATATTTTCGAGGTAAGGCAAAGAGTGGTGTTTAGTGGGGCTATAGCGTCCTAAGCTTCAATAGTGGAACGATTAGCGATGTCATAGCAGTAGACCCTATGAAAAAGCAATAGCGGGCTACTAAAACCATGTTTTCCACAAATAAGTATTGGTCTCCAGAAAAAAAATCTACGAAAATCATAGTTTCCAAAAAAGATCTTTGACAACTTATGGTTGTGAAATTTACAAAGTAAAACTAATCTTACATAAAGCTTTAGTGTCAGAACACAGTCCTTATAGAAGATATTACCTACTGCCAACTGGTTGAAGTGAAAATCACATGAAAATTTCATAAACCATAATGTACACTGTGGCACAGGGTACTTCTGAAGAATATCAACACTTCCCTATACGAAGAAAGAGAAAATTATATTGATTCAGAGATATAAATTTAGTATGTGAGTTAGTGTTCAGAAACTGAAAACATCACCAGACAAGTTTCAAACTGTAGATAAGTATGATACTAAAATAAGTACACAATTTGGGAGATGTTAAAGCATGTCACCTCCCCGGGCCTATTCTTATCTGGTTTTGGTTCCCAAAGCAAAATTTCATTCTCGACACTCTGCAAATCCATGTTATCACATATCAAATCCTTATTCCCTATGCAGGAACCAATACTAGCATTGAGTAAGGAAATAGGTTGCAAACTAATCTAGTGACTAAAAGTCAATAAAGTCTGGTGTACCAAACCAACAAAAGAACAGCATTATTACTATAACAATATGTATCCATTTAACAAATGAGTTACCTTTGACAGGATGAAGTCACCAAGCCATCTTGTACAATCAACAAAGTCAGAGTGTACTGCAGCACTCAAGACCTGAAAGGAAAGAAACAGGTAGGTTTGAATGGCATGAGAACTAAGCACCAACAGTAGTTTGCAAAAAGAAAGGATCTCAGGTGATTATAGATGCTTAACATACTGGAAATTGGATATGTCTTGTTGGAAACTTTGATGGATGGTCAGTCCATGAATATGATTTTTCAACATATACCCAAAATTCTGTGACAACATTGGCAAAAGTCTGTCAGTGATATGCAACATACAACACTAAATGTAAACATGAAGCTACTTTGAAGTAGTTTCCAAACCTTTCATTGACCAAATTTTCACAGTATTGTCCATGCCACAACTTGCAAAAAGCCCGATCTCAGTAGGGTGGAAGTCCTTCAGACAATAGAATGTGTTTTGATCAGTACCTTTATGCCTAAGCCCTAATGTAATGGAAGTAGAAAAACAGTAGCAGTAATTATGGGATCTTATTTTATCCCTGATGTTATAAATTGAAATTTGGCCAACTGAATAACAAATGGTAACATCAGAATCTCAATAAGTGTTATCTTCAGGGCAAGTAATATTTAAAACAATGTCCAGGCAAGATGCAATCGATACTTACGACACTCAACACGTCATGGCGATGGCCTCCAACTCCTGCAAAGATCAAGACGCAGATCCCTGTATGGACATTCCATAGCCTAACAGATTCATCCTATAGAATAATGTCATATTATTAAACAGTGTCAAAACAAAAATAAAAATTCTACACCCAGCAAGTTATCTGCTAACCTTGCTGGCAGAAATGATGAGCGAACGCTTCGATGCATGAGTCTTTATCTCGTGTATTGAACCACCATGGCCAACTAAGCTCTGGAGAATGTCATAAATGGAAATTAAATATCCAGTACATGTCCTGATTCACCATGTATTTGCTATCACGTAACAGACATACTGAAGTATTCAACTCCTAGAATATTGTGTGAGCAAGACCATTGCTTAATCAAGCAAATTCAACTGATGTTCTAGAACAGAGAGCATAGATAAATTGGTTTTTCAACTAAGCTACTGAAATATTGATATATCAAGATGAATCTTCACTCAACTTTTCCATACAAGCATAGACTAAGTCAAGGGTAGTAAACCTTAGCTAACTTCTCGGTAGCACAATTGATGACCCGAATGACCCGATTGTTTCCTGCAGCCACCAACAGTGGTGAGCCACCATCAACTTTATCTTTGGTCCAGCTTAGAGTATAGAATGACTCATCCTTCTGAGATAAATAGGCAACACGAGCATTAGATAAACCATATTGTCAAATTAACATTAACAACCACAGGCATCAGGCATTGTCTTTCTCACATCCTCATCAACATAAGCTTGTAGAAGACCAAAACTACCATTCTCAAGGCACCGGTAAACTGTCACCTGCAAGATCAAGAAGCAAGGTAAGCGACTCCTCAAGATGAGTAGGTGAAAGCAGCATTATATTGTTTCATCATAAGGGAATTTACAGATTATACCTTATAAACGCTTTTCATCAAATGAATCAAAATACACAACAAATTCATGTTTCAGCAAAATAGATCACAATATATTAAAGATAATGTCTTCAAATTTCCAATAAAAATACAGCCAAAGTTCCCAGCTTTCAATCAAATTAAAAACAATAATATTCCATTCCCCCAAATACCCACCACCCTCACCAAAATGTGGAGTGACAAATGTATTATTAGAAGGGGCAAGAAAAATGAAATAATATATAGGTTTATCTCAATGTTTTTTGTAAAAAATTTTGGGTATGGAAAACGATGTTGTTAGGGAGAGATCTGAACTAGTCGAATCATCCCATTCTATCCCACTAGGGGGAATGGTTAGTTGAGTGGGACATAAATAGGGTGTGTAAAATGACTAAAATATCCCTATGTAAAAGTACATGCTCTGTATGAGAAATGATTTTTTAGTCATTTTCCCTTTTATTACCCAAACCATTACTCGTGCTGACAAACAAGGAAATGGGAAAAGATATTAAGTTTCCCTATCAAAAAGCCACACATCCTAACCCATACTCAAATCCCTTTCTGATTCCAAACCAACACCCAAACACCACCAAAGGCATACCTTCTATTTGCCATTCATCATAAACAACTCCCCGAACCTCAAGAAGATAAAAGGACAGCAAACGAAAGGTAGGGAGAAGTCGGCTACTTACACTATTGCCGCTGGCGGCAGCAAAGACGTCATAGTAGCGCACGTCCATGAAGTTGAACCCGATGGCATAGATCGGGTGATTTCCCACAATATACTTGCCACTGGGCTTGTACTCCCGGTTTCGGCTAGGTACGAGCAGCCCTTCCACCGCTTCACACCCCAACCCTTGTTGCGGGACTAGATTCACCGTGATCGGCGGTAATGGCGGGATCTTCGGTTCCTTTGGGTACTGCTCCTCCTGCTGCCCCTCCTCCTTTGTCAATGTCGAGCTGGCAGGTTGTGAGTTTGCAATGGGCCCAGTGGCAACGATGGTAGTGATCTCACGAAGTGACTTCTTTCGGCGTGCTTTGGAAGGCGCCATACTGCAAAGTCTAGGGATTTAAGGAAGAGCATCAGCATTAAATAGAGTATATATTAGAAAGAAATTGGATAGGGGTTATCTCATACTTCAAATCAAGTCTCAAAGCTTAGCTAAAACACCAAAAGGAAAATCTAAAACTAAAATTAAATATGAACCCTTTTGTGAAGTGAATTACTAATACTATCATGGTGGAAGCTTCATGGCTTGGGAAAGCTAGCCACACTATGCAATAGTAAAGATTTTGCATGCGAGTTTGCATAGGGAGAGGAAGGGGCTTTTAGAGGGAAAAATAGTCAAAATTCTTATTACCAAAATGATTTAATTACATATTTGCTCATCAACAATTAAAATCACTAAATATGGAGATTAAAGATGGGGATCTAGGGTTAGTGCTTATGGGCTTTACCTATGCCAGATGTTGAGAGAGGTTTGAAGGTTCGTAGACCAGCGGTGCTACAAGAAGCGGGCAGAATGAAGAATCACGGATGGTAGCACCAGTTGAGACAGTGGAGGTGGCGGCGGCGGCGGCTGGTGCCGAGTGGTCTATGGTGGGGATGACGGTTGCGCTTTTGGTGTCTAACCTAATATGAGAGAGGGGAAGCAAAGAGGAAAGTCCTTTATATAGAAGGGGGTTATTTTTCCCTAATCCTTGGTGGGGATAAAAATTACAAGGATGCCCTTGGATCGTACATGGGCTGGGCCTTTTCCCTGATCCCCATGAGCAGCCCCTCAATTGCTAGGTTTTGGCTGGCATGAAATGACCTAGTAGCTACAACATAGAAAAAACAAGTAAAACTTAGAACTATGATGATTAAGATTTAAGAACACCTCTACAACCATGGTAGTGTATATGCCGATCTAAAAAACTTAATCCCAAAACCCAATGGAAAAAGGGAATGAAGAAAAGAGCAAGCATAACTTAGGTTCTAACTATGCATATCCAACATATACTAGGCCTAAGCTTTGTTCTCTGTTCTACTAGCTGACATAGGTTTTCATTGTAGGATTGAAGGGTTCTTGGTGGAGATTGGTGAAGGTTGAAGGCTTATCTCTTAGCTTCATTCTGGTGCTTCGATCATTTTGGAGGCTTCTTAATTAGCTTCGTCTTTGGGTTTCACTTCCATGCCTTAGCTTGGTTGCTCGAGGCTTCACTTTGGATCCCGCTTGGTTGCTCAACACATTCTCACCTAGAGCAAAGTGTGGTTTTACATAGTCAAAGTAGTTTTTTCAAAGTAGAAGTTACCATAATCTATTCAAGACTATCCTTATGAGCAATTAGCAATCATCTGGATGGATTTGTTACCCAATATAGCCTCCTCAACCCCCTCTTGAGGTTTCATGAGTGGAGCTTTGCATGTGGTTGAGGTATTCGAAGTCGTGGTCGATGACTAGCCCTTCAAACCGATGTAGTCAATGAAGGCTAAGATTTTGATGAAATTTTAGTTGGTTTAGCCATGGCTAAACTCAATGGCGAGCCCATTGTAATTGGAACGATGGTGGAAAAGTTGTCATTTAAGGTATTTTTGGTGGGGAATCCCCATGATGTTTGTATGTTGAATGCAATGTAGATAAAGTAGTTCGAAGTTGAAGTAGACGGTAAGCTCCTCAAGAAGAATGTGGCTAACTAACATGAATTAAAAGTAGTTGTCAATGATGACTCCATCAAACTTTCATAATTGGGGACTAAGGCAAAATCGAATCATAACCCAAGTAGATAGTGAGGTCAATGTCGAAGTTGAGGTCTATCTGAACATCTATTTTTATTAATTTTCATGCAACTTAGCGATGGACATGTGAATGGAGTACTAGTCATTCAAGCCAAGTGACATCATATCTCTATTTATGTTCATTGCCACCTTATTTAAGTTGGTAAGTGTCTGTTAAATTGGTAAGAACGCTCACTTTACAATAAAGGCTTTTATTGATAATTCCAAAGTGCACAAGTGTGTGTAGAAATAGCCTTTTGTACCATAGATCCCAAATCAACAGTGAAAATCCATCTGTGCCATTGATTCTAAATACAAATTATCGATACTATTCTAATACATACCATTGGTTATCTCTAAATTCTAGTGGTACAAAGTCCATTCACATTGTTAGTTGTTATAAAACCCCGAAGGTACAAATGCAATTTGTAATGCAATTTTCATATGTCAATGAAGATATAAAATCAATTTTGTACCATTGATTGTATCCACCAACTGCTAATAGTAAGCTATTAAAAGGGTCTATGGATGGATAGACGGGATGAATAGCCTATTGCAAATTCTACAAACACAAAGACATTATGCAAAGTGTATTAGTATAAGAGACAATCCCAATAGTCACTGCTTGTTTAGCCTAGTTAATACAAAGCAAGCCCCCTACACAATCCTAGTTGCAAGTTAAACTAATTAAGCACACAAGCAACTAGAGGCAACACCTAACCACAAGAGAGCTAACAAGGAGAGCAACTAGATAACACTACTCACTAGACGGCTAAGCTAAACTAGCAACCAAACAAGCTTAATTAGAGAGCTACTACTACACAAACAACTACACAAACACAAGATATGAAATGTAATTGCATATGTAGAGAATGCAAACCAACGAGGGCAAGTGACACAATTGATATACCCTGAGGTTCGGTTGCTTGCCGACAACCTATGTCCTAGTTCATGCACATTCTTAAGTTCACTGCTTCACTAGCCTTGCAAGTAGACAAGCTTAGCCCCTACAACATGAGCACTAGTGTGGAAGCCGGTAGAACACAAAGAACTACTCCAAGCCTCGATGATTCCACTAAAGTTGCTCTTGGCGAGTCTCTCATGGGGATGAGCACAAAGCCCCTCACAAAGCCAATGATTGGAGCCACCACACAACCACCAAGTGGTACTCGATGATCTCCTCAAGCACCAAGCCGCTAGGTGACGGCAATCACCAAGAGTAACAAGAGAATCCTGAATCACAAAGGTTTCCTAGTGTCGCCTAATGCAATGCACTAGAGGCTCCCAATCTCTCTAACAAATATAATCAATAAGTCAAGAGAGAGAGAGTGGGAGTTTACTCAGCTCTTAGAGGGAGTAGGGATTTTAACAAATGGCTAAGAGAACCCTCAAAACCAAGCACCCATCTATTTATAGGAGGGGGAAGAAAACTAGCCATTCCCCCCTCACCCAGCACACTGCATGCCTGGCGGTCCAGCCGTCAGGTAGCAACGGCTACCTTTAACATGCTCCACCGGTCATCTCCTTTAACACATAGTTAGTCTGGTGAAATAAATTTGATCTGGTACTCTAACCAATAGACTAATCTAGTGTTACATAGAGAGGTTCCAAAACCTAAAATTTACACTGGATTAGTCTGGTGTTTAGCACCGAATTAAGTGTAACATCCCTGAAATTCAAACATCCAAAAATCACAACTACAAAAAAAATTCTTTCTAAAACAACTTATGCTTGGTGAGTGATGCATGTTAGGAACCCATCTAATAGTTGCACAAGTAGATCCCAAGTAGCATGTTTGAGCATTGCATTAATTAACCAACATATGATTAGGGTCTTTATGACTTTTATGTGATGTTAATAAAACCAACAACCCTTGATTAATTAAGTTTTGTGTGTTGTGCCTACTCTTGGATGTGGACCCCACTATCCTTGACCCCTAGTAGACCACCCCTAAGGGTAAATACATGGTTGGCACTCATGTACATATAGATAGAAGCCCAAAGTTTAGTATAGAAAATTAGATTGGAAATAGAAAAGACCTAAGAAAGGGGAAAAGAAATGGAAAAGCCATTCCTGGCCCAAACAACCGTAGCCAAGCCGGCCCGCTCGCCCTCGAGCTAGCCCAGCGCCACCCCACAGCTGATCACCCGCACCGCAGCTGCAGTCGGCCCAACCCACGTCTGCGGCCGCTCGCGTCGCGACGCACCCTTCCCTAGTTGATGCCGGACGGGGCCCGCTTGTCATCGCCCACCTCCACCTCTCTGCTTTTGAGCCATGGCAGAGGAGCTCGCAAAGGGAATCCTAGGCACCTTGTGCCATCAGAGTCGTCCGCTTGAGCACCACTAGCCGCCAGCACTTGGATAGCCGCCACGTCAAGGATCCACGACACCTGTCCCCGCAACGGTCCCTAGCCCCGCTCACCATGCTGATGCCACCGCCGTGGCCCTGCCAGGCTGACACCACCCGAGCATCTTTTCTGCTGTAGTTTTGAATTGGCGATGCCAATCCGATCGCCACCAACCACCCAATGCCCCAGAAGCCTAGCTTAGAACTACGATCGTGCTACACATGTCCCTGCCCTGCACCACCATTCGCCGATTGCCATGGACGCCACCCCTCTATAAGAAGGCGCTCCCTCAGAGCTCTAGCCCCTCTCCACCAGACCGTCACTGCTAGTGGCTTTTCCAACACACGCCAACGCCAAGGAGAAGAAAGGAGCAGAGGGGAGGAGAAAATGAGCCAGAGCCGTTTGGGACGCCGGAGGCGAGGAGGACGCCGTCGTCTTCTTCCTGGAGGAGGTCTGCCTGCCTACTTCTCACCTACACAGCCCCGACTCACCACTGCCCCGCCATCCTCTTGCCGACGACACCACTGGTAAGCCCCCACGCCGCCTTCCTCGCTCGCCGCGCACGCTGTCACCATGCTCGCCGTTGTGCGCTCACACCAAGGAGGGCGCAAGACCGAACCTTTTGTCCTAGGGAGTGGTCGTCGATGTCCACCGTAGCCCTGCAAACCTAGCCGAGGAGGAGATGGCACCTTTTGAGCCTCCAGAGCTCCCTGTTGTCGAAGCCGGTGCCCCACCTTGCCCAACCACCGAGGAAGCGCCGCCGCTGTCGTACCCACGCCAGCCGTAGGAGGACTCAAGCCACCGCCATGACCCCCATCATTGAGAGGGCCGAGGTCTTAGGGACCGTAGAAGCCTCTGTCGTCCAAGTCGAGTCGCCGTGGCGTGCAAGCATGCGAGCTCACCGTCAGTAGAAGCACCACTGCGGGAGTAGAGGAGGTGAAGGGGAGGGAGAAGGGATGACGTGCGGTGGGCTTGGTCCATCGTGAGCCGAGAGACAGCTGGAGAGAGTGGACAAGGTCCACCGTGGACCATGCCTGCAGTCCATAGACCCGCACCGCGTGTCCACTGTGAACCAACCCCCTGTGAACCAAGCCCAATGGAGACCCACGCCCGCCACATGGCTGGCCCTGCGTGTGACACGTGTCTAGGCCGGACGGTCCAACTTGGCCCATATTCGGCCCAACTCGGCCCAGTCCAAGCCCAGTCAGGCTTGGTCAATGTTGGCCGTTGACCCCGGAACCACCTATCAGCGACTACTTCGCCTCAGCCAATGAGAGATCGCCACGTGTCAGCCCAGGGATTTTCTCTCTTTTATCTTTTTCAAAATACAATTTAAACTTTAGAAATTCATAACTAATTCATTTGAGCTCAGAAAAATACGAAACCAGAGTCCAAATTTTCCTAAAATCAAGCTCTACGTCATAGGCTTATGTTTGAATGTATTTAGGTCTTTTGTTTTTCAGTTGCTTCTTTGTGCTCATCTATAGGAGCCGCATACGCGGCTATATGTTCCATTTGACCGATCTAGAGGAGCCACCGACTAAGGACTTCAACCCCGACTACATCGAGGACTTGGGAGATGACCTGCCCAGTGCCACGTCCCACCCAACCTTGTAGAATCCTATTAGGCATGCTACAAAGTAGATTGCTAGTGCTTTACTTTTATGCAAATGAACTGTGATAGGTTGCATGGTAGAATTTCTTGTGAGCCATTACCTTGTCGCAACCTTTTCTCTTGCACACCCGCTGATAGGCTAGATGCTCGCAAACTACTTACTGTTTTACTTTTACTTCGCATTATATCTGTGATGTGATGCTTGGTGGAGGAATGATGTGGGCGGATAAGGCACAAGGTGCCAATAACTTGGTAATGAACTTGGGGAGATCTTGGCGTGCATCTTGGGTGTGTGGTGAGGGTCGAGTCGATCAAGCAGGACATATGACAAGTCATGGAACAAGTCTTGCCAGGGGGTGCTACCTGGGCATTTCCCCATGAGAGGTACCTGTGGTAGGTACATAAGACAGGAAGAGATCTCAGGGTGGAGTGTCTTTGTGGGATGAAGCCCCGGGATGGAGGTACTATTTTAGCACGGGGCACCGGATGTCCCGTCAAGCAGGACATCGGTTCACCCCTCGTGAAGACGTCCTGTTCGGTCATCCTAAGGACTGGTATGTCTTGAGGACCAGGTCTTAAGAACCTTACACTCACACTCGCTTTTGTGGGGAGGAGATGGATGTACAACCTGCTAGTGCGGTGCCACTACTACTAGGTTTGTTAGTGGATAATGTAGGGAGGTACGGGCATGAGGACCCACACCCACCTAAGATAGCGTAGTGACCTTGGGGGCCCGGTATTATGTCTCACAGTCTTAACACGTCGGTGGTACTCCGACGTGGCCCCAGTTCTGAGTGGTAGGGTGGCATTGTGTCTAGCTAGAAGGCAGCCTGGAATCAGCCTAGACGAGGCGCATCGTCGACGATGGTGATCTTGTGGGTAGTGTAAACCTCTGTAGAGTTTCTGGTTGATCGATCGATACATATGCCGACTTATCGACTATGGACCATTCCTAAGTACAACTTCACTTGACTAGTGAGAGGAGTCCTTTCTACCTTCCCCGGGTTTGGTGTTGGTTTTCGGCTTGGGCTGTTGAGGCGAGGTACGAGCGGGAGTCATCCTTGTCACCTAGAGAGTGTGAGAGTGGTGAGATGTGTGTGATGGGATGGGAGAATGAGTGGATGAGATGGGATAAAACTTGATGAAAACTATTATAAAAATGTGACTTGCTCGCATAGGAAAAACTATAGCCATAATAGGTCCTTCAGTTTACCCTTCTGCATTTCACCTACCACCAAGCAACGCAAAGCATAGGGTGGGAGCCAGTGGCCAATACAAATCATACTGAAAGATTTTTGACAGGTTCTGAGCTCGAGTACGACTATGAGGGTGACGACTGGGAGGAGTAGGAGTTTTGTCCTTCTCTCGAGTTGGTGCGTGGAGATGAAGACCGCGTCCGTTGCCATTCTACTTTGATGATGTTCTAGATGCTATGTGTCGAGTGATTTCATCAAGTGGCGATGTAATAATGAGTAAACCTTACTATTGTACTTTCTTTTATTCGATGTATGACTATGTTATCGACTGATATTTGGATAATGTGATGGAATGATCATGTGGGACTATCAAGTTACTTCGTATATGTGGATTTCCCTTCGTGGAAATCAGGATCGTTTCATTAAGCGCTTAAGACTATTTTAAACACAGAAACCTCCCACGCTCAACTTCCTTCTAGTGGTCCAACCACTACCTCTAGCGATCTGAATGGCTGGTGTAGTCAGGCAGGCCCAGGCAGTGAACAATGCCAAGTCATAGTCCAATGGGCCGTGCGGCGCACTGTAACACCCTAGGTGTTTGTCACTCATTAAGCAGTGGGTTTGAGCTCAGACATGGCAGATTAAGTGGTGATGAAGATGTCAAGGTCAAACCTATGGAAACGAGCCCCAACCTAAACTTGGATGTTGCGCCATTGCGTTACATATAGGCCATTCTCAAGATATATGCTTGGGTGATGTTATTGTAATATCCTCATGTGTCTCACCTTAGTACCTATCTATGTTGGTCACAGGAAAAGTTTCATGACGTTTGGAATAAAAAAAGTCACATGAAATGATAAGTTATATCATTGTTGGAATGACTTTACTAAGTGCTTGAATTGCACTATTAAGTGAATAGAAATATAGGTCATCAACCCAACCTTGTAAACTTGCCCAAAAAGACTCTAAATGGACTCTACAACAAAAGTTGTGAAAGGTTCGTGTTGAGCAAATGCCCCAAAAATGCTCCAATGGATCAAAACGGATAATTCAAGCTTTATCGTGATACTACTTTGGTCAGAGTAGAAATGTAGGTTCTATACCAGTTCTGATGTTGGACATTAAAGGAAAGTTTTAGTTCATGTTGTGTAGAAGAAACTTTGCTTCTGTACCAAGAGCTAGATCAGCTTGGAAGTAGGTCAAGCAGAGGCTCGAAGTTTGGATCAGCTGCTGTTTTTCAGCCCTAGAAATAATTCTAAGTCCTGGATTGACAGCAGTGAGTTGCTATGTTTGTGACCTTTTATCTTCCAAATTCATATAGAATCTCAATTGGAGTCCTTAATACGAGTTGGAGTATGCATTATGAAGGAAAGAATAGATCAAGTCTCACCAGATTTGGAGCCTGTTTGGACCTTCAAAATCAATTCACAAAACTGCTAGTTCGTCATATTCATGGAGTTGGACCGGCAATGACAAGACAGTTGGCGCGTCGCGTTCTCGTGTTTTTGCTGAGCAACTTAAGTTGAGCCAAATATAAAAGTTGTAGTTTGCATCTTGGAGAAGAGCATGTAAAAAGGTGGATTAAGTTTGACTCCGTTTTGGTCATCAATTTTGGGTTTACGTAATCGCTGCCAACACGTTGACAGTGTCAGCTTCGAACATGATTAACCGCTAATCTACTACTCTAATGATCTTGGTCTTTAAAGGAAAAATGTAGAGCAGGCTAAGGTGAGCAAACTTTGTTTTGGGCCCATGTCCAAATTTGGCCCAGAGCAAGCCCGAATCAGCACCCCACCTTGCCCATGTTGCTACGTGACACGTGCTCGACGAATTGCCGCGCATGGACGCCACGCGTCCCTGCCTCCCCGCCGCGCCCCTACTGCTCCTCAGCTCACTCCCTCCTCACTCACATCATACTCCCCACTCCCATTCTCGTCGTGATGCGCGCACAGAGCGTCATCGCCATGGCTGCCGCCCAAGCTCTTTGCCATCGCCGCAGTCTTCACTGCCCTTGCCTCCTCAGCCCTTGCTGCTAACCCCAGTGCCTTTCCCATAGCACGATGCACCTCCAGCGCATCTTTCCCTCCCCCAGCCATCGCCGGAGGCGGCTGCCGCCATGGTCGCCCGCCGCGACCTCTGTTGTGCTCGCGGCCAGGTCACGTCGGACCATCGCATGGCAAGCTGGGAGCACCAGCGGGTGCGCGTGAGCCCCCTAGCGCTACGCCGCCCCTCAGCCACCGCCAACGAGCCTCCTTCGGCCGGCCTCAGCGAGCTACAGAGCCTTCCCCCGCTCAAAATCGCGTCAGGGACCTCGCGCAAGAATTCGACAAAATCCAGGGGCCTTTCTGCGAAGTCTGTGACTCATATGAATAGTGCCAAAAGGACCTATTTGTTGTAGTTTTGACTAAACTTTGGAAATTCATAGTAAATCATAGAAAAATCATAAAATAGCAAATGAGGACTTTTTGGAATATTTGTAAAATTCTCTATGCAGTAGATCTATAATATGGCATATTTTAGTTTAAAGCTTTCTCTGTAAAAATAGATTTATGCAGTTAGGTTTAAGGGCTAGTTGTGTTTTTTTTATAACTGAAGATCTAGGGCTTCAAATGAGGTGAAATTTTTGTGGCATGCTATTCATGTGATGTTTGAGGTGTGGTAAAAGTTACATGAATTTTGGGTGCTATTTGAGTGAGTTATTAGTGTATCTTGCTCTGACATAAATTCTTGTAATAGCAACTTGTCTTTTTCATAGAGGTTGACATACATATCCAAATGACTTGAAATTTGTATAGTAGACTATTGAAATGATATGCTAGCTACTGTAATTTTTGTAGAATTTATGGTGCAATTTTGGTATATGTTTATTAAATCACCTAGGCATCTAAATAAATTAAGAAATACATTAAATAATTTATTTAGTGATGAGCACTATGCTTTTTGGTGATCATTTAACATGTACTTTATGTTGGTTATATTGGTTATGGCCAAATGTATGTTTGGAATATAAGTTAATATTTATTCTTGCAATTGATGCTTTCCTGGACAGTTTCTCGGACTTTGGTAATTGCATCATGAAAATAATGTTTTCTGAGAAACATGCTTATAACAAAGTTGTAGATGACTCATTAATCTAGCTTGTGTTAAATTTTTATGGAATTTGTCCTTGTAGTTTGTGAGTTATGACTATTCCAAGTTGGGTTCCAGAAATAGTTATTCTCTGGAATCTCTGGGCCAGATTCTGTAATTGTGCATGTTTGACTTGGTTAACTTGAGAATCATGCTAAGATGATTAAATATGAATTATAGACAATTTCATAAGCTTTTCAGCATGTCTTGTTGCATGGCTATTGGATTTGTATAACTCCAGTTGTGATCCAAACATGCAGCTGTTGTTTGCAGTCCATAGATGGACAGATGCTAGTTGTGGTTGTTTACTCCATGTGTTGCTAAGTGTGGCTTATGCCCTTGATGATGGTCAACTTAAGATACTTGTGATCTTGTTAAACTTGCGCAATTCTTGGTGTGCTTGCCCTCTATAATTGGTTATGTGATGCTAGTTAATTAGCTATTGGTGTTTATGTCTTGTATAATCTGTGTTGTTTGAATGCTTATGTGATGCATCTTGTGTTACCATTCATCGTTGCTCGTCCCTCTTGTCATGTTGAACGCATGTCTCACATTTAGCTTGCCGAATAAAGTACTTTTCGACCATGAAGCTAGTGACATGATTCGGGTCGGGACCTACATGGGTGCGCATACTGGTGCTGAAGGGGGTATGACAGGGACGCGAAGAGTGAGCCCAAGGTGCGTCCTGGCAGTCGGGCGGTCCCTGGGTACTGCGGCCCCAGTTTATCCCGCGACATTTACCGGAATCGTGTCATTGGTGATCTAAGTGACCCTGACGGGGGAAGCGTGGTTTGTGTGAGGAATAAATCACCAGCTGGTTAGGAATCGATTCGAATCGCCATCGCTCCTGGATAGTGAGCACTTGACTCGAGCTACGGCATCGTAGTAATAATTATGGAACACGGATGGTTATGCGGATGATGTTGGAAATGCTAAACCTGAGATGGTAACCTTTGATGTTAATGGTTAATCAAGTGATTACTCTAGCATAGGTGCTTACTTAGATTAATCAGGTATAATTAAGTTGATGCTTATATTTTAAATGGTTCATAGATGATAACTTATGCTTTTCTGCAAAACAAGTCAAGCTAGTCCACCTTATAAAAGCCTTGCATACTCCTTGGTGTCATTTATTTCTGGTTTATGACGGGTAAGTCTACCTGAGTACCTTCTCGTACTCAGGGTTTATTCCCACTTGTTGTAGGTTGTGATGAATCATGGCTACTGTAAGAATTGGATGGCTCCTGCTGTAGTGGCGAGTATGGTCATGGGCATGACCCTTCTGAGCTATCTTATCTCTCATGCTTTTGTTGGAAATTGACCTTGGTACTGGCATGTATTTGAATTAAGATGATATTAGTTTCAAACTACTTTGCTTCCGCTACTTTTGAACTTGTGTTGTAATAACTCAGTGGAACTCCGATCTATGTTGAATTACTTGTAATAATAGATGTAGCATGTGACTGTTATGTTGGACCACTACGATCTTGGCTTGTATGTTGGTTGGTTTGAAATCCCTCATGATTTTATTAGACTACCGGAGTTATAGGAGCTTAAGTACCAGAATTTAATTGCTCCAGCGATTGTTTTTGTACTTTTGTTCTTATAATTTGGGCGGTTCCGTGACAGCTGGCATCGGAGCAAGGTTCAACACTAAACATGTCATATGTGTATTGAAAACAAAGGTTTTTGTTTGCACAAATCAGTTTTTGGCAACTTATAGCTACTACATATATAGGTTTGTTCAAATCTGAATTTTAAATCTAAGTATGCCAGTGGTCATTTCCTTTATGCCCAATTAAGGACCCTTAGGTGGCTTAGTTAAGTACTAACTTGGAGGTTTTTAATTTTGCATCTACGCCCAAGCCAAGGTATATATGAGTGATAACTTGATCACACTGTTACCCTGTGGTCGAATGGTAGAGGTAACCTTCATATATGAAATAGCCATATATGTCGCTAGAGTTACATTCTTGCAACGTCGCACCTACGGCAAGGTAAGTGTGAGTTGGGAGATCATGACCATTCAACCGTCAGTCTAGGGGAGAGTTAGCTATGGTTACTAGTATAATTACATGTTTAACCATGTATTTATGAAAGTACTTAATTGTGGGTACATTTGTTGGGTAGCTATGATACCGAAGTATATGCATCCGGGGATGTATGTATGGAGAGTATTTAGTTTACTGCTTTCATTGTGTGCTATATTGAGAATTGTTGGGCTGCAATGAAATCTTCTGCAGGTACGCTAACCACGAATGCGTAAGTTGAATGTAGCTGACGACTAGCTCTATATCGAGAGAATGCGTGTTATGCCACCGACATAGAACATGATTGCCACCTTAGGTTGGCAATCTTGTGAGGACGAATAGAATGCAGCATGCATCATCATGATTGTTGCCTTGTGCATATAACCATGCTCCTCACACCTTTGTTCTAATAATAAGTAACTTGTGATTGATGTAAGGCACTATCTTCCTTGTTTGGAGTTAATCAAGAATGCCATGTTCCTTGTTGCTAGAATAGGAAGTGCTTGAGGATAGGGTGTGCTTAGCCTTAATAGGTAGTTGAGGTTACATGCTTAAATTTATAGATGTCCTTTAGTCTAGCCAAGGGGTGATTATGTTGCTCATGCAAGCTCTTGCAAATGCTTTAGATCTCACTTAAGCAATTGTGAATCTTGTAACTAAACTAAATTAGTGATTAGTCTAAAGTAATAATGTTGGAGCTACTATAATAGTGTGGTTGTGTGCTCTCTTGTTAACACAACTAGTGGAAACATTGTTTTGTATGCATTGAACTTTGACTGCTAGAACAGTTTCTGTTGCAGTAATGTTTTCATGGTCATAATAATGTAATCTGTGAATTAGTCCTTAGTGGGAATAAGAAAGTTATAGATAACTTAGTAAGCTTTCCAATAAGTCTAGTACCACCTTAGTTTGATGCTTACAACTTATATTTTGTTTAAAACATGTGCCTCTTGCGTTGCTGTCTAGGCTCTGTGCATGCACTAAGTTGGTTACTTTAGCATGTCTTTGTTTTAGCTAAACTTGTGGTTAATTCTTGTTTGATAAATGCTTGTTAGGTGTGAGTCTTCTGCTTAGTATTGGGTGCTTAAGCTAACCTGACTGATTGTCTCAAGTGCCCGCTTAAAACAGTGATGTTGTGTAGATGCTTGTTATCTAGGTAGTGTCATAGTTGACCTCTCTTTTGTCCTCGGTGAGCATATGAGTGTTGAAGATGCTTTATCCTAGAACAACGCTCATGTTACGTAATCACATGGTTGTCGTCTCTAATTAAATTCTCTCTTAGGAGCTAGAGCCTGTAGACGTGGCTGCTAGCCCTTGAATGTTAGTGTGTTATGCCTTGCTTGAACCGTAGGCCCTAGTGTAGTCCCCTTATATGTTTGCTTAGGCCTTGGACGTCTGCTACCTTTTGGAGAATGCCCTTGTTCGATTGACCAACCAAGTTAAGTCCTAACGAATGCCGATTTTGGCCACGGTTGTCGCTTGCCAAGTTTTGGAGACCATACCTGATTTCACGTTGGACCTCCCGATTTTCTCTCCTACAGATGATTTAGGCAATGCTAATCTCTCGCCGTTTGATCTCAAAATCTTTGCTTGCAAAATCAGGTGGCTACCTTATCAACTAAATCTCTGATCAGTGTATCGGTTTTGTTTTGGAAGTTTGCTTAATCCATCTCCAACCTTCCCACGTCTCGGGATGTCTATCAGTCTTGATCTCACGTTGTTGTCTAACATGACTCGATCTTATGTTAATCTTTCATCTGGTAATCACATTGGTAGACGCATGGCATGAGTGGAATTTACGCAAGAGTCCCTTGCTCAGTTGTCTTCGACAATTAAGCTATGGTCCCTTGTATTGTGTTTTGATCTTTGGATCACCCCCTTATTGATTCTAAACCTTGTAACTACCTTTGCTTGCTATCCCTCCCTTGTATGGTGCTTGTTCTTACAACCTATTCGGTAGCACTTGAAATACCACATTGTTTGTGCGTTTAATAATGGTGTTACAATTAGCATTCTATGGTGCCGCGACGAAACCAAGAGCCTCCTGTGGGCGCGCACACAAGGTTGTGCTGCTCGACACGCGCTGGTATCAGGGTTGCTAGTCATGATCTATTATGAAATAACAACCAACGTGTTATTTCTCGTGGCCCTTTTTCCTTGGTTATCTCCCTATATTTTATCTGAAGATTCATATCTCGGACCTTATGCAGTAGATCTTCCTCCTGAAGTTGCTAAGAGGATAACCTTTCAAGAACAATCACCAACATACGCATTGACAGACTGCAAGAGGTGGTAGACAAGTGAACCTCCCTAGGTGTACTCGTATAACGTCGGTCATCGAGTGAGCAACGTATGTCATTCCTGTTGGATCAAAAGGGCACATAACACTTAATGTTGGACAAGTTATCCGTTGGATAAGGATCCATCGTCACATTATGCATTTGACCTAGCTATCAAAGTCTTGATCCTTGTGTGTATGATGGTCATATAGTCAAATCGACTGTATCTAGCATGACTCCTTATCTACGGACTTCGATGGCGACCACCCATTTGTGCCTCGACTGTAATTATTGTTGTGGTCAAGAGTGAAGATTTAGAACTTAAGTGTTGAGAGATAACTGATTAGTTACCAGTAAGAAGGTTAATCTCCAGTCAAGTAACGATTCTTCGATAGCTATGATGGTTATGTCCCGACGAACAATAGTAAGCAAGGAAGCCATAAAGCCGGTTAGAAATGCAAGTGCTACTTCTTCTCCAAATGTACTTTCAAGTGAATTCCATCTTGGACAATCACGTATATAGTGCAAGATGTTGTATTAGCTAAGTGAAGAACTAAAGAAAGCATGTCCCTAGTTTTGATCAGCATCATTTTGCCCCTAGGTACCACTAACAGATTTGTTCAAAGCCCTATTGGATGAAGTGCCGAGAATATTCAGAAATGATTCCTTATCTATGTAGGAATGCCCTCCATGTGGAATAATGCTTGGTGCCCTACGAAAACAGCCACAAGTCCAATGCTTGTGCATCGTCAAGTTGGTGTCTAGATCAACGGCGGAAATTGATCCCTGAGAAACATGTCCGGAAGACAATAGCCTCCGTCCTCAGCTAGAGAAAGGCTTCTGCTACTATTAGAAAGATTAGATAGTGCAAAACACACACCTCAATGTGTGAAGCAAAAGAAAAGGAAGAACACAAAATTTGTCCAGATTTTATGGCACTACACTGGTTATCTTCAAGCTGATGGTTAGTGACTCAAATGAAGTTGGATTGACCCCAAACTTGGTGACCTCATTCCTTGCTTAGGACCCTTCAATGTCTTAAGTTGATATGAGTATAGGTTGAGTAAAACATAGGATTTGAGAGATGTCTTGTCAACTTGGTTTGCTGCCATTTCAAAACAGAGCTATTTTGGTGGATGGGTTGTTGGATAGTCAAACAGTGTCCGTTTGAGCTGAATTTTGGCAAATGATTAGAAGACCCATGGATCTATATGCCCACCAAAATTTGTGCATATTGGAGCATTAGTTTGTGTGATATGAACAGAAAATAAAATGGTACCGAATCGGTAATTTCTCTGTTGACTGCGATCATCCTTTGCATTGGAAGGTTATGTTTGTAATGCATACCAAGAACTTGCAATTGATAGGTATCTTACTATTAGACAACCCTCAATACCCTTGAGAAGACTAATTGTACCCCTGTGTGCCTTGTTGTTGCCCTCTTAGATCGACAATGCGTGAGCAATCAAGGTGTTCTACAAGTCAAATTGTGCCAGTGCGAGTTGAAAGCATTTGGGAAGGTGTCAAACCACAGATTTTTAGATTATGGTTTTGAGGTATTGATTGGCATTAGAATGGAAGACTCAATGTCAAATATAGATCAAGAAGGCTAGTTTTGCCATAGTGCAAGTCAACCCAACTTATTACGCCACTGCACCACGAAGGAAAATTGTGCTCAACCTGCTTAGTAGTGAACTATTTCCCTAGTTTGGTGGATACTTGCAACTTTTGTTGTCCTTCAGACCTTGCTACCATCCTTCTTTGACAATGTTTCTCCAATGCTAACATGCCTTGGTACCTTATATGTGTTTTTACCCCCAAGAGGTTGCATCTGATTCAACCCAGATAATTGTTGCCTTTGTATAAGAGAATCTTCTTAGGTAACATTTGGCAAAAATCTAGAACCAACAGAGTCAGCTATCACATTCACTGTTCCCTCAACAGACTCAGATAATACAGTGTTGGCATCAGAGAAAGAGAACTGCACATGTGGAACAATATGTAGTTTCCATCAGTTGGCATCTAAGTGAGTGAATAGTCTATGATCGGTATATACATTGTCTATTGGTTAGACGGTTTCTGATAGCCTCAAAGAATGATTACCTCATATATGGATCCAACCCTTATCGGAAGTTGTACATACTATGTCACTAGAAAAGTGGATGCTACGAGTAGTTAGTCCATGCTTGTAGTACTCTTCGTACACTGTGAACGAAGTACCGTACGGTCTTGATTCCTCCCAAAGTAACAATGCTTCATGGAAGTCAGTGAAGGAAATACTTCAGACAAAATTTTATGTGTAGAGCGAGTATTAGAAAGTTGTCTTACCCAATTACCCTCTCTGATGCCTGAAGCTAAGTAGTCTAATGCGTTTGCAGACATTGGAATTGGATACCATGCTTTCTTCCCTTGAAAGGTCCTTCACACAGAATCTCAGGACGCAATTCTTTTAAGGGGGGAGGGCTGTAACACCCTAGGTGTTTGTCACTTATTAAGCAGTGGGTTTGAGCTCAGACATGGCAGATTAAGTGGTGATGAAGATGTCAAGGTCAAACCTATGGAAACGAGCCCCAACCTAAACTTGGATGTTGCACCATTGCGTTACATATAGGCCATTTTTAAGATATATGCTTGGGTGATGTTATTGCAATATACTCACGTGTCTCACCTTAGTACCTATCTATATTGGTCACAGGAAAAGTTTTATGACGTTTGGAATCAAAAAGTTACATAAAATGATAAGTTATATCATAGTTGGAATGACTTTACTAAGTGCTTGAATTGCACTATTAAGTGAATAGAAATATAGGTCATCAATCCAACCTTGTAACCTTACCCAAAAGACTCTAGATGGACTCTACCACAAAAGTTGTGAAAGGTTCGTGTTGAGCAAATGCCCCGAAAATGCTCCAATGGATCAAAACGGTCAATTCAAGCTTTATCACGATACTACTTTGGTCAGAGTAGAAATGTAGGTTCTATACCAGTTCTGATGTTGGACATTAAAGGAAAGTTTTAGTTCATGTTGTGTAGAAGAAAATTTGCTTTTGGACCAAGAGCTAGATCAGCTTGGAAGTAGGTCAAGCAGAGGCTCGGAGTTTGGATCAGCTGTTGTTTTTCAGCCCTAGAAATAATTCTAAGTCCTGGATTGACAGCAGTGAGTTGCTATGTTTGTGACCTTTTATCTTCCAAATTCATATAGAAGCTCAATTGGAGTCCTTAATACGAGTTGGACTACGCATTATGAAGGAACAAATAGATCAAGTCTCACCAGATTTGGAGCCTGTTTGAACCTTCAAAATCAATTCACAAAACTGCTAGTTCGTCATATTCATGGAGTTGGACCGGCAACGACAAGACGGTTGGCGCGTCGCGCTCTCGTGTTTTTGCTGAGCAACTTAAGTTGAGCCAAATATAAAAGTTATAGTTTGCATCTTGGAGAAGAGCATGTAAAAAGGTGGATTAAGTTTGACTTTGTTTTGGTCATCAATTTTGGGTTTACGTAACCGCTGCCAACACTTTGATAATGTCAACTTCGGACATGATTAGCCGCTAATATATTGCTCTAATGATATTGGTCTTTAAAGGAAAAATGTAGAGTAGGCTAAGGTGAGCAAACTTTGTTTTGGGCCCATGTCCAAATTCGGCCCAGAGCAAGCCCGAATTGGCGCCCCACCTTGCCCATGTCGCTGCGTGCCACGTGCTCGACGAATTGCCGCGCATGGACGTCGCGCGTCCCTGCCTTCCCGCCGCGCCCCTGCTGCTCCTCAGCTCACTCCCTCCTCGCTCACATCGCCCTCCCCACTCCTGTTCTCGCCACGACGCGCGCACAGAGCGTCGCCGCCATGGCCACCGGCCAAGCTCTTTGCCATCTCCGCAGTCTTCGCTGCCCTTGCTGCTAACCCTAGCGCCTTTCCCACCGCACGACGCACCTCCAGCGCATCTTTCCCTTCCCCAGCCATCACCGGAGGTGGCTGCCGCCAGGGTCGCCTGCCGCGACCTCTGCTGTGCTCGCGGCCAGGTCACGTCGGACCATCGCGTGGCAAGCTGGAGCACCAGCGGGTGCGCGTGAGCCCCCTAGCGCTCCGCCGCACCTCAGCCGCCGCCAACGAGCCTCCTTCGGCCGACCTCAGCGAGCTACAGAGCCTTCCCCCGCTCAAAATCGCGTCAGGGACCTCGCGCAAGAATTCGACAAAATCCAGGGGCCTTTCTGCGAAGTCTGTGACTCATATGAATAGTGCCAAAAGGACCTATTTGTTGTAGTTTTGACTAAACTTTGGAAATTCATAGTAAATCATAGAAAAATCATAAAATAGCAAATGAGGACTTTTTGGAATATTTGTAAAATTCTCTATGCAGTAGATCTATAATATGGCATATTTTAGTTTAAAGATTTCTCTGTAAAAATAGATTTATGCAGTTAGGTTTAAGGGCTAGTTGTGTTCTTTTTATAACTGAAGATCTAGGGCTTCAAATGAGGTGAAATTTTTGTGGCATGCTATTCATGTGATGTTTGAGGTGTGTTAAAAGTTTCATGAATTTTGGGTGCTATTTGAGTGAGTTATTAGTGTATCTTGCTCTGACATGAATTCTTGCAATAGTAACTTGTCTTTTTCATAGAGGTTGACATACATATCCAAATGACTTGAAATTTGTATAGTAGACTATTGCAATGATATGCTAGCTACTGTAATTTTTGTAGAATTTATGGTGCACTTTTGGTATATGTTTATTAAATCACCTAGGCATCTAAGTAAATTAAGAAATGTATTAAAAGAATTTATTTAGTGATGAGCACTATGATTTTTGGTGATCATTTAACATGTACTTTATGTTGGTTACATTGGTTGCAGCCAAATGTGTGTTTGGAATATAAGTTAATATTTATTCTTGCAATTGATGCTTTCCTGGACAGTTTCTGGGACTTTGGTAATTGCATCATGAAAATGATGTTTTCTGAGAAACATGCTTATAACAAAGTTGTAGATGACTCATTAATCTAGCTTGTGTTAAATTTGTATGAAATTTGGTCTTGTAGCTTGTGAGTTATGACTATTCTAAGTTGGATTCCAGAAATAGTTATTCTCTGGAATCTCTGGGCCAGATTCTGTAATTGTGCATGTTTGACTTGGTTAACTTGAGAATCATGCTAATATGATTAAATATGAATTATAGAAAATTTCATAAGCTTTCCAGAATATCTTGTTGCATGGCTATTGGATTTGTATAACTCCAGTTATGATCCAAACATGCAGCTGTTGTTTGCAGTCCAGAGATGGACAGATGCTAGTTGTGGTTGTTTACTTCATGTGTTGCTAAGTGTGGCTTATACCCTTGATGATGGTCAAGTTAAGATACTTGTGATCTTGTTAAACTTGCGCTATGCTTGGTGTGCTTGCCCTCTATAATTGGTTATGTGATGCTAGTTAATTAGCTATTGGTGTCTACGTCTTGTATAATCTGTGTTGTTTGAATGCTTATGTGATGCATCTTATGTTACCATTCATCATTTTCATGCACATGCATCTTGCATATCATTTAGGTTCGCTAGATGCACCACGTGAAGGACGAGATGTTAGAGCCAAACCCGAAGACGGTGTTTGATGGACCTATCCCAAAGATGGAAGGACTAAGCAAGTATCGGGATAGGAGATGCTCGCCAAGCGAGTGTCATCTGTCAAACACTAACCTAAGTGTTTGATCCCAGGCAAGCCCCAGAGCATCATAAGTCTCCTACTTTATAAAAGCAATTAAATTTATGAGTTATATATATTATTGCATTAAGTTATAGGAGTTGAGTGAAACCGTTGTTGCATTTATTACTATCCTTGCTCACCTGGTTACCTTTTTACCCTGTTAGGTCAGGATCGAATAACTGCTTAGCCTTGCTTAGACCGGTAGGGATCGGTGATTTTCGGTCCCCCTACATTTATAGGTGGTTACTGAAAGAATTTAGCTATAAAAAGAATGATATCCTGGAATTAACCATGTGTTGATGGATAATTGGAGACCAGACGGAAAAGTTGGAGGCAACTAGACAGGGTTCTGGGGTGCTGTTAGTTTTCCATCTGTGTCGATTAAAGACCGATCGTTGCTCGTCCCTCTTGTCATGTTGAACGCATGCCTCACATTAAGCTGGCCGAATAAAGTACTTTTCGACCGCGAAGCTAGTGACATGATTCGGGCTGAGACCTACATGGGTGCGCATACTGGTGCTGAAGGGGGTATGACTAGGACGCGAAGAGTGAGCCCAAGGTGCGTCCTGGCAGTCGGGCGGTCCCTAGGTACTGCAGCCCCAGTTTATCCCGCGACGTTTACCGGAATCGTGTCATTGGTGATCTAAGCGACCCTGACGGGAGAAGCGTGGTTTGTGTGAGGAATAAATCACCAGCTGGTTAGTAATCGATTCGAATCGCCATCGGTCCTAGATAGTGAGCACTTGACTCGAGCTACGGCATCGTAGTAATAATGATGAAACACGGATGGTTATGTAGATGATGTTGGAAATGCTAAACCTGAGATGGTAACCTTTGATGTTAATGGTTAATCAAGTGATTGTTCTAGCATAGGTGCTTACTTAGATTAATCAGGTATAATTAAGTTGATGCTTATATTTTAAATGGTTTATAGATGATAACTTATGCTTTTCTGCAAAACAAGTCAAGCCAGTCCACCTTATAAAAGCCTTGCATACTCTTTGGTGTCATTTATTTCTAGTTTATGATGGGTAAGTCTAGCTGAGTACCTTCTCATACTTAGGATTTATTCCCACTTGTTGCAGGTTGTGATGAATCATGGCTATTGCAAGAATTGGATGGCTCCTGCTATAGTGGCGGAGTGTGGTCATAGGCATGACCCTTCTGAGCTATCTTATCTCTCATGCTTTTGTTGGAAATTGACCTTGGTACTGGCATGTATTTGAATTAAGATGATATTAGTTTCAAACTACTTTGCTTCCGCTACTTTTGAACTTGAGTTGTAATAACTCTATGGAACTCCGATCTATATTGAATTACTTGTAATAATGGATGTAGCATGTGACTGTTATGTTGGACCACTACGATCTTGGCGTGTATGTTGGTTGGTTTAAAATCCCTCGTGATTTTATTGGACTACCGGAGTTATGGGAGCTTAAGTACGGGAATTTAATTGCTCCGGCGATTGTTTTATACTTTTGTTCTTATAATTTGGGCGGTTCCGTGACACGCACCACCAGACTATGCGCTACATGCAAAAAATTAAACAGATGGATTTCAGCGTGTGCCAAGGGCTGGTAGTCCAACCACCGAGGCAACAGTGCCCATCCCAGACTCCTCTTCTCTTAGGCTTTTGCACTAAGCATATTAGTCCAGTGCCAAGGCCTAGGGGATCACCGAATTAATCCAATGGGCACAAAACAGCCCACCAAACTTCATTTTCAAAGCCTTTTTCAATGTGCTAAACTCCTCCAAGTGTTCCAACACTTTGTGCATATGAGTTAGCATTTTCCAAACATTTTTTGAAGCTTTTCTCTTGCATCCTCACTAAATAACTATTGTAACTTAAGAGCTCTCCTCTTTATAGTACAACTATCTATCCTAAACCCAACTGTGCACTCTATTGTACTTTGGTTGGCGAAAACAAAACCCTAACATTATTATGCATTTGCCTTCAGGTTTTCTTTCACTCCATCTTCTCACTAAGGGATGAACACTTGCATGCATGTGATCATGATCTTCATCTCCATCACCTCATGTGCCTAGCTTGTTCATCACCAACAAGCGGACCCTAGCTAAATAGACTCATTACAAGCATTAGTCCACATGGTTGGCACTCAATTACCAAAACCAAACAAAAACTTTCAACTATCCCATCACATTCGAATTTATTTTGATTTTGTATGATTTTGGCTCAAATTTGAATAAGGTAGAATTCAATTCACAAGAACCACATTCGTCAGAAAGTTCATACAATTCATATGTAAAACATCAATATAAGGTAAACACAGATGGTATAAGATTTTTGGAACCAAAAGTTTGGTTTATTTTTTGTCGTTTGATTTTTATGAAACGATGACTCAGTCATGACATATTATATGTGTTGATGTAGTGTTTATTTGGAGTTGATTTTTTGCATGCTATTTGTTGATGGTCACTGTAAGGAAAATGGGCCATCGGCCCATTTAGTTTGGATTTTGGTGTTTGATGATCGACATGACCAAGTTGGACTAATATGTTTGCAAGTATTTATGTTGTAGTCCAATAGGTTGCATGGCGGACTTGACCGAGATGGACAAATGGAGAAGATGATCTACACCTTAATGAATACATTAGAAGCTTGGTAGAAGATCTAGAAGTCTAGCAAAGAGTCCAAGACACAACATTGAAGAAGCCTAAACACGAAGACACAAATTAAATTGAAGTCAAGACAAAGAGCTGAATGGCTTGGTCTTGTCTCATGATTTTGGATTTGCTCAAGTTAATGTGATATTAATTCAAAGTTCTAGAGCTCTTTATTAGCTTTCTAAAAAGTCCAAGATCATCAAAATTGGAGTTCGGGGCTAAAAGTTACGCCAAAAATACTAAAGCATGAAGAAGAAGGTCTGCTATTGACGCGTCTCGCAGTGCGACCACCAAGATGGGCGGTGGGACAGCCAGGAGCTGCAAGCGGCCGTTGGAACGCCAGTTGACTGTTGGCGCGCCTCACGGTGGGACCACCAAGATGGGCAGTGGGACCGCTAGGAGCTGTAGGTGACCGTTGGAGTGCCAGTTGACCATTAGCGCGCCTCACGGTGGGACTGCCACGATGGGTGGTGGGACCACCAGGCTCTGCGCAAGAGCAGCAAGAGTTCAACGCCTCTTTGGAGTTGGGGAGGCTATAAATAAGCCCCCAACCAGCCATTTCATGTGTGGAGTTGGGAAACTTGTGCGGGGTGTTGATACAAACCATTTTAGAGCTCTCCACTTGCATAGTGCTTAGTGATACACATGGTGAATAATGTAGATACTTTGTAAAGTGCTTAGGCTAGTTAGACCATCGCTTATGTGCTTGCTCTAGGCTTAGGCTTAGTTGCTACTGAGGATTGCTCACCTCTTGATCAAGATGCTTGCGCGCACCGCATTTGTACTCAATGGGGCTTGTAGTCTTGCTACACCACACCAACCGTGTTTGTGGTGTGGCCGCCACCGTGTACCAGAGGGAACAAGGTCCGTGGTGTTTCGGCTAGAAGCTTGATAGTGAAGACGGCGGAGAGCGATCTAGGAGAGGCTTGCCGGAAGGCACATCGGAGACCCACTTGTGTGTGGGGAAGGCCCGAGGTTATCCACGGAGTTACCCGACTGAGAGCTTCGGCCTTGCGAGGGCTTCCTTGCGAGGGGATCCAATGAGGACTAGGGGGAAGCTTACTGCTTCTCGATACCTCAGTAAAAATACCAGAGTAGTCAACGGAAGTTTGCATCTCTACCTCATCTTTAGCTTCCGTATTTGTATTACAATCTTGGTTGTGTGCTTTACCTTTTCTAGCTTAGTTGATAGGCTAGTTCATAGTATTGGAACCTATGTTGCATAACTCTTTTGCGGTAGAGATAGCAACACACTAGCAAAACCGTAGTTACACATTTAGATAGTTTATCTTATTGCATAGGTTTTGTTAAGGTGAAAATTAGAGGCTATAGTTAGAAGTAGATTTTTAAGTTGCCTAATTAACAAACAACCCCCCCCCCCCACATAGGCGTCACGGTCCTTACAGTCACTAAGGCATAAATCTGACCATGCATCAGGACGAGTGAATGCTTCACCATAAGCAATGTAAAAAAGACAAGTGTGGGGTTCTTTGTTTTTCACCACAATGGATACAGAAGATGGATGTCTCGGTCTTATTTGAGCCAACTATTTCTTGGGACTTCTTGCAGCATGTCCATGGAGATAATAAGGAGCTTAGTAATTTGCCACTGCTGCTGACAGTGAATACAAGTTAGATAATACTTGAGTTCACAAAATATAGTGTAACACCCTCGGTGTTAAGCCTTTAAATTAAATTCAAATTCATGTCATGAGCATCCTAATTCTCCTTCATTGCATGTTTTGTGTGTTGCTTAAGCTTGTTATCCACATAAAAAATACTAGGTCAAACCCTTAGGAGATAAGTGATTAATACCATGCTGTTAATTTTTAATGTCTTGATTAAAGCTATTTATTAAGCAAATTTGTATAAAACTTGTGTTGTCCTTACATATAAAACATGTAGTAATGTTCTAGTGAAATGTCATGAACTTAGACCCACTATAATGTTTTGTGTTTTCAAAAGATTGTTAGGCTTGCAAAAACCAAAACTGAAATTGAATCCAGTCTAATATTGATGAAAATCCTAAGTCTGGATTGTTGTAGCTATGTTGAATCCAGTTTCATGTTTTAATAAAAGCCAGAACTACTTATAATTTGAAACAGAGGGAGTACTTATGAAAATATGAACTTGTAGCCATTTTGGGAACCCTTTGGTTGAGCTAATGATCATAAAAAAGTTCTGAGAGCAAATTCCACAGGTCATTTAACGTTAAAGGATAGCATTAGAACTCTATTAGGGCGTGTTTGTTTGCATGGCTCAGGCCAGCATGGGCCAAGCTCCCCAGCTGCAGCTTCTCTTGTTTGTTTTCCTGGTCCAGCTTTCCAGACTAGCCAGCATGGGCCTCAAAGCACCCTTTGGCCTGGTTCTCGAGAAACGAAAATGGACTTCGTTTTTCTAGAGCTTGGCTTACATGTTGCAGCCTTGAGCCATGTCAGGGAGTTATGAGAGTAAAAAAGGCTAGAGCCCACATCTAGTGTAGGCAAACAAATAAGGGAGCGTATGCTATGGAAACTAGCTTCTTGTGGAAACTATGGAAACTTCAATCAAGTCCACAGGATTCTAATTCGATGGCCTCAGCTGAAGGTGGGTTGTGCTTCATCTGAGCTCATCGGATTAGAATCTTGGTGGGAGGGTTTAAGTGAATAAATGACCCACCTTCATCTGAGATCATCGGATTAGAATCATGTGGACTTAGATTAAAGTTTTCATAGTTTCCACAAGAAGCTAGTTTCCATAGCATACGCTCCCAACAAATAAAGGCTTAGGGGTGCTCAGATGCAGGGACTAAAGTTTAGTTTGTGTCATATCGGATGTTACATGGGGTATTCGGATACTATTAAAAAAATAAATTACAGATTCCGTCAGTAAACCGCGAGATGAATTTATTAAGACTAATTAATCCATCATTAGCATATGTTTACTGTATATTTACTGTAGCACCACATTGTCAAATCATGGACTAATTAGGCTTAAAAGATTCGTCTCGCAAATTAGTCTCAATCTGTGTATTTAGTTTTATAAATAGTCTATATTTATTACTCTATGCATGTGTCTAAACATTCGATGTGATAGGGATTAAATTTTAGTTGGGTGAACCAAACGGGGCCTACTTAGGCCAGCCAACATCCTATTTAGTGCAGCTATTGTGCCTAGGTCCATCTCAGATGAACGGGCCATCCTGATGCAGGGAAATAAACACGCCCTTAGTGACCGGTTCCATCACAGCTGGGATAGACAAATTTGAGCCTCTTTCTAGTAGCTGAGCATCAAACTGAATTAGTTACTAAATGGATGTAGCTGTAGAAAGATCGATGCTCAAATTGAATGGTTACTACCGGTTCCCCAGGAGAAAGTTGTTGCGACCTGTAGCTGTAGAAAGATCGATGCAAGCCGTAGCAGTCCAGTGGAAGCATGAGCTGACACGCTCCCAAGGGGGCACATAGATACTGAATGGGGGCCGTTTGGATCACCAGCTAACTATTAGCTATATTAGCCGGGAGAAACCAGCTAATAACTAGTAATTGTTAGCTGGGTGGCAGGTAAGAGATTATTTAGTTGTGTTAGCTGGAAAAAAAACAGCTAATAACTAGTAATTATTAGTTGAGTGGTAGGTAAGAGATTCTTTTTCTTGGAGAAACCAACTAATAATAACAAGTAATAATTGTTAGCTGGGTGGTAGGTAAGAGATTATTTAGCTGTGTTAGTTAGGAGAAATTAGCTAATTACTAGTAATTGTTAGCTGGGTGGTAAGTAAGAGATTATTTAGATGTGTTAGTTAGGAGAAACCAGCTAATAACCAGTAATTGTTAGATGGGTGGTAGGTAAAACATTATTTAGTTGTGTTAGCGGAAAGAAACCAGCTAAATAGCTAGTAATTGTTAGCTTAGATGGTAGATAAGATATTATCTAATTTATTATCCAAGGATCAAACAAGACCTTAACTATTTTTTAACAGGCAAGTTAGCTATATGGGATCTAAACTAACTATTAGCTATATAGGATCTAAACATGCCTGACAGACTGAAGGAGCCTTTTTTTTTGGGAAGGAGCTGTTGTGCAGCTTGCTAAATGCTGAAGTCCTAGTTTCGGTCAAGTCTCTTCCATAACGAGTTTAAGTTCAGGGTCACAATTCGAATATTTCCATGTGACAGTAAGGAAACATTCAATAACCTAATGGAAGGGTAACTTTAGGTGGGTTTGTACGTGCATTCCACAAATAACATTTCACAAGGCTTCTGATACTAGTGGGCATGGTAACTTTAGACCCAGCTATCAAGACTTCAAAGGTAAAGCTATGAACAAGGAATGCTTCGTTGAAGTACAAATCCAGTTTTTTTATATAAAAAAGGAGTAATTTGAAAAACAAGCCTAAAACTTACGGCTTGTTCGTTTCGCTGGTTTATTGTGGCTGAAAGTACTGTTCGCTGGTTTATTGTGAGAGAAAAACACTGCTGAATGGCTGCTGATTTGGCTGAATAGTTCAAACGAACAGGGAGTTTTCTTGTACTGGAAAAAAAAGTATCCTGAAATTTGCTCTTTTTTAAGAATTGCAAGAACAAACAGATAACAACGGTTCCCAAAGTTGCAACAAATTAAGTTCACTTGTCCAAACATTCAACATTAAACATTCAGTTAACACCAAACATCTCTGTAGCACAATTGATGACCCAACTTACAACATTCGAAGCATAACTGAGCCAACATCCAAACATTCAACATTCAGTTAACACCAACCATTTTGACTAAAAAAACCACCAGGTGGCACTTTCCACCAACGGATTACACCATCACAACCCCAGCCGAGGGTAACCATCAGTCCAGCATTACCACTGGTGGCAGAGCAGCAACACTTGCTTCAGTTTTTGGAGCTCGGATGATCCACTTCATCCCATCGCCATATGGTGCCATCTTCGCCAGCTCCAAGGATTGTGCTAGATAAGGAAGACGTGGTCACATTTTATCAATCCACCATGGAAACAGAAAAAGAAAATGCACAAGCGTATGACATGCAATTGAGAATTTCTCAAGCAGAACAAAAAAAAAGCAAATGCTAGAATAGACAGTACACCAAAGCGAGCATTAGAGTGAGGTACCTTCCATCGAAGGACACTGCAGTTTGCCTTATTGGCGATTTGCATTGCTGATTATACAGCCTGAAAATGATGAAGCATTCGCATCCAGAAGCATAACAGTTACTAATTCAGCAACAATACAAGTGGAAGACAAGAATAACTGAAATCTTGCAGTAAAAATTACCGAGCAATTAAGACAGGTGGGCTGGACTGTACTTCCCACACGTATATTTTTCCTTCACGATTGCCTGTTTGAAGTAGTGGATGGTTATTAGAGCAGTCAACTTTTCCTGTATCTCTAAATATAATCAAACACATCTGAATTTATTTGCAGATATCTGATCAGCAAATATTTCTATGGGGGAAAAAGTCATATATATGTGTTAACAGATTGCCATTCAAAAACAACAAAACAACTTGTGGTGTGTGAAATTTTACAAAGCAAAAAAAAAATAATCTTAAATAAAACTTCTGTGTCAGAAGCAATCCTGATGAGAGATATTACCTATCGCCAACTGATTGAAGTGAAAATCACATGAAAATTTGATGAACCAGATGTCACATTCTGGGACAGGGTACTTCTGAAGAATATCAATGCTTCCCTATGAGGCAACAGAAAATCATATTACTTCAGTGGAATATATTTAATATGGGCAGTTAGTGCCTTGAAATCTAAGACATCACTGGAAATAGTTTACAACTGTAGGTAAGTATATGGCATTATGATAGGTATACAATTCTGGGAAAGTTAAACTGAATTACCTCCCCAGGACTCTGTTCTTTTGTCTTTGGTTCCCAAAGCACAATTTCATTGTCAACACTCTGCAAATAGAATTTTTTCACAGATCAGATCCCTCATTAGGCACTGAGAAAAAAGATTGAAAACTGAACACTTGAACAGTACAGCCATAGATGAACCAGACAGTGGCATGTCAAACCAACAAAAAAGTGACAACTGTGCTACAGAAATTTGTATCCATTTTAACGAATCAGAAATTTCACCTTTGATAGGATGAAGTCACCAAGCCATCTTGTACAATCAACATAGTTAGAGTGTACTGCAGCAATCAAGACCTGAAACAAAAGAAACAGGTCAGTCTGATGGCATGAGGACTAAACACCAACAGGGATTTACAAGAGAATGGACAAAGATAATTATGAATGTTTAACATACCGGAAACTGGACATATTTTGTTGGGAACTTTGATGGAAGGTCAGTCCATGAATATGATTTGTCAACATATAGCCAAAATTCTGCGACAACATTGGCAAACTCAATGACATGCAACATGCAAATGCAAACATGAAGCAACTTTGAAGTAGCTTTCTAACCTTTCATTGACCAGATTTTCACAGTGTTGTCCATGCCACAACTTGCAAAGCGTTCAATATCACTAGGGTGGAAGTCCTTAAGACAAAATAATGTATTCATCAGTACCTTTATGCCTAATGTAATTGAAGTACAAAAGCAGTAGCAGTCATTAGGGAGTCTTATTTTATCCCTGATGTAACGCTCAATAACAAATGATAACATCAGAAGCTGAAAGAATGGTATAATCAAGGCACTTTAAGCAAGTAATGTTCTAAAACAATGTCATAATAATAAGCAGGCACTACTTACAACACTCAACACTTCATTGCGATGACCTCCAGCTCCAGCAAATATCAAGATACAGATCCCTGTATGGACATTCCATAGCCTAACAGATTCATCCTATTCGATAATGTCATATGAAATGGTGTCAAAACTCAGAACAGTTATAAAAGAAAAGGTACATTGAACATAAGAACAGGTTATCACATAACCTTGCTTGCAGAAATGATGAGCGAAGGCTTCAACGGTTGAGTTCTTATCTCATTTATTGAGTCACCATGGCCAACAAAGCTCTGCAGAATCCCGTAAACAGAATTACCAAATAAGACACACAGTGCACATCCTAATAAATGGTATAGGGGATAGTATTTATTAGCATGCCCAATCTCTTGACAATACGTATAACGTAAAAATAGATACACTAGGTTGATGTGTCTTGACTAAAAGTCTATAACGGACATATTGAAGTATTCAAAATCCAGAATATTCTGTAGGCGAAAGGCACAGTTTGCTAATGGTATTAATGCATAGCAAGCAACAGTCCTTAACTTAAAGCAAATTCAAATGACCTTCTGGATCAGATACCATAGCAAGCAACAGTCCTTAACAGTCCAACTATTGATATGCAAGTAAAGCTTCATTCAAGTTTGCCATAGGAACACATACAAGTCTAAGGGTACCTTACCTTAGCTAACTTCTCTGTAGCACAATTGATGACCCGAATGATCCCATTGCTTCCTGCTGCCACCAGCAGTGGTGAGCCATCAACATGGTCACGAGCCCAGCTTAGAGTATAGAATGACTCATCCTTCTGAGGTAAATAGGCGTCATGAGCATTAGAGAAAGCACACTATCAAACTTAAAATCAGCAACAAAAGGCAGTGGGCATTGTCTTTCTTACCTCCTCATCAATGTAAGCCTGTAGAAGAGCAAAACTACCATTCTCAAGGCAGCGGTAAGTTGTCACCTGCAAGATCAAGATGCAAGATAAGCGACTTCTCAACACAAGCAGGTGAAAGCAGCATGGCTTCATTACAAGGGACATTAAAAGATTATATCTTATAATCATTAATCAAAGTAATATCGTACTATCTGATTCCCCACACCTCACTATACTTTCCCCAATGATAACAATTTCTGTGTGAAAGGTTGCAGCTTTTCATCAAATGAACTAGCAAACTCCATGTTTCGGCAAAACAAATCACAATAGTCGGAATATTACAGACATCAAATCCCCAATAAAAAACAACCGAATGTCTCAGCTTTAGATCGAATTTGAAACAAAAGCGCTCCGCTTCCTAAAACCGACCACCAAAATCAACAAAAATCATAGCTTTACCTAGCCATTTATCATCAAGAACTCCCCAAACCTCAGGAAGAAACAAAAAAGGACAACAAGAGGGAGCAGTCGATGGCTTACTCGGTTGCCGCCGACGGTGGCGAAGATGTCGTAGTAGCGCGCGTCCATGAAGTTGAACCCGATGGCATAGAGCGGGCGCTTGCCCTCAGTGTGCTTGCCGCAGGGCTTGTACTCCCGCTTCCGGCTGGGCACGAGCGACCCCTCCGCCGCCTCGCACCCGAGCCCCTGCCCCGGGCCCAGCTTCGCCATGGCCGGCGGCAGCGGCAGGATTTCCGGTTCCGCCCGGTACTTCTCCCCCTCCTCAGTTGCTCCCCTCTCCGCCTGATTCTCCTTGTTATGCACCGGCGGCGGCCTGGGCTTCGGGTTAGAGGCGGCGGCAACGGGGACGGTGACCTCACGCGGCGACCTCTTCCGGCGTGGCTGGGGCGGCGCCGCACTGTGGAGTTTAGGGATTTAACGCAGCACAGCAGAGATTAAACAGAGGACTAGCAAATTGGAAGGGGCATTCAGACTTCAAATCGAATCTCAAATCCAAGCTAGAACAAAAGCTGGAATTTGCTGGAATTGAATTCTGCAGCCTTTCTGGTGTACACTTGCAGACCGTTACTAGTGTCGCGGCGGCCGCAGAGGCAACGGCGAGGGTTTTGTGGGTTTGGGCAAAGCATAGGAAGGGGTCCGAGCAAAAGAATTCAGTGTCTGTTCGAAAGACAGTAATTTTAAATGAAATTTTACATGAATCAGTCTGTTTTTAACATAGGGACAACAAAATGCCTGCGTTCCAATTTCCAAACAGGTTTTAAGCCATTTTTTTCATTATTTAACTTTCAGATTTGCTCCTTATAGTACACTAGAGTCAAAATTTTGAGATTAGATACCTTAAAGAGCAGGATTGCCAGACTGGGATTTAGGATTAGGGTTTGGGATTAGGTATTTACCCTTGCTAGAGGATGGAAAAATTCACCTCAGAACAATAGTGGTAGGTAGAACAATGAGGAGGCAGTGATTACCTCTCCCAAGTGGTGGGAGCCTGTCGACGGCCGGTGGAGACGGCAGGGCCATCGGAGCCAGGCGGTGACCATGGCGGCGAGAGAGCTCGACTCAATCATCGACGGTATAGAAGCTAACAAGGTGTAAGGTCCTAGATGGCTAGAGGGGGGGTGAATAGCCTATAAAAAATCTACAATCACCACTAAGCAAACTTGTTAGAATAACAAACGGCGTAAAGCGAGTTTTGCTTAGCCAAAGGTTGTGATGCAAGCCTCCTATCCACAAGTCTAGTAGATTATGATCTCTAGTTCACACAAGTGCTATGTCACTAAATTTACACTAGAGAACAAGCTAACAACACTACTAGCCAAGCTACTACTAGAGCAACACAAGATAATCTAGTAAAGATAAGTGCAAGAGATAGGATTGTGAATCTTATACCGACGGTGGAGTGAAGATGTTGCCAATCACCAAGATGATATACAATTAATTAATATTGACAACAACACAATATGTAGACCAAACACCGGGAGACAAGAGACACAATATTTTTGTTCACCCGGTGTTCACTTGTGCACCGACAAGCTACGTCACCGGTTGTGTCGACCAACACTTAGATGGTTCCTCGGTGTGACCCTCAAGTCACTTGCCCCTCAAGGCACGCCCCGCAAGGCACCGCAAGACTCCACTCTCAAGTGAGGTAACTCAATGACACGCGCAATGTAATAGAGTTGCTTTTGGCGTCCCGCCGAGGAAAGCACAAGAACCTCTTACAATCAACCGGAGGTGGCCAAGAACAATCACCTTCTCTTGCCAACGCCTCCAACAATCTCCAAGCCGGCTAGGAGCGGTACTCTCCAAGAGTAACAAGAAATCCACCGGCTAAACCACCCACAAGTGCCACTAGATGCCCTCAAGCTATGCAATGCACTTTGGGATCACTCAATCTCACTTTTGATTTGCAATCAAGCAAGAGAGATGAGTGGGAGGAGTTGTTCTAGCTCAAAGGATGCACAAGTAGATTAGAAATACCAAGCCCTCTCCCCAAGGGCCGGCCAACGAGTATTTATAAGCAACCCATCCAAATAGAGCCGTTACAACTCCACTCACGATTTTCGCGGGACCACCGGACGCACCGGTGGTAACTGACCGGACGCGCTCAACCGCGTCCGGTGCCCCTGCGACGTCCACGTGTTCACCGAATTCAAATTCGTCCGTTAGATCCACCAACGGTCACTGTGCGCCAACGGTCAAACGACCCACCGGACGCGCTGTTGCGAACCACCGGACGCGCCGGTGCGCACAGTACCCGCGCCCGCGAAGACAAGACCGGACGCGCTCCTCGCAACCACCGGACGCGCCGGTGCGCACAGTACTCGCGCCCGCGAAGACAAGACCGGACGCGCTCCTCGCAACCACCGGACGCCACAGTAACCGCGTCCGGTGCGAGTCCAGTAAGCACCCTGGACCACCGGACGCGTCCGATGGTGTGACACCGGACGCGCACCGCGTCCGACGTCCTCGTTTCCCTCAGGGCGCAAGACCGGACGCGCCGGTCCCGTGGGACACCGGACGCGCCGGTGCCAGACCCTAGCTCGTGCGCCTGACGCCCGCGCTGCACTGACCGGACGCGCCGGTCCACCGTGACCGCGTCCGGTGCAGCGTCCGGTGCAGCGTCCGGTCACCTCTGTGACCGCGTTCGTCTCCGTTTCTTTTCCGACTTCCGGCGCAATGGAAAATAGGCATTTCATTTCCCCGAAATCGCCTGAATCCCGCGCTCGCACGCTCGGCGGGAGGGAGAGAGGAACCCAAACCTCTCTATACCCGCAAACCACAGCGCGACCAACGCCACCTTTGCAAATGTGCCAACACCATCAAGTGTACATCTCCATGTGCTTGTGTGTTAGCATTTTCTCAATCATTTTCAAAGGTTTTCCAATTAGCTCACTAGGCCCTACATGCAATGCACTTCATGAATTCACCTAGTGGCACCCGTGCATCGAATAACCGATAAGACTTCCCCTCTTAATAGTTCGGCTATCGATCCTAAACCACTCACACCCTCTATGGTGTCTTGAGTGTAAAACAAAATGGCCCTATGGTTATACCTTTGCCTTGAGCCCCTTTTGTTTCTCCAAATGATATGATCCACTTCATATCATCACATGACCGTCTCGATCCATCGACCTTGACTTCACTTGCTCTTCACCGTTGCATCGGTCCGTCGGCGCTAAGTCTTGCTCAAGCTTCACCATCGCATGGTCCCTCGCTTCGAAGCCTCGACTTGCCCTTCACCTTCACAACCGGTCCATCGAGCCAAGCCTCATCTTGGTCTTCATCATCTTGGTCACATGAGTCAATGTCATGTCTCATATGCAATGACCACCTTTATCTAAATCATCCACTTAGATACAAAGGTTAGTCCTAGGTTTCATCAATTAGCCAAAACCAAACTAGGGACTTTCAATCTCCCCCTTTTTGGTAATTGATGACAACCCTCACAAAGATGATTTTGATAATAAAAGTTTTGAACTTGTCATACTTGTCCAATCATTTTGCTCATAAGTAAAGTTTGGACAATTATCACAAGCTCGGTTTTGGTAGCATTAGCTCCCCCTACATATGTGCATAGAGTTTGGATTGAAAGCTTTTGCACATATGCATGGATAGAAGTGTTGGGAGAGTAATTCTACCAAAATGATGCTAAGGTGTAAGAAATGGACCTTTGAAGCGTGATACCAATCGGAGTTGCCTTTTACACCATCCTTAGCATCATGAAGTAACTAGACATCCATCAAAACTCAAGAACCCCGTGAGATCAACATTATATGTAAAGGTTCTTGGACCACTTGTAAAAACAACCTTTAGGCAAGTCTAGATACCACATGTAAAACTAATCCTATGCATGCTAGTAGATCATTTCATCATCCAAGTTCTATACTAGCATTGCACCACACAAGCATGTATATTGAATTTAAATACATGCGCAATGAGCAAGTCATATGAGAATGCACAAACAAATGCAACAACTTTGTTTATGAGCTTGCTCCCCCTACTTGTGTGCATCAATAAATTTATTTACCCCTTTATCATGTTGAATCATCTTTTTCTCTCCCCCTTTGTCAACAACTTTCCCAAAAATGGGATCAAATTGTGGAGAGAAGAAAAAATGTTTGATGGAGTAGGTTAAAATTTATCAAATTTGGTTTAACCTAGAACACTTGCCAAAGATATTTAATTCGATTTGAACCAAAAACAAGCTTCTTCACACCTCCTAATAAGGGTTATCTTGCCTATGTTGAATTAAACACCTATAGCAAATCTTCTAGTTTCAACACTAGGTTTGCAAGCTCACAATCATGTCATATGCCACTACTAGATCAAAACAAACATAGAGGCAATAGTGGTAACATATATCCATCAAATTCATTTGATTTATCATGAATGCTCATGCATACTACTTATTATGTCTACATGCTCTAGCAAGTCCTTAGCATAGGATGAATGACATGTCAATCAACTTTACCTTGCAATGTTGAAGGAGAGGCATGTCAATAAGTGAGTGGGGCATTCAACTCATGTTTGAGAAATCAAGAATATTCAATTCATTCCTTAGCTTGCAAAACCTCTTTTCATCAAGTGGCTTAGTGAGAATATCGGCAAGTTGATCATCGGTGCCAACACTTTCAATGGCAATATCTCCCTTTTGTTGATGATCTCTAATGAAATGATGTCTTATGTCAATATGCTTTGTTCTTCCATGTTGAACCGGGTTTTGTACCATCTTGATTGCACTTTCATTATCACATAACAATGGCACATTCTTGAAATTGAGGCCATAATCCTTCAAAGTTGATTTCATCCATAATAATTGTGCACAACAACTCCCCGCACTCACATATTCGGCTTCGGCGGTAGAGATTGCCACACTATTTTGTTTCTTTGAGGACCATGACACAAGTGATCTTCCAAGTAATTGACATGTGCCACTAGTGCTCTTTCTATTGATCTTGCAACCCCCATAGTCGGAGTCCGAATATCCAATCAATTCAAACTTTGACCCCTTAGGATACCATAGTCCAACATCTCTTGTTTGCTTCAAGTACCTCAATATTCTCTTTGCGGCCGTGAGATGACTCTCTCTAGGTGAGGCTTGATATCTAGCACACATGCAAACACTAAACATGACATCCGGCCTTGATGCGGTGACATAGAGTAGACTTCCAATCAAAGACCGATATTCCTTTTGATTCACCATATTGCCATCAAGATCACTATCCAAATTGCCACTTGTACCCATTGGAGTTGAAATTGGTTTTGCATCTTGCATTCCAAACTTCTTCAACATGTCCCTTATGTATTTCCCTTGACTCACAAATGTCCCATTCTTCAATTGCTTGACTTGGAGACCAAGGAAGTAGCTAAGTTCACCAATCATAGACATTTCAAACTCTTTGGCCATCATATCACCAAATTCTTCACAATAGGCTTGATTGGTTGATCCAAAGATGATGTCATCAACATATATTTGCACTATGAATAGATCATTTCCAATCTTCTTGGTGAATAGAGTTGTATCAACCTTGCCCATCTTGAATCCCTTAGAGAGAAGGAAATCCCTTAGCCTCTCATACCATGCTCTAGGTGCTTGCTTTAAGCCATATAAAGCCTTCTTCAACTTGTACACATGGTTGGGTTTCTTGTCATCTTCAAATCCGGGCGGTTGCTCAACAAATACTAACTCATTGATGATCCCATTGAGAAATGCACTTTTGACATCCATTTGATATAGTTTGATATTGTGTGCACAAGCATAAGCCAATAGTATCCTTATTGCCTCTAATCTTGCCACGGGAGCATATGTCTCATCATAGTCAAGACCTTCAACTTGAGTGTAACCTTGAGCAACTAGTCTTGCTTTGTTTCTCACTACAATGCCATCTTGATCTTGCTTATTTTTGAACACCCACTTGGTTCCAATCACATTGTAGTCATTTGGCCTTTCTACTAACTCCCAAACATCATTTCTTGTGAAATTATTAAGTTCTTCTTGCATAGCCATGATCCAATCGGCATCCCTCAAGGCTTCTTCTATCTTCTTTGGTTCTAAGGTTGACACAAATGATGCATGCTCACAAAACATTGCCAATCTTGATCTTGTTTGCACACCACTTCTAATATCACCAATAACACTATCAATGGGGTGATCTCTTGCAACATGTTGTGGTTGGAGTACTTGCACTTGATTGCTTGAGCTTGGTTGATCACTTGATGTATCTTGATGAGATGAACTAGCACCTTGATCTTGTACTTGAGAGTCACTAGCTAGCTTGAATGGTGAATTTAGCACTTGATCTTTATCATCATCTTGAATATCAATAACTTGCTTTGCTCTAATGTCCCCAATGTCCATGTTCTTCATTGCTTCCACCAATAGAGTTCCACTAACATCATCTAGATTTTCTTCTTCATCTTGTGACCCATTGGTTTCATCAAATTGCACATCATGGACTTCTTCTAGAATGCCACTTGAGTTGTTCCAAACTCTATAAGCTTTGCTTGTAGTTGAATAACCAAGTAGAAACCCCTCATCACATCTTTTGTCAAACTTCCCCAATCTAGTGCCTTTCTTCAAGATATAGCATTTGCAACCAAACACCCTAAAGTAAGAAATATTGGGCTTTCTTCCATGAAGTAGCTCATATGGGGTCTTCTCTAGCAATGGATGACAATATAGTCTATTGATGTAGTAGCAAGCGGTATTGATTGCTTCATCCCAAAATGATTGACTCACATTGTACTCATGAAGCATTGATCTAGCCATATCAAGCAATGTTCTATTCTTCCTCTCAACTAGGCCATTTGATTGTGGAGTGTACTTGGCCGAGAATTGATGTCCAACACCATAATGATCACAAAGTTCTTCAATTCTTGTATTCTTGAACTCACTTCCATTGTCACTTCTCACTTTCTTGATTCTAATCTCAAACTCATTGTGAACTCTAGTGAGAAATGTCTTGAAGGTGTCAAACACTTCACTTTTGTCACTAAGAAAGAATACCCATGTGAATCTTGTGAAGTCATCCACTATGACAAAGCCATACTTGTTGCCGCCTATGCTTGTATATGTTGTTGGTCCAAATAGATCCATGTGCATCAATTCAAATGCTTTGCATGTGCTCATTATACTCTTCTTTGGATGTGAGCTTCCAACTTGCTTTCCGGCTTGACATGCACTACAAAGCTTATTCTTCTCAAATTCAACATCTTTCAAACCATTGACAAGATTGTGAGTTGTAAGCTTCTTCAATTGTTTCATGCCAACATGACCAAGCCTTCTATGCCAAAGCCAACCCATGCTTGATTTGGAGACTAAGCAAGTTGTCAAAGAAGTTTCTCTAGCATTGAAGTCAACTAGGTAGAGATTCTCATATCTAAAGCCCTTGAATGCCACATTTGAACCATCCACACTAATAACTTCCACATCATCAACCCCGAAGATGCATTTGTAGCCTAGATCACATATTTGTGCCACGGATAGAAGATTGAAATCCAAACTTTCAACTAGCAACACATTGGAGATACTCATGTCATTTGATATTGCAATCTTGCCCAAGCCAATGACCTTGCCTTTCTTGTTATTGCCAAATGTGATAGAATCAACACCACTATCATTGTCATTGATTGAGTCAAACATTCTTGATGTACCGGTCATGTGTTGAGTGCACCCACTATCAATAATCCAATGCCTTCCTCCGGCTTTGTAATTGACCTACAAGTAAATCAATGAAGCTTAGGTACCCATTTTTGCTTGGGTCCTTGTAGGTTAGTAACTAAGCTCTTTGGTACCCAAATAGCCTTCTTCTTTGGGCCCACAATTGGTGTACCAACAAACTTAGCTTGCACACCCTTCACACCTTTGGTAAGCACATAGCAAGAATCAAAAGGTATAGCATTAACAAATTTCTTGCTTTGGTTCTTTTTATTGCAATTATGCTCTAGGTGCCCAACTTGCTTGCATCTATTGCAAAATCGACCATTGCCCTTCACAAAGCTAGGCTTTGGAGTTGCAAAGGCCGACTTGCCTTTCTTGGGGGTGTAGCCCAATCCCTCTTTGTTAAGAGAGAACCTTTGGCTACCCAAGCACTTAAGCAAGCGGGCCTCACCACCATAGGCCTTGCCTAGGGCGTGAGTGAGCTCATCCACCTTTCTCTTGAGAGTCTCATTCTCAACCATTAGTGAGGCATCACAAGTGAAACTATCACTAGTAGTGGAGGTAGAGTTAGTGGTGGTGGATGAAGAGCTACAAGAAGGGTTAGTATTTGACATGATGATAGGTTCATTAAAGGATTCATCAATTATATCACATGTAACACCTATATCACATGATACAACAACCTCTTTCTTTGCTTGTTGCTCAAGTAGCAATGAGTGAGCTTTTTCAAGCTTGGAATGAGCCTTATCAAGATCCTCATGGTCTTCCACTAGACTCTCATGAGTGGTCTTAAGCTCACCAAGAACTTTCTCAAGTATTCCTACTTTCATTGAAAGCTTCTTGCACTCCTTGTTCTTGGCAATAGCTATGTCTCTAGTTTGTTGCAACAAGTCATATAGTTGTTCTTTAGTTGGTTCATCATCATCATCATTTTCATTATCATATTTATCATTATCACTATCATGAACATATTCCATTTCACTTTCATCATCACTTTCATCATATAATACCTTAGCTTCTTTGGCCATGAAGCACGAAGAGGATGAATCAAATAGTGAAGGCTTCTTGTTGATAGCAATGGAAGCAAAAGCCTTGTTGGATAATTCTTCTTCTTCTTCATCATCACTTTCCCAAGTGGCCACATAGACTCCATTCTTGCCTTTCTTGAATGTTATCTTGGCTTCTTTCTTTTTCTTCTCAAACTTGCCCCTCTTGTTGTTCTTCTTCTTATCATAGGGACATTCGGCTTGAAGATGTTCGGTGCTATCACAATTGAAGCACTTCCTTTGTTGCTCATTACTCTTGAAATTGTCATTTCTCTTTTTGAAGCCTCTTCTTTTGATAAACATTTTGCTAAAATTTTTGACAACTAGAGCAAGTGCCTCATCATCAACTTCCAATTCTTCATCTTCTTCATCGTCATCTTCTTCTTGAATTGAAGCTTTGCCCTTTGAGGAGGTGGCCTTGAATGCCACGGTCTTCTTCTTCTTTTCTTCCTCCTTCTCATCAACATCTTGATCATACTTGTCAAAGGTCAATACCTCTCCAAGCAAATCATTGGGCTTTATTGTTTCAAGCCCATCTCTTTGTAGCATCATGATCAACATCTTGAATCTTTTAGGTAAGCTCAACAAGAACTTGTGGCAAAAATCTTGGTCTTGTGTCTTGTGCCCTAAGCCCTTGAGATCATTCACAATGACTTGCAATCTATGAAACATCTCTAAGATTGTTTCTTCTTCTTTCATCTTGAAGTTCTCAAACTCACTCTTGAGCCCATATAGCTTGGCACTCTTCACAACCTTAGTGCCCTCATATGTTTCACTTAACCTTGTCCACACTTCATTTGCCAATTCCAAATCCTTGATGCCCTCAAATACTTTTGTGTCAATACCATGGTAGAGTGTATTGAGAGCCATTCTATTGCATGTTCTATTTGCTCTATCTTCATCGGTGAGATGATTAGGATCAATGATAGCAAAATCATTCTCGGTGACTTGCAATACTCTCTCATGAATAGAACCAAGGTACATTGTCATCTTTCTCTTCCAATGAGCAAAAGAACTAACACCATCAAAGAACGGTGGCTTGCCCCCAACATGATTGAACACAATTTGAGCCATTTTTCACACCGAAGGATGTTAAGCCTTGATTAAAACGGTGACCACGGCTCCGATACCACTTGTAAGGTCCTAGATGGCTAGAGGGGGGGTGAATAGCCTATAAAAAATCTACAATCACCACTAAGCAAACTTGTTAGAATAACAAACGGCGTAAAGCGAGTTTTGCTTAGCCAAAGGTTGTGATGCAAGCCTCCTATCCACAAGTCTAGTAGATTATGATCTCTAGTTCACACAAGTGCTATGTCACTAAATTTACACTAGAGAACAAGCTAACAACACTACTAGCCAAGCTACTACTAGAGCAACACAAGATAATCTAGTAAAGATAAGTGCAAGAGATAGGATTGTGAATCTTATACCGACGGTGGAGTGAAGATGTTGCCAATCACCAAGATGATATACAATTAATTAATATTGACAACAACACAATATGTAGACCAAACACCGGGAGACAAGAGACACAATATTTTTGTTCACCCGGTGTTCACTTGTGCACCGACAAGCTACGTCACCGGTTGTGTCGACCAACACTTAGATGGTTCCTCGGTGTGACCCTCAAGTCACTTGCCCCTCAAGGCACGCCCCGCAAGGCACCGCAAGACTCCACTCTCAAGTGAGGTAACTCAATGACACGCGCAATGTAATAGAGTTGCTTTTGGCGTCCCGCCGAGGAAAGCACAAGAACCTCTTACAATCAACCGGAGGTGGCCAAGAACAATCACCTTCTCTTGCCAACGCCTCCAACAATCTCCAAGCCGGCTAGGAGCGGTACTCTCCAAGAGTAACAAGAAATCCACCGGCTAAACCACCCACAAGTGCCACTAGATGCCCTCAAGCTATGCAATGCACTTTGGGATCACTCAATCTCACTTTTGATTTGCAATCAAGCAAGAGAGATGAGTGGGAGGAGTTGTTCTAGCTCAAAGGATGCACAAGTAGATTAGAAATACCAAGCCCTCTCCCCAAGGGCCGGCCAACGAGTATTTATAAGCAACCCATCCAAATAGAGCCGTTACAACTCCACTCACGATTTTCGCGGGACCACCGGACGCACCGGTGGTAACTGACCGGACGCGCTCAACCGCGTCCGGTGCCCCTGCGACGTCCACGTGTTCACCGAATTCAAATTCGTCCGTTAGATCCACCAACGGTCACTGTGCGCCAACGGTCAAACGACCCACCGGACGCGCTGTTGCGAACCACCGGACGCGCCGGTGCGCACAGTACCCGCGCCCGCGAAGACAAGACCGGACGCGCTCCTCGCAACCACCGGACGCGCCGGTGCGCACAGTACTCGCGCCCGCGAAGACAAGACCGGACGCGCTCCTCGCAACCACCGGACGCCACAGTAACCGCGTCCGGTGCGAGTCCAGTAAGCACCCTGGACCACCGGACGCGTCCGATGGTGTGACACCGGACGCGCACCGCGTCCGACGTCCTCGTTTCCCTCAGGGCGCAAGACCGGACGCGCCGGTCCCGTGGGACACCGGACGCGCCGGTGCCAGACCCTAGCTCGTGCGCCTGACGCCCGCGCTGCACTGACCGGACGCGCCGGTCCACCGTGACCGCGTCCGGTGCAGCGTCCGGTGCAGCGTCCGGTCACCTCTGTGACCGCGTTCGCCTCCGTTTCTTTTCCGACTTCCGGCGCAATGGAAAATAGGCATTTCATTTCCCCGAAATCGCCTGAATCCCGCGCTCGCACGCTCGGCGGGAGGGAGAGAGGAACCCAAACCTCTCTATACCCGCAAACCACAGCGCGACCAACGCCACCTTTGCAAATGTGCCAACACCATCAAGTGTACATCTCCATGTGCTTGTGTGTTAGCATTTTCTCAATCATTTTCAAAGGTTTTCCAATTAGCTCACTAGGCCCTACATGCAATGCACTTCATGAATTCACCTAGTGGCACCCGTGCATCGAATAACCGATAAGACTTCCCCTCTTAATAGTTCGGCTATCGATCCTAAACCACTCACACCCTCTATGGTGTCTTGAGTGTAAAACAAAATGGCCCTATGGTTATACCTTTGCCTTGAGCCCCTTTTGTTTCTCCAAATGATATGATCCACTTCATATCATCACATGACCGTCTCGATCCATCGACCTTGACTTCACTTGCTCTTCACCGTTGCATCGGTCCGTCGGCGCTAAGTCTTGCTCAAGCTTCACCATCGCATGGTCCCTCGCTTCGAAGCCTCGACTTGCCCTTCACCTTCACAACCGGTCCATCGAGCCAAGCCTCATCTTGGTCTTCATCATCTTGGTCACATGAGTCAATGTCATGTCTCATATGCAATGACCACCTTTATCTAAATCATCCACTTAGATACAAAGGTTAGTCCTAGGTTTCATCAATTAGCCAAAACCAAACTAGGGACTTTCACAAGGGTGCTATCGTGGTAAAGAGGGTGGGGAGGGAGAGGCACGCCGGCGAGACAAAGTGAGGCAACACACATCGAGGGTGAGCAATAGATATAGGTCCAGGCAAGCGGCGGCGGTGGCATAACGAGAGAATAGGAGGAAATAGATTAGGGTTTAGGTTAAAGGGACATGATTTAGACCGTTGGATCTATGTCCAATTGTTACAAAAAGTGATTATACTTGTAAGCAAAATACAAGTCACCTATTGACAACATGATCCATTAACTTTGTTTTTAAAATCTTTAAAACTTCCATATCTCAAAGAGGAATAAAAGAAAGAAATTTAAGGATTTAGCTAGAGATCTTTCATCGGAGCACTTCTTGTACCAATTGCAACCCGTCACTTCTTCCTTTCAACTTTTCTTACCATTTAGGGCAAGGTTACTCAATGGTGGTTTAACTTATGGTGATGGTAAGTTTGGATGTCACTACGGAGTAGACACAAATGATTTTAGTTTGTTGATGAAGCATGCAGAGGTTATTGGTGCTCCATGATAGAGTATGTGGTAAGGGAAAAGTACAAAAAAGGTGTGACAAAATTTTTTACAACAACAACAAGCGAACCAAACAAAAAAAATTGAAAATGGATTCGACAACAAAAGGCAAAATTTGTTGACTATTATATACACCTCCCTATTATTTATACACATGAGGCACATAAGACAAATGGACTAAATACGAAGCACTACAAATGGACTAGAATAGGAAAATTTTAAACAAGATTTAGAGGTTAGGATTAGAGATTTGGGGTTGAGAGTTGACACATTCTTGATTTAGGGGGCAAGGATTTTCCTCATGTCAATGTGTTTCTAGAAGGATTGCAGGGGAGGAAAAGTTTAGAAGGATTTACCTCATCCAAATGGACTAGGCACAAAGCATTTCAAATGGGTGAGACACAAGATGCAACAAGGAATTGATTAAATCAATCATTGTTTAGAATACAAGGACTAAGAAAACTTGCTATATCAAAAATAAGAGATTGCAATTAATCATGCAGAAGGGTTGTACTACTTACATGCAAATTAAACAGATGAATGTATATATAAATCCATCCACATCCTTGTATGGTGTAGTGATTTAGTAATCCCTTGTGGGATCTTCATCATGATAGGCCATGCCGTGCAATGAAGATTTTTTGGGGAAGAAAGGGGAGGGGACATTACTTTGAAGAAACAAAGAAGGGTTTTTGGTAATGTTCATGGTTAATTAAAAGTTTATGCAGACTCTACTAAACTTTCTAGACCTAAATTTGTGAAACATGTGAGGATGACTTTTTTTAACTTTGTCAAATAGAGTACAATTTTTTTGGTCCTGTTCCACGTGAGGAGGAATTATTTTTTATAGAGCTTGCTAGGTTAAGTCACTAATATCACGCAGATCCATATCACCTAAATTATGTTAAAATTAGATTTATGTGTTTTGGTTTGGGCATAAGGATGGGTTTGGAGGATTAATGGCTCTTAGGGGTAGGGATTTAGCACATGCCCATGAATTTAGAGAGAATAGTATGGACAAAAGTTAGTTATCGTGGTGGTAATAAGAGGTAGGCTCTAGCAATGAAGAACCTTCAATCGGTGGATGAGCTTATAGGCAGGGGTGGAAGCTCATGGAGATGAAACTAGGCATCCACCCCTTCTTCTAAAAAGATTTAGTTCAGTCAGAAAATGTCTGATGCTTCATAGGACTGCAGCTATATGTAGACATATAGCCCTGAGTTGAGAAGCTTTGATATCTACAATACTACCATTTAAAATTGCCCCCTCCCCTTAATTTTGGTTCACCTCCACCGCTTGTTGTAGGGGTGTTGTTTTGTTGTCGTTAGCTTGGTGGTAGCGGGTGGAGAGAATCTAGCTCCAAAAAAACATTGGAGATGGAGTAGGATGACATGGTAGGGGAAAACTTTTTGAAATCATGTTGGGGATAGGATGGATGAAGAGTCACAATAGGGAGGATCTAATGTAGTGTGCACCAATGGACCTATCTTTGGTTCTAGCAAGGTAGCAGTAATTGATTGTGGGTAGTGGCAGCAAGGCTGGGAGTGGTATATGCGTTAGTGTCAGTGTAGAAAGAAGATAAGGTATAGGATAGATAAGAGAAAAGAGATGGAGTTAGGGGTAAAAGGGAGGAATGTGTTTGAAACGCCGCAGGATCCAATGGATAAAAGAATATAAAATGTAAAGACTAACTCTATCTAATAACATTGTTTCTCTTTATAATGGCATTTTCTTATTGCGTAGACAACAAACATCTACTAAAATAGCAATACAAATAATTAATTAATCTAGACATATGACACTGATCCGCCCAACATAATGTAAGGAATGATCCAAATTATTACATGCCAAATTTTGAGATACATATATCATAATGGGAGAAAATGCATAAATATATTGAATAATGCATTCCTAAGTTAACGCTTTGTTTTCAGTTCTTATAGAATTATTCTATATTATGGATATGTGGAGAAACAAAATTGGGTTTGAAAAAGAATTATTTATATAACAATAACACACAAAATGGACTAGATGCAAAGCATTACAAATGGATGTTACACAACATGTGGCAAAGAATTCCACATACAAAATTCCATTCTATCAACATTCTGAGTGCAAGGGTTAAGAAAACTTTTTATATTGGAAAGAAATGACATATAATCATCATGGTATGATAGTGCAACTCATCAGTCTCTACAAATTTCATGGTATAATTCCTGATCATATTGATTTAATATTATTTTATTGTGAAATTGTTCAAACTCATGTGCATGAAGGTACTAACCATAAACATATCTTCAGATGTCAAATAAACATGTATACATAGATTTAACTTGAATTTGAAGCCAAGATTTTGTAGGAGTATGCCTTACCTCTTTCTACGTGATTCGTGTTTCTTTCTGTTGGACTCGTGTTCCTTATTACTAGACTCTTGACTTTTTCCACCTGACACATTTTTATTGTCATCATAATCATGCATCTTGCCACCATGTCCACCTTGTTTCTTGCCATGAGACTGTTGTTTCCCACGATCGGACTCCATTAGGGTTGATAATGAGATTTTCTATAGGTTTTTTATGATTAATGACTTTGAAAGAGGGATATATATATGAGTAGTCTAGGTAAAGGGAAAGTTGAGATGATCATCGATGAGGTTGATAGGATGAATGTTTTGTGATGGTTGATAATTGTGGAAGAGCTAAACAGTGAGAAGGGGAAATGGAGGTGGCACTCTCGATGAGTCAATGAGAGAGACCTTATAGAGATAGGGGAATGTGGTAGTAGGGTTGCCAGAAAATTTATACATAGAAGAGGTGAATAATTATGTATAGCTTTAATGGTCGGCTCTTAATATCCAGGAGATGCCAGAAGTGCCCATCTTCATTATGTTTCAAATTTGTATTTGTTAGTTTGTCTGGATTCTTAAAAAACTAGTAGAAAATGGATAGTATTTATATATGTACAGGCCTCCTCCTCCTCCTCTCTCCCCTCTCAATCTCTATTATGGATTTTTCAAGAAAATAATTAAAGTTAGAGTTTCCCAAGAATGTTATATGCTAATAGAAATGTTGGTGTATATAAAAAACTAGCAAGCTGACTTGCATGGCAAATTGAGCATAGCTCAATTAGTTAGGTTCCTCTATCCACTTGGGTTGTTGACTTGGCACAAATGCTAGTATTGTTTCAAGATTTATTCCATTGAACGATGATATTTTTCAGTGGTAAGCGTGCCCATCAATGGACTTTATCAACAAGATTTGTCAGTTCTGTCTTTCAAAGGTGCCCATAAGGGTAGGGCATAACATCAAAATATCATTTGAACTGCAATTACAAGCAATCATATATGCAAAAGGGTGCAAGATTATGTTTTATCCTATGCCAATTTTGTCAGTGTAGACGATTCATGTAACATCACATTTTATAGCTGGAATATCTACAAATATCCAAGGACCATACCCCCACCATCATGAAATAAGTCAATTTTGAGTTGTTCTAAGTCAAACTATATAACCTAATTAGTTTGATCAAGTTTCTAGAAACAATTAATGGTGTTTATGAAATCAAATGAGCTTCATTAGATATAAGAAATGTATTTTTATAGTTTACCTATTTGAGGTCATATATGTTAATATTATTTTAATGTTAATTTAGTCAAACTTAAGGTAATTTGACTTAGAAAAAACTCAAATCCATTGTATTTCAGTACAGAGAAAGTATACCATAATAACTCTTGGCTTTATGGTCAATCAATGTGAAGACATCATCTATGGTGGCGTGAAGGATGACACTGTCGCGAAACAAAAACTGCAACCAAAGTTGCTATCATTAGAAGGAAGAAGAACCTTCCCTCATAAAGAAAAACAAAGAAACAAGAAGGATTGAACCGCAAGACTTTGAAGCTGCTGGGGACTCTGCTATTGAAACTAAAGATTCTGAATATGGAGAAAAACAAGCAACTTTTTTTTTGAATATGGAGAAAAACAAGCAACTAGCAGGAAGGGCCAAAGGCAATGGGCTAGGAAGCCCACCTCTAGCTTCTGTGGGCTGGAGTAGGTTAAATAGAGTAGAATCTTGTTATTGTCAAGGCCCATGTTGCTTTCAGCTGCCGATGCAGCACGCTTGTACTTATACAAGTCGTACTCGCCTAACAAGGCTTATGAAGAACTTGAGATTTATTGGTATTCCATATATCGTGTATATCGTAGAGAAATCATAGTCTACTGAATATCCCATATCATACTTGAGTGCTTAACATACATGTGGTCTAGGGTAGCTTTTCAATTGACTTACACCAACTCTAAAGAAACTTTTCTATCTTAGTCGGGGGAGGATGTGGTTCATTTTCTCAATCCCGCTTCTAAGCAACAATCAATACACTCCTTTACCATACAAAAACAAGAATTATATGCATGTTACATGCACCCTTATTTTTGCATATACTCCGTATCCTATATATAAAAATAAAGCTATGCACATATCTTTATTTCCTCAAAGATATATACTATTTATTGGCTTGCTCCCTCACAATAGTAGTTGACGTTAGGACAAGAAAACTAACTACTCCATAAAAACTAATCGATTGTTCATTTGCTTTGTCCTAACATCAACTATTTATATTATTGAGTGAAGGGAGTATATGTGCAGGTTTTAGTAGTATAAAACTGAACACCCTTGTATACCTTTCTTAATTTGAAATCATGTTTTGTTTATATAAGTGCACCTAGTCAAATCAGCTAGTGAACGAAGTTTGGCAGAGTTGAAGAAAAATGCATAGTCAGAAATGTTTGTGGCTGTGTTTGCCGGTAGATTCAAGTCAAGAATGGAATTCAATAGCCCAATAGCAAATGTGCTTTTTTCTATAGGAAAAGGGAAGGACCAACTGACACAGTACCGACCATCTTGTTCTCAACTGCCTACCTGTTGCAGCACATGGCTCTAGCTGTTGTACTCCTGGTACGAGCTACTACCTAGCTAGCTAGCCCAAGCATGTCTAGCCGAAAAAAAAAAGGCTACTCCAAGAATCTTGTTAGTGCAAAGACATTCTGAAATCACTTTCATTCATCCATGTTACCAGCGGGGCCGACATTTTTTAGGTGATTTGTAACACTTCCAATCAAAAAGTTCATTTCATACTCTTGTTCAAGCTAAACCCTGTACTTTCAGCATATTTCGTTCTTATATATGTGCCAACCTAAGCAGGGAGAAGTTTTGCAAGTCAATGAATTATGGGCAAAACATAAGTTTTGCAAGTCAATGAATTAGCTAGAGAGAAAAACTGCAGTACGTTATAGCATGCAGTGTGTTTCTCATTATAACCTCGCTAAGAAACTGAACAAAAACGGATTAGTCCGTTTTCAGTGCGTTGCCTGCTACATTTGGATTTAACTCAGTTCAAACTTCTAGATATGTTTTTTTAGATGGAGAAAATTTGGATTTAACTCCTGCTGGTCAAATTTAAATTGAATCCTATAAGTATTTGTTTGAACTTTACAAAATCTGAAAACTTTAGAACAATATAATCCCTCGTCCAACACAGCCACTTAATGAAGAGTATCTTTGGCATATAGCTTTGTCATGAGAATGACTCCAGCAACAAATTGAACTTTTTGCTAAGCACTGTTACTTTTAAGGCACCTATATACATTTTGGTAGTATTGAGTTGTATAAATGCACCGACCAATATTCAAGTAAGAAACTTAAGCAAACAGGGAAGATGGGCAATTCACTTTATATTTCAACACTCCCCCTCTAGCATTGATACCATAGTAAGTTGCATGTACCGATCAATCCAACTCAAATATGGGCAATTCACTATATATTTCAACAGTGTGGGCCGTGGGGAAATAATTATTTAACTAAAGGATAGACTGAATTGCGTCAAATCTCACTAAGTCTGTTTTTTTACGGTCATTAAGTCTGTTTTTTACCTTTTCAACCTACAACTTTATATACAATTTATCTTCAACTTCTATGTCTCGATTTTAATTTACTTGATTTTGACACCGAGCTAGGTCCACCTTCACCTGAAAATGATGGGAAAATTTTTGCCCGACAAATGCGCGTGCCCCCATGCGTGCACAGCTTTTATACATACATGGATTTTGGATGGCTTTCATTTTCATGCAATCAAGCCATTTCCATTTAAAACATATCCTGATACCACGTCGTTTTCGTGTTATGCACTTTCAATTGTATATCGTGGTCATGAATTCATGATGAAACTAAAATGAGGAAGGAACAGGATAGATCAACAACTAGGTCATACATGAACAGAATAACTAATCTCACAAGATGGAATAGACCCCATATCTAACATAGCGTTGTGATGTCTCACCTAACATCAAACCCACAGTTTGTACCTTCTCATACGTGAAGTTTGTACCCTTTTCATAAACAGGAACTGAATAGCTAATCTTCACAAAAGAAATGTACCTACTACAGCCCCCACGCCTTCACAAGACTCTCTACCTTTTCTCATATGTGCTAACTAATGTGTACATGCATGTATGCATCTGCATAGGGTGTTGGTGCTAACTTATGCAATCAGCCAGCAACCAATGAATTTATTGGCATCAGCTATACGTGGAAAGCAGACATAGGGACCAAGCAGAGGCCCTTCTTCCTCATCAGCTCATTGTTGTCATATGCACTATCTTTCTTGATTGATGTGACTATTGTTGTGTTTGCCCCATTTACATCACTGCCTGTACTCTTCCGCTGTAAATACAGGAGAATGTATATCAAAGTGTGATTATTATTATTATTTTAATAAAATTGTTCTTTTATGTGCCCTGCTAGCTGGAGATCAAACTATATAAAAGCTAATGATGAATCTTGTTAAATAAACAAATGATGAGTCTCTATTCTATCAACTCAGTGTGAACACTGCAGTCTGAAACCTCCAAAATAAATTGAAAACTATAAAACATGCTGCAATTAACTTAAGTAATATTCGATTACCAGGCTTAGACAGACATATATCTCTGATCAGACTACTTGCACGCAAAAGAAAAAAAAGAGAAAAAGAGCAATGGCAAAAAAAAAAAGGTTGAGAATTTCTGTTGGGGTCACCTTAGAACGCGAAATCTCATCACAGGAATTTACTTTCTTCTGGTGGTGGGTGGCATCTGAATCCCTGGTCAACTTAATCAACTGAAACCATACAATAAAATTTACTTCTTCCACCAGCAAATTGAACTAAATCTCCCAACAAACCAAAAACTATCCAAATTTTACATGTGCAAAATAAACACACACACACACAGAGAGAGAGAGAGAGAGAGAGAGAGAGAGATCTGTTGTGTAACACGTAGTAATAAGCTTGTAAGTATGCTCTGACCTTAGGGCTACTGATAGGAGACGTGGCAGTATCCTCCAAGGACTCATCATACATTACCTTCTTCCTCCTCCAGCCCTCCCTGAGGCTCAACCTTCTCGACACCACCGACGGTTCGGCAAGCACCGGCAGCCATGTGGAGGCTCCTACTCCAGTATCACTGCTGCACTCCGATGTATAACTGCATCGTCGTCCAGCTCCAGCATCGTCAGTGGAGGGATCACCAGCACGGCGGCTCACCTCCTCCTTGCGTCGCTGCTGCTGCTGCTGCGTCTCCATGAAGTAGTCGATGTAGGACGTCCAGCCGCTCTCCTCGGAGGAGGCGCTGCCGCCGTCGCCAGAGAAGGAGTGGCTGGCTGTGGAGGAGAGGTCTTCGCCTGAGTTCTCCATCAGGATTGAGGAAGAAGGTGCAGGTGGGTCGTCGAGGCCTTGAGGGGGTGAAGTGTTGCTGTCTCTTTATATACACGGAGCCAGCGGTATTGAATGGTGGTGTGACTTGTTGCTTGTGTGTTGGAGGGCACAGCAGAAAAGGGGTTTACATACAGTAATTTGTGTCGGAGAGATAATAAGTGGCTGAAAATTTTTCTTTTTATTTATCAGTGAAAACAAGTTTATTTAGTGTATAAAAGGTCCAATTTTGCAACTTTTAACCTGCAGTAACTAATCAAATTATATAGTATGTGTTTAGTGTACAAAACTTACTATCAATGAATTCGTATTCAAATAATTTTTAAGATGACATGGATGTTGGTTTTGCAATAGATTGACAGTACATTGTAAGAGAAAATAAATTTCAAAATTTAATTTTTTGGAGACTTTCTTCAAGAATAGCATGTCTTATATACATTGATGGATGAAATGTGACCATGTCTCTAAAAGACCGAATTTATATATGAAATTGTTTTTCAGATAATTTAACACAGAATGAAAATTATTTTTTTCTCGATCACGCAAAAGGTTTGCGCGTCTTTCTATTAAGATAGAGGAAAAGTTCAATACAACACGCCTTAACGGCGCCCTATGTGGTCAGAAGAGATATATAAGGACGCTCGGACCTTCCCTAGTGTACTAAAAGCTATCCTGTTACATTAGATACTGATCAAGTTGAATTGCGCTGTTGGCTAGGAGGCTATGTCCGGGCTATCGAGCGGCGGTGGCGCTGCTTGCGCGGACCCACGTCGCCGTCAGGTGGAAACAACTCGCATAACGCCTGCATATTATCAGGGTCCCCGCCGAAGACTTCATCGTACGCCTTCAGGGCCGAGGTCAAAGGAGACGCTATCCCGCTGGTTAGTCTTAGACGCTTCAAGACAAGGTACTCATCTCGTTTGGACGCCGGGACATGTGATATGCTATGTACCACTATTTGCCTGCTCCTCTTGGGGAGTACGGGTGGTGTACGTCTGCCATCGGCCGTGACATCGAGCAGCTCCAGAAGTGATGGTTGCCTTGGCTTTGTGATTCGCCTGGTGAAGCGCTTGAGGCGTCCGCCGGTAGAGGTCGGGGATGGAGTGCGGTTGACATCATCTGTGGTAGCCACCACCGTCGCATCGCCCAGCGCTGGCTCAGGGCACGTCTCCACTAGTGACGTGAATTGTGGCGGCTCCAGCACTGGCGACATTGGAGGCGAGACCAATGTCCACTTGGCAGCCTTCGCTGGAGTGTCCACCCGGGATGTGTCAACATCCTGAGAGGCTGCAGCCGATCCCGGCGGGTGCTCCTGCTAGGTTCACGACGAGCGAGGCGGCGAGCTCCTCCAGCATAGGGTCAACCCACGCGGGAGTCTCCGAACTCGCGCACAGCTCCAACACCAGTGGATCTGGCTCGGGGAAGCACAGTGCATCAGCGACGCAGCCGTCAGGTGCGCCCAAACTAATGTCCCCCGCCGGCTAACTCCGGTGCCGCCATCTCAGCCTAGGCATTCGGTAATACCATACCGATTGGTTCGGTACTTCGGTTCCCACAGAAATTCAGTTCCTTGAAAAAATAGGTACCGATCGGTTCCTTCTAAGAACCGGTACCGAGAAAATTCGGTTTCGGTATTTTCAGTTCGGTTTTGATATTTACCGAACAGTGCTGAACTGATAATAGCAGGTTCAAAAGTTAATTTTGACATGATTTTATAGAGAATAATAGTGCAAAATAAATATACATATAAAAGTCACAAGACTATAAGAGTGAGTACCACAAATACATAATATAATAGTCTACCATAGTACAATCAATAATATAACAACACTCAAACTCAACATATTTCAGGTAATTCGGTAAATTCGGTTCCCCAAGGTAAAGAACTGAATTTACCTCGGTAATTTTGGTTCATGAGAATTAGGAACCGAATAGGGTACCGAAAAATTCAGTTTCGGTATTTTTGGTTCGTTTCTCGGTTTTCGGTATTTTTTGCCTAGGGCTACCGCCATCGTCGTCGTCGAGTTCCACCGGCGCCCCTCACGACACCCTGCACGGCCCCGTATGAGCCGCCATGTGGCACGAGCAGGGAGGCCCATAGGTTGCCGCCGTGGGCGGAGTGGCGTGGCCGGTCATCACCCTTTGTTGCTAACGTCGCCACATGCCTGAGTTGCTTGCATTCCCTGGCGAGGTGGCGGAATCCACGGCAGCACACACAATGTCGTGGCAATCAACAAGTCGCTACTCGATGTGAGTAGGAATGGCAGTTGAAACATCTGCCATGAAGATCCGCGGGGATCTTCCGAGTCGGCGGAAACTGCTTCTCAGCCGAGGCGGCCGCCGGTCGCGTCTCCTGTTGTTGGAGGATATCCCACCACCCATCGACGTCGGGGGCAGAGACCCGACCGCGGCGGCCGAGGCGTTGGCGAACAGGGATGCGGCCATCCACCGACCGAGCGGGCAAGCCACACATCAGCTGGGGGACGCAGTCGGTTGCGCTTCCTCCGCCTTCACCCAGGCCCCTACCACCCCGCGTCTGCTCCGTGACGGCTCATAACCGTGGTTGAACGAGATTGGGCGCGCAGTGGGGATGCATCTATATATCAGCTTGGCCGGGCGACGAACAGCATCCAGATAGGTTTTTGGGAGGTCGCCGTTGGAGTCCTCGCTGTCGTCGTCAGCGTCCGCCCACCGATGGTGCTTCATGCGTCCTTCCAAGGTGCAACTTGGGAAGAATGGGGCCGCCCCTGGTGAGAGGTCGGAGGAGCTGGTGATGTCTAGCGTCGCCACGACAGGCCCAAAAGTTCCGGACTTGGTCCCAGACAGCGTGGACCCAGTTGCTTGGCTGTCCACGGCTGCCCCCGGTGGCTGAGGTGGGGCGCCGGTGGAGGAGGTGGCGGCGGCGGCATCCTGCTGGGAGACACCGGTGGAGAGGCCCGTCGCGGGCGACGGCGGCGACTGAGCCGCGTGCTCCCTTGCGCCGGCCTCCGCATGCGGAGGTGCAGGCGACCGTGGGGCCCCGAATCCAGGCCCGCCCCGCTGCAGGGAGGCCACGGCGGCATCAGCCAACCCCGACGATTGAGGGGCGTGGGCGCCGCCGCGCCGGTGATGCAGCCTGACGCAGACGCGGCTTCTGCGCGAGGAGGGGCAGACGGCCATGGGCATCAGATCCAGACCCCACGAGCGGTTGCATGGAAGCAACGGTTGCGGCACCGGCCCCCGGCGGTGGAGGAGGCCCGCCAGCGGCAGACGCAGGCGGCGGCGGCGTCCCTGCCGCGCACACCTCCAGGCGCGCTCCCGCGCAGGGGCGAGGAGGGGAAGGGGAAGCAGCAAGGGGAGATGAGGGCGAGAGGGGGTCCGGGTGCCAGCGCCGGCGATGGAGGGGCCAGGGGCTCCTAGGGTTGGACTACGAATCGGGAGTGCGTGTCCTCCTACTGGGCTGGTTTGGTCCCACTCAAACAACAGTTTAATCAATGAAAATTATTTGCAGTTTTTTTCCGGATTGCTACAATCAGCCCTCTGTTTTCATCTGTTCTCAAGAACTTTAACATATCCAACTTGTTCATTTAATCATGAATGGATGGATGGAGGTGGTTCTTCTCGTAGAAAAAGAAATTGCGCGACGTGGTCATCTAAGATTCACGACTCACTGTCACATATTGCAATGAATAATTCAGCATACATATACATATAATAACCTTTCTAACCTACGATATTGATCATAAATGAACTCTTTTTTGTTATCCATGGAATCATAGATGGTGATGTACGTAGTACGTGGACTACTCCTGACTAGCTATATGTCCGGCTATATCCAATAATCATGGACAGCCACAGTTATTCTTTCTGCCTGCTGCAAGCTGCAACAATTCAAAATAAATTAAGAAGAATTCGCATTCGAGTGGCGCAGATTAATCTTGGCCATCTGAGTTCGACTCCTCCCTTTTCTATATAAATTATCAGAGGAGCGAGGCGTGTCTGTCTGTCAGTCCCCGACACAGCATTTTTATAAATCACATTTCATACAAGCAGAATAAGATAAGTTAACATCTATCAAGCAGGCAAATTAGTTGCCAGGTCACAACGTTTACCAGAAAACCAATCAATTAGATGACGGTAGTACAAGGCAACTTACCTGCTACTGCATACTAGCTATAGGTAGACAAGAGCACATCTCCAAGAACTTTTTAAACTGTTGGAACTACTGCATACTTGCGAGTTTTTAGAAACTATTGGAGGAAGGCAACAAATATGGTCCCAATTTTTTTTAGCCACTTCTAAAACTCATTGATTTACCAAATATTCTTTTCGGTTTCGCAAAAAAAAAATATTCTTTTCGGAACTATATATTGGATATGCTGTAATAATCAGCAGAGAGAATAATATGAAAACCAAAAAAAAGGCGTGCCGTCAACAACCATCATCTGAAAGGTACACGTACACGCATGCAGGTCGCTAAAACAGCTAGACGTGGCGTGCCATGTCTGCCCTAGGCAGGCAGGGAGGGGCCGGCAGCGCGCGGCCAGCGGCCCAGCAAGCAAGAACGGAGACACGAACGAAGGGGGCCGGGCGGGCCTTTAATTTGTGAGCTGAATCGGCCTGGGGACAGGAAGGGATGGCCATTGACGTCTGAGAACGACGCACGACAGCAGCAGGCAGCAGCCGTATCCTCCTTCCTCGTCAGAAAAATGGTACGGATATTTTTTTTTGATAGTATTTGAGATCGAATCCGTTTAGAGGAGTTTAGATTTGTCCGTATCCGAGTTCGGATATTCAATATCCGATACCGTATCCATATCCGAATATCCAAATCGCATATTTATGATGTCGATATCCAAATGTATTTTATCCGACATGGTTGATACTATCCGTATTCGAATCCGAATCCAGACTAAAATACAAAAATAAATATGATATCAGATATTCGTCCCCGATCAGTTTTCATCCCTATCGTCAGTCAGGGCGTCCAAGTCCAAGTGATCGAACAGACCACACGCGCTGGCCGCTGGGGCTTTCCTTCCTCTGCACCTGCTGCGTCACATCAGATCACGCGTGTGCATGTGCAGCCCATGCGTGTCTCGACGGCGTTGTCCGATGACGAAAACCAATCATTCCGAGGAGTCGGATACTTGGATAAGCTCCTTAATAGTCTGTCAGCACTTAAGGATCTTTTTAGAACGAAGAAATGCAAAACAGAGAAAAAGAAAAAAATACAGAAATAGGATAAAGATGCAGTGAGAAAACAGAGGAATGGAAAAACACAGGAACAATGTAGATAGAGGCGTTTGGAACGTAGAAATTTACAACACAGGATTCCCAAAACATGACATGTGATTTAGAGAAATTTATTTTATTGTTACAAATATTTACCATGACAACATCAAATTTTATAATTAGCAAATAAATATATGTGATTACTAGGGCGTGAGGTAGGACTAAAACAAAATAGTGACTTGTGGCAGAATAATTTGCAAACAAACAATTCTAAAAAAACAATTACTACGTGATTACAAATCAAAGGGATTATCATTTTAATTGTTTCTAACATGTATGAGCTGTCCTTGGTCAATCTTATCCTCTCGTTTATTGTTCCCGTCTCCTGTCTTGTCCACCCACTCCACCGCAACGCAACTACTGCTCTTTCTCTTTCCACGAGCTAGCGACCGAGGTTTACCTCGGGCTTCCGCGCACGGCCGGAAAACCACAGCTCCAACTGGGGCCACGTTTAGATCGTGAAAAAATTTCAAACCGATAAATAATACCACTTTTGTCTTATTTGACAAATATTGTTTAATCGTGGACCAACTAGGCTCAAAAGATTCATCTCGTGATTTTGAACTAAACTGTGTAATTAGTTATTTTTTTACCTACATTTAATACTTCATGCATAAGTCCAAAGATTGATGTGATGGAGAGAGTGAAAAAATTTCAACTTTTAGATACATCTAAACAAGGCCTGGATGTTTTATTTCCTTTGTTCTGTGAGCGACACAATCCTTACCTCTGGAATCAGTGGCGTGTGTTCCTGCGTTCCGAACAGCAAATGACGTCATCAAACTATAGGAATCAACTTCCTCCAAAATTCCTATAAAAAGCCTCCGTTCCAAACAGGGCCTAATTACTCTTTGATGTTTACCGTTTCCTCCATGTTTGTAAGGAAAAGTCGTTTTAATGTTGTCTTAAGTCAAATATTTTAAACTTTGACTACAAATAAATTTTTTTGGATTGAGGTTGAAAATATGTAAGTGATTTAAGTAGATTCCTCAAGAAATATAGTTTTTATAAAAATATATATTAACAATATTTTATAAATATTTTATAGCAAAAAGTAGCAGTCAAAGTTGTTTTTGAAACCGTGTCGATGTCCAAAATAACTTTCTTTAGAGACATGAAGGGAGTACTGAAAAACCAAGTCTAGGAAACAACCAAACGTATTAACAGAGGGCAGAGAGAAATTATATGTATCTCCAACAAATCAACAATACACCTCTGAAATAGAAGTGGACAGTTTATTAATGGAGACAGACGGTCAAACTACGAACTCCTAAAATTTATTAATAGAGGTAGACATCCTAAGAGGTTTTTCTCTAAAAATGGAGCCTATTTTAAGGTGAAAGGTCCTTGGTTGGTTTTGGTAATTGAGTGACAACTTAGGTGGACTAATATGTGGTTATGTGAGATACACAGGAGATTAGTCCACATGTGATGGTGTCATGAAGAAGCTCATTGCATATGAGACATGACATGGAGTCATGTGACCAAGATGGAGAAGATCAAGATGAGGCTTGGCTCGAAGGACCGGTTGTGAAGGTGAAGGGCAAGTTGAGGCTTCGAAGCGAAGGACCATGCGATGGTGAAGCTTGGGCAAGACTTGGCGCCGACGGACCAATGCAACGGTGAAGAGCAAGTGAGGTCAAGATCGATGAACCAATACGGTCACGTGATGATATGAAGTGAATCATATCATTTGGTGATTGGTTGGTGCATGAGTTGCATCAACGTCAGAGGAGATGGAGTGGAATGCGCAAGGCAAAGGTATAACCTAGGGCATTTCCATTTCACCGGTCATAGGTGTGTAGAGAAGTTTATGACCGGGTTTAGGATAGATGGCCGTACTATCAAGAGGGGCAAACTTGTTTGCATATCGGTCATCTAGTGCCACTTGAGCGATCTAACTGTGCATACGTGTTAGGATCGAGTGGCGAGGCAAGTTGAGTGCCTAACTCCTTTGAAAATGATTGAGAAAAAGCTAACACACAAGCACATGGAGATGTACACTTGATGGTGTTGGCACATTTGCAAAGGTGGCGTTGGTCGCGCTGTGGTTTGCGGATAGAGAGGGGTTTGGGTTCCACTCTCTCTCCCGCCGAACGTGCGAGCGCGGGATTCAGGCGATTTCGGGGAAGTGAAATGCCTATTTTCCATTGCGCCGGAAGTCGGAAAAGAAACGGAGGCGAACGCGGTCACAGAGGTGACCGGACGCTGCACCGGACGCTGCACCGGACGCGGTCACGGTGGACCGGCGCGTCCGGTCAGTGCAGCGCGGGCGTCAGGCGCGCGAGCTAGGGTTTGGCACCAGCGCGTCCGGTGTCCCACGGGACCGGCGCGTCCGGTCTTGCGCCCTGAGGGAAACGAGGACGTCGGACGCGGTGCGCGTCCGGTGTCACACCATCGGACGCGTCCGGTGGTCTCGGGAGCTTACTGGACTCGCACCGGACGCGGGTACTGTGGCGTCCGGTGGTTGCGAGGAGCGCGTCCGGTCTTGTCTTCGCGCGCGCGGGAACTGTGCGCACCGGCGCGTCCGGTGGTTCGCAACAGCGCGTCCGGTGGCTCGTTTGACCGTTGGCGCGCAATGACCGTTGGAAGATCTAACGGACGAATTTGAATTTCGTGAACACGTGGACGTCGTAGGGACACCGGACGCGGTTGAGCGCGTCCGGTCTGTTACGACCGGCGCGTCCGGTGGTCCCGCGAAAAACGTGAGTGGAGGGGTAACGGCTCTATTTGACTGTGGGGTTATAAATAGACCTTGTGGCCGGCCTTGGCCGGTAGGGGAGCACACTTTAGCCTTGGTGGCTTGTGTGGTAGTGCTTGGGAGCCCTCTAACTCACTCATGCTTGATAGTGTTCATCGGATCGAGTGAGAGAGCGATTCTAGTGCGATTGCATCGTGAGGTTGCATCAAGTGGCACTAGGTGATCGTGTTGCAAGCCGGTAGTGCTTGTTACTCTTGGAGGTTGCCACCTCCTAGACGGCTTGGTGGCTTGTGGCTCTGTCGAAGCTCGCAAGAAGATTGTGCGAGGCTCCGGAGAAGCTTTGTGAGGGGGATTGTGCTCACCCCGCGGGGATCGCGAAGAGCAACTCTAGTTGAGCGTGTCATTGAGTTACCTCACTTGAGAGTGGTGTCTTGCGGTGCCTTGCGGGGCGTGCCTTGAGGGGCAAGTGACTTGAGGGTCACACCGAGGAACCATCTAAGTGTTGGTCGACACAACGGGGACGTAGCTTGGTGGCATCCAAGTGAACCTCGGGAGAAAATCACCGTGTCAACATTGTCTACTCTTCTCGGTGGTTTGCCTTCGTGCAACACAAGCTTGTATTTACTTTCATATATACTTGTGCTTGTGTAGTTGCTCTCGTAACTAGTTTGCTTGTGTAGCTTGCTAGTTGTCTTCTTGCTTGTGTAGCTAGAAGCTTCCCCTTTGCGTGATTAATTTGGTTTGTGTAACCTTGTTAGTCACATTGCTTAGTTTGTGTAGCTAAGTGTTTTGCGCTCTCTAATTTGGCATTAGTTGCCTTGTTATTGAGCACTGCTAGTGAGCTTAGGCTTTGTGCGCTTTGCTTACTAGAATTGTGTAGGAGCTCCCTCTTGCTTGCATAGTACTAGTGCATAGGTTTGTGTGACCTTGCTCTAGAATTAAATAGGAGAGCTCTTGCTAAGGAAAGCACCTTAGTTGCTTAATTAGGATCTTTGTGAGGTGCTTGTGAACTTAGTTAGAGGGGTGAAGTCTTGGCTAGATCGATAAGTTTAATTCCGCATTTGTTTTTGGTTAGCCAACACGCTTAAGTTTTAGAAAGGACTATTCACCCCCCCTCTAGTCCGCCATCTCGACCCTTCAAGTGGTATCGGAGCCGGGTCTCTCATTTGTGGTCTTCACCGACCCGAGAGGATGGCGGCTTATGGGCTAGATGTTGAGTGTCCACACATTTTTGATGGCACACACTTTGCACGGTGGAGAAATTGGATGACATGCAATTTTAAGTTTATTTCTCCTCAAATGTGGTGGATCGTAGATGTGGGCTTTTCCTTTGCAATTGATAAAAAGAATGCAACTCAAGCGCAAAGTAAATGCCTACATCTCGATAGCCAAGCTACTAATACTTTATATCGATCTATGGATAGTAGCATACTTCATGAGATCATAGACTTCGAGTCCGCCCATGAAATTTGGGTGTTTCTAAATGAGAAATATGGGGTGATCTCCAATGAAGATGAGCCCAAGGAAGAGGCGCATGAGGATGTTGAGCATGGCCACAATAAGGTGGTTATGGAGGATTGCTCCACCTCACGGTCAAGTGATGACAAAGATGATCATATCACAAGATCACTTGACAAGAGGAATGATAATGCCACAAGTGATGCAAGCAATGATTCTACTCCATGCACACTTGATGGTGAAGATGATGGCTATGAGAGTGATGCTTCAACAAGCTCTTCAACATCACCACATTGTTCCATGTCACATGGTGACACTAAGGTATCTATTGGTGGTTTTATTGTTAATTGTGATGGTCCAAATTTTGAGCTTCTATATAAACTCTCAAAGGCCCTAAGAAATGAGATGACAAAAACAAGTAAATTGAAAAATGAAAACTCATTTCTAAAAACCACATGTGAACAACAAAAGCATCTACTTTATGTTACTACTTGTTCACATGAGGAGCTAAAATTGGCTCATGAGGAACTTAGTGTTGCTCATGATAATTTGGCACAAGAACATGCTTTACTCACTAAGAAGCCTTCTAATGAAGAAACCAAATCTAGTGAGAGCTCATCATTTGGGTCAAATGATCAATCACATATTACTAACCCTTGTGATGTAGGCAAGAAGCATGTATCCACCTCTTGTGATGATTTATTAGATATGCCATGTTCTTCACAATTAAATGCTTGTTTTACTTCTATGTCTTGTGAGACTAACCTTTTGAAGGAGAACAATGAGCTTAAAAGTAAAATGAAGAATTTGAGCATCAAGTTAGAGAGGTGCTACAACTCAAAAGTCACCTTTGAGCACATGATGAAGACTCAAAGAAACGTTGGTGACAAAAGTGGCCTTGGCTTCAAGAAGAAAATGACAAGGGGCGAAAGAAAGCAAGAAAAGAGGATGAAGAGGCTACTTCAAAAGAAGCTCTCGCATTCCATGTGCTATCGATGCCATGAAGCGGGACATCTTGCTAATGGTTGCCCAAACATTGAGAAGCTCAAGAAGATGAAAGAAGAAGAGAGGCTAAAGCATGTCAAGTGCTTCAAGTGCCGCACTTGGGGTCATCTCACCTCAATGTGCCCAATCAAGCAATTGGTGAAGCAACAAGTAAAGCCTCAACCAAAGCCACTAGTTGAGCAAGAGAAGACACCCCAAGAGCAAATCAAGATCAATCATGAAGATGATGATAACTTGATGAAGAAGAAGAAAACAAGAAGGGGTGGAAGAGCAAGACATCCAATGCAAATTCAAGATGTCAAGATGATGAGCAAGAATCAAGATGAGAAGAAAGTACATGCTCACATCAAGTGCTTCAAATGTGGAGACATAGGACACTTCGCCTCGGGGTGTCCTACCAAGCTTGAGAAGAAGGCTCAAGCAACTCATGAGAGGCAAGGGAATGAAGAGCATCATATGAGCAAAGAAGAAAAGGCTCAATCAAAGAGAAGATGCTATTCATGCCGGGAAAGGGGACACAATGCTCATTCATGTCCCCTAGGTGAGAATTCTAAGCCTATTTCAATTGATAATACTAATATGCTTAGAAAGGATGGCAATGGTACCTCATTGGTTGGAATTGCAAAACATCCCGCTACTCATACTAAGGCTATGCCTAAGTATGTTGCACCTAACTTGAGAGGACCCAAACTAGTTTGGGTACCATCAAAGAGTGGATGATTGTTTGTAGGTACCATCGGCATTAGAGGCTTGATTCAATTGGTTTCATATTTATCATTATATGTTGACTCAAGTATTGAAGCTTATTGCAATTCTATCCCAATGCCAAGTCAAAATGAGTGAAATCCAAAGTACTACAACATACAAGTGTCATGATCAAGTTGTGAATGATTTATTGGAATTATTTGATGGCTTGCAAATGTTCAAGTTGAAAGCTTGCTATGAATAATCATGAGCTAACCAAGGTATATCTCTTGTTGATCATTTCATTTGGGTGCATATGAGTTGATTGAATTGGATAAATGTGCAATGTTGCTTGCTATAAGATGATTGAATGGATTAAAAGCTTAGTAATCAAGTTTGGATTGGTTTGTGTTGAATAAATTCATGAGATGATATTTAGTAAGTGGATTGAATGGATATATGTCTTGTGAAAAGTATTCAAATAAGTTAGTTTCAAGTTTGATTCATATTTGATGAAGTATTGCTCAATGTATTGAAATCTGTTCAAAGTTGAAAATCTGAGCTAGCAGTGATCAAGTCTGAGTTTGGATGATCAAATCTACTTGGATTGGAATGAATTTTGGTATACATGCTCTAGACTTATGGTATGAGATGCTGTAGAAATTTCATGGGAATTGGACAAGAAATGCTATAATTTTGGAGTACATCTTGTCAGCCATAATGCAGCAGTTTTCAGCATGTAGCAGTGGTGGAAGATTTGAAATCTGGTAGCAATATAGATGTCAAATGAATCTCAAATTTTTACAACTGCTAGATGACTTAGTGAGTCACATCTCCACCAAATTTTATGGCATTTGGATCTGTATATTGGGAGATATGAATTATTCTTTAAAGGGTACAGAATCTGTCAGAAAAATGACAATCATTGGATTAATCTAGAGTCACTTTAATTGAAAGGTCCTCATGTTGGAAACTTGTTTATAAGTGGTTGAGGTACCTAAGTTTAGTTTTGGATTGATCTAGAAGCATGAAAAGCAATGAGTACAAGAATATTTGATTATGGAATGTACTTGGTGTACTTATTTGGTACTCAATTTGAAGATCAAGATCAAACTTAAGATGAAGATAAAGTTTAAGTTCTAGTGATGATTAGAGATCATTTGGTAGAAAGAAAAGGACTTAAACAAGTAGAAAGAGTTGGACTCAAATGTAGATTCAAGGATTATTCATCAAGATTGAGTTCATCATTTGGATCAATCAAACTATATCATTTCAAGTGAGTATCAAGAGTGGTTCTTTGGAGAAAGGTCACTTCTCCCTAGTGAGGGGCTTGCCGTCGTAGGTGAAACCAAGTTTAGGACTTGGAAGGCTAACATGGAAGTGGTGATCCAAGGAACTTGTGGTGCTTAGTTGAAGAAATCAAAAGGGTTGATCAAGAAAAGCAAGCAACACCCAAAAGAGAGCTAGTCATGTATTTCAAGTGGTATTCTAAGTAGTTCTCTCATGCAAGCATTGATAAAAAAAAATTGAAGCAAGCCAACCACAACTCAAGAGATAGTGCACTTGATCTTAAGTGGTTTTCATTTCATATGGGTGAAGAATGGTTTTATCTATGATGATTGGTCTTCACCAAGCTTATAAATTGGACTTCACATTGCTATTGGAGTAATGATTTGGAATCTATGTGACTATCCTCTACTCCAACATAGCAAAGGTATCATTGTAATGTGCATGATCATTTCATCCCTTACTAGTATGCGGTTAGTGCATATAGTACATGTTTATTAGGATCATGCATAACAAATGAAAAGTTTTAAATTCATAGCCTACCACTATTGCTTGGTTGATTAATTGATCTAGTGGTATGGATATGAGTTTGTTCATGAGCTAGTGAACCCAAGTATTTGATCTAGTTTGGATTGCTAACAAGTGACAAGTACAACATTGGCAAGATAACCCTTATCATGAGGTGTGAAGAAGCTTGTCATTGGATCAAACCGGACTTGGAATCTTAGGCAAATCAACATAGTTCAAGTCATACAAGAAGCTCATGACAATGATAAGAGTACAAGCACAACAATGAAAATGGATATCTAGTTTGTTTCAAGTGGTATCTAGACTCAAATTGATCTTCCAAGTGGTATGTACAAGTGGTGTCTAGATAATGATCTACAAGTGATATCTTACAAGTGGTACTCATAAAGATAGCAAATGTTCAAGAAGTGAATATTATTGTCAAATCCTTCAAAATGGATCTATACTAGAAAGCTCTTTCAAATGGTATCACATTCCTACTCATGATATATTCACATGGTATCATTCATGCAAGACAATGGTTTCACAAGTGATCCTCAACTTTAAGTGATCAAATCAAGAAATGCTACCCTCATCCTCAAGTGGTATCTCAAGTGAATGACACATGCTATGACATAGGGGGAGGAGCCCCACCGATTGGTATCAAGGTCAAAGATCCTATGTGGTATCTCAAGAGCAACCATAAAGTTTGTCATTCCAACATATGTGGTAATGTCTATCAAAAATGCAATATTCAAGTCTCAACCATCTACCCCAATACAAGCCTTTGTATCATTTGAGAAGAACACCTTTTATGGAAATTGATGACAAAGGGGGAGAAGTTGGACAAAGATATGCAAGATTTTAGATTTCCTTTTGAGGAGAGATTGCTTTGGGAGAGAGATAGATGATATTGGACATAGACATGGACAAAGAGGGAGCAACATTGAAGAATGTAAGGGGATCAAATATTCTTGGACAAAGAATGCACACAAGTAGGGGGAGCAAGCTCATGAACTTTAATTGATTATATTTGATATGTGCATAATTCATGTGCTTGCTTGCATTGCATAAGTTCTTAAATTCAATATGTATGCTTGTGTGGTGTATGCTAGTTATAGAACTTGAATGATGATTTGATAACTAGCATGCATAGGATGTTAGCTAGACTTATGATTATCATGCAAAAACTAGAACCTTGCTTATAATGTCCAACTTCTCACGAGGTTTCTAGTGTTTTTGATGTCTAGCTACTCATGATGCTAAGGATGGTGGCAAACTTGTGATTTTTAAATAGTATCAAGCTACTAATTGGTATCAAGCTACAAAGGTTTATTCTATACACCTTAGCATCACTTAGTAGTGCTAACCCTCCCACAAATTTCATATTTATGCATATGTGCAAGCTTGAAACCAAACCATTTGAGCACATATGTAGGGGGAGTTATCACTACCAAGTCGGATTTTATGGTGCTTATCCAAATCTTGACATAGAGCTTAAAAGTTGGATAAGTAACATTAAATCCAAAACAAGTTAGCAATTTACACTTGTGTGAAGTGCTAGCTTGAAAAAGCATAATTTCCATATCTTTGTAGAGTTGTCATCAATTACCAAAAAGGGGGAGATTGAAAGGTCCTTGGTTGGTTTTGGTAATTGAGTGACAACTTAGGTGGACTAATATGTGGTTATGTGAGATACACAGGAGATTAGTCCACATGTGATGGTGTCATGAAGAAGCTCATTGCATATGAGACATGACATGGAGTCATGTGACCAAGATGGAGAAGATCAAGATGAGGCTTGGCTCGAAGGACCGGTTGTGAAGGTGAAGGGCAAGTTGAGGCTTCGAAGCGAAGGACCATGCGATGGTGAAGCTTGGGCAAGACTTGGCGCCGACGGACCAATGCAACGGTGAAGAGCAAGTGAGGTCAAGATCGATGAACCAATACGGTCACGTGATGATATGAAGTGAATCATATCATTTGGTGATTGGTTGGTGCATGAGTTGCATCAACGTCAGAGGAGATGGAGTGGAATGCGCAAGGCAAAGGTATAACCTAGGGCATTTCCATTTCACCGGTCATAGGTGTGTAGAGAAGTTTATGACCGGGTTTAGGATAGATGGCCGTACTATCAAGAGGGGCAAACTTGTTTGCATATCGGTCATCTAGTGCCACTTGAGCGATCTAACTGTGCATACGTGTTAGGATCGAGTGGCGAGGCAAGTTGAGTGCCTAACTCCTTTGAAAATGATTGAGAAAAAGCTAACACACAAGCACATGGAGATGTACACTTGATGGTGTTGGCACATTTGCAAAGGTGGCGTTGGTCGCGCTGTGGTTTGCGGATAGAGAGGGGTTTGGGTTCCACTCTCTCTCCCGCCGAACGTGCGAGCGCGGGATTCAGGCGATTTCGGGGAAGTGAAATGCCTATTTTCCATTGCGCCGGAAGTCGGAAAAGAAACGGAGGCGAACGCGGTCACAGAGGTGACCGGACGCTGCACCGGACGCTGCACCGGACGCGGTCACGGTGGACCGGCGCGTCCGGTCAGTGCAGCGCGGGCGTCAGGCGCGCGAGCTAGGGTTTGGCACCAGCGCGTCCGGTGTCCCACGGGACCGGCGCGTCCGGTCTTGCGCCCTGAGGGAAACGAGGACGTCGGACGCGGTGCGCGTCCGGTGTCACACCATCGGACGCGTCCGGTGGTCTCGGGAGCTTACTGGACTCGCACCGGACGCGGGTACTGTGGCGTCCGGTGGTTGCGAGGAGCGCGTCCGGTCTTGTCTTCGCGCGCGCGGGAACTGTGCGCACCGGCGCGTCCGGTGGTTCGCAACAGCGCGTCCGGTGGCTCGTTTGACCGTTGGCGCGCAATGACCGTTGGAAGATCTAACGGACGAATTTGAATTTCGTGAACACGTGGACGTCGTAGGGACACCGGACGCGGTTGAGCGCGTCCGGTCTGTTACGACCGGCGCGTCCGGTGGTCCCGCGAAAAACGTGAGTGGAGGGGTAACGGCTCTATTTGACTGTGGGGTTATAAATAGACCTTGTGGCCGGCCTTGGCCGGTAGGGGAGCACACTTTAGCCTTGGTGGCTTGTGTGGTAGTGCTTGGGAGCCCTCTAACTCACTCATGCTTGATAGTGTTCATCGGATCGAGTGAGAGAGCGATTCTAGTGCGATTGCATCGTGAGGTTGCATCAAGTGGCACTAGGTGATCGTGTTGCAAGCCGGTAGTGCTTGTTACTCTTGGAGGTTGCCACCTCCTAGACGGCTTGGTGGCTTGTGGCTCTGTCGAAGCTCGCAAGAAGATTGTGCGAGGCTCCGGAGAAGCTTTGTGAGGGGGATTGTGCTCACCCCGCGGGGATCGCGAAGAGCAACTCTAGTTGAGCGTGTCATTGAGTTACCTCACTTGAGAGTGGTGTCTTGCGGTGCCTTGCGGGGCGTGCCTTGAGGGGCAAGTGACTTGAGGGTCACACCGAGGAACCATCTAAGTGTTGGTCGACACAACGGGGACGTAGCTTGGTGGCATCCAAGTGAACCTCGGGAGAAAATCACCGTGTCAACATTGTCTACTCTTCTCGGTGGTTTGCCTTCGTGCAACACAAGCTTGTATTTACTTTCATATATACTTGTGCTTGTGTAGTTGCTCTCGTAACTAGTTTGCTTGTGTAGCTTGCTAGTTGTCTTCTTGCTTGTGTAGCTAGAAGCTTCCCCTTTGCGTGATTAATTTGGTTTGTGTAACCTTGTTAGTCACATTGCTTAGTTTGTGTAGCTAAGTGTTTTGCGCTCTCTAATTTGGCATTAGTTGCCTTGTTATTGAGCACTGCTAGTGAGCTTAGGCTTTGTGCGCTTTGCTTACTAGAATTGTGTAGGAGCTCCCTCTTGCTTGCATAGTACTAGTGCATAGGTTTGTGTGACCTTGCTCTAGAATTAAATAGGAGAGCTCTTGCTAAGGAAAGCACCTTAGTTGCTTAATTAGGATCTTTGTGAGGTGCTTGTGAACTTAGTTAGAGGGGTGAAGTCTTGGCTAGATCGATAAGTTTAATTCCGCATTTGTTTTTGGTTAGCCAACACGCTTAAGTTTTAGAAAGGACTATTCACCCCCCCTCTAGTCCGCCATCTCGACCCTTCATAAGGGACAAGGCCTTTTTTAATATGAAAAGTCCTGGCTCATTCCTCCCTACGAGCTTATATATAGAGAGGGCGCTAGTTTTCTATCCAACATCTCTCCCTCAACCACCTCTCCTTTCCCCCAAATTCCTCTTTTTCATAATAATAGAGGTGAGTAATATGTTTTAGTAACTACAGTGGATCAAACGAGTATTATTGTTAATGAATAGTATCAGAGTTTATCCAATTGATGTCCGTATGTTTCAACTTCTTTTAGGGTTTATAGGACTTATGTAGGGCTCAAAAGGAACCTCTAATTATAATATGAGTAACTAAATGAAAATTTAGGTGTTACTTTAGGTTATTTTTCAAAGTGGTAGAGGTGCGTAAAATTGTTATAGATTTATGGGGACATTTTATACTATTTCCCATAATGGTATGGTGGAGATTGTTAAATTTTTGGTAGAGACTAGCACCCAAACGCCCGCGCCTGCTGCCCACTCGCATGCCGCTTGAATCAGTCAGAAAAGGCTAATGGGGCTTGAGTTTGACCGTGTGATCACAAAGAAATCAAAGAACAAGGCATGCAGCTCCTGCCCGCCCGCCCGCAAGCTGTTGCAGCACATGCCCGCGCGCTGCTGCTGCCGCCGCGCATGCCGGCCCGGCCCCACCTGCGCCTGCTCATGGAACACTTGCAACATAAAAAGCATTTACTGTAACATACGTCCGAAACAGATGAAACATTTATAACATACTCTTGCAACATATATGTATGGCTACTGCAACATATGCAACATTCAGATAAAATACTTGCAACACATATTTGAAACAACTGAAACATGCAATTGAAACATGCATTTAGCTAGTGCAACATATGCAACATGCAGATAAAACACTTGCAATATACGTTTGTAACAGCTGAAACATTTGAAACATACACTTGCAACATGCATATATAGCAATTGCAACATATGCAACACCAGAGCTACTTTTACAACATCCAGATGAAACATATATAACATACATATGAAACGCATGAAATGTACTGTTGCAACATGTGCTCATCTACTTGTTGCCGCCCAATGAAGACTAGGTGACGTGGTACGGGCGGCGCCCGCGCGTGAGGCACGAGCCGGGGCGCGAGGCGCGTGGTGCGAGGCACAGGCGGGGTGCGTGGCACGAGGTGGGTCCAACGCAAGGCGCGAGGCGCAGAGGCATGCGCGCGCGAAGGGTAGGGCGCGCGGCGTGAGGCGGGTCCGTGACAGTGGAAATCGGCCGCAGCGAGCAAATAGGTAAGAGAAGCGTCCATATTTTTTTAATAAAATGGAGAAGCCGTGAGGGAGTTGGGTCGTCAAACCTGGTCTGCAGGCCCAACGAAGACGTGTGTTCGGCCGAACGAACACTCGGTAGAGAGTATTACCGTAATTTTTGGAAAACAACGTAGATCCAACGGTGGTTGTTGTGAATGATGATTACAGATCACTAAATTGATGCGTAATTGATAGTAATGATGCTTTTGTTGTTTCTGGCTAGAATTTCTAGTATTTATCCTATTTCTAATGCTTCTCGTAAAATAAAAATTAACTGGCATGCACGAAAATAAGGAATATCTAGTTAGCAATAGTAAGATTCAGAACGACATGTAAAAATCTATTTTTTGCTGTCATATTGAATATAATTGTCCATAAATAAATATTTTAGCTTTCCTTTGCTTTGGGCTAGACGGGCCATCCTACTGGGCTTAGACCCAGCTCTAAAGCGAAAAAGTTGGGCCAATCTATGTCAAAACTGGAGGGCTAGCTGACCCGACCGTTCCTGCATTCTGAACTCCTAATGGAGTACTGACGCTGGGGCGTTTGGTAGACCTTCTGTGACAGCTCCGGGAGCTGTTTTTCGGCTCTTCCAACCAAACGCTCTTTTCCAAACTGCTCCGTCTGGGAAGCTCCGCAAAAACCGGTGACTGGAGCTCTTTTGCTCAGACGGAGCTGGAAATATGTAGCTTCGCGCGGCTCTCGCTCACTCGCGTGGCCCCACCACACTGCCGTGGTCCGATTGCCCCGAGACAGGGATGACCGCCGGCGCGGGGAGGGACGGAGCTGGGCGGACGCCGGCGAAGGGAGAGGCGGAGCTGGGTGGACACAGGCGCGTGGAGGAGACGGGCCGGGCAGATGCCGCCGCCGGACCTTTGCTGCGGGGAGGAGACGGGCGGATGCCGGTGCGTGGAGGAGCTGGAGGGAGCTTGCCTCAGTTGCCTGCGTGGAGCGGAGTTTGCTGCTTGCACGGACGAGATGGACGGACGCCGGTGCGTGGAGGAGCTGAGCGGTGCCTACGCGGCTACGCGGAGGAGACGGGCGGACGTCGACGCGTGAAGTCAAGGGTAGAAGATAAGGTGGAGCTGTGCGGTGGAGGATTGTGCAGTTGAGATATTTTATCACAGAGTAATAAATAGAAATAGGTGTACAAATAGAAATAAAAAGAAAAAATAAGAGAAAAAAAGAAAGTAAGGTTATTAAAGACATTTCATAGTTTCTCATCAGCGGGTGAAGCTGTTTTATCAAACAGTAAAAAAAACTACTTTAGCTGCTCCACAAATAAAACTACAACGAAAGACGGAGCTGTACCAAAACAGGCCCTACCTGGCCAGAACTGAACGCTGCAGAGCGTCAGGGTGTGTTCACTTCGCGAAAAGTAGCTGAAAAGTTACTGTAGCACTTTTCGTTGTTATTTGGTAAAATTTGTCCAACTATGGATTAATTAGACTCAAAAGATTCGTTTCGAACTTTACAGACAAACTATGCAATTAGTTATCTTTTTTACCTACGTTTAATGCTCCATGCATGCGTCGAAAGATTTGATGTGATGTGTGTAAGAGGAAATATTTTGGGTTGGGAGGGGGAAGTGAACGCGGCCTCAGTCACTAGCATCTCTGCTGCATGACACAACATGGTCAATGCCACTGCATTGCAGGTATGTAAAATTTCATTTGATGGCCTTGTTTAGATCCTCACCTAAAAGTTTACACCCTATCTCATCGAATATTTAGACACATGCGTGAAGTATTAAATATAGACTAAAAAATAACTAATTGTCCATATTGCGACTACTTTGCGAGATGAATCTTTTAAGACTAACTAGTCCATGATTTGACAATAAAGTGCTACAGTAACACATATGCTAATGCCAGGTTAATTAGGTTTAATAAATTCGTCTCACGGTTTACTGACGAATTCTGTAATTTGTTTTTTTATTAGTATCCGAATACCCAATACGATATCACGATGTGATACCTCAAAACTTTACACCCTGAAACTACACAAGGTCGAGGAATAGGCCCAGAAGGAATCAGATCTGCATGGGTGTACTATAAATGAATATAAGCAGAACAGAATCATAGGTTATTCCAGAATCATAGATTATTTCAGCATACTCCGCATGAATTTAAAGATCACTTTCAGATGTTCTATATGATGGAAAAGGGAATAGTGTTGCCTTTTGTAAGTACGAAATGTTTGTGCCTGTTCTAACAAATGAATCTGGGTATATTGCAGTTGTCAAATAAATAAATAATCTTTGATGTACCTCCTTTACTGATAAATGTTGAAATAATTGAACGCGTGTAATGCACTATAAGAGCATCCCCAAGAGAGGTGCTATTTCTGTTGTGGAAGCCAATTTAGAGCTTTTTAAGAAGAAATTGAGCTCCAACGGATCATGTATCTGGGATTGTAAAATAACTCGCCATCCATTCCGTCTTTCTCGCTGCCCAAAGAAAGCCAACGGGCGACGCTCGCTATCTCGCTCGCTTTTGCTGATTCCCGCGCGCTGGATGCCCTCCCCGCGCGCGAGTTCCATTCCCTCCCTGCAGTAAGGATGAAAACGATACGGAAATATCTCGAACCGAACCGCAGTCGTTTTATACATTTAACCCGATCGAATTCATTTTTTTTGTGGACAAAAACGGATACTAAATTCGAAAATAAAATACGGAGTACATAATTCGGAATTCAGTACGAAATCGGTTTGAGCATTTGTTCGTTCGATTTCTACATTTCTACATTATATTCGAAATATACCGAATTTAAATTGGCCCAGCAGAGCAGAGGGCACTAGCCCATGTACTAGCCCAGCAGGGCACTAGCCCAACCCAATAACAAAGCTAGCCCAGCAGTGCACTAGCCCATGGATGATGCTGATGAGCTCTAGATGTTCATGTTATGTTAATTGTGTGTCGTACTACTTAAGACCACGGGTCACGCACTTGTTAATTTGAACTAGATCATGCACTTGTTAGTCGCGAACTTGTTATGTATTTGACCATGAACTTGTTTAATGTTATGTACTGTGGGTCGGTTCGTATTGAATTCTCGTATACCGACCGCGTTCGATATAATTCTGCTCGAATTGTTTCGTTTTCGAAATTTTTGATATTCCATAAGTTCGTGTTCGTTTTCATGTTCGGTTTGTCTGCTTTCATTTTCATTTTCGTCAATGTAAAAGTAGAAAACGGTTGAGGAGTTCTCGGTTCGATTCTGTCCGTTTTCGTTCTTACCCTGCAGGGTGTCGTGGCGCTTCATCCCGCGCGCGTAGGAGCTCCACCCGCCACCGCGTGGCGATGACAAGACAGCCGTGCGCGCGCAGGAGGCAGGAGCTCCACCCACCGCCGAGCGGCGACGGCGACACGGAGCATGCCGTGGGCAACGATCTGGTCCGTGACCGCCTCCTAGTCCTAGCACTGGAGATCGCGTAGTAGGCTAGTAGCTCGAAGAGGCCGAACGGCTCGCCGGGAACGATGGCGAGGAGCCGAGGAGACCTTCCTGGTCGAATGCCACGACGGTCTTGACTTCGCCCCTAGGGAGGCGGACTCCACTGCGGTGAGGCCCGCGGTGTGGACGTGTAGTGGAGGAACTGCCGAACTGGTGTAGGTCGGCGGCAGCGCGTGTGTGTTGCTGAGGTTTCGAGTGTTCGGCGGCGGCGGTGAGGCTCTTTAGGAAGAAATGCAAGTGATGATGACCGGAGGGAATACAATCATCTGGCTGATTTTGTACTAGTACATCTGGCTGATTTTGTCCACGTACGAGGAACCTGATGGTGGCTGGGGGACTGTCTACATTCGAGCTCGAGGTCTACTGCTACACCATGAGAACGAGCTGCAGCTGGTGATTGACAGGTTTGAGGAGTAGAAGAAGGATGCTGCCATAAACTCTGAGGAGTGGATAGCTCGCTGGCGTCGACCGGGAGTCGAGGCGGAGGTGGAGAGCGAGAGCGAGAGCCATGCCGGCGCGGCGGCGAGGAGAACTGCAGAGGTGGTGGTGCGTGTGACTCCGACTCAATTGTTTTCAGCTGCTGCGCCTGGGAGCTGTGCCGGCATCGGAGAAACTGTGGAAGAAAAGATGGATGACGTAAGAAAAGATGGATGACGTGACAATTTCAAAAATAGAGAATGAGAAATTTGGAAAGACTGTTGGATTGCTCTAGTTTTTTGGGTGATGTTTTATTTTAAATAATGGCTATTTCATGAATTTTAGAATATAAATTTGGCTAGTCTCTTGGAGATGCTCTAAACATGTGTGCAGATGGTCTGCAAGAACCGCTACCCGAAGCAATGGGTTGTGAAGGCATCCATCTTCCTTCTAATGCGAAATATAATGGTAAAATATACCAGAATCATTAGTGACTGATATGGATGAGACAAAATTATAGAAAGACAGAATGGGTCGGTACCACCCAAATTGCTATCAAAACTATAGTTGAGCTAACAATCATTAACATATATCAAGTTAGTTGTGCAATAGAATGAGGTTAAACAGGAGAGGCATTGGGCATTTTTGGGGCTGAGTGTTATTGTGGAAGAATGTATAGGGTATTAGGGTCATTATGTATGCACTAAATTAATGAGAGACAAAATGCAAATATGCATAAGGCTAGTAGTCTCAATGGGAGTTTCATAAGAGTTTCATGAGTATTAAATAAACTGATGTGGCATAGTTTAAACGTAGAGAGAGATAAAAAAAAAGTTTCATGAGATGAAACTTGTTTACACTGTTTCCAACACCTGGGAGTGGTGGAAACAGCGCCATGAAACTCCCGCTGAGACTAGCCTAACATGAAATGTTAGGGTAGAAGTGTGGCATTCAAACACACTAATTATATATATGGGGACATGAAACGCAAGCCTTCTCATGCTTAATGGGAGGAAGTTTTAGGAACAAAAGCAATTTAATGAGTGACGGTTACGTTAGTGGGATGGAGGATAATGGATGGCCAAGATCATGATAGTTGCTTAAGGTCGAACGACTAAAATAATATTGATGACGTGGCTTCACCAGAGAAGAGAGAAATAATAATCAATGACACTTAGTAGGTTTCATCTATATATGTTATATAGATCATTATCTAAAAACTATAGGTTACATAGTATAGATATAGATGCAGATATAAATATAAATACAGACACAAATATAGATACATAGGTAGATAGATTGTAGATAAAGATGCATTTCTTTGATAAAGAAATATGTAGAATATGAACAAAATTTATTCATATATTTGTACCACTCTGTTTCTTACATGAGCGACCGAGCATGTGTTGATTTACTTTGATAGTTCGACTTTTATATAATACATATTGTACACATGAGAAGAAGAAAAAATAGCTCACACGTTTTTAGGGTATATCATCTGTTTGATCCATCGTGAAACATGCCGATTGAGATCAAGTCCCAGCCCACTCAACTTTAAAAAAAATCCCAGCCTACTCTGTTACAAGTTTTTTAACAACTTAAAGCTAATACATAATGTCTTCGTTCTAAATTGCAAGATGTTCTAATATTTCTAGACACCCAACCCTTCACAAAGGGAACTGAAGGTTTTAGCCCGCATTTTACAAACCTTTAGGCAACTGTTCAGGTCTTCAAATTAATACTCCTTCCATGCATTTCAAATTATAAGATGTTTTGACTTTTCTAGATATGTTGCATTTATTATGCACATAGATGTACACTGTGTCTAGATATATAGTAAAAGTAATGTATCTAGAAAAGTCAAAACGTCTTATAATTTGGAACGGATTAAGTATGTCCAAGACAGAAATTTTTCTCATCCAGCGGACATTTATCCTTTAACACATGCTCACAGGATTTTCGAGAAAATCTTCCTTCCTGGAAAATATTTAGGACTCCCACTCCATGTAAGGAAACTACTGCGGGTACATGTCCAACCTCTCATTGATGAAATCTGGCGTGGGATGCTGTGCTGGAAAGGAAGGCTTCTCTCTTCGTAAAGGAGGGAAACGATCATCAAAACAATGCTTTCCTTGCAACCCATTTATCATCTGACGGTTTTCCATGCGCGAAAATGGCTTCTCCAACGAATTGATCATTTTTTGACCTACTTCATTTGTCCTGAAATATGGCCATTCTCAGACAAAATAAGGGAGAGTGCAATAGACGTATGTACCTTCACTTAACTTCCTAATCTATTGAAGTCTGATTCTACTCCGCATGATTAAAGGATGAACTCTCATTCTCCTTATACAAAATATGACAAGTACATGAATGACTTTCTTTATTCAAAATAATCATGTATTTTTATTTAAGTAAACATTATCTTCTTGTTCCCTAAATGCACTATATTTCAGGACAGAGGGAGTAGCTTTTGGAAAATGTAAAGGGGAAAACTACATGGTTAAATGGAAAGTTACTGCACATCCAAAAGAACTTTTTTTTGAAAGTCGCGTCCAAAAGAACTAGGCGTGATGGGAATCAAAGACTTGGGCAGTGTTTAGATCCCTTCAAACTTCCAAAAATTTTACAAGATTCTCCGTCACATCGAATCTTTAGACACATGCATGGAGCATTAAATATAGGTAAAAAAAATAACTAATTGCACAGTTTGTCTGTAAATGTCGAGACGAATCTTTTGAGCCTAGTTAGTCCATGATTGGATAAATTTTACCAAATAACAACGAAAAGTGCTACAGGAACTTTACACCAACTTTTACACCATCTAAACACTACCTTGGAGTTTTTCCCGCACACGCTGTTTTTAAAATGGTTATGGCATAAGTGGACAGAAAAAGACGGAGATTGGACATGGATGGAAGTCCCCTGTGACAAGACCGACATGGAACTATTCTACACCTCCACTGTGGCCACAATTGGAAAGAGACAAGGCCCCCTTCTAGAAATGCAATTGAGTGAACAGATCAGCACCAAAATAAAACATCACACCTATGTTTTTACAGCGGTCAGGCGAGCTGCGGCGTTGGACCCCCTTCCAGACGCCTAGGCGAGTTAGGCGCTCGGCGAGGTGACGCCATAGACATACCCTAAACCTTCAATAGGACAGCACAAACATAGACTTATACACACCTTTCTGCTGCCAATTCTAGAGCCCATGTAGCAGAGACCCTCTTGTTTCCAGTTGTCTTGTTCCATGTGCCATACAGCCCCTAACAAGTTTCAACATGTGTGACTCATTAATATAATTATGTAAAAGAAATACTTTGTAATCAGATTAAAGATGGATAGTGAAAATGTGAAATACCTTTTGATGATCTGAATTCTCTTTTCTTCTCCCAAACAGCAAGCTGCATATACAATAAGGACTTTAGCAACAACAAGGTGTTGCTTCAACCTTTTGATTCCTCCAGAAACCTCAGTGTCACAAAGAGTACATGTCACCTTATCTGGCTTCTCAAGGTTTGCCCAATATCCATATTTCCAACCTGGATCATTTGATTTGGCCTTTCTTGCTTTGTCTAGCTTAGGATCATAGTTGTTATTGTTGACAGAAGGTGGACTTGCCATCCTTTCCTGTTGGTTTTGTTGCATAGAAATAACCAAAAGAGTAAATTAAAAGCTGAGGCACTAGGCACTAGGCAGTAGAAAATTAGCAAGATGGCAAGCATAAAAAAAATATATTAGCATACAACCAGTACATCTATTGAGTACTTGATGCAGGCTGCAATAATCTAATCTAAGTAGTGAAACAACATGAAATTAGCAACTTGGTAATGGCAGACAGTCAGACAACCAGTAGGCAATTAGGCATTTTTATACTGATGTTCACCATCAGAGCCTCAGGGCACATATAACAATGAGTCAATGACACAGATCAAAAAATTAATCTCTCTTATGCAGCAAAGTTCAATAAATTAATCTCTTATGCAGCAAAGTTCAGACATCCAACAGACAAGCATGATAGTAATTAGGCAACCACATCAGAATAAATAGAAGAAAGGAACACAAAAGAGAGAGCAATAGAGCATGGGTAGGAAGGAGCAGAGTATGGGCACTGAGGGGAGGGAGGGCAGAGGAAGAAGGGGGAGGGGGATGTCCGAGGGAGGGAGGGCAGAGCCGCAGCGAGCAGCAGAGGAAAGAGGGGGCGATATACCTGTCAGTCACGCGGAGCAGAGTCGTGGAAGCAGATGGCGCCGGAGTCGGGTCGCGGACGGAGCGGAGGCTCGCGGTCGAGCAGAGCAGAGTCGCGCGGACGGGGCGGGCCTTGGGCGGAGAAGTCGCGCGGACGGGAGCGGCCTCGCACGAAGCAGAGTCGGGTCGGACGGGGAAGGCCTCGTGCGAAGCAGAGTCGGAAGTCGCGGGTCGTGGACGGGCGGAAGTCGAGGAAGCGGAGCGGACGTGGGTCGCGGAGTCAGGTTCACAAGCGCCGCCGCTCGACGCCGATTTCAGGTGAACCGCCGGCCGCCGCGCTCTTCTCTCTCCCCCTCTCGCCTCCCTTTCCTTCCCTCTCTGGACCGGCCCGAGTGAGGCGGACGTGCTTTGGCGGGAGGTATACGCGCGGTGCTGCTCTTTCCCACGCTTTCACTCCTCTGTTTCCCGCACGCGCGCGACGCGCCGCTCTTTCTCCCGCACGCGGCGTTTTCGAGCCACGCGGTCGCGGTTTTCCCCTGCTGCGGCGTCCGCCTGAGCGGATTGGATGACTAGGCGACGCCTATTGCGCCAAGGCGACGCCATAGGCACACTCCTCGCGGTGAGCACGACGCCCAGATTCGAATCGTGCCCGGACGCCAAGTCGTTGCCTAGGCGACGCCGTAAAAACATAGCATCACATGACTCCTACTTGGCAAATCACGAAGCAAGAACATCACAACAACTAAGCCTTCCTCAATAGCACTTGGATCAATCATGTCATCCCACTTACTCTGAAGGGACGACAAAAGCTTTACCACAATTTTTAATAGATGGAGAAAATAAAAAGGAAATTGTTGGGTCAATTTTTTAGTGGAGATCGGGCCCAGAAACCATACAACTGGGAGAGTGCTTCACTCATCGCGCATAACTTCGGTACACCGATCGAACAACTAAAACTTCATGCCACTACTTGCTCAACTCTAAGCCAACTTGGTCAAAATGACACAACTAGCAACTCAACTGCACTAACATCTAGCTAACAACTAAAGCAACTCGGAACACCTCACTCAAGAACAAACTAGTAAATTAAAACAACCATCTCTGCCAACCCATGTCAAGCACAACTAACAAACTTGACTCGTTCATCCAGGCTATACGACAGAAGAGAAAAAGCGCCACAACAGCCTTGTATGACAAGGGTGCAACAACAAGGCTAGAAAAGCCTAGCGATGCCTTCAAGAAGGAAATGACGCCAAAGGCATTGAAAACGCTAGCCCACCCTGCAAAGGTTTTCACCTGCAATTCTAGCACAGTAGGAGAAGAGTTACAAAGAGGACACCTCCAAGGAGGATACGACATCCATGGACGCCTCTATCTGGGCTGTCTCCTTGACCTCAAATAACCCACCCTGCGCGGTCCGCTAGGGCTCTCACCAAGGAAGCCTATCTCGACTCCTGAGGAAAGGCGCCAATGATGACACATGGTGTCCCCTCCAACACTAGACGCCACCACATGTACCACGGACAGTGCCACACGTGCAACCATAGGAAAGATGCCCCCAATCCCAACATGGAGAGGTGATACCGCGCTAACGCCCAAGATGGAACCCCCACGGCCGACATGCCATAGGGCCTGTCGAACAAAGAGGGGTACCACCGCAAGAAAACCGTTGGAACATGTAGATCGGGCGAGAGGCACACAGACAGACTAGATCGTGCCCCGCAAGGGAATCTTGACAAATCTGGCTTGGCAGAGAGGAGATTCGGCTACCCCCATGTGGATCTGGCCTCCCTTTGGTCGCCGGTCGCGCCGAAGCAATTGGTGAAAGAGAGGGAGAGGAGGGAGAGGAAAGAGGAGATTGGGAGAAGGGGAATGAGAGAGATAGCCCCCCGCTGCCCTCCTGGATGCGGCTAAGAAACCGACCACCATCAACTCCTATAGCAGCGTAGACCAGGAGGTGTAGGCAGGGGTGGTGGCACGGAGGCGAGGGGGAGCCACCCGAGTCACTCTATTCAGACAACGTGGGGGGGTGAGTGTTTTCCGCCTGTCTCCCCACTTACTTCAAGGGAAGAATTAATTTGTGAAGTTATGGGAGGCGTTAAAAGAAGTAAACGAAACATGGACCAGGATGATGGCATGCGTTGTCGGTGAATAGCAAATGGAAATTACTCAATTAGAATTAGAAGTGCATACCTTGTACAATTTAGTGGTAGTGACACAAATTAAATTTATGTTCAATTTGGAGAGCAAAAGAAGAACCAACATGTAGATTTTTCGTGTGGATGTTGATGCACCAGAAAATTTTGACAGCAAATAACCTCTAAAAGTGTGGATGGCCTAATGACTTAATTTGCAAGCTCTGTACATCACAACTAGAAACCCCCTAAACATCTTTGTAAATATTGCTCTTTCACCAAACAAGTCTGGACAACCATTCTAACGTGGTTTGGTCTTCATCAACTTCTAAGTCATGACCTCTCAGGGTCCATTTACAAACATTGGAAGAAGGCAAGATGGACAACCTAGAAAGAGGAGCGGCAAGAATTCGACAGATTAATGGTTTACTTTTGGTGTAACATTTGGAAAGAGCACAACTGACAAATCTTTTCACATTCAGCCATGCAACCCTTGCAACTGGCTTTCAATTTTAAGGAAGATGTACAACAATGCAAGGTGGTTTTCAGACAGGATGCACCAACTTAACGGTGCAAAGTCTTGGAGCTTTGGGTTTCAGGTGATAGCGGTTTTCCGAAGAAGTGTAAGTCTGGTGAGCGGTGGCTGCTTGAAGCATATGTTACCCGTAGCATTTTTTTTTCTAATTTTCTTTCCTCCTCTTGGTGTATGTGAGGTGCTCTTGTTTTGGACTTATCTCTTTTCCTTCTAATAAATTAACTCAGTAAAGTCTGGCCGGGATTTTGAAAAAAAATTGTAGACAAATTGTTACTATCTCTACTCCCTATCTCATTAAAATTATCGTTTTTGACTTTTAAACTTCTTGTTTGACCGTTCGTCTTTTATTCAAATTATTTATAAAAATAATAAAATAAAGAAATCATACATATAGTATCTCTAATGATAAAATAAGTCATAACAAAATAAATAATATTTATACAAAATTTTTGAATAAGACAAACGGTCAAATAAGAAGACTAAAAGTCGAGAATGATATTTTTAACGGTACGGGGGGAGTATCTATCTATGCATTTATACAACCGTCAACTGTGACTCTATGTACACGAGACTCAAAAGCATGGATATACTCCCTCTGCCTCTAAATATCTGCCGTTTTCGCTTTGACTAAATGTATATTAAAAAATACTAATGTTTATGGTACATAATTAATATGATTGAAAAAAATCTTTGAATCTAGGTTTTTAATAAATCTATTTGAAGATAGAAATGTTGCACGTATTTTATATAAATCGAGTCAAACTTGCGGCACGCACGGTACGGTAATGGTTTTTTAGGGACGGAGGGTGTATGCATGTGTATCCATGGCCTGGTATTGATGCTCGTATACCACTCCCATACGTGTACGGCGTACCCGTCGTCCCGTCCACTCTCCGGTGTCTCTCTCTCCATGTCCACATTTTCTCTCTCAAGCCGTGAGTTGAGAGAGAGAGACTGGGGTAGTGGGTGTGCCGCTGCCGCTGTGTGCTGTGTGTCATGCAATAACTCCACGGCGACATTGAATGCCATTGCACCCTCTCGCTACTCTCCGCAATTACTCCGGCATTCAATACGCGCACCCTCCACCCTTCCCCCTCGCCTCCCCACTCGTCTTCCTCCTCCAATCCACCGTCTCCGTCGCCGCCGCCGTCCCTTTCTCCCTCCCTCCCTTCTCCCTCCACATCTACACGCCAGCCAGCTACTAGCTCCTCCGACGTCGTCCTCGATCGTCGCATGATCACTGGACTTCATCCCAACCCCACAGAGCTGTTTTTATCGGTCCGTTCGCGCGTGTATACGAAGATCGGATCGGAGGTTGCTGGTTTGCTTTTTCAGAGGCGTAGATCTATGCTCGGGGAGGAAGGAGCGTGCATGGTGAGGCTCTAGGGTTTTGTGGAAGGCCAGGGAGGAGATTAGCTCCTCCCAGCTATGCCCGGGGGCCTGATGATCCCCGGCCGGAACATGCCGACGGCGGCGGCCATGATCGGCGGCCTCGCCAGCTACGCAGCCTCCCTCGGCCAGGTACCTCTCTCTCTCTGCACCTCTTGCTTGTCTGTACTTCATCTTCAATTCGCCGCCGTGCATGTACGAACAGATCATTCAGTAGTGATTCGCCAGCTGCCTGTATGTGTTCATTCTGCTTTGATTTCGCCAGGACAGTTTTTTCACGCTTCGTCGTCTTGTCTGTGCATTGTTGATGAATCGTGGCCGGGTTTTCCTTTCCATGAATCTGTGCTTTTCAATGTTAAAAATCTTTTCTTAAACCTACCATTTCATTTCTTCTACTAGTACGACTACACTGATGAGTTGTAAATGCTAATAGTAGTGGTAGTCGTCATATATATGTTGTCATCCTTCAAAGAAAATAAATTCCATCATCACATATACGATACCACCATCAATTTATTTCCGGAAAAGAAGGCATTTAAGTAGGAGATAAATAAATGCCAAAAGGGGACTCGTATCTTCAGGATTAAAACCTGCTGCATTGCATGCTCTCACTACTAGTCACAACTCACAACAGACCTACAGTCATCACTCACCTGAGACTGAGACTGAGAGTTGATTAAAGTATGGTTGGTGTGGTGAATGAAGGTATTAAGCACTTTCTGCTGCATAAATATATCTACATATGCTGCTGCACTGTACTAGCTGTATATGTGTAGACTTTTCAAGAAGACCGGTCATGTATCCTTTATTTCTCAAGAAAGCAAGTGTGCTGTGTTCTTCTCCTGATTTGGTTTAAGCTCTCTAATCCTTTTCGCCAACGAACTTAATCAGTACTTGCTCGACTTTATTGCTCCACCAAAGTGTACCGAAACTTCCTACAGTCTTACAAGTCAGTACAGCTGCTGGCGTCTTAAAACCTTAGACGACCTTTTACACATGGTTTGTTTACAGCAACAAGTAAATGCACTCCGTTTTTATTTCTACCTAATTAAGGTACAGTACAAGAGTCCTTAATATTGCAAATGTACTGCGGTACTTGTTTACTTTGCCTGAGAACAATATAAGTTCATGAATTTTGATCTGTTTATGTAAAATAAATTGCTCACAGTTGAAGAAGATCGTCGATGTAAGAGGAAACCAACAGAACCATGCACAAATCTTCATTTTTCTTATTGGTTCTCAGTAATCTCAGATCAATCATATATGTTTGAGATGATACTCTACAACTACACTGACATTTCAATCTGTCATGCAGAACATGATGGATGGGCATCATCAGCTCGCTATGATGCAGCAGCAGCATCAGAACCACGGCCAGCAGCACCCGCCGCAAGCAGCCACGAGTGAGAGCGATGCACGCGGCCCACGCCACGACGAGCTGCTGATGGAGAGCAAGTCTGGCAGCGACAACATGGAGGGAGGTGCCGGGTCAGGCTCCGGTTGTGAGGAGCAGCAGGAGGATCTCAGCCTGCAGCCAGCCCGCAAGAAGCGCTACCACCGCCACACCCAGCATCAGATCCAGGAGCTCGAAGCGTAAGTCCAATCCAGTATCTAGTGATCGGTGTGGTTTTCTCTTTAGTATATTATTTGACATGGTTGTTGCAAATGAATGGATGATATGCAGGTTCTTCAAGGAGTACCCGCACCCTGACGACAAGCAGAGAAAGGAGTTGAGCCGGGAGCTGGGACTGGAGCCTCTCCAGGTCAAATTTTGGTTCCAGAACAAGCGTACCCAGATGAAGGTACTGACATCGTCACCAAATATCATCACCTGCTTGCATTCACGGTATGCTGTGTTGCTATATGTGCTAACGAAGTATCATGGATGGATGCAGACGCAGCAGGAGCGGCATGAGAATATGCAGCTGCGTGCAGAGATTGAGAAGCTGCGTGCTGAGAACGCGAGATACAAAGACGCACTCGGCAATGCCTCGTGCCCAAACTGCGGTGGCCCAGCCACAGCCGTCATTGGTGAGATGTCCTTCGATGAGCACCATCTTCGCATTGAGAACGCACGCCTCCGCGACGAGGTCGACCGCATCTCCACCATCGCTGCCAAGTACGTTGGCAAGCCTGCAGGTAGCCTGCTGCCCAACTTGTCAAATATCTCCTCGGCCTCAATGTCGCCATACCCACCACCGCCACCACTTTCCTCCCACCACCTCCTGCCCGGCGGAACAGACTTGTTTGGTGACCTTCACCTTCATGGTGCCGCTGCTGGGTTAGACAAAGGGTTGGTGGTTGAGCTCGCCGTGGCCGCGATGGAGGAGCTGGTGCGGATGGCCCAGCTCGGTGAGCCGCTCTGGACCCCTGCCCTTGTCGTAGACAGTGCTACCATTGAGACTCTCAATGAGGAAGAGTATGCCCGCGGGTTCCCCAGGGGCGTTGGTCCCAAGTTGCCAGGGCTCCGATCAGAAGCATCGCGGGAGACCGTCGTGGTCATCATGAACCACGTCAACCTCATCGAGATACTCATGGATGTGGTAACCAACTAATTCAGTAACTATTATGTTAATCCACACGCTCTGATACTTCACTGTGCATTATCTGAGACTGCTATATCCATCCACCTATGTATGAGTGTATGACCCATTTCCATCTTGGTGCAGAACCAGTGGTCGACGCTGTTCTCAAGCATTGTGTCACGGGCTGCAACCGTCGAGGTGCTCTCCACCGGCGTTGCCGGCAACTACAATGGCGCGCTGCAGCTGGTCTGATCTCATTGAAGTTCTGTTCGTTTCATCTTTTGATTTGGTCAAATATTAATTTGTTGTTACTAATGCATGCGCTGTGACTATTGGATGCAGATGACGGCTGAGTTCCAGATGCCGTCACCGCTGGTGCCGACACGTGAGAGCCAGTTCTTGCGCTATTGCAAGCAGCACACAGATGGCAGCTGGGCGGTGGTGGATGTGTCCATTGAGGGCCTGCGTGCCAGCGGACAGGCGGGTGCGCGTGGTCGACGCCGCCCCTCAGGCTGCCTGATCCAGGAGATGCCAAACGGCTACTCCAGGGTGACGTGGGTGGAGCACGTGGAGGCGGACGACATGATGGTGCACGACCTGTACCGTCCCCTGGTATGCTCTGGGCTGGCGTTCGGCGCGCGGCGGTGGGCAGCGGCCCTGGAGCGGCAATGTGAGCGCCTTGCCAGTGCCATGGCCAGTGGCGTCCCGGCAGGGCCTTCCAGTGGCGGAGATGCTGTAGGTGTGGTGACATCAGCGGAGGGACGCCGGAGCATGCTCCGGCTGGCAGAGCGGATGGTCGCGAGCTTCTGCGGTGGCGTGACTGCATCGACGACGCACCAGTGGACTAAGCTGTCAGGCAGCGGCGCAGAGGATGTGCGTGTGATGACGCGCAAGAGCGTGGATGACCCCGGCCGCCCGCCCGGCATCATCCTGAATGCTGCCACCTCCTTCTGGCTTCCTGTGCCACCGGCGCGTGTTTTCGGCTTCCTCCGGGACAACACAACCCGCAGCGAGTGGGACATTCTCTCCAACGGCGGAGACGTGCAGGAGATGGCTCATATTGCCAACGGCCGTGACCACGGCAACGCGGTCTCTCTCCTCCGCGTCAACGTAAGTCGATCTCACATACAGCGCTTGTTTCTTCTTTTGCCTGATTCATTTGAGCTGATGATGCATTGATGCCATGGCCATGTCAATCTTGGTGCAGAACGCCAACTCGAACCAGAGCAACATGCTGATCCTGCAGGAGTGCTGCACGGACGCGACGGGGTCGTACGTGATCTACGCCCCGGTGGACGTGGTGGCCATGAACGTGGTGCTCAACGGCGGTGACCCAGACTATGTGGCGCTTCTGCCATCAGGGTTCGCCATCCTCCCTGACGGGCCTGGTGCATGTGGTGCGCCACCAGGGTTTTCTGTCCTCCCCGACGGGCCTGGTAGTGCAGGTGGTGGCGGTGGCGGGTCGCTCCTCACCGTGGCATTCCAGATCCTGGTCGACTCAGTGCCCACCGCCAAGCTGTCCTTGGGCTCCGTTGCCACTGTCAACAGCCTCATCGCCTGCACCGTCGAGCGCATCAAGGCTGCTGTCGCAGCCGACAACGCTGCCGGCGGGGGCGCAGTCCCCCAGTGACCATCCCCAGTGGTTAGCACCGATTCTTGTTGCTCGCAGGAATGATTGGACATACATCAATTCAAAACATTTTATCTATTTTTTTGCTGTGCATGCGTGCAGGAGACTGAATCTGTGGAGGGATGAAGAGCAGGTCGCATCAAATAGAATTGAAATTTGGAAGGATTTGGCAATGCGGGGAGTCAAGAACGCACCGCGTACTCTCCTTGCAAAGTGTTGCCCTCTGATTCACAAGTAGTAGTGAGGGGAGCAACACCTTGCAAGGGGGTTGGTTCGGGCATTGACTCTCTTCCTCTGTCCTCCCGTCGACCTGCCACTCTCTCTTCAGTCCAAGGGTTGCATTGCAGTAGAAGCTAGCTCATCCATCAGCTAGAAGCTAGATCATGCATGCATACATAGCTTGCACTTGTAATGTGTCTGTACCTGCCTACCTGGTATGTTTTCTTTCTTCATTCCGTGCATGATGGAGGATGTCTCAGATTGCAAAAGTCTAAAACCGGTTAATTCGATTTTTCATAAGATATTCATTCCCGTTTTTTCCGTTCAACATTTTTTAGTAAATTATTGTGCTGTAAGAGGACTGCCTTTCGGTTTAGGAACAAGACGGATGAGCTCCTATATGGCCCAAAACATGGTGTCCATGGTCCATGCAAAAAAGAATCACTTCACTGGAACAAATACTTAATGCTGAGATTTTGTGTGAAATTGTTGCTCTTTGGCCTCATGTCGCGGGTCGGTGTTCTCTGGACACTGTCCATGTGTCCGGGGAAGAAAACTCAAGTCCCAAAGTGCTTGTGGAGTCCGGTGAATTGAGCACGTTTCCTCAACTTCAGTCGCCTGAGCTTTTAGGCGACGAGTCCAGAGCACTATTTGCCGCTTTGCTGCTAAGCTGATGGAAGGAATTTGCCGCTTTGCTGCTAAGCTGATGGAAGGAAAGCATCGGATGATCACAGGCTAGCAAACGGTCGCCTGATTTTTTTGAAAAAAAGTAGGCGCCTGTGCAAATAGCAAGTCCCATTGATTCGTTCAAACATAGGACAAGTAAGGCTGTTTGGTTTGCTTTTGTTAAAGTTTAACTCCCATCACATCAATGTTCCCTCAAATGCATGGAGTACTAAATGTAGACTAATTGCATGCATGTCGGCACAGATTATGAGTAATTTACGAGACGAATCTATTAAGCCTAATTAGTCCCAGATTGGAAACTTTTTGTCAAATAAGACGAAAGTGCTACAGTGTTTGTTAAACTTTAACACCCCAAACCAAACACCCCCTAAATAGGATTCGAACCTGGTTGAAACTTGGGATTCATGACCTCCCGCACCTCCTACTACCTGCATAACAAAGCTCTAACAGGAATCTTAAATGTAATTCAAGTACATAAATCACACAGTAAATAAGTAAGATGTTACTCTCTCGTTTTAAATTATAAGTCGCTTTGACTTTTTAGTATATAGATTTTGCTATTAGCTAGACATATGTTATGTCTAGATACATAAAAAAAAATTATACTAAAAAGTCAAAACGACTTATAATTTGGAATGGAGCACACTTCAATTACTCCCTCTGCTTAAAAATAATAGAATTCTCACTTCTTAATGAGTTAACCAATTTAAAATTTTTGACCAAATATTTATTATAAAATTAAACATTTATGATACCAAATAAGTATCCTTAGATCCATCATGGAATATATTTTTGTAGCAATTTTATTTAGAGACATAAATGTTGTGTTATTTTCTATACAAGTGGTCAAATTTGAAAAAGTTTAAACTTTTTCTTTAGCAAATCAAGCTCTAAATCCAGAATTACATCGTTTTTTTAACGGAAGGAGTACTTTCCAAGTAATTTGTTTTCTTATACGTCCAGCCCTAGCTCAAATGTTTTGGAGGACCAAAACTTTGTGGGCCGTTATCTAGAAATGGCTCCTTAAACCTCAACTTTTTTTTTCCAAATCCATCTAACCTTGTGTTGGGCTTCTACCAATGTCATCTAAAACCATGTTGTTAGGGGCATCGCCTCCAACGCCAGTTTTCTCGTGATACCGTCACCCTGTCCTTGCCTACCCTTGTTAGTTGTCTTTGGTAGCTCCCTAGCACCACGTGAATCTGGCTTTGCCATACCATACCATTGAAGAGACGCTCTTGCCCCAATATCGTCCAACCAGATGTTCCACACACCAGACACCACCAATAGCCAACTGCATCCTCGTGACCTCATGTTTGCCATAGCCACCGGGCCAGCCGGTCTGCCATCACAAAATTCTCCTGTAAAGCCATCATCTCTCACTCAAAGAACCCCTGGGCCCCTCTCGTCCTTGTAATGTGCAACAGACACTTTAGAACTTTCAATAGGGAATGTTTCGCTCCATCTCTATACTCTGTTTATAACTAGTAATGAATATCCTATCTTGAGGTTGACTGCCAAGGGAGATCGGATTGGAACATATTGAGGTTGACAAACTTAACATATGCTTTGATACTTTGATCCCTTGTGGATACATGTATCATGTATGACCATCTTCGCTAACATCTACTAATTGGTATGCTTCTCTACTTGTTGCATGCCACCGGTTTAAGCTTACACGAGAAATTTGATTTTTTTCCCACTCATATCGTGTGGCTTCACAAACTTGCCATATTCAAGATCGGTTTTGTAACATTGCCAAATCGGTCATGGACACCTCGATCATGTTGCCATCTTAACTTTTCTCTCTTACTTTTCATTTTCTTCTCTGACATAAAAAAAATGACCAAACTGCCCCTACCTCCATAGAAACACAATGTTTTCCTACCCCCTATCTCTCGGAAGCAGGAACGTGACTATAGTTTAGTCACCATAAAATGGCGAGAAAATGGAAAACTCAACATACCTTTATTGGTTAGGTTCCTTGGTGGTGGAGTATGTTCCCTCGGATTTTCAAGTTCTTTACTTGACATAGGTGTTTTGTGTTTTCTGAATTTATTCTAGGATTTAGTAGTGCTATTCTTTCAGTGGTATGCGATGTGTCTGTCAAAAGTGAGGCGTCTGTGGTAAGTTCATTAATTTCTAGATTTATCAGCTCAATCTTTCGAAGGTGCTTAAAGGGATAAGTTTGTGTGCGTATGTTTATAGAGGTGAATATGCATATGTATTTATGAAGGTCTGTGCATATATACTGCAAAATTCGTAAAAAAAATGAGAAAACAGATGAAATGGCAGCATGCCCATGACAAAAATGGATTTTTTGTGAAATCAATGTTAGGCCCTCTTTGGAGCTAAAGATTTTCTTGTCTCATATGATTTTCCTGTGAAAATGAACGTTTTTTTTTTTGTAAAGTTTTTGTATAATTGCTGTGAAATTCCTGCTTTCCAACACTTTTTAGAGGTGGTAAGTTTGTAAAGCCATATGACGGGAATGACAGAAGTCTCAGTTTCTGGCTTATACAATACATACAATACAATGGAAAATGAGCACACACGGCACCGAAGCAGCAAAACTCAGACTTGTTCCACTCCGTCGTCTCGACGTTGTTTTCGTTCGATTCGAGGAACTAGGAAGAGATTTACTCTGTATCTTGTCTTTTGGCCTCGACAAGTTTTTAGACCGGTTCCGCAAACAAGTCCGATCAGAGCAACCATCATGTGGTTCGACACGACATTGACACCCAGCTAAAGAATTGCAGGGCAGCATGACTTTTGACTTTTTGACACGACAAAACAAACTCAACACGTGCAGTTCCACTCCACATGACCACATCACGTTTTCGTACGAGGATGGTGAAATGGTTTCAGACAGCTTGAGGGATCAGGCACTGAAAGATGTCGAGATCAAACTGCTGTTAGTCAGGCGCGTCAACTGGTCAGTAAACAAAGTCCAATTAGATTAGATTATCTTATGGCATGTGCAACCCATGCTCTAAGGAGGCACTAAAAAACTCTTATCCTCTATACAGGAGCTATTTCATTGCAAGGGGAGAAACTAGATCAAGAAAACACGATCAGAGAAAGATAAGGTATTAGAGATAGAGGACACTAAGCAAATAGTACGAAGAAATGAAGGACCGAAGGCATTCTTTTGTATATCGTGGAGGAGAGGCAAGAACTTGTAGGGTTCCGTGCCGTGCTGAGCTCCCTCCTTCGTGACTGTCCTGCTTGGTTCCTGTTTGTGCTGTAGATGCCCAACAACAGATCGGCCAGAGACAGCATCACAAAGAACATCTTCTCAACCATCAGAAGTTAACTGATACACACACAATAAACGTCCGGAAACAGCGAGGCCTCGCCTTGGGACGCATGATTTTTTTTTCCAGCATCATGCAGGAGCAAGAAATGAACTACTATTCCCAGGCAAATTCCTGGTTCCCAGACTTGTCCAGACCTGGGCAAATGCACAGCAGCAGAAACTTTAACATTTGAGAAAGCTTGGTATTTATTTGTTTATTGATCATTATGCACTCCAAGATCATTCAGATACAGGACAACAATAAATAAAAACCAAAGGGCCCTACCGGCTGCTACTACAGTACAAGCTTCCAGGTTATTTGTACTTTTATCCAAAAAGAACAGCGCTAAATTACTGCTGAACCCTTCAAAACTTGACATGGAAAACCCCTCATTCAGCCTCCTCTGTTGTGTTTTAGACGTCCAGGTACTTGCTGGCGGTGTGCACGTCCTTGTCTCCTCGTCCACTGCAGTTCACCACCACCCTCACGCCGTCCGGCAGCATCGGGCAGAGCTTCTCGAGGTAGGCGAGCGCGTGGGAGGTCTCCAGGGCAGGGATGATGCCCTCCAGACGAGACACACGCTTGAAAGCTGCATGTGAGAGTAGCCATGTGCTTAGATGTTCAACATAGCATTCAGGACATAAACAGAGTGAATACACTAATCAGCTGTTGAGAAAGTTTCTCAATTGTCCAGGAAAAAAAATTCTACAGGCCTTACGGATGCAGAACAGTCAACAATGTCAGCATCAGCTCAAGAATAAGGCATATCTTTTACATTTGGCTTATCTACTGAGAAAAACCTAGGAGGCTAGGGCTATGTTATTGGCATTGAAAATATCCAGAACAGCTACATCAGCTGAATATATAACATTTAGTCATTTAAAGAGAACATCCAATCGGTGCAGTTGTTACTGATATAAGCAAACAGTGGGGATTTGGACACGCATTCATTACTGCCCCTTTCAGATCAAGAAAAAAATCAGAATGTCCGTGTGTTATTTAGAAAAGTTAGTAATTGATACCGATGTCAAGATGTTGAAAGTTGACACCAATGCTAACATCATTTTGTAGGTGCATTGGAAATAAACTTGTCAAAAATTAGTTCAACCAATACAGAAGATGGAAAGAGAGTGAGGCACATACCATCCAGTGCCTCCTGATCAGTCACACTGTCGTATTCAGCACGTCCAATGTCCTTCAAGAAACTGTGCTCAGGTCCAACGCCAGGGTAGTCCAGTCTATGATTGAAAAAATGGACAATTAGCCCACATGGCGGACAACAAATACAGTCGTGTGAATGTAAGCATAAAGAAAACTTACCCAGCACTGATGGAGTGGGGTTCAATAACTTGTCCATCATCATCCTGCAGCAAATAGCTCATAGATCCATGGAGAACTCCAACTTCGCCCTTTGTCAAAGTTGCCGCATGCTTGTCAGTATCTACGCCATGACCAGCTGCCTCCACTCCAATCAGCCTCACATCTTGATCCTCAACAAACTCATGGAATAAGCCCATAGCGTTTGATCCACCACCAACGCAAGCAACCAACACATCTGGCTTGCCACCCCACTTGTCCATGGCCTGCCTCCGGGTCTCCTTGCCAATAACCTTATGGAACTCCCTAACCATCATTGGGTACGGGTGCGGACCAGCGACGGAGCCCAAAATGTAGTGTGTGGTCTCCACGTTAGTGACCCAGTCGCGGATAGCCTCTGAAGTTGCATCCTTCAGGGTTGCTGTCCCAGAATGTACCGCCCTGACCTGTTTCAGCAAAAAGGAAGCAAGATAGGATAAGAAAATATTCACATATCTAACAAATTTCATGCTACTCAGGTACTCATACTGAATGATTTTCTAAATAAGTACTAGTGGCAAAAGAAATTGCAGGTACAAACTCAGACTAAGAAAAGAGGTTTCCACCATACCTCTGCACCAAGAAGCCTCATCCGGAAAACATTGAGTGCCTGCCTCTCCATATCCTGCGCACCCATGTAGATGATGCACTGCAGCCCGAAACGGGCGCACACGGTGGCGGTGGCGACACCATGCTGACCAGCCCCCGTCTCAGCAATGATGCGCTGCTTCCCAAGTCGCTTGGCGAGCAAGGCCTGCGCCACGGCATTGTTGATCTTGTGGGCACCGGTGTGGTTAAGGTCCTCCCTCTTGAGGTAGATGAGGGGGCCTGTGCCATCGGCGCGCTTGTAGTGCTCCGTCAGGCGCTCCGCAAAGTAGAGGGGGCTCTCACGTCCAACATAGTCCTTGAGAATACCGTCAAGTTCTTTCTGTGGAAAGCATGAGGGGGAGGTCAGAGTCAGATGTATGAAACTCTTAAATATCAAACATACGTGCAAGTATCTAAAAATTACAATAATTCCTTGTCATTCAGGGATCACAGCATGTTGATCATATTCCTCGTGATTCAAGGTTCACAGCATTTTGATCATAAATAGTATTAAGAGTGATAGATTCTGTGCTTTTTTTTTCTTGGAATCATCAGATGAAAAGGTGCACTTTTCCTGCCCACCTACATGCAAATCCTCTCAGATTAGCTCCCTGTCCCGGACCAAAAACAGTGAAGTTTTCTACGGTATATACATGCGGCGCCTACACGGCGGGGTTGCATCGTGGAAAGGGAACACAAGAACGGAATCAATCGAGAAACAAAAATTAGGCACCCAAATCCCCCGCTATACGAGTAATAATAACAAACTAGAAGCCGGAGACAGGAGAGAGGCGGCGGCAGCGTCGTCTTTACCTGGAACTCCTCATCGGTGGCGAGCGCGTGGAAGGCGTTCTCGAGCTCTGTGAGCGCGTGCATCAGCGTCTCGGGGACGTACTTCCCCCCGAACTTCCCGAACCTCCCCATGGCGTCGGGCCTCTGCAGCCCCGCGACCGCGGCGCCGTTCCCCATCTCCACCGCCGCGGCGGCGGGGGACGCCGCCTCCGCGGCTACTGCCTTCGCCGGCTGCATTGCGGCCGCGGCCACGGCCACGGCGGCCCTTCGCGGGCGGGCGGACGAGGAGGCGGACGACGCCACCCGCAGCACCGCGCGCGGATGGGTCGGCGCGGCGGGGCCTGCGGCAGAGGCGGCGGCGCGGGTAGGGCTGCGAATGGCGGCGGCGGCGGCGGCGGCCATCGGAACAAATCGAGGGGAGGGGGAATAGCGTGGTGGTGTGGGGTGCGGGTACCGGCCGGGCGGGTATATAAACCGGTGGCTCTAGGACTTCCGGCAGGAGGGGTTGGTGGCTCCACAGGATGCGCCTGGACCCGGTGCATGGGCCGGGCGCTGCTCCCGGTTGGATAGCGTGAGGTGGTGCTGGTGGACCGGGCGTAGGGATTGGAGGGGAGAGTGGGGTCGACGGATCGCGCCGGGCCCACCGGATCGCGAAGGCGGACTGTGGGTAACAACAGCGTGAGAGGCCAGCCGCTCTCGTTGGTTTGGGCCACAGATTGCAAAATTTTTTGAAACTGATTAATAGTATCATTTTCGTTTTATTTGGCAAATATTGTCTAATCGTGGATCAACTAGGCTCAAAAGATTCATCTCGTGATTTTCAACTAAACTGTGTAATTAGTTATTTTTTTATCTATATTTACTACTTCATGTATGGGTCCAAAGATTGATGTGACGAAGAGAATAAAAAATTTTAACTTTTAAACAAGGCCTTGCTTTGTTTTGTTTTCTCTTCTTGAGCTGGTTTTGCGCCGGGTCCAGACGTCCAGCTTTCCAGGGGCATTTTGGGGACGGTTTTATGCGGAACATCCACGTCGACCGTCCGACGTGGAGCGCCATGCGCCGCCCGCTCGTCGGCGCCGCTCTGGCCAGCTCGGCCTCGGCGACGCCGTTCGCGGTCGAGATGGTGAGGACGCGAGGTCGACGCCGGCGATGGCCGTCCGTCGTCCATGCGTTTGAGATCCTCAGGGTGAGAATGACGACAGGTCCTTTTCATGGTTTTTTTGAACTGTTTTTTATAAATTTTTTTGAACTGTAAAAGAAAACTCTCACGGTTCAATTTCTCCTATTCCTTTCTCTCCTTTTCCACTCTCTCTATATATATGTATTTATTTCATGGGTTCTTTTGTAGTACTACTATTATACATCCATAATGCTTGTGAGTGGTTAGGATCATCGATGATGCATGTGTGCAAACCACAGAACCAAACAGTATCTCTCTAAATATCTCAATTGCCCTGAAAATCCAAACCGACACTTAACATTAATAATTTCCGAAAATCAAGGCAGCAAATAGGCACGTGAGATTTCAAAAAATACTTGACGTCATTTTCCATCACGACGGCGAGGTTTAGCAGTGTTGTACGGTTTTCGGGCCGGTTTCCCTTATAAACTGGGTCAACTCTCCTCTTCTTATATTTATATCTATATATCTATACCTAATAATAATAAAGAGTCAAAATTTTCGCGTAAGATATAAGTAAGACTCATACTCAACTAAGATTACATGTAAGACTAAGTTGATACTAATCCAAATAGATCAAACTCCAACTCGCTTTGTTGCTGCCGTGAAGTCTTATATTTTCCACACGTCCTTTTTTTACAGGACTTTCTCTGTTACCGTGGATTCTAATTTTTCCTTGTTTTTTTTATTCTGCCTGATCTACTCGGATGTCTCTTTTCATCCTTTTTTTGATAGAGCTCTCTCCGTTGCCGTGGACTCTAATTTTTTCCTTGTATTTTTTATTCTGCCCGATCTACTCAGATGTCTCTTTTCGTTTGCCATGAACTCCTGTTTGTGCACTACAAAAAAAAGAAAAAAAATCATGTACTAGCATTTTTTTTCTTATGGACACGTTCTCGCGTTACTTCTCAAATCATCCGTGTCCTACCAAAAAGAAAAAAAATCCGTTACAGATCCACATGTGTTTCTCTTGCGTGCTTCGCTGGTTGCGCTTTAGGCCCTTAGTGCATGTATGCCCACATGCATCTGAGGCACTAATCCAATCCCAAGATAATTAGAATGCAAAACATATATCACGTACATAAAGTCCTAGTTGTTTACGTAAGAAAATGCAATCGCATGCATGTTACTTTTTCAATCTCACGTGAGTTCTTGTCCTGGTTGTTCAGACCCTCGATCAGCAAAGCAAACACCGCCAGGCTGCCGCGCTGCTCAACCTACACAGAGCGTCGTCAGGCTGCCAACCGCCCATCACAAACACATCATAGTCTGGCTGCACTCCTGCATCGTCAAGTCATACGCCGGAGGCCTCTCGCAGGACCGGCCAGCAGAAGCAGCTACGCTCGTTCATCAGTGCCCTCAACAAGGTGGGAACTCAATTCTTCTCGGACTTGTTGTCTGGTCTATAGAGACGAATCAAGTAACCCCGCTCTTGTTTCTCTACTTTCCTTCCTGATCTACGGCAACTTCGTCGACAGAGAAGGCTAAAGCAAATAAGGTTGCAGGCAATCCCATGCATGTTACTTGTAAGCCTGTCCTGGTTGTTTACGTGATAGATAGCAAAAGCAAATAAGCAAATAAACATGTAGCCGGTGGTTTCAGGCAATCGTAAACATATTACTTGTTCAATCTCACGTACAGATTCATCCTTACTGTTGGTCATCTTCTACCAATCTTTGTGGAGCAATACCTTTAATTTCTCCTGTGTTTTCAAAGCCGTCCTGTACTGACAATCAGTGTGGATCACCATCTGTTCTATGGATTCAATAAAGGTACGCAATCCCACCTGATTCATGAATTCATTATATTCAAATTCATTAAATTGAAAATCATCTTTTTTTTTCAGGATCAATTAGGTTCTGCAGATGTAAGTCAAAATGAGTATGATCAAATATTGATGCGAGATAATTCGTCGAATGTTGTTGGAATTGAGAATTTTAGGACCATTGATCGGAAGAAAGAGGAACAACGCGCTCAAAACCATATACCATTAGCTTCACTCTCAAGAAACTGCAACAAATTCTAAACGATGATATGCCCACGGACATAGAAACTTTTAATTTGGTCGTACGAAAAAATATGTTCGATGACATCCAAATGGTGAAGAATCAAAGAGGAATTATATCAAAGCATTATCTAGACTTGAAATTTTGGGTAAGTTCTTATATTCACTATCTCTCTCTATATATACACACACTAATTCTTTTAATCACCTTATTTTATTATTTTATATGTATAATAGATAATTACAAATTTTAGACGACATCCGGACTTTCGGAAAAAATTAGATGTGGATCAACTAACAGATTCCGTTCGTTGCTGGCCTGGTATAAACTATAGTGTTTCATCATGCAAATTGGCAAGAACACTTTCATATACCTATCAGAACAGTTACTAATAGCTAGCGTATTCTATATTAAAATAAAAATTGACTATTACAGTCCGAAAATATACCTGTCAAAAATAGTTTTATGTCGTTTTTAATCTATGTCCTATATCAGATTCTTATCCCAACACAAGGCGGCGGGGAATTTAGTCTATTCATCCTTGACAAAGAAAATAGAAAAATCTACATTCTAGACCCTACACCTCTTGATCCCATGTACCAGTACAACCCAAGTGCAAGATATGTCAAAAAACTTTTTATGGATTGCTGAGCACTTACCAAAAGCTATGTCTACTGTATGCCCTGGGTCTAGATGGAATGAAAATATTTTTCTGTGGCGTCAAAAAATGTTAGAAGATATTCCAATTTACAAAAGGTACCTTTCTTTTGAGATAAAATTATTTGTTACACTGAATAGTACAATTTTATATATATTATTAAATTAGATTATATATATATATATATAGCAGGGAACTTTCGGGTTATATTGTTTCAATCTTCATGTCAGCATGGAAAGACGAAGAACTAAACTTGTCATCTTTAATGGTAAATATCACAATAATTAAATCCATTATTGTTTTACACATACATAACTCTATAATACAATAACATTATGGATTCGTTAACTGACAAATATTGATTGTACGTACATGATGGATATGAAATCAGAAAAAAAAGTCCTAGAACAACTACTTACATACAAGGATAATGAATGTGAAGACAACATGCCTACTGGGGTCCTAGAATTCCTTAAATGTATTAGAAATACAAAAGGTTAGTTTTTAAGCATGAATTTCCTGTAAAAATTCTAATGTTTAGTCAACAAAAAATTGGTCGCATATATTATCATGTGTGCTAAACTATCTACATATTCCATTGGTTATTGTTCTTTAATATTTGGAAGAAGTAACCGATAGTTCAATCAGGAAAAAATTTTATTTTCCAGCAACCTAAATGAACGTTAAAAAACCTGTAGCAACGCACGGGCATATTTACTAGTCTATACCTAATAATAAAGAGGCAAAATTTCTCACCCCTTTTTTTTGGTCCGTCCATTTTCTTGGTCTGTATCCTCTAACTAACGGACAATAAAGAGTTTCTTCTGTCCGGACTTATATATATATATAATCCATGATACAGAGTCCGATTCCAAAACGTATTGAGTTGTGTATATGAAAAAAGGTTAAAGAGTCATTGTCCTGTTCGGATGTTTACGTGTGGGTTTGTTTTGGATTCCAAAATTTCTCTCCAACTAATTTTCGTCCATCCATCTTCTTTTTCTCTCCCGAGTCACGAATGCATCCCCACATGTACGTAACGTAGTCCAATCGGATGCCTGTTTCCGTACGTTCCGATTTCTTTTTTCCTTCAAAGCATGTTCTTTTTTCCTATTTATTGGCTGGTCATATATAGAGGAGCGGTAATGATACAGTGAGGACGTCCGAACGACGTCGGACGCATCTGACGGACACGATGCAACTCAACCGCACGCACCCAAAGTGCGTCCACTCGACCGCCCTGCCCGCTCGTCCTTATCCGCTCGTCAATTCGCTCACCTCCCTCCTCCCCACTCGCTCGCCTCCTCTCCGCTCCATTTCTTTTCTCGGTTGCTCCGCTTCGCTCGCGCGCTCCTCCCCGTGCGCGCCTTTGTGTTGCTCCGGCGGCGAGCCCACCCTCTTCCCTTCCCTCCCCCTTCCTTCCTTCCTTCCCTCCCTCCTCTCCCGTGCTTTTCCCCCGCTGTGACATGCTCGGCCTCCTCGCCACTGGAGTAGGGGCGACAGCGGCGGCATCCGGTGAGCTCGCCGCCCTCCGCTCCCTACCTGATGCTCTCGTCCTCACGCGCCGCGAGATCCATGGGCTCCGACGAGATAGGTGGGAAAGGATATGGATCTGAGGTGCCCCTCCCCCGCGCTCCCCCCTCTGGATCTCGATCTCGTCCCTCCTCTTCCTCTCCCCTCCTCCTCCTTCTTCTCCTCCTCCTCGTCCCCCCTCTGGATCTATGGTTTTGATGGTGGCTACGGTTTTGTGGCGAGGCAGATCTAAGCTACATGCAACAGATGATATGAAGCACGATTCTCTAATGTTGTAGCAGCTTCTTCTCCTTTGTTGCAGCAGCTTCTTCTCCTTGTGGTGAGTCAGATCTAAGTTACATGGCAACAAATGATGTGAAGCACGATTCTCTGATGTTGCAGTAGCTTCTTCTCCTTTGTTGCATTAGCTTCTTCTTGTTGTTGCAGCAGCTTTTTTCTCCTTGTTGCAGTAACTTCTTCTCCTTTGTTGCAATAGTGTAACATCCCAGATGTTAAAAAGCAGTTAAAACTTGATTAAGTACGGATCATGCATACATCAAGGCATAAGATGCATTTCATGTTGCATAAGCAATGTTTCATATATCAGGTCTCTGTTGCATAGTGATGTTTCATGTGTTGCTTGGTACTGTTTCATATGTTGCAATAGAATGTTTCATGTTTTATATACGTGTTTTACATGTTTCAATAGTGATGTGATATGTTATTTTTATTAGTATGCTTAATACATTAATAATGCCATGTTTCTTATCACATGAAATAATGTTTTATTAGTATTAAATAATTAATCATGTTTAGTTAAAAAGAATAATCAATTGAATTGAAAACCCTCAATTTCAAAACCCTGTTTTACCCCTTTTGAAATAATTCAAAATCTAAGCAAAATTTGGGAAAAAGTTTAAAAACCAAGTTTGTAGAACTTTTCAAGGCTACAACTTTGGTGTTTTTAGTTTTCAAAGTTTTAGTGTAAAATATGGTGCAATTTTGAAAATAAACAAATTTCAGATTTAACTTATTTTTGTCCCCAAACTAAGATTTCAAAATGGAGGCAGAATTTGAAAAGGTTTTGAACAGAAAAGTTGTAGGTCTGGTCAAGATATACAACTTTGATGTTTGGAGATTTTGAAGTTTCAATATAAAAATCAAAAGTAATTTCTAAATTACCAAATCTGAAAAATGTGTCCCATTTTGAATTTAAACTCAAATTTCAAAATCCAGTGAGAATTTGAAACAGTGTTCAATACAAAACTTGTAGAGCTTGAAATTCTGAAGATTTCATACATTGGAAGTTTTTTAAGTTATTACATGAATTTGAAAGTAATTTGAAAAACCAGTTTAAATTTCAGAGTTTGGGGGGTGCTACAGTGCCGCGCCAATGGCGGCCGGCCACCGCGCGGTATGGGCGCCGGCGAGCCGCCGTGGCCGCCCAGACCCTTCGTGCGTGGTCGAGAACGCCAACGCGACGACGCAAGCAGTGCAGCTCTGTAGCCGCGACCGTCGTCTATAAATACGTCGAGGTCACAGTGACGACTTTCGTTTTTCCCGTTTTCGCCATCACCGCCGCCGCTAGCTTCGCCGCTCGCCACTGCCGCCACCAGGCCATCTCCGGCCACGCCAGTCGCACCAACAGCATCGCCGCATCCTCACGCACCTCGTGAACCACCCAAGCCAGCTTGACTTCGTCTGCATCGTCGCAGCCACCACTTCCCGTGCTCAACTCCGGCGACCAAGCCGCTTCACGTGGCCAGCACTCTCCGCCGCCTCCCAGCGCCTCCTTGTGGCTTCGCTGCGACCGCTATAAGCTCCTGATGCTCCCCGTGCTCTCGCTTTAGTCGCTACCGCGTTGCATCGCCGGGACGCCGGTCACCGTCGCGGTCGGTCCGCCATGGCCGTCTGGAAGGGCTCCCCGGAGCTGTAGCATAGCCGCTAGAGGTTAAAACGGGTTCGTGGTGAGTCATAGGTGTTGTAGGGTCGCTTGGATGGGTGACCGAAGCAACGCTCGCCGGCCGCCCACCGCGCGGGCATGGCCGGGTCACGGGAGAGAGCGAGGGAGGAGGAGGAAGGCGATGACAAGTGGGTCCGCGGTGTCAGCGAGAGAGAGAGGGAGAGCGGGCGCGCGTGAGGCAGGCCGCCTGCTGGGCCGCGCGGCTGGGCCGAGCGCGCGTGCGGGCGCGGGCGTGCGCGAGCGGGGCCGACCAGCTGGGCCGGACCGCGGGGAGAAAAAGAAAATCGGCCCGAGTTCGGTTTTTGTTTTTCTTTTTCAAAAATTTTAAATAGTGATACTATTTGTTTATTTCATTAAAAATTGTGTAGAGTTCCAAAATTCATGAAAATTTTTGCGTAGGCTTCTCAATGTATAAACTATCTAGGAAAAATGTTAAATGCTGAAATTGAGTACTTGGTGCAGTAGAATTAATTAGTTCTAATAAAGATTAAATGCAACTTCCATGAATTTTAATAATTAATTTATTAATCCAAAAATGATGAAATTTATTGTGACACTGTTTTAAGTCATTCTTAATATATAGAAAAAGTTTGAGCTTGTTTAGGTAAAGTTTGATCAACTATTAATTATGCCCTAATTAATTAAATAGTAATTAAATGTTAAATCAATAACTTTAAGTGTTTTGTGCTCTTTTGGGATTGAGTGATGACCTTGGGTCATTAACATGTAATGACCCTTGGCACTTTAATTAATTGCTTAAGTTATGATTGACTTGTTAACTAGGATTTATTAATAATAGTTAGTGTCATTAACTTAGGTCTTTAGTAGTTAATAACTTATTTATGTTACTATTTAGTGGTCTTGTGGTAAGATTACTTGTTATTAGATGCAACCTCTTGGGTAAAAACAAAGTTATGGTTAGTTAACCTTTAAATTAACCTTGTTAGCTTACAACTGTACCGCGAAGGAAAGTTGTACTCAAGTAGATAACTAATGTTTATCCTTTCTAAATGTCCCTTTTATGCTATGCTTTGTTCATTATCATGCATCATGGCATGCATTTCATCATATTAAGCATCACATCATTTTTATTACGTGTAGTGCATACGAGAGTGTTTTGGATCATGTCGATCAAGCTTCGGAGAAGGTAATACACTCGAGGTGTTGGTGTCAAACTTGACTTCTACGAGAACTAACCACCGCTGCAACAAAGGCAAGCCCCGGTGCATTTAAACCCTACCTTGAATTTTACAAATGTTTTATTATTTATAATATGGTTTACTGCATTAAGTAATTAGGAGTTGGATGATAACCTATTTGCTGCATTATCATCCTTGATTATTGTGATATCAACCTTGATACCTATTTTACGGAAAATGCGTAGTATGCTTCGCTATGCTTAGAAGTTAAGCTTTTAAATGCAATGTTTATATAGCCATGACAGCATATTGAATGAATATTGAAATATGAGAATGAACTTGAAAGATCGGGCGGGGTGGTTTGGCCACTGCTAACATGCATTGGAAAAGGAGTCTCAATGTAGTGTTTCCGCCTTGTCAGTTAAGGTCCGTTCGTTGTAAGCCTGTTGTGTTCGAGACTTTGCAACTAGCCTCATGACTTGGGTAAGCCCAAAATGTTGGTGATTCCATTACGAGAACGTCTAATCTCGCACTGGGAGTGGAGAGATGGCGAGAGTAGCGTGTACCCTCGGGGCTAGAATTTGGTCGGGTTCGAGGAGTACTGTACTCTCGGGTGGCGATGGACACGTTCTGGTTTTGGGAGATCTAAATGAGGGTTGATATATGCAAGATTCAGTTCTACATATGTCGTGAGGTTAGGGATCCCCAGCTGGGTATAATCGGTTCGAATCGTCGTTGCTCCTCGGTTATGGAGACTTGATCACCTGACTTGCATCGTAGTTAAGAACTGGAATTGAAAGAAAGAATGAGAAAGGTTTTGATGATAATTACTTTGATCTAGATTAGGATCGCCTAGAATTGGTTAATGAACCATCAATGGTAAAAGTAAAATATTGAGGGTAAGGACTTACTTTAGTAAGCTTTTCTGCAAAAGAAAATTTGATTCTAGAATACCCGTACCTTGATTCCCTAAAGCTAGCATGCCCCTTGGAGTCTTTGTCTTAGTCGGGTAAGTCTTGTTGAGTACTCTCGTACTCAGGGTTTGTTAACCCCTGTTGCAGGTGCTAACTGGTGCTGCTAATTAGGTCATGTCAGTGGGCTTGACATGATTTGATTGTCCTCTCCTGACTTAGGTGTTCTACCTAAGTTGTCTTCTGTAGTTCTACTCGACTTCCGCAATACAAGTTAAGTTTGTAAAAAGTTAACTTAATCATGATTTATAATTTTTTTGTTATTATTCTTCCGCACTCTGATGTAACGTTTTGTACAAATGTTGTAATGTTGTAGTTACTCCTTTGTTGATCCTGGTATGGGTTGTTAAATGTAGTTTAATCGGGGTCCTGTGAGGGCACCCGACAGATCTTCTTAGGTTATTTGGTGTGCATGTATCGCTGTCAGAGGTCTTAGGGACAATGACAGGTGTATGTGGGCCATATAATTTAGGAGGTTCTGCTACAAATAGCTTCTTTCTCCTTGTTGCAGTAGCTTCTTCTCCTTTGTTGCAGTAGCTTCTTATCCTTGTTGCAGCAACTTTCTTCTCCTTTGTTGCAATAGCTTTCTTTTTTTCCTGTTGCAGTAGCTGTCTTGTCCTTGTTGCAGTAATTTTTCTCCTTTGTTGCATTAGGCGTTTTTCGATGTTTCAATAGTTTTTTTTGTTTGTTTCACCAGTTTCTATTTGTGTTTCATTAGGTGTCTTCCAATGTTTCAATAGCTTTTTTCGTTTTGTTTCAACTGGTTTTTTCGTTTGTTTCATCAGACGCCATTTGATGTTGGAAATGTTTTTTTTTTCTCCCTTGTTTGCAGTTCGGGGGGAGGGGGTTGGACTATGGTGGTGAGCTAGTGGCGGGGGCAGAGGGTGCTAGGGTCAGCGAGGTTGGGGGGGCGGAACACATCCGTGCGCGCGGGGGAGGTGGGGGACGCCTCTCTGCTCCGTACGGAGGGTGGGTCGGGGTGGTCTTCTCCGTACTCCCCCGCGCGGTGAGAGGGGGGGCTTGGTGTAAGCTGGCGGCGGGGCTCCGTGCGGGAGGCGGGCCGGGGGGATTCGCGGGTGCGTACGGGGCAGGGCGGGACGGGTGGGGGCGCTCGTGTGGTTTTTGCAGCGTCCGGACGTGGCTCTGGAGCCGGGCGTCCGGGCGCTAGCAACGCCGATAGAGGAGAGAGCACACGTTCTCTCTTGCTTCTCGCTTTCTTATCCTTGAGCCTGGATCGATGTAGACTCGATTTGGATTTGGATTTGGACGTAGACTTGATTTGGTTTTTTTCTGACAACAGACTCGATCTGGATTTGAGATCGGACTCGATTTGGATTTGGAGGTAAACTCGATTTGGATTTTTTTTTCTTTTGACAACAGACTCGATCTGGATTTGAGATCGGGCGCGCACACGAAGGCCTGTGGACGAAACCCGTCGAGGCTTTTTAGGTGGTAATAGATTGTTTTGTTCTCCCTTTCCCTTATCGTATCCTGTTTGGTTTTGGTTCCTCTACCCAAGAGTGCATCTCCATGTTCTACTGTCTCGAGCTCAACAATGTGTAAGACAGGAGCGTTAACGGCGACGAGCCACACGCGCACACACATAGATCGGCAACTGGATCCAACACGCCGATGCAGATCCAGTTGCTAGACGTCATGCTTCACGTCGACTCCGCAACAACAACAACCACAGACATCGATCCGTGGGCTGCACCGTGCTATGCGAAAGGTTATTAATAAAATCTAAGTTCCAAGTTAACTAGGTGACCGCGCAATATGTATATCTCGTTGCAACGCACGGGCATATTTGCTAGTTAATATAAAAGCTGGAACATAAGTTTTCGGATCTTAAAAAAAACTGCATTGTCTTTGCACAGGGTTACGATTAAGAAACTGAAACCGTAGAAGGACAGTACTGCCTCCACCCGAAGATGTAAATACAGGTCCAGTCAAAGCCAAACTATCTTAAATCTAACTATATATGTAAAGAATATTATCAACGCCTACGACTCCAAAAGGATATTGATGTAAAAGTGAATTTTATCATGAATTTAATGGTACTTATATAATACGATAAATATTAGTATTTTTTATATTGTTTTTGGTGAAGTTTTAAATTTCGCATCCTTTTTATATAACACATGCCGAGCATACACATCTAGGGGCTCGTTTAGATTGCAAAAAATTCTAACCTGATGAATAGTATCACTTTCGTCTTATTTGACAAATATTGTCCAATCGTGGACCAACTAGACTCAAAAGATTCATCTCGTGATTTCCAACTAAACTGTGTAATTAGTTATTTTTTTATCTACATTTAATGTTGCATGTATGCGTCCAAAGATTGATGTGATGGAGAGAGTGAAAAAATTCTAACTTTTGGGGTGCATCTAAGGCCCAGTTTGGTTCCAAAATTTTTTTTGCAAAAGAACAGTAGATTCCCCGTCACATCGAATCTTTAGACGCATGCATGAAGCATTAAATATAGATAAAAAATAAAACTAATTACACAGTTTAGACGAAATGGACGAGATGAATCTTTTAAGCCTAATTAGATCATGATTGGACACTAATTACTAAATAATAACGAAAGTGCTACAGTTACATTTTACCAAAAATTTTGCCAACTAAACCAGGCCTATACAAGACGTAGGACCAGGAACTTGGTTAATCAAACTGAAAGGCCGACAAAAGTCTATCAGCATCTAGTACTACTGAAAACATTGGATGCTGAATGAATGAAAGTGACATGGCAATTGCCCTGCCCGTATGAAACTGACACGGTGACACGATCGTTCGGATTCGATCTCTTGCGCTACTGTCCGTCGTCGTCGGCTTCCTGCAGCCTGCACTTGACATTTCCTAGCAGCTGCAGAGACTGCGGTGGAGTAGTAGTTTTTACCTGCCTACGTACGGCATGCATCAGAGACGCGCACCGGTTCTTCCACGGCACCCGACCATTCGCTCGCTAGTCACAGTCGCCCAAATCCGGTGCGCGTCATGTACTGTACGTGGTCATCTGACATAGCGTCCTATACCGCACAAGGTGTCCATCTGACACGGTGTTGGTGATGGGTGTGATCATGAGTCAACCACGTACACCTACTAGCTCCTGTACCGACGACTAGGGATGAAAACGGTACGGATATTTTCCGACCGTATTCGAGACCGAATCCGTTTAGAGGGATTTTAATCCGTCCATATCCGAGTCCGGATATTTAACATCTGATACCGTATTCGTATCCGAATATTTAAATCACATATTTATGATGTCGATATCCAATCGTATCCTATCCGGTATTTTTTATATTATCCGTATTCGAATCCGAATCCGGACATAAATATGAAAACAAATACGATATCAGTGATATCCGTCCGTATCCGATCCGTTTTCATCCCTAGCGACGACCCCGGGACGCGCGCAGATAGATGCAAAGATGCACGGGCAACGCCCTTGTGCCTACGCTGCTTGCTCTCTCTGTGTTCGCCGGCCGTCAGGCCAATCACAATCAGGCTGTAAATAGGGCCTTGTTTAGTTCTCAGATTTCTCCCCTAAATTATACTATGAGTGTGTTTACTTTGCGAAAAGTAGATGAAAAGTTATTGTAGCATTTTCGTTGTTATTTGGCAAAATTTGTCCAATCATGGACTAACTAGGCTCAAAAGATTCGTCCCGACATTTACAGACAAACTATGCAATTAGTTATCTTTTTTACCTACATTTAATGCTCCATGCATGCGTCGAAAGATTTGATGTGATGGGTGAAAGAGGAAATATTTTGGGTTGGGATGGGGAAGTGAACAAGGCCTATGCAAAAAGAAGATTCCCTGTCACATCGAAATACTGGCACATATATGAAGTACTAAATATAGATAAAATCAAAAACTAATTACACAGTTTTGTTGTACTTTACGAGACGAACATTTTGAGCATAATTTGTCAAAATTTGGACAATTTTTACCCAATACAAACGGAATGCTACAATGCACACTGTAGCAATTCGGGCGCCTCCCCCATCAGGATCTAAACAAGGCCTAGCTAGTAGTAGTCAGCAGGTGAAAGAAGCCACGTTTCAGCATCAGCCCCCTTGCTTCAATTTTTGTTTGGTTCCACCTCCATCACTTTGGCAGGCAGGGCTTCATATTCCTTGCCTACCTAAGGCTGCGTTTAGATGTAAAATTTTTTGCAAAACGGTACTGTAGCTCTTTTTTTTTGTTATTTGGCAAATATTGTTCAATCATGGTCTAATTAGGCTTAAAAGATTTGTCTCGTCCATTTTGTCTAAACTGTGTAATTAGTTTTATTTTTTATCTATATTTAATGCTTTATGCATGTGTTCAAAGATTCGATGTGACGGAGAATCTGAAAAAAATTACAAAATTTTCTGGGAATTAAACTAGCCCTAAGTGCCTGGCCATCCAGGTTACCAACATGCATGGGGACCGGACAGGGACCAAAGGCAGTAGTGCTGCAGACTGTTCGTGTGGAGGCGCCGTAGCCTGGCAAACACCTAGTATCCACGTGCTATATATACAAATCTTCATCCACGTGCGTTTGTAGCGTTGCAGGCTCAACTCAACTCAAGTAAAAGTGATCCACAGGCGCCGGACCCCGGACGCCACGAAATTTTGGCTTTACTAAAACACCTTTCAGAGACAATGACTGAATAAAACGGTCATCTCGATGGATGATGACAACTTAAAGCCTCAAGAGGGAAGTGTTGTCCTTCTTGACGAGAGATGATTAATATCTATGATGATCTTCGCCTTTGTTGCAGTGGCCCGTTCTGTTCGTTTGGCTGAGTACTATTCGCTGATTTGTTGTGAGAGAAAAACACTGTTAAATGACTGACTGATTTGACTGATAAGCTCATGGAACGGGGCGCTTGAATCCACCTATATATCGTGATGATCTGAGGACTTGCGCTGAAGGCCGCCGCACCTGATGCTGAACTTGCTGAGCCCTATCCTCCTGCGCTGTTGTCCAATACCCTGCGACAAGGACGATAAGAATGGTAAGATTTTTTTATCAGAGCTACCAAAATCGCTCACAGGCATTTGATTTCAAGAACATGTTTGGACCACAGCAAGGGGCATAGCTCCTAGACATTTGAGCACCTGGGCCACAAGAATGCCTAGGGAAGCACCCCTAGACTAGGGCTGCATTTAAACTCGTCCTCAGTGCATTAACATATTGGCACATAAGGAATTTTTTTTAACCTCGGGAAGGTCCTCCATTTGAAAAGAGAACCAATGTGCGTTTAGGGCACCTGCGGTGGTATAGCTAGTTATTGGCTCCGAGCTAACTACTACAATAGTGCTTACTCTTAAAATGTGTGTAACATGGATGGCCCTACGTAACATTCTCACACGATCTTAAAATGTGTGTATGAACTAGTTTTTCTCTCTCTTCTATTATAATATAAAAAAATGCTTAGAGCTGGTTTATGAGGCCAGTCTCAATGCAATGTTTCATCTCCCGGTTTCCAAAAAGATGAAATTGTACATGAAACAAATATCTTTCTCAATGCATTGTTTCATCGCACGGTTTCACATGTTATTTTACCTTTCGTGGGTCCTACCATCTCTCTCCCCTCTCTCTTCCCCACCGGAACCTGCCCGGCGCTCGCTGAAAACGACGCGCTCGCCTGGAGGAGCTGCGACCGCAGAGGAGCTGCGGCTGGTGCTCACGCGGCAGGCGGAGCCACGGCCGGCGCCTGCGGTGCTCGCACAGCGGACAACGACAGAGCTCCCGCGGTGCTCGCTCGACGGCGCCCGAGGAGCTCGCGCGACGGCGATGGAGCCCGCGACCGCGCCCGCAGCAGAGGAGCTCCGGTGGCCGGCAAGCCCACGACGGAGCTGCTCCTGCAGCCGGCGAGCCCGCGACAGCGGCCGCCGCAGAGGAGCTCCCGCGGACGGCGAGCCCACGACCAAACATAGGGCTTTCACTAGGTGACGGTAATTAATCACACATAGGGCTTTCACTAGGTGCCCAAGACCAAACCTAGCTTAATCACACGCTTAGCAAAAGGTTAGTCCACTAGTTGTCTCAATTGCCAAAACCAAACATAGGGCTTTCACTAGGTGACGGTAATTACCAAGAGTAACAAGAAATCTCGAGTCACAAAGACTATCTAGTGCCACCAAATGCAAACTCTCAATTGCAATGCACTAGAGCACGCTCGATCTCACACAAATGCGATCACAAAGTTAGCCAGTGAGTTGGAGTGTTTGCTTGAACTCAATGTATGTCATAATATCAGCCAAGGGTGTGCTAAGAGAGCCAAAATGGCCGGCCACACAACTATTTATAGAGCCAAGCAAGCAACTAGCCGTTGGGAACAAGCAACAGCTTCTGCGCACTCACCGGATTGATCTGGTAATAGCACCAAAACAATCCGGTGACTCTCCAACGGTCAAAATCTCAGAAATAGTCATTAACTCCAACATTCAAAACACCCCTAATGCATACTCCACTGACCATGGGATCAATCACACAAGATCAATCTGATACCATCCAGAAACTATGCAGAGAGGTTTTTGGTCCATCGGATTACTCTAATGCCTAGCACTGGATATCTATTGCCCCTTTTAGAAAAAACCACAAAGTTAGCAGTGCAAGTGCATCATCCGATGGTTCACAAAAGTTGAGCACCGGATTAATCCGGCGTTTAACCCTAAGCACTATGAACTGCCCTCTGTGTAGCACGTGATTTGGTGCTATGGTGGGGGCACCATCGGATCAGTCTGGTACCCACCATAGACCTCCAAAGACTTAGTTTTTCGCCCTTTTTTAAATGTGCTAACTCCTTAGTGTTCCAACAACTTGTCACATGAGTTAGCCTTTCACAAACATTTTTTCAAGGGTTTTCTTTTGCACCTCCCCATGTCATTGAGCACGATGCATATGCAACTCACACTTAGTGGCACTAGATAACTGTTGCAACTAATGATTTTCCCTATTTATAGTACTTCTATTTATCCTAAATTCAATCATGCACTCTATTACACACCTTAGTTGGCAAAAAGCAAAGCCCTATCTTATACCTTTGCCTTGTGGCTTGCTTTTGCTCCATCTTCTCTCCATTTGAAGAACACTTGCATGTATGTGATCTTGATTTCCATCTCCATCACCTCCTAGACTTGTCCATCACCATCAAGTGGACCCTAGCTAATCATACTCCTTGAAAGCATTAGTCCACATGGTTGGCACTCAATTACCAAAACCAAACTAGGGCTTTCAGTGTATCATATGATAGGAACCCTTGTTAGTGTAGAAAAGCTCAATTTGCCAAGCCTGGAGGTATGTTTGTGAGTGTTTGGGGACATATTTGTATTTTTCAAGGACTCATGTAATTATAATCCCCACTAGGGAAACAAATTAAACATCCACCTCCAGTCCACCCCTATAAAAGGGGTGAGGGGGATGGTGGATAGGACCCTTGACCCATAATTCATTTGCTCTCTCCCTCTCCCTCTCCCTCTCCCTCTCCTCTCTCACGTTCGGTTGTGAAACAAACACTATTAATGCCAATGTGATTTAGGCAAAGCAGCTTTAGATGGTGAAGAAATGTTTTAACAACATGGCATAGACAAAGCAAAAACTACTCAAGAGTCACCTTTAGAGAAATGGTCTACCATGCACCAAAATTAATGTTATTGACATTTCTAGCCAAAACCTTCATTCCTTGAAGATAAATATATTTGACTTTAAGAATGTCTACCCAATTAGGCGAGTAACAATTTTGTCCAAAGATAGTTTCATATTTCGTTATTGAATTGAGATAACAATTTTCTTCACGTGATGTGTAATTTGTTTTTTCACAAAGATTTATGCAACTAGCGTACACTGCACAAAAATTTTGAACACTTATGTCATCTTCATCCACATCCTTAGTAGAAATGATTTTGTCATCCTGATCCTCAGAGTCATGCTATCCATATGGTCACTGTCATCACTCTCTTCATTTTTAATGTAATAGTCAAAATTATCACTAATGTCATCGCCTAGGTTGACGAATCGACACCCTATGAGGGATCTTTTGCCCATCACGTTCTACAGAACCTTGAGCTACAAATTGATTACCTCAGACACCTCAAGCTTACTAGTCTTCTCCTTAAAGTATTGATACATCACTATGCAGGCTTTCCCAAGTGCCAAGGCCAACTTGTATTTGATGTGATGGCTTCCCATGGCATCCAAAAGGCTCTGCTTCCCATCACATAGATTGGCACCCGATGGTATGTCATCATATGGTCAACGACTCTCTCTTGAATGTGCCTATGGATCACCACAAGTGCCAATGCGACAAACTTTCCATTTGAAGTATGCGCATGCATGTTCAGTTGGACGAAGATGCTTGAGCAACCCATGCGGGAGGAGATGCATTAGATCTGAGCTCGAGGCGCAAGAGTCAATAATCCAAGTGAGCATTCTTGATGAGCTCCATAGAGGTTGTGTGCACAATTGCCCCTTTAAGAGCCATGCCAATTTGGAATCGCATATCCTTAAGCCGTTGTCGTCGTCGTTGCTTGGGTGTGTTGTCTTCATGTGCCAACTTTAAGATGTCAGAGACCTTCGTGGACATGATCTCCTTGGAGAAACCGAGGTTGAGGATGACACCTTGAGGATAGCGAAATCAGCTTTTCATCCCTCCTCATGGATAATGGCAATATGTTGTTTCACCATGTCAATGCACACCGAAGAAATGTAATCAGCATTACTGAATTGATGACTTCTCAATAACTTTGCAAGCGCACATGTAGCTATGGTGCATCATCCATGCAAGTGAATAGTCCTATAAACATGACCTTCCTCGTGTATCTGCAGACTCCTCGAAGTCTGTCTCTCACAAAGGCAAACATAGAGGGTCTCGTGTGTTAGTAGGCTGATTGGTAAACAATACCTCTTTCACAGAAGATCAAGATGTTACTTCTTCGAATTCATATTAGCGAATGAAACTCTAGCACTATGCGGGAAAGTTGCGGGACCACTTCGAAAGGGTAGAGGAGGTTTGGGGCCGCTTAGGGTGGCTATAATATGAGATTTTGTCATCTTTCATTAAAATAAAAGAAAGAAGGTATGGACCTGATCAGATTTTGATTGACATTTTAGTATATGCATTTGCATGGTTGCTAGTGGAATGTATGGTTATGGAATAGGTTATTAATTAACCAAAATTATTCTTATGCCATTTTATATTAATAAAGACATTTATATGTGCACATTGACATTACTTGCATGTATTTGAGTCTCTATATATTTTTTATATTTAAATATACAAGGTGCCGAACCCAGATGCATTATTCTTTGGTCATCCGCTTGGTCTTCGTTGATCCGCTCGGTCGCAACAACGAGGCAAGTTCCAGTGAAAAGTTTCATGATACAGTTACAAGACTGTCACGCCAACTTTTGCGTTGGTAACTATGTCAGTGGGTTCTATCTAGATAAAACTCACTCTACCTCTCTACATAATTAATCTACCAGCTTAGTAAATTTGCTGATGTGTCAGAATATTAAATAAGAATCAAACTCCTTTAAAACCCTACGTGGACTGAAACTGCCTGAGGAGGGTTTCTAGGTCATTTTGGTCGGTTATCTAAAAATACCCGAGAAGCCGAAGATATGTACGAGAAGCCCAAAAATATCAGCCCACTTATGGCCCAATCAATGTATCAACCCAATTCTAGTGCCCAGACGTCCTGCGCGCGAGTGCGTCCGGATGCTAGTCCCCTTCCCAAACTCGCCCGCCCCCGCGTGTAATAGAATGGAAATCCGCCCACCCCCCGCGTATAGAAAGTAATAGACGGAATCCGCCCTTGTCCTCTGCTCCCTACCGCGCCCCTGTCCCCCTTCCCCAATGCACCCCATTCCCCCACCGCGTCTCTGTCCCAAAAAAGAGCACGAAACACTTCAAATGCAACATTGCAAATATATGAAAAAACTATGTAGTGTAACATCGGGTTATAAATACTGCAACATCGCAATAACATGTAGTGCAACATTGAAAAACATGTACTGCAACATCAAAAAATATGTACTGCAACAACGAAAATTATGTACTGCAACATCAAAAAAATATGTACTGCAGCATCGAAAAACATGTACTGCAACATCGAAAAAATATGCACTGCAACATTGAAAATTATGTGCTGCAACATAAAAATTATGTGCTGCAACATCTCAAGTAGTGGTACTGCAACATCGGAAAAACATCTGTTGCAACGACCCAAAAATCCCATTGCAACATTCGGAAATCATCTGGTGCAACATTAAAAATTAGGTACTGCAACATCTCGAGCAGTGGTACTGCAACATCGCAAAAACATCTGTTGCATCGACACAAAAAAAACTCATTGCAACATTCGAAAATCATACGTTGAAACATCAAAAAAACTCATTGCAACACGGGAGAAACAGCAAAAAAGCATACAAAACAGCCCCTGGCCCATCAACTTCGAGCTCGCCGGAACCCTAGCCACCGCCGCGTTCCTCAGATCCATAAGAGGAGGAGGAGGAAGAGGGCTCAGATCAAGAGAAGGGCCGACCTACCTCGTCGGAGCCGCCGCCGTCGTCCTCATCTCCGGTGGATGGAGTGGGAGCCGGGTTGCATTGAGGTCGCGAAGGGGCGAGGGACGGAGGGAGAGAGGGAGCACGGGCGAGCAGGGTCGGCAGCAAGCTTGCACGTAGGCACGGCGTCCCCGTCCCAGGGATGGCCCGGAGAGTGGGCGGACGGAGCGGGAGAGAGCAAGTGCGGGGAAGCAGGGTATGGATTGGTGCGTCCGGCTGCCTGGTTCATATCATTGCCGTTCCCAGTTTGGCTTCCCAGCCGCCGGGCAAGTGCCCTTTCCCTTTGAGCTTCGCGCGGTCGTGTGTTCCCGGAGGCGCGCGGTTAGCATAAAGCTCACCACACGAACAATTGGGCCCAAGCCCAAACCTGCCTGAACAATTGGGCCTCAGTATACTTGGCCCCATACCTCAGTCACCAGTCACCACTCACCACACGAACGTACGTGCATGAAGCTCAGCAACGGCAATACGGTGGCGTTGCCACTCCACCCAGTTGGCCTAGCCCCCTGGCCTATAAAAGGAAGCGTTCGTTCCCTTGCAATGCAAGGGGGCTTCTTTTCATGCGACCACACACACACGGCCGCCAGGCTGCTACTGAAACTCCCTCCCATCTGCACGCATCGCCACCATCCACCATACATACACACGCCATGCACACAAGGGGAAAAAAATTATGCAGCAGTGTCGCACGCGACCCTGTTGTGCGACACCCCTGATTGCTTCTATACGAAGGTGCTATTGATTGTTTTATCCATCTATAAACCAGGCCCACAATACTCCTGTGATCCCGCATAGATGAAATGGACGGTGATGGAGCGGTGTGGCACGCCCTGCCACAGTGCGGCACCGTTGCATAGATTTCTTTTTTCCCGCCACAAGCCATCCATAAAAGCACTGTCGCATCGCATCCACACTCGCACCGCGCCGACGAGGATCTATATGTCGCGCGCCGACGGAGATTTTTTTTATTTGGTTCTTGGCTAGCAAGTGTTTCGCTTCAGGGCTCATAAAATAGATTTTTACTTGGCACCACAGCTTTGTGTTGGGTGATTTGGTTATGTAGAAATGATGTTATTTTCAAAAGGATCGTCTCTCATTTGTTCTTGCAGGTAATTTCTGTTAGATTTGCATGATCGATAAGCTCTACAGCTAGGACACAATAGCATAGATGAACTAGTGCTGCTCATACCCTCGTTGGAGTTGTTAGCCATTCCGACAGCCCGTGCCTGTTTGCAGCAGGCTCAGTGAGGGAAAGCACTTTCAACAATGGTGACTGGTCATAGGTCAGTAAGTGCCCTGATCAAGGCTGTGTTTAGTGGAGAAAATTTGCGTGAAAAGTTACTGTAGCACTTTTCGTTGTTATTTGGTAAAATTTGTCCAACCATGAATTAATTAGACTCAAAAGATTCGTTTCGAACTTTACAGACAAACTATGCAATTAGTTATTTTTTTATCTACATTTAATGCTTCATGCATGTGTCTAAAAATTCGATGTGACGGGTGGAAGAGGAAATATTTTGGGTATGCATGGCAAGTGAACACGGCCCAAGGCACATTACTGTCCTCTGTAGCACAGTCAGGTTTACTTGACTTGCATATCTCTGCTGGGTGTGAAATGCGCCATAATAAGTCTTTGCACAGTTGGTCTTTCACAGTGCACATTAACTGCACATTGTGTGCTCAGTTTTCACACCACAACTTGCTTATGATCAACCCAACAATTTCAAGGATGTACTGTATCATGAAATGATCGTAGCTATCTAAAGAGGAAGAGAGATATGTCCTAAAGAAGGGAAACTGATTGGTGGAGGCTGTGGTGTTGGAGGAGTTCTCCAACAAGTTTGGGTGGTGTTTTAAAAATAGGATTGAATCTAAATTTTTTTTATGCCTGATATGTATGGATTTTTAATTATTTGTATCGCCATGTGATGGAGTGTGATCGTGTCATTGTTTGTACTAGACGAATATATTCATTTATTTCGTGAATGTTCCGTAGGCTGCACTATGCCAAAAATCAACAAAGGAGACACCTAACTCAGTGACGTAGAAAGAAAACGTGTCACTGGTGTCAGATTTGAGACGTGCACAGTTAGAACGAGTCACTGGTACGTTTCTCCGAGGCAAAAAATGAGCAGGTGAGAGACGTGTCTCGTGAAACCGCGTCACTTTAATGCGTTGTATTTGACACATAGACGCGGGTACGCGAGACGCGTCACATGAGCAGCTGCCCCGGACCCGAAATTTTTATTAAACCTAGTTGGCAGATTAAGGCTCGTGTCCGTGCCCGTCCACCAGATGCCCGAAGGCCTGCGGGCTCCCGACTCCCAACTCTGTCTCCTTCGGTTCCTCCTCTCCTCTCCCGATACGGACCCTCCGTCCCTCCCAATCCCATTCGTCTATGCTACGATTTGCAAGCAGTGGGGAGCTATGGAGGCCCTGCACCTGGTGACGATGCAGCAGCGGCTCCCCTGCCCTCATGTTTTCCCTTGGGTTGTTTCCCCTCCGGTGGCGGTGGCGCTAGGGTTCGGCGTCCGTTGCGGCAGGGGCGCAACACAGTCAGCGGCTGGGGCTGGGGTGGCTGGATCCATGGCCGCTCGTGCAAGGTCGACGGGATCCATGGAAGCTCATGTCAGGTCATTAGGATCCATGGCTGCTCCTCCAATGGCGGCCGAATCCGTCACTACCTAGGTACCCCCAAACCCTAACACTTCTCCCGTTTCGTCTTCCTTCTAGGACTTGGAATCTCCATGGATCTGTTTGCGTGTGATATTCTCCAATGTCTCATGAATCTGCCCTTGGTATACTTGGATGCCGTACTTCATTTTAATATTTGCCTAAATCTGTCAGGTTAGTGTCTTTTCCAAATCTGAATAGCAAGTGCCAAGTGCTACGTTAGCTGAACTGAATAGAAAGTGCCAACCATTATGTATTTCCCTTGCTTTCTGCAATGATGAATATCTGCTACTATATGTGATTGATTAAACAGAATTGGGATGTCTGATGTTGGTTACAAGCCTACATACTCTGTATTTTTTTTATTATTCATGTATTCATCATTTATTGAACTTAGTAAAATGTTTTTCATAGTAGTTAACAAGGCTGAAACTGTTAGTTGGTCTGTAATGTTAGCTGTTCTGACTTTTGAGTACGATTTAGGCACATGATCGGTATAGCTAGCATAGGGTTACTCTATAAGCTAGCTGAATGGTAACTTCTAAATAAGTGGTTGATTGTACTGACTACGACATGCAATGCTTATGTTACAGGTTATCCTACAGCCTTCAGCATGCAGATTGTGTTTTTTTTTTCCACAACAGCAAAGCCAAATTTCATTACTCGAAAGCAACGAAATTACAAGAGCTTGTAACAAAATAAGCATGCAGATTGTGTTGGCGTTGTGTTCTATTCTGTCACATGTGCATTAGTGGTTGCACAATCTAATAATGGTAAGCCCATGATCATTGTAGAGTTGGGAACCATGTTAATCTGAGAGATCTGCTTGTTTTACCTAATAGAATAGGTATACATTACAGAAGATATCCACCTCTAAATAGTAGTTCATTCATTGATCTAAATTTGTTCGATAATGTTGTCTATGCAGTTTCAGAGAAAGAAATAACTAGCAAAGTGTATTCAGATTAATGATACAAGATTTCTCTGATATATCAGTGTACAATTTTATCTATAATACTGTCCCAAATAAAAATGAATACAATTACATTAATTTGCAATTTAACCTTGCATTCTTGATGTTGAGCGGCTAAATATTTGCGGCCACATTTCAAGCTTTAGTCACTAGTAATTCTTGGACAGGTACTGCATTATCTGGTTGTAAAGTATTTTCTATATTTTCCCACTTTATTAGCATGATCCTGAACCATAGATATATGGTTGTTGTGTTCTGAACTTCTGATGTTATCAGTGAAGTATCCTCTAAGCAATTGTTGAGTATGTGAGTAATGAATTACGTCACAGTTCTAAGCAATGTAGCATGCCCTTGTAGTCACTTCTTTATTTGGCTGTCATTAGTTTTGCAGAGCACAAGAAGCTTTTAATGGAAAATGACTAGGATGCTCTTTTTGAAAAGGATCAGGTAACTTTTCTATCTCATTAGGAACGTGCCTGTGCTTGGGGGTGGGGTGGGGGGATCTGTAATTACAATGCTTGTTGTATGCAATTCTCTACTTGTGCTCTGATGTTAAAGCAATAAAACATATTAACAAGGACATCTCTTTTTTATGGTTAGCCTTTTCTTTTACTGCCCAACAGTCAGCCAAACTGCTCAGCTCATCTTTTTGTTGGTTCCTGCTAGGTTTTCTCCTCTGGCATTTTCTGCTACCACTTGGACAGGAACTGGAGGTCTCCTTGTCCTGGTGTGTTTAGAGCTGAGAAAATCTTGTACCTAACCAAATTTCATTTGCCTTGTGCCTAACAAAATTAATTTACAAAAGAATAGAAAAGAACATAAAAGGATAGCTACTGGTTTGTTTTTTGTTTGTCGATCCTTTTTATTTGCAATATTGTTCATCAGATTATTAAAGATGAACTTGAGTTATTTAACTTATAATAGTAATCATGTTTTGTACCTCCTAACAAGTTAAATACCTTAGAGGAGATCATACTAGAACTAATCTGATATCTAATCTGTTCATGATATGTAATCTGTAGATGGTTAGAATGAAAATCATGCTAGAACCGGCAATTTGAGTCATCTGTTCTTTGTATTTTTGTTTTGTTTTGCTGAATGAGCTATTGCTCTAAAGTCTGACATAAAACTACACACATAATTTGAGTTATCTGTCCTATCTTCTCTTTGCTTGCAGTTTTTAACCGTTCAGAGGAGCAGCATGGGAGGTCCTTTGTTTATCGATTTCCAGCAGTAGCTTTCAGCTTCAGTCCTTGTGCAAAAGCAGGTGGGCAGCTGCACGGCAGCAGCTTGGCTCTTATCTCAGGTGAGCAGCAAAAGTAGCTAAGAATCAATTCACTTTTGAGTGAAGTGCCTCTTTCATGACACAATTTATTTAGCTTGCTGCTAGCTAATACCTTAGAGGTTACCTATAGTTTGGATTACCATTACCAATGTATTGGAAACTGGTCATATTATGAGAAAAATCCATCTTAAATGTCGTGATGTATGGTTAAATCCATCTAAATTATGAGCTGCTTATCTAATATATATTTTGCCATGCCATACAATTAAACAAAGGGCCCTCGCATCTCTATGCTTTTGTGATGGCAGAAACTATAGTTTCACATGCAGTTCTTGGTGAAAATAGAACTATAAATGCCATATATATATAGCTTTCAGAATCACAAAAACAGGAATCTTTACATTACATTCTAATTGTTTCAATTTGATATGTAGGGGCATGTACCAAATTTAAACTATTCAAACTCATGCCTGTCAAATGATGATGTCAGCACTTTCAGCACCAATCTAGACCTTCTCAATGTTGTGCTAATATAGAAGATAAATAGTTTCATGTTGAGATATGGAACATTTTTCAGATTTTACAACTACATTATTTTTGGCAGCTCATCAGATTATTATCTCTACTTTTATTGTGTAGTAGGAAGGCTTCTATCGCAAATCTGAAGAAAATGGAATTGTACCACCACAACATGTGCTCTTAAAAAGGTAGGCCTACTAAATCGAATTGCCATGATCCTATGATGTCACCAATTTCACTCTATTTTATAAATTCAACAGATCTTCTCCAACTGCTTCCAAACGGTCACTCTTCTATTGCACACCATATCTGGACACATTAAACTTTCAAATGGGAGCAGCAAGTTACTAATTCTTTATTTCTGATGTGCAGTTGCTTTCAAGACTGAAACAAACAGGAAACCATGTAATGCTCTCCTTGGAAATGAATGCGTCTTAAAACACTTCTATCACCAACCACAGTTCCCTGTTTCCACTGCTGTTAAGGTACATTCATTAACATTTTCCTCGACTATTGCATGTCTGCAAATTTCTCAAATATTTGATTTTTTACTCATTTACAATTTTATAGAAATAAACTCTCCTTAGGCATATACATGTTTTCATTTGCGTTCATGCTATTTCAGTTCATCTAATTAAAACATTTTCATGCGTCTCAGGAAGAAACACCTCTGACTTCCGATGTATTACCTTCTAGCTTCAGTTTCATTCATCCAGCAAAAAAGATGGCGAAAAGGGTTTCTATTAGCAAAACACAAATCTGCCTGATTGCCCTCTTCATGCGTTTTCATATCCAGATTGTACATTTCAATGCATTAAAGGTGTCCTCCACGAACATCCATTTTCCCGTTCTCCATGCTTTTCATGATTCAGATCTACCTAGCCCGCGCAACTATGCGGGGTTTTCGGCTAATACTATGTATTATCTGCTTATGTATCGTTATGACTCTTTCCTTGAGTAGATGTTTTGTAGCATAAGTTGCATCTAAAGTTTGTAAAGAATTTGATTGCTTTATAAGTTGTATCTAAAGTTTGTAATAAAGAATCCGATTGCTTAAGCAGATGAGACATGGCTGATGTATATAGGACACTAGTAGTGGTTTTTTTTGTTTTTCTGAATTGTTATCAGTGACGCGTTTTGGTTACACGCGTCGCTGATGAAACTCAAATCAGTGACGCGTCTTGGCTACACGCGTCGCATGTAACTCACATCAGTGACGCGTCTTGGCTACACGCGTCACATATAACTTACATCAGTGACGCGTCTTTGCTACACGCGTCACATGTAACTCACATCAGTGACGCGTAAAAACGCATCACTGATTTGTCCATATCAGAGACGCAACATCAGTGACGCGGAAAAAACGCGTCACTAATGACGCTCTGGACGCGTCACTAATTAGCTTTTCTGGCATAGTGCTGGAATATTTGTATTCCTTAATTAAAAAAGGAAAAAAAATATTGTTTCTGTGTCTGGAGTAGTGAGCATATTTGAAAATGCATGAGTTTTGCAGAAATTTCATAGAAGGTAGTTTAGTTCCGGCATGATTAAAGAAGTAAGCCACTCAAATATGCCATTCAACAACTGAGATGAATTCATGACCAACGTAGGCACTTCTTCCCATTGACACTCCTGGGATCCGTCATTGAGATTTGGGAGGTTGTTTAATTTTCTACTTTTAACAAAAACTCAATCAAACTATATACACAGATACTCCCTCCATACTGAAACATATGAAATTTTTATTTGTCTTATGTTGAACTAGTCTAACTTTGATTGTGTTTGTCGAAAAGGAAAATAATAATTACGATATCAATTAAGCTTCATTAGATATGGAAGAAAATTTTCTACGACACCGCCGCACTTCGCATCGCGTGCGGACGGCCTGTTTGCTCGACACGTGGTCCCAGCAAGCAAAGGAAACTAATAAAAGGAAAATAATAATTATTGAAAATCCATTCTGTTTTAGGATAGAAGGAGTAGGTCATATGATTTTTGATCCTCCGGCCAGGAAACTAATTAAATAAAGGAACAAACATTATCTTGATTCCTCCACTCAAAAATAGGTCGTCGGATCTTTCATTCAATAGTTAATGATGATACTCAATCATGGTACTATAGGATAGTTTCCATACTTTGCTAATCAATATGGACACTACATACACATGAAAACTATATTCCCAATGAATAATTTCTACAAATTAAATTTGCATTCTATTGTCTATATTCTCTCTCCTATTACATCATCTATCTATTACACATCTTTGAATCTTGGTTTGTGCGTAGACATAGTGTCTTGTATATATACAAATAGCCATTTTCTCATGTCCTCCTTAATTCCAATGCCATATATCAGGCACACTTGGCATCCTAACTAATGCCAATGAAACAAACCATTGGGACTGCTCTTATATTGACACTAAGAGAGAGAGAGAGAGGTTACCTTCCTCGAGATAGACTTGTAATGGTAGTAGCCACCGAGGGGGTGGTTCAACGACTAGGCTAGTATCTGTAATAGCAAGATAATCTGACAAAAACTCCGGCAGAGGCAGGTCTCCGTCGAGGTACTGCATGACGAGGTGCATGCCAGGCCTTCGAAAGTCCTATGTTTGGTGTTGGTAATTAGTGACAATGCCTAAGTACTAATCCTATGCCTAAGTTGTATGTAGCATATGGGGATTAGTACATTCCAAGGTTGGTGGCAAGATGGATATGGTGATCATGATGGCCACACTTGGATTTGGATGTAACCCTACGTGATCAAGACAAAGGTATATGCTTTAGGATTGTGTTTTAGTAACCAAGACACCTAGTGGGTGTGGTTACATTATAGGATAGATAGCCGTACTATAAAGAGTGGAATGACGTGGCTATTGAACTCCTAAGTGCCTCTAGATGTGCATTTCATAATCATATGCATTTGGATAGAACTAATAACGCCTCGAAAAATGATTGTGAAAATGCTAACACACTCTCACATGACGAGATCACTTGGTGGTGTTAGCACGTTTACGAAGGTGGTGGAGTTTGAGCGGTATAGAGGGTTTGGGGTCCTCTCTCCCTCCCGCCGAGCTTGCGAGGCGGGATTCATGCGTTTTTGATGAGTTGAAATGACTTTTTTCCACTACGCCGGAAGTCCGGAAAAGAAACGGAGGCGAACAGAGGTCACAGAGGTGACCGGACGCTGAACCGGACGCGGTCTTTGCATGACCGGATGCGTCCGGTCAGTGTTCAGTATCTGTGTGGTCTTCAGTTTGATGATCGAACGTGAAGCGCGTCCGGTCACAGTCGATCGGACACGTCCGGTCGTTCAGGGAGCTTACTGGACTCTAACCGGACGCTGGCACTGTGGCGTCCGGTCATTTCTCCAGCGCGTCCGGTCATTGTGTTGTTGTGTGCTGCTCAGGCTTGACCAGCGCGTCCGGTCATTCACGGGACCAGCGCGTCAAGCGCGTCCAGTCAGTGCTTCGTGACTTAGCCATTGTGCGACCAGCGCGTCCGGTCGTTTGGACCAGCGCGTCTGGTCGTTTGTACCAGCGCGTCCGGTCAGTACTTCATGAGTTAGCCGTTGGGCGACCGGCGCGTCCGGTCAGTTGGACCAGCGCGTCCAGTCAACGCGATTTAAGTTTCTAACGGCTCTATTTGAAGGGGTACGTCTATAAATACTCGTTGGTCGGCTCAAGGCTCTCTCTCTCGAACATTTGACATACTTGTGAGCACTTTGAGCTAAGAAACTCCCCTCCCACTTATCTCTCTTGCTTCTTTGCATATTCGAAGTGAGATTGAGTGATCCAAGTGCATTTGTATTGTGAGATAGCATCTAGTTGGCACTTGGTGGTTGATTTGCTGTGGGATTCTTGTTTCTCTTGGTGGTTGCCGCCACATAGACGGCTTGGAGCAGCTTGGAGGCGTTGACAAGAGTTGGTGATTGTTCTTGGCCACCTCCGGTGATTGTGAGGGGTTTGTGCCTACCTCGGCGAAGCGCCAAAGGCAACGTTAGTAGATTGCTCGTGTCATTTGCAACCTTTTGCCATTTGGTATGTTCTTGTGGCGCCTTTTGAGAGGCTCGATGTGAGACCGATTAGCCACCGAACCACGTGGTGAAGAGGGACACCTAAGTGTCGTACTATAAAGAGGGGAATGACGTGGCTATTGGACTCCTAAGTGCCTCTAGGTGTGCATTTCATAATCATATGCATTTGGATAGAACTAATATTGCCTCGAAAAATGATTGTGAAAATGCTAACACACTCACACATGACGAGATCACTTGGTGGTGTTAGCACGTTTGCGAAGGCGGTGGAGTTTGAGCGGTAGAGAGGGTTTGGGGTCCTCTCTCCCTCTCACCGAGCTTGCGAGGCGGGATTCAGGCGTTTTCAAGGAGTTGAAACGACTATTTTCCACTATGCCAGAAGTCGGAAAAAAACAGAGGCGAACGGAGGTCACAGAGGTGACCGGACGCGGTCTTTGTTTGACCGGACGCGTCCGGTCAGTGTTCAGCGTCTGCGCGTGTTTCAGTTTGTTGATCGGACGCGCAGCGCGTCCGGTCACAGTCGATCGGACGTGTCCGGTCGTTCAGGGAGCTTACTGGACTCCAACCGGACGCTGGCACTGTAGCGTCCGGTCAGTTCTACAGCGCGTCCGGTCACTGTTTCGTTGTGCGCTGCTCAGGCTTGACCAGCGTGTCCGGTCAGTCACGGGACCAGCGCGTCCGGTCGATCGCAGCGCGTCCGGTCTGCGCGACGAGCGCGTCTGGTCGGTGCTTCGCGACTTAGCCGTTGTGCGACCGGCGCGTCCGGTCAGTTGGACCAGCGTGTCCGATCAGCGCGATTTTGGTTGTTTCAAGTTTCTAACGGCTCTATTCAAAAGGGTACGTCTATAAATACTCGTTGGCCGGCTCAAAGCTCGATATCTCTAACTTTTGACATACTTGTGAGCACTTTGACCTAAGCAACTCCCCTCTCACTCATCTCTCTTGCTTCTTTGCATATTCGAAGTGAGATTGAGTGATCCAAGTGCATTTGCATTGTGAGATTGCATCTAGTTGGCACTTGGTGGTTAATTTGCTATGGGATTCTTGTTTCTCTTGGTGGTTGCCGCCACCTAGACGGCTTGGAGCAGCTTGGAGGCGTTGGCAAGAGTTGGTGATTGTTCTTGGCCACCTCCGGTGATTGTGAGGGGTTTGTGCCTACCTCGGCGAAGCGCCAAAGGCAACGTTAGTGGATTGCTCGTGTCATTTGCAACCTTTTGCCATTTAGTAGGTTCTTGTGGCGCCTTTTGAGAGGCTCGGTGTGAGACCGATTAGCCACCGAACCACGTGGTGAAGAGGGACACAACAGGGACTAGCGTGCCGGCAAGCACGTGAACCTCGGGATAAATCTTCGTGTCATCACTTTCATATTGTGATTGATTGATCCCGGTGTTTGGTTATCTTGGTATTCATTGTTGATCATATTGGTTGGCTCATTACTTCGCACCTCGGTGAAACTCTCGCAACTCAACTCCACATTACTTTCTTAGTTATCTTTGCTAGCTAGTTAGTTTTGCTTTAGTAACTCCTTTGTGTAGCTTGCTAGTTGTAGTTGTAGTTACCTTCTCGGTTTGACTTGTGCGGTTGAGTGCAAATACTAGAATTGTGAATTGATTAGGTGGCTTGCAAACACCTTGTAGGCTAAGTAAAACTCGCATCTCGCTATTTGTTATATTGATAAACTTGTTTAGCTTGTCTTTGTAGAAAATTTTAAAAGGCTATTCACCCCCCCTCTAGCCGTCAAGACCTTTCAGCCTTGCGGCGGGCAACGGGTGTGAGCACAGCAAGCCAAGTTTGAGCATCAGCTGTCGCGCGCTTTTTATAGGAAAAATGGGGTGGGCGATGGGTCCACGGAGCCACCGTGCGCCCCCTGGCTACAGAGGCGGAGCCACCACTAGGGCGAGCTAGGGCGGCCGCCCTAGGTCCCTATGGCTGGCCACCCCTTCCCCACCCCCGGAAAATGGCGCTAGCGAGGCTGAGGAGGCGAGGAACCGAGGTTGAAGATGTCGGTGGCTCTGCTCCTGTACGAGGCGGAGATGGAGAGCAACAGAGTGTCATGGGCTTGGCCGCTAGAGACTAGGCCGCAGCCCAATAGGCACCCCGCAGTCCCGCACCTAGCCCAGGCGAGGCGGCCTTAGGGCAGGCGGCACTGCTTGCCCGCTCCAGCTCCTGCGACGCGCCGCCACGGCCTCCACGCTCGCGCTCTGCCGCTCGCCCTTGCCATCCCGCAAACGTGAGGCCGTTATTCCGTCCAGGTCCGATGCCCGTCCAGGTCGACTGCTCGCCCGCCTCCCCTCAGCGGCCTGGCCTTGTGCCCCTGCCGCCCAAGCCGCTGTCCGCCGTGCGGCTCGACGACCGTCGGCTGGCCCAGCTCCCGCTCTGGCTTGCTCGGCGGCTCTAGCTCCCTGCTACGGCGCTGCCTGCCTACCCCTGCCTCCAGCTGACCAGCTCGTGCCCTTGTGCTTAGCTCTGCAGGATTTTGTATTTTGGTGATTTGGTCATTTAGTGATGGATGGGGAGCCGATGAAGCTGTTGGGGTGGGGAGTAGATGAAGCTGATGTGATTGATTCAAATAGCAGCACTGCCACCACTATATTTCTCCATTGAAATATGTATTATTGATACTTTCGCAATTAAAAGGTAACATCTCGGCTTTTTATGGTTGTTCTACAATTTTTGCCCTTAACATGCATGTTGTCGTTGGTTAGCCAAAATTTTATAGTATAAATCCGTCCTAGGTCATTTCTCAGGCTGGATTCGCCACTGCCTGGCTAGATTGTTGACGCGTGGCCATGAAACAAATATCAAGTGCTCACGAAGCCTGCACGTCGTGGTGCTGCACTTAGAGCCGAGAGGCTGAGGGCTTCCCTAACGCAAGGACGTGGCGTGCTGCCCAGGTTCCACGTTGGCGCCAAGCATGGGAGTGTGCTAGCCAGAGAGCGCAGCTATCTAGGTGTACTGATCCTTTTAGCCCAAGGCCAATCAGCAGGTGCTGCCTCTGTTGGTACCGCCCTGACCGAGCCTGCAGGGGGGCACCAAACTCCGGTAAATAGCGGATGACTTTCATATTTACAGGTACCGGGAGGGGGCCAGTCAAGTATTTGATGATCAGCCTTTAGTAGCGACTGTAGTAGCCAGAGAAATGGTATCAGCCTAAACGGAAAGCGAAATGGTACCAGCCTAAACCGTGAAGGGGTGGTTAAAACCTGCCATGTGTGTCCACTCTATCCTCTGCATTACGCGAACATGCTGCTGTTTGGAACGCCTTATACAACAATAGAAGTTATTACCAGCCACGATCAGCTTAGTACAGGAGAAGGCCACAGCCCTGGGACATGGCGAATCGATGAGCACCAAACGCATCACATCATGCATGTACCATGCCTCCTATAAGTCCTATATTCATAAAAAATGGTCCACACAATGCATGATTTCGCTACACAATGTTCAATCCCCGAATAAAACATTCTACAAAAGTTACAGTCAGATGTTGGAACGGCACCATTGCCCACAACCTGTCTACCAAACAACACGCTAAACTCTGAAACTGCAGAGAAAGACTGACGGCTTTCGCCCAGGCGCCCCACCCCACTCCTACTTCACAAACCCTAAACCTCTGAGCACAGATGCAGGCGGTGCTTCAAATCCTTCCGACCTCGGGCACAAAATGCACATCAGAATGTTATTGGCGAAACATTACGCCTTGGCGTACTTGCCAACATAGGCCTGCGTGCAATGCAACAAAGCCAGAATGAGGTTAGAACGCACAATGGAGAAAGATATCAGAAGAGCAAAAGAGTGATGATGGAGGGGGCTGACTTCACCTGCACAAGCTTATTTAGTTTCTCCTTGGAGTAGGTCATGTAGATGTCAATCTTCTCTTTGGTCGGAGGGGTATTTTCCACAGTGCTTGTAACTTTGTCGACAACCTTCTTCACGATGGTTTTATGGACCTCCCTGCTCATCTGGCCATCTTTCCACGTTGGCTTCAGCGCTTCCTTCACAAAGTCCGCAAGTGCAACCTTGAACATCTTCAGTTGCTTAGAGTCCTTGCTCTTCTTATTATTATCACCGTCTTCATGTGCCTCTGTGTCGCTATTTTTCTTCTCTCCTTTCTTGCTTTCTGGAGGCACGGTTTCCTTCACCACCGAAGCAGCCGCAGCGGGACCAACCGGTGCACCTGCATTAGGTAACAGTATAGAATTGCCATTACTGCTACCTACGGCGATTGGTGTCTGGAAGCTCTGGGGAGCCTGCTGCTGCAGCTGCTGTTGAGGTGGAACAGGGAGACCAGGTTGGACTAGGCCTGTTTGTTGCTGCGCCCAGTGCCACTGATTGGGTTGGACAGCTGGTGCTACAGCAGATGAAGTGGCCATCAGGCTTGCATTCATATTAGGCTGCGATGATTGTAATCCAACTGTGCCAGCGCCAAAAGTGGTATTTCCAAAGTATTGTGCCAAGGATGCAGTAACTCGGCTAACTTCTTCGCTTTTCACAGCATTGTGAGAAACAGGAACTCCAGTCATATCAGCTGAACTGGAAGTTGGCACAACGGGTAACCCCTGCAAGGATTGACTTTGCACATGTGGAGACATTGGCTGGATCTCCATGTTGTGTATGCTTTGAGGACCACTGTCTTGATCCAACCTTGGCATGTCAATTGTCGCCTGAGTCTGCCCAGCATGCACAGCTGTTGGAATATTTGGTGGAACGTGACTGGCAACATTGAAATTATGCCCATTATAGCCGCCATGTTGGCCATGCCCCATATGAGAAGCCACTGGCTGGCCCTGCATGCTGGGAGTTGAGTTATTTGCAACTGCCTGTGGAACTACAAACTGCTCTTGCCTGTTTTGATGTACAGGAAAGTTATTTTGTTGCACGTGGCTATTTGAAGGGAATGAGGATGTAACATTCTGCAATTGTGTGGTGACCGGAAGAGTTGGTTGCCCAGGAATATGAGGAATTGCATCATGTCTCTGAAATATTTGACCCTGGCTTTGCTCTGCTATAATATTAGCACTATGCACCCCCCCTGATTGCATGCTCAAATCTCCAATGCCTGAAGGAGCATTCTGACTGTCCATTTCAGATACCTTCTCATTATTCATGCTATGAGCAGTAGTCTGGACAGGAGTCAATAACTGTGGCTGTTGTGGAATAGCAACTTCATGTTTCTTTTGCCCTTGTGAACCAAAATCTTCCTGAGGAATAATTTGGTACTGGCTCTTTCCAGCATCTTTTGAATGCCGGTTTTCATAATCATTGCGAGAATCATTTCTGCCAATACTAGAAATAGGATTTTCCCTGTCATCCCTGGATAAAATCTGAGAGGTTGCACGCACAGCATTATTTTGTTCACCCCAGTTTGAATAGTTTCCTCTTGCTGCATGCCCATCACTGTAATTCAAAGCCTCATCAGGTGCACTCACTCCTATCTGACTTTGGGGAGCTTCCTCATGGAGATATGGACAATTTTCACCACGGCGACAACGACCTTCAGCAAAAAACTTACAAGGGTTTTTATTTACCCTACGGTGCTCAGTCCTATTCCCATAGGATGAATCAGGGCCAACTCTATCATGGGCACTTTCCCTAGCCTCATCTCTCCATCTACCATGAGAAGCAGAATCACCATGCGCAAATAGGCAACTAGCACCTCTGATGCATTTCCCTTTGGCAAAATTAATGCATGGTGCAGGATACCGATAATCCCTTCGAGGTTCAGATCTTTCCCAAGGCCCATCATCATAACGATCTCGAGACTGCCTACTCCGCAGATAGTCATTTGGTTCTCTTGTATCCATAAACTCCTTGCTCTGATACCCATACCTTTCCCTTGGATCGGCAGGATAATGATCTTCAAGTGGCCTGTGCCCACCATCTTCATGAAGGAACCTGCAATTTGAGCCTCTTCTGCACCTACCAGACACAAAATCCCTACAGGGCCGACCAGGTCCTCCAGATGTTCTGTCTCTCTCAACCCTCCACTCAGATCCACGGTCAGCAAAATATGGACTTCTGCTCCTGCCTCTGCCTCGCACTATACTCCTACTTCTGCTCCTACTTCTGTTTCTGCTTCTGCTTCTGCTTCTGGAACGACTCCTGTTCCTGTTGAAAGAAACACACATTGTAGAGAAAAGGTACTGCTAGTATACCAAGTCTTTCGATGACATTTCAAACAATGGAATTCTAGAAGTTGTGACTGACTCTTAAGTTAATATACCATCTTTCAGATCAAGGTTGATTAGAACAGGAGAGGTAGAGATTCTTTACAAGTAGAACATAAATTATCAAGAACTACATTTTTCACTTCCTTGCTCCTACACTTCGTAGTGTCAGGAATACATTATGTTGCTTGTGTGTTAATACAGGTGGCGAAACTTATGGACCTCAAGTTTAATTTATTTTACAGATTACTCGTAAAGTCCGTATTGGATACTTCCACTTCCATGATCAAAATTTGACACAAAAATTTGCATCTGAGTTGTTTACACACTATACACAGGGATCACATAACAAAAGTGACAATATTTGTGCAGTCAATAAAATCAGTTGTTCAACCATACCTGCGTGATCTGTTCCAAACCCCTCTTGGAGATGGACTTCGGCTGTGCTGCCTCCATGCATCTGGATCAGAAGGTGCCCTAGTAGAAGAATAACCACGACTAGGAGCTGTACCCCATCCATCACCACGTCTTCTGTCATCTGCATATCTGTTCGTGCCTTGGTTACCAGCTGCCTTGCTCCACTCATTATTATCACGCTCATCAGCCATTCTAAGAGGCTGTGATCTTTCAGAGGATGCCTTAGGTTGTATTTCCTTCATATCTTTATTGAACCCATCAGCCTGTTCCTTCTCATGTCCAGCACCTCCCTGGTGCATGGATGTGTCAGGTTTTGTGTGTAAATCGCCACCTTTACGGTGAACTGTCTTATCAGGAGACTCATCTTCACTGATCTCAACTACTTCATGAGATCCTTCTTTCGTGTCCCACTTGGAACGCTGTTTCCTAGTTTCACTAGTCATTCCAACCTCCTTTTGCTAACCTCTAAAAATATGACTATCAAGTAGTTCCAAGTACAAGACCTCCCTTCTCCTTGCAAAAGTTCTTCTGAATCTCTGAAATAGCCAAGTGCTAATATGTATATAGTTACAATTAATCAAAGAACATACTTCTACAACAATAAAATTATCCTCTGAAGTCCCTAGACTCTAGATCTTCAAATCAAAAGTTCAAAACTGTAATAGAGTTTGTAAGTAGAAAACACTTTAAGCTAATTTAAAAATTATCAACTATGAACATCCCATTGGCAGGATGCGGCTAGCAAACTCCACAGGTATGCTCCCTACCACATGGCAGCTGTTTGTTGTCCAAAAATTTGGCAGTGGTGTCCAAAATTCTTCACGCCAAAATAAACCAGTCGGTGTCTAAAAATCCAATGACTCTAGCCCTAAAAGTCATCAACCAGAAATAGAACTTTACCAATTAAGGAACTGCTGGGCAAGATTAAATACTGCCAAGCAAGACTAGAATATGCAGGATTCAGGAACGAAAAGATAGTGCAGTATCTAAGTCAGCACCGCGGCCAGCACAATCAGGAGACCATCTACCATGCAATGGAACAACTGCGGTAGCACAGGTTGGAGGAAGCACAAAGGGATGTGCAAAATCCATGGGAACATTTGTTCGGACTCAACAACAGCCATACACAATGTAATAGTGCAAAGCGCAAAATAGCACAAATGACACACGTGCACACAGACATTTGTTTTGGCAATGCATTTTCATTTATTAGTTCTGTCGCTTAATTGATTGCATTTTCTTTCTCTTTAATTAGGACTACTGATTGCATCTTCTTTAATGTCATCAATGTAGGGGACAGCTGAATGGGCATCACAGCATTTTCGACAGAACAGGAACTATCTGACACGTGAATATCGCTTAACGGCAAACCAAAGATTATCATCACAAACAATTCAATTTCATTCACCAGAGTATATATCCCGATAAAGACATGTCAAAGAAATTTCTTTTGCGCAGCTTTTCTCATTACAATTATTTCCCAATCAAGACACACCAAAGAAAAAAAATACTTTTGTGAACTTATCTCATTACAACTCAAATAGGCCATACAATCTTATCTTACAGGTAAAAGAGGACTATAGTGCATGCTTTCTACACTCTCACGACATCTACAAATTTGCCCTTCCTATCCAGAGAGTATTTCAAGCAGCAACTGCAGAAATCTTGGACATCAACAAGTTGCATCAAAAATTTTCTCCCTCAATTATTGAGTTGAAGAAGTTTTGCCAAACTTGGTGGCTACTTCTAAGGTTCAGTTGCTACTGGCTCTGATTGTCATGACCTGGGCACTGGTATTGTTAGCATTGCAATGAAGTTTCTCCCTCAACTGCTGTTTTCCGGGGATTTTGCCAACTTGGTGGCAATTAACATTTCATTTGTTTCTTTAAATAATTGCTAGCTAGAGTCTTGAGGACTAAACCAAAAGGCCAGAAACTCCAAAAAGTGGCATTTACAAAATCCTTCCTGCATATGAGAAAGATAATTCTATCAGCTCCCATGAATTCCTTCTGTTTACTCTGCTACGACAACCATCTCTCAGTGACCTTTTTAGGCACATGACAACCATAAGGTTAAATTGCCTAAAAAACTGTGTACCCACTGACCATAGTTAATTCCTCTTAACGAGACAAAATAGGATTGCTAAGTCAGTAAGATTTTACTAGAAATGCTTTTTTGTGTGCAAGATTTACATTATCCACAACAACAGTTAGGTCAATGCGCAGGAGAACTTAAAGAGACCGAACCACGCTTTCTTCGCATTTCCTAAGGGGAGATACTTAACGACCCATTCAGTCAATGATAATCACAAATAAAGACTACAGAACCAAACAAATACCCTGGTCACAACAAAACTATAAAGGTGCACTGGATTCAATAGTCAATTACATGTTATCCAGAAAGAGCAGTAGTATAATTTTCAGAGTGAAGGCTTACAAAAAGTTTTAGGGTGTCCCATGTAGCAAGTCAAGAAGCTACTAATCTAACCAGGAAATGAACAGACCACACGATTTGCTTGTTGAGAGAGGAAGAAAGAGACGAAAGAGTAGCATAAATACCAACCAGAGTTGTACTTGGCAGTGTCCCTGAGATGATGAGTCAGTCAGGCACCACAGCTCCGGATCTCCCAAAAGAAATCATGAGACCTGACAGGGCTTACTTTCCATCTGACAGATAAGGCACAGAGAAGAGCCTGTTATAAACCACGAAAGACTTCAAATTGATCATCTACGCCAAACTTTAACACTGAAAAACTGATAATAGAAATCCAGAGTGGGACCAATCAGGGACGAAATTCAGGCATATATCCATGAATGGCACCGACAAGATTACATCATGTGCATCTGAACCACCAGTCTAGTCTACAGGACTGAGTGCTCAATACAACGGGGAAAAAAGGAGACTTTGGGATCAACCAAAACGAGAAATTATTCTCGCAGTGCAAAAAACAGATGCCCAGCCTATAATAAGTAATAAGCAACAGAAAGGTGCGAGATTTTAATAACACGTTCACTCTAAAGCACCTAAGCACAATGGATTTACAACAAGGACGGCACAGAACGACGAAACTCGGCTTAGGGTACTCGACTCAAGCGCTTGGAGCAAAGGGAATTACTTCGTATCAGCAGCCGCAAAACCCCCAACAGTAATGCAACCCTGCCGTTAGCAAACGAGGGGAAAGCGCGTAAACCCTAGGGGGGCAAGGGGCAAATCTCGGACACGGTGGGGGGCGCAAAACCTCGACTTTGGATGCAAGAAATAGAGAACCAAAATTGGGGGTGATAGCTTGGGAACGACGAAAAGAGAAGATTCCGCGAGGGCGTGCACGGACGAGGAATCCGTCGACGCAAAGCAAGGGGCTAGGGTTCCTTACCGCCTAGCGAAGGAAGCAATCCGCGTGCGGGCGGATCCCCACCGTCAGCGCCGCCGGCCGGCCCACGCCACCGGGTTGCGGGAGGTGGGAAAGGAGCGCGGCCAATTGCGCGGAGGCGAAGGTAGTGGCGGCGGGAGGTGGCGGTGGCGGCGGTCAGGGGTCAGCTGGGGCAGGGGAACGGGGAGAGCGCTCGATTCGTTAGGGCAACAGAGTGGGGTGAGTCATTCCTTTTTGTTTTTATATAAAATATTCTTTAAGTCTGCGTTAGTTTCCGCTATAAAGTTTTAGGGACGTCGGATATCGCATGGAATGTAAGTCTGCGTTAGTTTCCGCTATAAAGTTTTAGGGACGTCGGATATCGCATGGAATGTCGTATTAGATATTCGGATATTAATAAAAAAAATAAATTACAGAATCCGTCGGTAAACCGCGAGACGAATTTATTAAGCCTTATTAATCCGTCATTAGCACATATATTACTGTAACACTTTATTTATCAAATCTGGACTAATTAGGCTTAAAAGATTCGTCTCGTAAATTACACGTAATCGGTGTAATTAGTTATTTTTTTAGTCTATATTTAATACTTCATACATGTGAGGGTGTAAAGTTTTTAGAATAGAAACTAAACGAGGCCTAAGTAACTGTTTACCATATCAGCGTGCTCGACGGCTAACGTGAGCTTCTTTAAGTTGGGGCACCAACGAAAGATTTTGAGAGACATTTGCATCTGTCTCTAACACATGATCCATATGGACACCTAAACTCAAAAAAGATCTTAGATGACACTGTATCAGCAGAGTACTTATATGGGAGACCTATTTTGGGTTGCAGCAGAGCACAACCTAATATATGAATATCATCTTTTCTAGAGACTCATTTGCAGAAATAGTTCTCTTTTGAGTTCTATTGTTGGAGAAGACAAAAAAAAGGCATTGAACTCTTTAACTATAGCGCTACCCAAATGTGAATGGGTCTTAAATTTTAGGTAATGTTGTTGGAGATGGACCGTTTTGATCCTTTCATTTAGAGGAATTAGAATCTACTTAATAAATTAGGTAATTTGGCTTGGAATTTGATATTCCACCATTTTCCAAAATTCACATATATATCTTAAATTCATAAGATGAGAGATAGAAATTGATTCTATAGATCATTATTCTATATTTGTACTTTACAATTTACAACTATGACACGTTCTTGAACTCACTCTTCTACAGTAGAAATCCAACACATAAGTATCTCTCTCGTATAACCAACAATAATATACAAATATAATCTATATACAACCATATTAGCTTAATTGATATGTGTCTACATTATGATTATTAAAATGAATCCAATTCCAAGGATCTAAACGTGGCTATAGTTTAATTTACAGTGAGTTATTATGCTTGTGTTCATCCCCTCTGTCTTAAACTACAAGTTATTTTAATTTTGTCTTAAGGCAGAACTTTTGAGATTTAATCAAGTTTTATAGAAAAAATACGTCAACATATATAGCTTCAAATTAGATCTATTAGATACACTGTGACATATATTTCGAAGAGTATTGATTTTTTTCAATAAATTTAGTCAAAACTATATAAGTTTCATTCGAACAAAGCTAAGATAGCTTATAGTTTAAAGAGAATAGAATAATAATTTAGAAAACAGATGTGTTTGTTAATGTTACTAATCCAACGACAGACCGCCGAGCCAATGAATACCCCTCCATCTAACCCATTTGTCGGTGTTTGGGCCAGCGGCCCCAACCCCGACAAGTGAATGAGCATTTGCGCATAGAAGATCCGGATGGTATGCAAAAAGAACCCAAACGATTTATACTGGTTTGGCCTGAAGAATGCCCTACGTCCAGTGGGGAGGAGAGTCTTGTATTGTCTTGCACCGAGGTGCTTGTAGCAGGGGGTTACAAGCTGGTGAGAGAGGAGGAGCTCCTAGGTCTCAAGATGTGTAAGTGTGGAACGCTTGCTCGTGATGAGTCAAATTGCGTATGAATTCGTCTTCTGTCCCCCCTCTGGAATGGTCCCTGCCCTCCCCTTTTATAGATGCAAGGGGAATGCAGGGTTACATGCATGCGTTACGCGATGTCTTTGCTAGGAAGGGAGACCCGAGGTCTCCAATCTTGTTCTGTAGTCGGTGGCGTACCACTGTTGGAGGAGTGGCCTCTGCCTTTTGATGCTGTAGCGACGTGCCCTGACATACGTGGCCCTGTGGACGACGCAGCTACGACGGGTGGAGTCATGATCATCCCTATGGCGGGTTTGACTGGCGTAGAGAGCCGAGGCCTTGGAGGCGTGAATCATGACGTGATTTCATCCCGTTCGAGGGAATAGCGGCCTAAGCGGCGCCTTGTACGCTGCGTAGGCCCGGATCGTACGTATAGTGTCAGTATGGGCGGCATAGTGACCAGCAATTTTTTCCCATGTTGTTATGGGCGACGACGTCATGATTTGACCCCTGTCTCTCCTGGCTTGTCCGGTTGGTCGGCACAGGGACGTGGGTGACGTTACAGGGGATCTCGAGCTCGCCAATGGGAGAGCAGCATCAGAGGCTGGGGTCGGGAGAGTCGGAGAACTCCCCGCATCCGAGACCCTGTATCGGGGCCTCGGGCGAGGCGGAGAATCGACCTGATGAAGATTGTTGACCGAGCCGACCTCGGGCGAGACGGATAACTGCTCGTGGGCGGCCTTGCTTAATCTTGGTTGATGAAGAGGTTTTATCCCTGATTTGGGTACTCTAATCATGGTACCCGACACATTTGATCCCAAGTCCAAAACCATCTCTCCCCACTCTCAAGCAACCAGAAGTAGCCAACCTCAACACAGGGGCAGAGCCAAGGTCCAGCCACCCTGGTCTGTTGCCCGAGCTCCCTGGCCACCAACACCTTAGATCCAAGCAAGCCAACAAGGCCTAACAATAGGATTACTAGGGCATTACATGTACAAAGAGAGCAATACGCTAAGCAACACAGGCTCTTGAAAACCCATGACTCCGCCATAGCACAACGACATAGAACATACACCACATACACGCATCCAACAACCCCCTTCCCCCCCACGCGCCCATCCCCATCCCCACACGCACACTTAGAAATTGAACTGTATATAGCTTAAATTAAATGCATCAGTGGTTTGAGAATAATTTGCAGGTAGCTTGAGAAGAACTCGTAAATGTCTGAATCATAGGTTTGGGACCTTACTTATAGAATCCCTAAAATTAGGCTTTATCTATATATTTTGCAGCAATATTAACGGTTTATTGTCCTATTATAGACTTACATATTTCAATATGCTTATGCTGTTTATGATGTTTGACTTTGTTGAGATCTGAAGCATAGTGTTGTATTTGATATAGACTCCTTGATTTAATATTTAGTTCATCATAAAATTCAAAAGTATATATTGTTCTCTTGTTGGATTAGTAGTCTCATAATTTCTAAACTCTCTCATTAACGTAGAGACTCCTTCAATTTTGAAGCTCTGGAAAAGATGACAGGTTTGATCTTTGATGTACTTTTACTTTTTAAAGTAATTTTGTGTCTTATTATTTATCTTTTATATTATACTATCATTTGTTTTACTTGATATATATCACTCTTTTGAGTGCCTTTCTGCTGAAGAGAGAGGGTAAGAACTTTGAAAAACAACGAGCCGGAATGTGAAACCAACTACCACGGTGACTTTTTGCATTGAGGCCACGTTTAAATTGCAAAAAATTTCAACCCGATGAATAGTATAACTTTCGTCTTATTTGGCAAATATTGTCCAATCGTGGATCAACTAGGCTCGAAAGATCCATCTCGTGATTTCCAAGTAAACTGCGTAATTAGTTATTTTTTTACCTATATTTACTACTTCATGCATGGGTCCAAAGATTGATGTGATGGAGAGAGAGTGAAAAAATTTCAACTTTTAGGGTGCATCTAAATAAGGCCTGAGTTGTAAAGTTGACAAGTTTGCACATATGAGTAGCGTTGAACAACTTTGGCATATATTATTTATTTATTTATGTGTGTCCGCCTAATGAGCATTACGAGTGACCAAATTTTGCCGCCCAGTGTAGACACGTGACACGTGCTCGGTACTCCTAGGAACGGGACAACGGGTGCCTTTTCGTCATTGCAACTAGTAAGGTGCCTCTTCGCGTGTGAACCATCGCATCTTTTCATTTATTCAACTAGTCATTTGCGCGCGCACAAGCGCGCGTATCTCCCCGTGGATTCTCGATGGCAATAGACGGCGACTGACCAATGAAAAGCAACAGGCCGCATTTGTTGCAACTATTGTTCAGCGATACAAATGCTAACCGCTTAGACACAGCATATATATATATATATATATATATATATATATATATATATATATATATATATATATATATATATATATATATATATATATATATATATATATATATATACTGGTCTAACCACACACGACAGAGGGATTGTTCATACAGCAGCGATGCCAAATGTTTAGGAGGTGTTCATCTGGCTTATAATCCGTCTTATTCAACTTGTTTTTTCAGCCGGAATAATATTTTTCTCTCACAAAAAATCAGCCAACAGTGTTTTTCAGCCGGCTTATAATTTCAGCCGAACGGCTCCAATATTATACAAATTACTACTGGTCTAGGATAGCAAACGGCAGCAGCCTGGGTGGAGCCAAAGGCACAAAAGCAAGGGACTGGTCAAGGTTCACAGCGAGGGCACCGTTTGTTCCGAAGCTGGTGAAGTTGATGCAGTGCTGAAGCAACTAATAGAGGTGCTAGCCCCTATCCGACTCGATGCTGGGTGTCGGAGAACCTGTTTGTTGGATGTATGTGTTAGATAGCGATACGGTAGGAATGATGGTGCAGCGTGTAATGGTATACCGTCACGCCTTAAGGGCACTCCCTCAGAGTTGTATACCGCCACGGTAGGGACCATGGCGTTACGGCGATGCGTCAAACGAACTGGTTTCGTGAACGATCGTTCTTCATAATCTCGCATCTTGGTGCTGATACTAACACCTCACTGTTCTCCCTTCTCCAATCACAGCGGTGTCACACAGAAAGAACAAATAATCAAAGTCATGGCCGCTGCTCGGAGCCGTGCCGTCGTTTTCCACCCGGTGTTGGTAACAGAAAATAGAACGGAAATAATTCTACTGATAGAATCGTTACGCGGTTAACTGTAATTTTCTAAGTTCGACCGCATAAAGCAGAGCAACGTCATGGACAAGCAAACGTTCCAGGTTGTCCAAGCGCATACAACAGAAAAGTCTCGAACAGACGCCACGTCAACATCTTTGCGTAGGCGGCATCTACCTAGGTGGATATACCCGAATGAGCGTTACAGTTAATACATTCAGGGACCACGACATAATCTAACATTCTACGGAGTTTTTCATGCCTGAACCTTCACATCCATCATGTCCACAGAAATCGCCAGCGTGAAGCGCTGGCCCAGCAAAGTCAGTTAGAAACGGACCCCACCGACAAAAAACAGGCAGAAGTCTCCATTGCATGGCAAAATGAAGCCGTTCCATCCAAGCAAAAGCGCGTCCACCGTGTGACAATCTGTAAAAAAACACAGTGAGGCGAACTTTCTGACACAGTTTGTTACAGAGAGATCACGATGGCAATCAGTGCGAGGGTAGCGTACCTTATCTAACCACTTTTTCCAGCGAGAGCACGGCTCCCACGGGCCCGTTTCTTCTCGGTAGGAGGAGCCTGATCCTCGATGGTAGCACGGCCAGGTAAATGCACGCAGCATGAATGTAAATACAGGTGCTAGATAGGTCATTACTGGAAAGAAAAGACTTTCAAGATCAATGCAGCATCACATAACAGAAAATCACAACATACCTTGCGTCCGAAGTGCAGAAACTGCCGTCTTTGATCCGACTATCAGCCAGGGACAGCTCCTGAGTGTGTTCCTTCCGACTGTATTAACAGAAGAGGTGAAAATGTGTCGAGCAAGATGCGGCGCCAGGACAAAAACAGCGGAGCCAAAGATATGTACTCTATATTTAAAATTCGGTGCATACCTCGCTGGCAATGCCGTCGTCCATGTCCAGCCTCTTTCGAGCTTTTGGATGGTTGAGCTTCTCTGACTCATCACTACAGGCAACAAGAACAGACAAGCGATGGTGATGCAACGTGCTTGTATATTGTCGAATATGAAGGAAAAGAGCTACATTGTCTGGCTCTTGGACAGCGGTGTCTCATCACCGTGAAGAACTGGAAGGGGGGTCTGCAAGGGCAAAACAAGATGTAGTAAAGCAGTGTAGGAGGCACAGGACTGCTATATCAGCATGCAACAGTGCACAGAGGGCAGTTCACCTCAGAAGAGCTTGGAGTAGAAAGGCCATCATCCGCTGCAGTAAGAAGCAGGACATGCTCAGTGCCATCCTGAGATGTGGCAGCAGGAGGCTGAACATCACTGTTATCTTTACCGCTCCCATCTTCAATGACAGGAGGAGGAACAGCTTGCTGGCCATGCGACGTGATGACGGAGACAACCTGGTAAGTTTTCTGCTGTCTGTAATAGCTTTGCTGGGTCAAGCAGAGGGCAAAGGTGAATCTCTGTGCAACTATCTTTGTGATATCTGGGGGATATGCACCACCCTGTCCAGCTGTCCTAAGAACCTGCTGGACTGGTTTGCCAACCATACGGCGTGCAATGTCCCCAAAACACACCATCTCGGCTTCATCCGTGCCATCAATGGCAACAAAGCTGATCTTGTACCTTTGCATAAGTCGATAAGTAGTGCTTAGCTGCGGTAACAGAACAGCAAGCAGACGATAAAAGGCGTGTACATGGGTACCAAGCACATACTTGAATTTGAATGAAGTAGCTGAACAGGAGTTGCATCTATATCCAGTGCCATCTGGGACACAAGATTTGCTGCATCTAACGCAGGAAGGGAACCACCAGGAGACACCGGGGAGAAGCCGTCCAATAGTGACAGAGCAGCGATACCCATTTTCCTACAAGAACAGATGTGCAACCAATAGCTCCAGGTGAAGCAACAGACGGACAGCGGGCAGAAAACAAGAAAACTTATGAGGGCAGAGTCACCTACAGCAAAGTCATATGTATCCATGGCGTTCAGCTCGCGTAGGGTCTTCTGCTCACGCTGGACAGCTACTTGGAGATAACCCTGCTGCCCAGTCGGGGCACGTACAAAGCTAATCTCAAGTTTCTGATTCTGGAAGCTGCACAATACAGAAGTATAAGAACCGTTGCATGCGTTGGACATGCAAATGTATCGCTCGCTTGGATACGCACCTGTCGTAGAACTCAACCATGATAGTTGTATGCAGGGTGAACTCAACCATGAACTGGGCATTGACAGGCCTGTAGCCTGACTTAGCATTTAAAACCCTGAAACGGCCGATGACATAGATGCCGTATTCTTCTACCAGTGGACTTTTGGCCTCCACCTCTTGCTCTGGTATTTCAGCATACATGCTGTTGCCCTGCAATAAGTTCACAAAGGATAATATCAGTACACAATTTACAGTCCAGGAAGCGGAGCTCATCATGCAGCATGGAGTAAGCAGCAGCTGAAAAAGATTAGAGTGGAACCTTCTCATCAAGCAACACAAGATCAACGTGCTGGATCGGAGCATCGTTGGTGCCACCACGGTACTCCCACTTACGACAAACACAGACACAAATGGTTGCACGCCACATGCGTGGCCGCAGGTTAGGCAGCAAGTCGAAGGCCATAGGAACGGCCTGCACACCAGGACACCATATGCAACAAGAATGCATCACCAGCAGAAGCAGAGCCGCAAAGAGCAATGGTAAGCAGAGCCGTAGTAGACAAAAAATCATGAACGACAAAAGGACGGGTCCAAACAGCGATGGTAAGCACGCTGGACCATTTTATTATCAGAACGAAGCAAAGTGGAAAATATGTTCTCTGGTGAGCACATTTTTATAAAAAATGCAAGAAGCACGTAGTACAGAGGCTATGTAGACCAGCACTGCTGGTCCGTTGCCGATAAACAGGCGTGGCTAGGACCCAAAATAGCAAAAGGGGATGTGCGAGCAGCTTAGAGGAGCGCAGCGGCCGGGGACGCCGCTGATAGTACTTCATGGTAAACAATATTCTTCGTCTCGTCTGTACACCTACCATCACTGTCTTCTATAAGTATTTTCAAACCATGCTTCTAAGTAACACGCGAAATAGCAACATACAACTGACCGTGACTGAAAACAGGACTTTTCAGATATATACCGACATGATCAAGTGTCTGACCCTGACTCTTATTAATAGTCATGGCGTAACAAACTTTAACAGGGAATTGACGCCTCTCTAGAACGAAGGGTATCCTTGTATTTTTTAGCGTCAAACAGATTCTAGGTATCAGCACAACGTCACCGCTGTGTGTACCTGTCATGATCTGAGCCTCTAGCAACACATCGCAGACATTGGTGATGATCAGCCGCGTGCCATTGCACAGCCCACCTGACTGATCAAGATTTCTAAGCATCATTACGGGCACTCCTTTCTTGAGGACTAATCTATGGTTTGGAAAGTTATTGCCATTTATAGAATTCAAAAACTCAATCGGATAAAGTAAGTCGTAAGAACTATGAGTTCCTTGAGACTTAGATATCTGGTCACAGCTAAGGTATTCTTTCTCCTCACCAGGCACCAGGGATACCATATGGGAATTAATGGTATCTGCAAGTTCATTAGTGGGTGTTAGTATGGCACGGCTTCTCAGATATTGTGGATCAGTGTATCTCATAGACAGGTCTGGATATACATTATCAACAACACATGAAATTTTATCCCCTTCTGGCATTAGAAGGAGGTCACGACGTATTTTGATCCATGCTCCCTCACTCTCACTATCAGTTCTAACAGTGTCTATCTTGCCTTCCCCGATGTCTAGAACCCATCGACTGAATGAAGCAATCTCTTTCTGTTTCTCTGGAGTCAAATCTGGACATCGAAGACGCATATTTATATTTAGAGTTAGCACTGTTACATGCTTCCACAGTGGTGAATTAACCACCGCAGCATCCACAACCTGGGCTCTACCACCACCTTCAACCACAGGTAAGATCTGGCGGAGGTCACCGCCCAATAGAACAACCTTGCCACCAAAAATCAGATCCCGTGCACCCTCATCTCGCCGTGACATGATGTCTCTGAAAGTTCTATCTAGAGCCTCGAATGCATGACGATGTGTCATCAAAGCCTCATCCCAAATTACCAGCGACGCAGATTCAATGAGCTCAGCAACCATAGAACCGCGTTTAACATCACAAAGGGAAGTGTCATCTAGATCACACGGTATCTTAAAGCGTGAATGAGCAGTTCGACCGCCAGGCAAAAGTAGAGAAGCAACACCTGAGGAAGCAACAGCAAGCACAATCTTCCTACGCGCACGCAGCCAAGCAATAATAGCCCCCCAAAGGAACGTCTTACCAGTACCACCATAGCCAGACACAAAAAAGAAACCTGGTTTCTCATCTATAACAGCATCTGTAATGGATCTAAAGGCAGCAAGTTGTTCTTCGTTCAGGATGCTAACCAGACAATCTGCCTTAGTCGACAGCGTCTCAACATCATGGGCAAGCTCCTCCTCAATCAGCCTATTGCCAGAAACACACTCATCATTTACGGTTTTCGCAGGTAAGTTGTGGTCACGTATTCTAGCACCGTTTCTTGAAAACAGATGCGAAAGATCATCAAGCAAATAGTTCTTTAAATCAGCATCAGGAACATGGTATCCAGGATGGCACACAATGTCTCGCATGTGGTACTGTATGTCGTCCGCCAGCAGTCTCCAAACCTTTTCAAAAAAGGCGTGCTCATCATTCACCTCACAAAACATCAGCATGGTAACAAAAAGCCTCCTAAGCTGTGCAGAACTTGCCCAAGCAGCAGCTTCATCGAAGGCATCGTACCATTCACGATCATCACCAAGCAAACCTCGTGCACTACACGCCAGCTTAAATGTGGGAAACACTCTACCATTGTACGTTCTAAGCTCTTCGTAACTGCGAGCACCTTTAACTACAAGGAGTAGCATCCTAAGAAAGTACCTCTCACCAGCGGATGGATGCACGTAGTACAGACGTCCTATTTTGCCATCTGATCGTCGTCTAGGCTGCCAAAATCTGCCAGAAGCATCCCACTTCCATCTAGAAGGAAACTCACAGTACGTAAGGTCTCTGGCCGCAGGATCAGTTCTGTTAGCAACAAACCATTGTGTGAGCATAGTTCTTCGAAGGAACTCTGTAGAGGCAACATTTTCTATGTCGGCATCTTCATCGTAGACTATACAATTATCACCAGGAAGATGTACATGCATTCTTTCTACAGGAGGGAAATGTCTATGAATATCAAAACCGAAAATTCTCCAACAGGCATCTTGCTCGCATATATATCTGCAATCTAAATACTCCCTGACCTCGTCAACAGGTTGGGCCTCTAAATTTTGTGGTGCCGATCCACTTCTCCGTAGTCTTTCTATATAAACTTTACCACGATCGGCACCCTTGGTAACATACTTGAACAGGTATTTAATAAAAATCCCTTTGTTGCACCATTCAACATTAATATGAGCGTGGTACTTCTTAAGCAGAGACATGTTGTATGGTACAACCCAACCGTTGTCTAACCTGGCCCCGCTCTTTTCAATAAATCTCAGGTTAAAGGGTCTCTTGTAGACAGCGAACCCATTTGCATCTATTGTAGTTTCATCTTGGTATGTTTTTGGAAATTTCTTTGAGCACTTATTATCTTTCATACAGGGACAGGTTGCATATCCATGGCCACATGGACCATGCATCATGTGTTCAGCAACTAAAGCATAGCCAAGGGGATCTACATAAGGGTCAGGTATCTCCGCACTTATGAATTTATCTATGAATGCAGGGCTTGGCTGCGAGGTGTCATGAGCAAGCCAAACAATGATATGAGCATGAGGAAGGCCGCGCTTTTGGAACTCGACGGTATGCAACACTAAAGACACAAGCATGAACAAACAGTGTAAGTAACACATCTGTGGCAGAGGCGCAGCAGGATGTACAGAGCACGCACCAGCAGTTATGGGCCCGAATACAGCTCCACTCTTTATATCGTGTAGCAGCTCCTCAAGTTCCATGTTATAAACTCTAACTACAAGATCAGCTCTATCGGTGGCTCTCTGTCCAGGTTCAGCCGCCAAAGTCTCGGTTATCTCTGGCCATTTTGGATTGCAAGTGAAAGTGGTGAAAAAATCTGGAGGTCCATGTACTCTACAAATTGCAATACCATCGTGATAGTTCTGTATCATGTAACGTCTACCGCCAGTATGAGACGCTGGCAGGATAGTCTTCTTACCAATCTCGCTTCCATCTACACAACCTTTATCAATGGCATCTATTATTCCTTGGGCACTTTCTACACGTAGCTTCGGCTGATTTTTAATAATGTACCAGAGTCTATTTTCGTCAACACAAGCACGGGCGTCAATTTTAGCTTGAGTAGACAGCTGGCCATAGCATAAGAATGGATTTGGCACATTTTTTCTATAGTGAAACGCATGGCGGAAATAATCTTGCATCGTCATCTTTATCCTCTTTTTCTTACCACTCACATTAGCTCCGTCATAAAACACCCCAACCTGAAAGCCACGCTCACCGTATGGAAACAAAAGCGGATACTGCAGAGCCATGTAGGCCGGGTGCAGCGCAGAAATATGCTGCAGCTGGCCACACCTAGCCTGCACCACTATATCACGCTGGAAAGTATCCAAAGTAAAGTCACCTACTACAAGCATAGTCAGCTGGTCTGTCGTAGGAAGATTGTACTGAACTGGGTCCCCCTCCCGTGCCCCCACAATTCTGATTATAAACTCCTCATTGCTATCGTCAGCCAGCCTATCTCTCGCCAATCTAAATTGTCTAGCCAGCGGGTTGTATGCATCCACCATCTGCGTCAGAGATTCTATGATAGCGGGATCTAAAGGTTCAGAGGGGCGCTCGTCTGGATGCAAAGCACGCAGTCTATTTCTAACCTCATTTGCAGTATCATATATATAGAGCTGAAGAAACTTTGGAACATCTCCATCGGATGGTAGAAGGGGTCCTATACGATGGTGCACCTGGCCAGAAATCTTGAACACAGGAGGACCACGACCATCGTTCATGGATCTATCTATATTCGCCCCCATAGATGTGAAAGCAAAAAGGCAATTGTACTGCCTTATGTGTTTCAAGAAGCGTCTGCAGCGAGTATCACCATCGAATCTAGCCAAAGAAGCGAGTGGCTCCGGATGCTCCCTAAAAGGGGGTATCACAACTCTTCCACCCTTGCAGCATTTGGTATACACGATGTTACCGTCTCTTACGCTCGATTCTCGCATGGTACACTCTCGCAGCCAGAATATAGCACGACAGTGCCTGCACTCATAGTTCGGTGTCCCATAATAGGAACGATCAGGATACGTGGCTAGACGAAGGACAACAGCATCGTGATAAAACAAGAGGAAACGGCGTTAGATAGCGAGCACACCATGAGCAGGCTACGAAGCAGGTTAATCCAAGACTAAGCAAACCTTTAAGTGCATCAACGTATTCCTGTGCGAAGTAACCACAACCGGAGGATGCAGCAGGGGCACCTAAAAAGCCTAGCACACCACACACAACGACAGCAGAACAACGACATCAATACAAGCAGCGCGTCAAAGAATCCACAGGTGAATTTAGCTAGACATAGCGCACCTGCTTTTACTAACTTTCTCCTGTCTAGATACAGCTTCCTTCTACGACGTGCTTCTCGAGGAGGTAATCTGATAGGATTATAATATGCGCCCTCGGCTAAAAAGAACCAATAGTGGTTAGCCACCGTTTACCTATCCTTCGTGTTTGAAGGGTTGCCACAGCACCTACCCTTTCTCTTCCTTGAACCCGACGGCGCAGCCACAACAGCACTCTGGGTAGTAGGCACGGACGAAGGGAGAATCGGTCAACCACAAATGCCACTAAAACCAAACACAATGGACTACTGGCTGCAGGGCGGTGGCGAAACTACATACAGGATCCACCATCGGTGCGCAGGGGCAAAGGCATCACACACCAGAGCAGCAGGGAAGGCACTTCTCAACAAACAGCCGCCTAAAACAGTGTTTATTTTGGCTCCCGGCTAGGCCGGGAAGGCTGCAAAGCAAATACATCGTCTGTTAAACATAACAACGTCAAACAAAAAGCCCAAGCAAAGAGACCTCCTTCATCAGGCAGTCACATTGCACAGCAAACTCTCCTTTCTCTCTGGACAACCTATCAACCATCTCAGCTGACCTAGCAGCAACCGACACCGCCGCACCCGCAACTTTTCTATAGAGAAGGGCACCGTGGAAGCTGTTATCCACAACCACGAACCCGTAGAGTGTCTGCAAAAAAGCTATTGCCTGCAAAGCAGCTTGCTCATAACCAATCCCCGGCAATGTACCAGGCGATGACCAAAAAAAAACTTTGACAGGGCACTACAGATCCAGAACACGGTATATCAATCTCGATTCCATAGACGACCGAACCATCTCCATCTACTTCAGATACCACGGATGCATATGGCAGCCCGCAGCGTGCCACTACCGCCTGAAGCAAGTACAGGTAGGAGGCGCTAACAACAAACATGAGTCTCTCCCGTGCAGTGGTTGTTCTCCACGCACACAAGAACACAGCACAAGCGCAGACGAACCAAATCGAAAAGGGGAAAAGAAATCCAAAAAGAAAAAAACACAGGAACAAAACGTCAACCTCGTGTACCGCCACCAACAGCTGTGAGGATCATACCTGTCCAGAAGCACACAGCGGAGGCCACCAGAGATCCGCCAAACACAGCCGCAGCTCCTCCGAAGCAGACCGCCCACACCTTTTCCGGCGCAGATCCAGCACAGGTCCCCAGCAGTCCGGATCGGATCCACCGCTCTTAAGGGCGTTGCAAACAGAAGCGAAAACCAAATCAGAAATCAGAAATCCATGGTGCATGGAAGAAGGAAGGGAGAAGAACGGAGGGGCAAGAACACCCACCTCGTTCGGTCGACGGAACGGCAGGGGAGAAGGGAGGTTTACCTTTTCCTCCTTAACCAAGCGTCCGCGGCGCACGAGCGTTCCGAAGCCCGGCCACCTCCACTCGGCAACCACAGGCACCGACAGGCAGGACCCACCACGGCCGGGTCCCAATCTTCAGAGGACGCGCACCGTGGTAAGCGAGGCCCATCACGAAACAAGAAGGGAAGCCAGACCGTGGTCAATCGAAAGCGCCGACACCCACATCTCGTCCAACCCTCGCCCCCGACAGATGGACCCCGCACGAACGCGTCCGGAGAGACCGAGTCACCAGAGACAGGAGGTAACCGCGCGGCGCGCACACACACGCGACGCGAGGCAGACCGCGCCGGCCGGAGGAAAGCTGAATCCCCCCGTCCGACCGACAGCGGGACCGGCCAACAGCAGCCAACCACGGATCGACAGCGCCCGGGTTCAGCCAATGGAGACGCGACAACGACGAATGTACGGAACGACCGGCTGAACTCCTGTTTCACGTCCATAGTCAGCGCGAGCACACCCGCCCAGATCGAAACCGACGGACAACAATCAAACGGCTGACGTAGCCGGCCTGTGGGAGCGTTTGCTCCACGGCTTCTACGTCCATAGTCAGCGCGAGCACACCCGCCCAGATCGAAACCGACGGCCAACAATCAAACGGCTGACGTAGCCGGCCTGTGGGAGCGTTTGCTCCACGGCTTCTCTTGTATCTGAATTCTTCATCATTCTGTGAGCTCGCGCTCTCTCTCTCTATATATATATACACACACGCGAGAATCCCTCAATCCCCATTCTGCGCTGCTTCATCATTTCTTCAATTCTTCATCTTGGCACCGCAGTTGCAGCCCCAGCATCAACATCGACGACGCGGACGAACTTACCCGCGGTAAATCTGTGAGCTTCTTCCACTTTTTTTTTCTTTTCTGAAACTGCACTCTGTGGAGCACAAATCCTCATGTGCCTGGCTGACATGGCCCGTAGGCGGAATCGCGAATAGGAATTGCGGCAATTTGGTCCCTCCTGCTGTCCGCCGCTAGGCTGTCGTCGGTCGCCGTTCGCCGAGGCTTGCGGCGAAAGCCATCACCACCGCCTCAGATTCGCGCCGACTTAACTGTAGCTTCCTCGCCGGGAACGGCACCTAACAAGACGGCAGGAGATGTACAAAGCCTGATCGGCTTGCCGTCCATCATCACAGATTCCCATTACCTTGCTACTAATCTCTTCGTTGTTCATTCGTGCGTGCCAGTGAGAGTGGGTCTCTTTCACCTGTGGCGTCAAATTCAAAAGGTCCAAACCGACTGTGTGTGTTTAGTTGGTGAAAAGTTTTTGGGAAAAATATCACATCGGATGTTCCGTGCGATGTCGGAAGGGGTTTTCGGATACTAATAAAAAAACTAATTACATAGCTTGCCTGGAAACTGCGAGACGAATTTATTAAGCCTAATTAATTTGTCATTAGCACATTTGTTACTGTAGCACTTTAGTGTCAGATCACGGACTAATTAGGCTAAAAACGTTCGTCTCGCAATTTATACGCAAACTGTGCAATTAGTTTTTTATTTTGTCTATATTTAATATTCCATATATGTGCCGTAAGATTCGTTACTGTAGTTTTTCATGAAAAGTTTTTGGATCTAAACAAGCCCTTGGAAATTGGCTCGCCCCCACTGAATGTGAACATGTGACGTGACAGCCACGTCTTGATCTCCCTCCCTCTGCCTTGCCGGCGAAGAAACACAGCTGTGACCATGACTACTTAAGAGGAAGCCATTCACGCCGCAGGCCCTCCTCCAAAGTTATCAACAACTTATTGCTTGCGCCGCAATTACCTTTCGTTCTTCAATCTTGATTGGGAGAATTTCGTCTAGTTCTTGTCCATTCTTGTTTGAATTTTGCAGCGACGACTCAGTTTAATTAGGTTGTTACTCGTTTTTTTAGGAACAGGAGAGGCACAGAGGCCTCTACTGAATATTTATTAAAGAGCAACCAAGAAGGTTACAGGGAAAAACAACAAAGTTACAAAAGACCAGATTACAGGAGTAAAGGGGAGGAGCTAGGTTGTTACTCGTTTCATCATATTTTCCCTCCGAAATAACTTGCTTTTCAAGGAACATCACAAATGACCGACATCAAGAGGACCCCTTGATGACCCGATTGGGTGTTTTATTAATCCAGAGCAATATTGTTATACGTCTAAAGAGACGCCCCCAACCCGACGTATGGGCCCCCGCATTGGAACAGGACCTTGGCCAAGCGCCTGGTCGGACCCAAAGCGGACCCGTGTGAACAGTACCGAAGGTACTGTAGCACCGCTAATACTGTTCACCCTACGGTACTGTATCCACCCTACGGTACTGTATCTCACCGCCCATGCTGCCGTACAACCCTAAATAGGTTTAGATCGTTTAAGGGTTAAGTCTCTTAGAACTATAAATACAAGAAGCTATATAGCCTATCAATCAAGCAATAGATGAGCAGCTCCTCCTCCTCCTATCTCTCTTCCTACGCGTCGCCTCTCCCTCTCTCCCTGCGCACCGCCCTCCTCTCCCACGCCGCCAACCCTAGCCGCCGCCCCCTCCACTACTGCCGTCACCCCCTCCCCCATCACGCCTCTTACAAATATGAACATAAGAAATTGACGGTTTTTTTACGATACCCTTCTCTGGTTCTTCCTGGCAGGAACTGCTGACCCCCTGGCCCCTGATTCTAAGCTGCCAAGATATAAAGATCACTAATTGCCGGCAGCGCCGAGATCAGTTACCCGTACAATCATGTCAAGAAACGTGTGGTCTGTGTTGGTGATTTTGATCTGCATCTTGGTTTGCCCTGTGAGCACCCGTGGATTCTCATGGAACATCTTCTCCTCCTCGTCGTCTACTACGGCCACGGGCGGCGACCGCGCTCCGATGATGGAGCTCGACGGCGCGGTGGCCGACTTCGCCATGGACGGAGCCAACAGTGACCCCAGAGGGCTCAAGTTGCTGGAGAACGCGCGGAACAAGCTCGCGGGGCCGAGGAACTGCTGGCAGGAGGCGTACCGGAAGCTCTTCGCCAGCTGCGGCGAGATCATGGCCGACAAGGAGAGGCAGTCGCGCCTGGCGTGGCACCTCACCAGCTGCTTCCAGGAGGACTCGGGGCGCCCGCCCTTCCCGTCCTGCGCAGAGGGCTCCGAGATGGTGCACTGCCGCAAGCGTCTGAGTGAATCGGAAGGCAAGGTCTTCCTTGAGTTCTTCTTGGAGACCAACACCCTGTGCCACCAATTGCAGTAAGCTTAGTGTTTAGTTCGATCTCTCTCCTGGCATTCAATCGCAGATGATATGTTTTCTGTGCTAAACTTCACGCTATCTTTTTTTTGTTTTTTGTTTGATTAATTCGTTCAGGGCTGAAGCTTTCAAGCACAACACTGAGAGACTCATCAATGGCCTCACAAGGACATCCAAGTCTGCTGAGGAGAAGCTCGAGGTAATCGAGGAGAGGTCAGATCAGATCATCAAAGAGTCCAGTAAAGTTAAGGACACACTGTCATCGATCGAAATGCAAGCAGACAACCTGGCAGAGGAGTCAAAGCACGTCGGGGAGCAGATCAACGATGTGCTGGTTCACTCGAAGTCCATCTTTGAGCAGTCTAAGGAGATCGCTACCGTTCAGGAAGAACTGAGTAAAGGGCAAACGGCGATGAAGGAGAAGATTGAGGCCGGTATGGTGCGCGTTGAGGAATCATATGAAAGACTAGGAAATGGGATGGATAAGCTAAAAGAAGAGACAGGATATGTGAAAAGGGAAATTAAAAATGTTGGTGAGTCAATGTCTTCAAAGATGCAGGATTTGCAGCGCACTGCTGATGACATTGGGAGTGTTGCTGGCAAGTCGGTGGAGAACCAAAAGCAACTACTGAATGGACAGAACCAGGCCATGGATGGACTGAATAAGCTCCACAGCTTTCAAGCACAAGCTATTGAAGAAAGCAGGTATTATGATATTCATATGTACCGTGTCTTTTGTATTATTCTTGAATATTGACAAATGCCTGTTGCACGTCTAATAGAAAAAAAAGATATTGATTAAGTTATCAATGGCAGGGAAACAATTCAGAAACTTGCACAGTTTGGCCAGCGTCAGCAGGAGGAGCTACTGTCCCGGCAAGAACAAATCCGGCGAGCTCATGAGCATCTCATCCAAAATTCTCACTCCATACTGGAAGCACAGGTTCATTCTTATATCTCATTTTGAAAATATGACTAACTTTACATGTTCGCTTGTATTTACTGAACTTTTTTTCATATACACAGGAAGAGTTCAGAGCAAAGCAGGCTAACATTTTTGCTGCTCTGGACAAGCTGTACATTCTGCACAATGCCATTCTAGCTGAGTCTCGCTTCATCAAGGCCTTCTTCTTCTATAGCTGCATTGTGTTCCTCGTCTACATGCTCACCAGCGCAAAGCAAACGTTCGGCATCCGGGGCCAGCTCTACTTTGGTATGATTTCACTACAGAAATTGAAAAACTTATCATCGATTAAATTTGAATGCCCATTTGGCTAACATTTTGCCCCCGGCAGGTCTGTGCATTACACTTCTATTGGAGATTGGGTTGATCAAAATCGGCGCCGACGACTTCGACAAGCAGTTCTGGGTCATGTCCAAGGTGTTCTTGGTCCGAATGGTGTTCCTTGGTGCTGCCACTCTTCAGATCCTGCACTCCGTATTCACCTACAGGTACATGGTAAACAAAGGCCTCTGCTACATGATTGGCCTTGGTTGCAATTATAACTTCTTTTTTTATTTATCATCCAGGGACTACGAAGTGCTGAACCACGGGCTGCTCCAGACGCTGGTGGAGAAGGTCCGGGCGCTGGAGGAGAACGCCGGCCGGAGGGCGCTGTCGTACGGCTCGGAGTCGGAGGAGGAGGAGAGCCTCAGGGACTACTCGTGGGTCTTCGACGAGCTGGCAGACGAGGTGGATAGCAAGATGGACCCAACATACGTCCCGCCGCCAGAGTGGTCGCCTCCAACCCGAAGGCGGCGCAACGAAGTCGTCGTGGCGGAGGAGATCGGCGAGAACTCCATCACGGCGTCGGTCTCCCGGAAGTACAATCTGCGGCCACGGAAATAGGCAGCGGTCTGTTTTTTGTTCGGAAAAAAGAGCTATTTTGAGTGCCGCGTCAGATGTCGACGAAAATTTTATTTACATGTTGGTCTAGCACATTTTGATGAAGCTACCATTTTCTGAAATAAAATTATGCTGCAGAAATCTTGTGTGCTATTTAGCATTTAGCAATTTTCCTGCTTCCATCCGAGGGGCTTCGATGCTTTTTTTCGTTTTTTTGACCGAAGAGGAAGATGTGTTATTATTGTTTTTCTTTTTATTATATTATAGGAAGATGCGTATAGTTAAATCTACAAAGAAAAAATATGTCCAAGAAAGGCCCAGACCAATATCTTTCTATGTGGGGACTCTGATTTGATGGTGTACAACTTGCTGGAAGGGAAATGCTAGCGTCCGGACATCCGACGGGGTCTAGCGTCTGGACGCCCGCGCCGCACGCCTACTTCACGTGGGGTCCCGCACCGCTCTGTGTCCCGCGCCCACTCCGTGGCCCACGCCGCTTCATGTCCCGCACACGCACCGTGGCCTGCGCACTTCGTGTCCCGCGCTTGCCGCTCGTGCCCCCTCCACACCCACGCGCATGCAGGCGAGCCTAGCAGCTGTAACAGGCAGCTGCTGCAGATGTGCTCCACTGTAACATGACATCTAGAGGAAACATTTGCAACATACGTCCGAAACAGTTGAACACTTGCAACATGCATCTAAAACACAAGAAAACACGTGTTGAAAACATATGCAACATCTGGATAAAACACTTACAACATAAGTGTAAAACATATGCGACACCTAGATAAAACACTTGCAACATAAGTGTAAAACATATGCAACAACTAGATAAAACATGTGCAACATCTGTTTGAAACATTTAGAATAGGCGTTTGCAACATACGTGCATAGCCATTGCAACATTTGCAACATCCCGATCTAATTTCGCACACTTGCAACATGCATATGAAATACCCGAAACACTTAGAAACATACGCTTGCAACACGCGCTTGCAACATCTGAGGAAGGAAGGGAGCACAAGGTGCAGCCGGAGAAGCCCGCTTCGGTCTGGCCACTCCGGTCTCAAGATGTAACACCCGAGGTGTTTGTCACCAGTTAAGCAGTGGGTTTAATCTCAAACATGATAGATCAAGTGGATATGATGATGTCAAGGTCAACCTATGGACAGGAGCCCCAATCTAAACTTGGATGTTGCACCCTTGCTTTACATATAGTCCATTTTCAAGATATATGCTTGGGTTGAGTTATTGCAATATCTTCATGTGTCTCACCTTAGTACCTATCTATATTGATCCCTGGAAAAGTTTCATGACGTTTGGAATCAAAAAGTCACATGAAATGATAAGTTATATGCTTGTTGGAATGACTTTACTAAGTGCTGGAATTGCACTACTAAGTGGATGGAAATATAGGTCATCAACCAAACCTTGTAACCTTGCCCAAATGACTCTAATTGAACTCTACAACAAAAGTTATGAAGGGTTCGTGTTGAGCAAAGATGGAGAAAATATCCGAAAATCATGGAAACCCAAGATTCTATAGCAAAAAGGGCTTTGCGTTGACCGAGAAATAAAGTTGACTTCTGAACCAGATATGAGGGTTGACCAAAAATGAAAGTTGTAGTCCATATCATGTAGAACAAACTTTGTTTTTGGACCAAGAGCTAGATCAACTTGGAAATAAGTCAAACAGAGGCTCGAAGATTGAATCAGCGGCTGTTTTCAGACTTAGAATTTTTCTAAGTCTGGAATTCATCGTCGTCGACGTTGGCATGTCGCGTTCCCGTGTTTTCGTTAAGCAACTTGAGTTGAGCCAAAAATAAAAGTTGGAGCTTACATCTTGGAGAAGAGCATGCAAAAAGTTGGATTAAGTTTGATCAGGTTTTGACCTTCGAATGCGAGTTTCCGTGATCTCCGTCAACATGTTGACATTGTCATTTTGGCAACTAGTTAACCGCTAATCCGTTGCTCTAATGACCTGGACTCCTTAATGAAAAACGTAGAGCAGGCCGAGGTGAACAAACTTCGTTTTGAGCCCATTCACTGATTCGGCCTGGATCGAGCCCAAACCGGCACCCACCATGTCCCGTTCGTCACCCGCCACGTGCTCGATGCAATGCCGACGTGGTCACCATGCATGGACGCCGCGCGCTCCCACCTCCGCCACGCGCCCCTGCCGTCTCTGCCGACGCTGCTGCCTTAATTGGAGCGCCCGAGCCTCTCTCTCGGTCTCCCTCCCTCGCTCTCGCACTCCCGCTCGCCCTTGCCGCTCGCGTGGGCGCATCCGCCATGGACGGCCGGCGAAGCTTGATGCCGCCCGCGTCCTCACCGCTCTAGGCCCTCACAGCCGCAGCCACGTGCACCACCGCCTTCACCTCATCGGACTGCACCTCGCGCGCACGCTCGCCCAAGTCGCAAGCCGCCGGAGCCCTGCGGCCAGGCGAGCCGCCGCCGGTGAGCCGCTGCTCCGCGTGGCCCCGCCTCCTCGGGCCACCTCAAGGCGAGCCAAGGCCACTTGTGGGTGCGCGCGAGCCCCCTCATGCTCCCCCACCACTCCATTGCCTCCGACGAGCTTCCTCCGGCCGCCACCGGCCGTTTCCCCCAAATCCTCCTCTGTTCATTCGCGACCAGGGACCTCGAGGAAGAATTCGACTAACTCCAGGGGCCTAACTGCACAGTCAGTGACTCAAATGAATAGTGCCGCGAGGACTGATTCGTAATTATTTTTGCAAGAACTTTGGAAATTCATAGTAAATTGTAGAAAAATCGTAAAATAGCAAATGAGGACTTTTTGGAATCCTTGTGAAATTCTCTATGCAGTAGATCTATAATATGACATGTTTTAGTTTAAAGTTTTCTCTGTAAAAATGGATTTGTGCAGCTAGGTTTTTAATGCTAGATGTATTTGTCATTTTCATAACTGTAGATCTAGGGCTCCAAATGAAGTGAAATTTTTGTGGCATGCTACTCATATGATGATTGATGTGTGGTAAAAATTTCATGAATTTAGGTTGTCATTTGAGTGAGTTATTAGTGTATCTTGCTCTCACATGAATTCTTGCAATAACCATTTGTCTTTTTCGTAGAGGTTGATATACATGTCCAAATGGCTTGAAATTTGTACAGTAGACTATTGGGTGTATGCAAGAGCTACTGTAATTTTTATAGATTTTATTATGAACTTTTGATATATGTTTATTATTTCACCTTGCTATTTAAATAAATTAAGAAATGCTTTAAAAGAAATTAATTAATGGTGAGCACTATGCTTTTTGGTGATCATTTAACATGCACTTTATGATAGTTACATTGGTTGTGGCCAAATATATGTTTGAAATGTAAGTTAATATTTATTCTTGCAATTGATGCTTTCCTGGACAGTTTCTGGGACTTTGGTAATTGCACCATGAAAATGATGTTTGCTGAGAAACATGCTTATAACAAAGTTGTAGATAACTCATTAATCTAGCTTGTGTTAAATTTTGGTGGCATTTGGCCTTATAGTTTGTGAGTAATGACTGTTTCAAGTTGGATTCCAGAAATAGTTGTTCTCTGGAATCTCTGGACCAGATTCTGTAATTATGCATGTTTGACTTGGTTAACTTGAGAATCATGCTAAGATGATTGAAGATGAATTATGGACAATTTCATAAGCTTTCCAGAATGTCTTGTTGCATGGCTATTGGATTTGTATAACTCCAGTTATGATCCAAACATGTAGATGTTGTTTGCAGTCCAGAAATTGTCAGATGCTAGTCATGGTTGTTTACTCCATTGGTTGCTAAGTGTGGCTTATACCCTTGATGATGGTCAAGTTAAGATACTTATGATCTTGTTAAACTTGTGTTATGCTTAATGTGCTTGCCCTCTTTAATTGGTTGTGTGATGTTAGTTAATTGGCTTTTGGTGTCTATGTCTTAATCGAGTGTTTACATGAATGATTATGTGATGCATCTTGTGTTACCATTCATCATATTCATACGTATGCATCTTGCATCTCAATTAGGTTCGCTAGATGCATCACGTGAAGGATGAGATGTTGAAGCCAAACCTGAAGACGGTGTTTGGTGGACCTATCCCGAAGATGGAAGGACTAAACAAGTGTCGGGTTGGGAGATGCTCGCCGAGCGAGTGTCATCTGTCAATCACTAACCCAGTGTTTGATCTCAGGCAAGCCCCGGAGCATTCTAAGCCTCCTACTTTACAAAAGCAATTGAGTATATATATGTTATATATGTATTGTTGCATTAAGTTATAGGAGTTGATTGAAAACACTTGCTGCATATATATATCCTTTTCCTTGTCTTGCAAATATGCCTGAAATCCTATTTTGGTTCGGGATCGAAAATATTGCTTAGCCCTGCTTAGAACGGTAGCGATCGGTGATTTCCTGTCACCGGCAATTATAGGTGGTTACTGGAATACTTTAGCTATGGAATGGATGATATCCTGGAAATAACCAAGTGTTGATGAATAATTGGTGACCGGGCGGAATAAGTAAGGGGCAACCAGACAGGGTTCTGGGGTGCTTGTAGTTTCCGCCTGTGTCGATTAAGGACCGTCCGTTGTTGGGCCTCGGGTCATGTTGAACGCATGCCTCACATTTAGCTGGCCGAATAAAGTACCTTTCGACCGCGAAGCCGGGAGATTATTCGGGCCGAGTGGATTGCCCGCAACGCACTGTACCGAAGCAGTAGTGGCAGGAAACGGGGGCGCGATGATAAGGCCAAAGAGCAGTCGGACGGCCCCCGGGTACATGTGGTTCCTGGCAAGCTCGTGACTTTACCTGAATAGTTGACTCGGTGACCAACACCTCACTTTAGCGGGTGAGTGAGGTTTGTGTGAGGAATAAATTACCAGCTGGTCAATAATCGATTCGAATCGCCATCGCTCCTGGATAGTGAGCACTTGACTCGAGTTACTGCATCGTAGTAATGATGATGGAACACAGATGGTTATGTGGATAATGTTGAAAATGCTAAACCTGAGATGGTAACCTTTGAGGTTAATGGTTAATCAAGTGATTGCTTTAGCATAGGTGCTTACCTAGATTGAATAGGTTATAATAAATATGATGCACAAGGACTTAAAGTAGTTATTCATGATAACTTATGCTTTTCGCAAATGAGTCAAGCTAGCCCACAGAAAGAAAGCCTTGCATACTCCTTGGTGTCATTATTTCTGGTTTATGACGGGTAAGTCTAGCTGAGTACCTTCTCGTACTCAGGGTTTGTTCCCACTTGTTGCAGGTTGTGATGTATCATAGCTACTGCAAGAATAGGAAGACTCCAGCTGTTGTGGCGGAGTGTGATCATGGGCATGATCCTTCTGAGCTATCTCGCCTCTCTTGCTTTTATGGGAATTTGACCGTGGTACTGGCATGTATTTGAATTAAGGTGATATTAGTTTCAAACTACTTTGCTTCCGCTACTTTTGAACTTGAGTTGTAATAACTCTACTGAACTCCGATATATGTTAAATTACTTATAAAATGGATGTAACATATGACCTGTTATGTTGGACCACTACGATCTTGGCTTATATGTTGGTTGGTTTGAAATCCCTCGTGATTTTATTGGACTACCGGAGTTATAAGAGCTTAAGTACGGGAATTTAATTGCTCTGGCGATTGTTTTTGTACTTTTGTTCTTATAATTTGGGCGGTTCCGTGACAGCTGGTATCGGAGCAAGGTTCAACACTAAACATGTCATATGTGTATTGAAAACAAAGGTTTTGTTTGCAAAAATCAGTTTTTGACAACTTATAGCTACTACATATATATGTTTGTTCAAATCTGCATTTTAAATCTAAGTATGCCAGTGGTCATTTCCTTTATGCCCAATTAAGGACCCTTAGGTGGCTTAATTAAGTACTAACTTGGGGGTTTAAATTTTTGCATCTACGCCCAAGCCAAGGTATGTATGAGTGATAACTTGACCGCACTGTTACCCTGTGGTCAAATGGTAGTGGTAACCTTCATGTATGAAATAGCCATATATGTCGCTAGAGTTACATTCTTGCAACGTCGCACCTACGCCAAGGTAAGTGTGAGTTGGGAGAGCATGACCGTTCAACCATCGGTCTAGGGGAGAGTTAGCTATGGTTACTGACATAATTACATGTTTAACCATGTAATTATGAAAGTACTTAATTGTGGGTACATTTATTGGGTAGCTATGATACCGAAGTATATGCATCAGGGGATGTATGTATGGAGAGTATTTAGTTTACTGCTTTCATTGTGTGCTATATTGGGAATTGTTGGGCTGCAATGAAATTTTCTGCAGGTACGCTAACCACGAATGCGTAAGTTGAATGTAGCTGACGACTAGCTCTATATCGAGAGAATGCGTGATATGCCACCGACATAGAACGTGATTGTCACCTTAGGCTGGCAATCTTGTGAGGACGAATAGGACGAAGCATGCATCATCATGATTGTTGCTTTGTGCATATAACTATGCTCCTCCCACCTTTGTCCTAATAAATAAGTAACTTGTGATTGATGTGCATGCACTAATTTGATTACTTTAGCATGCTTTTGTTTTAGCTAAACTTGTAGTTAGTTCTTGTTGAACAATGCTTGTTAGGTGTGAACCTTATGCTTAGTATTGGATGCTTAAGCTAACCTGGCTAATAATCTCAAGTGTTCGCTTAAAACGGTGATGTTGTGTAGATGCTTGTTATATAGGTAGTGTCATAGTTGACCTCTCTTTTGTCCTCGGTGAGCATGTGAGTGTTGAAGATGCTTTATCCTAGATCAACGCTCATGTTACGTAATCGCATGGTTGTCGTCTCTAATTAGATTCTCGTGGGAGCCAGAGCCTGTAGACGTGGTTGCTAGCCCTTGAATGTTTTTGTATCCATGCCTTGCTTGAACTATAGGCCCTAGCATAGTCCCCTATATGTTTTCTTAGGCCTTGGACATCCGCTACCCTTGAAGAATGCCCTTGTTGATTGACCAACCAAGTTAAGTCCTAACGAACGTCGATCTTAACCGCAGTTGTTGCTTGCTAAGTTTTGGAGACCATGCCAAATTCCATGTTGGACCTCCCGATTGTCTCTCCTACAGATGATCCAAGCAACGCTAATCTCTCATTGTCTAATCTAGAAATCTTTGCTTACAAAATCAAGTAGTTACCTTATCAACCAAATCTCTGATCGGTGTATCGGTTTTGTTTTGGAAGTTTGCTTAATACATCTCCAACCTTCCCACGTCTCGGGGTGTCTATCAGTCTTGATCTCATGTTATTGTCCAACATGACCGGAACCTTTCCTCTGGTGATCACCTTGGTGAATGCAAGGCGTGCGTGGAATTAACCGAGAACCCTTGCTCAGTTGTCTTCAGCAATTAAGCTATGTTCCCTTGCGCTGTGTTTTAATCTTCGAATCGCCTCCGTGTTGACTCTAAACCTTGTAACTACCCTTGCTTGCTACTCCTCCCTTGTCTGGTGCTTGTTCTTACCACCTAATCAGTGCCACTTGAAATTTCACTTTGTTTGTGCGTTTAATAATGGTGTTACGATTAGCATTTTATGGTGCCGCGACGAAACCGAGAGCCTCCTGTGGGCGCGCACACAAGGTTGTGCTGCTCGGCACGCGCTGGTATCAGGGTTGCTAGTCATGATCCATTATGAAATGACAGTCGATGTGTTATTTCTCGTGACCCTTTTTCCTTGGTTATCTTCCTATATCTTATCTAAAGATTCATATCTTAGACCTTATGTAGTAGATATCCCTTGAAGTTGCTAAGAAGATGACCTTTGAAGAACAGTCACCGACATAAACATTAACAGACTGCAAGAGGTGGTAGACAAGTGACTCTCCTATGTGTCCTTGTACGACGTCGGTCATCGATTGAGCAATGTATACCATCCCTGTTGAATCGAATGGGCACCTAACACAAAATGATTGGATAAGTTATCCATTGGAAAAGAACCGATCGTCACATGGTGCCTATGACCTAACTATCAAAGTCTTGATCCTTGTGAAGATGACAGTCATACAGATGAAATTAACTCTCTCTGGTGTGACTCCTTATCTGTAGACTTCGATGCCGACCACTTATTTGTGCTTCGACTGTAATTAGTGTGGTGGTCAAGAGTAAAGGTTGGAACTTTGAGAATTGAGAGACAAATGATTATTTACCAGTAAGAAGGTTAATCTCCAGTCAAGTAACGATTCCTCGATAGCTATGATGGTTATGTCTCAATGAACAATAGTAAGCAAAGAGGCCATGAAGCCGGTCAGCAAGCAGGTGTTGCATCTTCTCCAAATGCGCTATCAAGTTAATTCCATCTTGGACAATCATGTATATAGTACAAGATGTTGTATTAGCCAAGTGAAAGACTAGAGAAAGGCTTCTACTACTATGAGAAAGATCAGAGAGTGCAAAACACACACCTCAACATGTGAAGCAAAAAGAAAAGGAAGAACACGAAATCTGTCCATAATTTTGTGGCACTACATCGGTTATCTTCAAGTCAACGACTAGTGACTCAAACGAAGTTGGAAAGACTAATTGCACCCCTATGTGCCTTGTATAAGCGAATCTTCTTAGGTAACATTTGGCAGAAATCCAGAACTGACAGAGTCAGCTATCACTTTCACTGTTCCCTCAACAGACTCAGATAATACAGTGTTGGCATCAGAGAAAGAGAACTGCACACATGGAGCAATATGTAGTTTTCCATCAGCTGGCATCTAAGTGAGTGAATAGTCTATGACCGGTATAGACATTGTCTATTGGTTAGACGGTTTCTGATAGCGTCAAAGAATGTTTACCTCGTATATGGATCCAACCCTTATCGAAAGTGTACATGCTATGCCACTAGAAAAGTAAATGCTACGAGTAATTAGCCCATGCTTGTAGTACTCTCCGTGCACCGTGAACGAAGTACCGTATTGTCTTGGATTCCTCCTAAAGTAACAATACTTCATGGAAGTCAGTGAAGGAAATTCTTCAGACAAAAGTTTCTACATAGAGCTAGTATCAGAAAGTGTCTTGCCCAATTAGCCGCTCTGCTACTTGAAGCTAAGTAGCCAAATGCACTTGCAGATGTTGGAATTGGATAACATGCTTCTCTTCCCTTGGAAAGTTCTTCGCACCGAATCTCGGGACGTGATTCTTTTAAGGGGGGAGGGCTGTAACACCCGAGGTGTTTGTCACCAGTTAAGCAGTGGGTTTAATCTCAAACATGATAGATCAAGTGGATATGATGATGTCAAGGTCAACCTATGGACAGGAGCCCCAATCTAAACTTGGATGTTGCACCCTTGCTTTACATATAGTCCATTTTCAAGATATATGCTTGGGTTGAGTTATTGCAATATCTTCATGTGTCTCACCTTAGTACCTATCTATATTGATCCCTGGAAAAGTTTCATGACGTTTGGAATCAAAAAGTCACATGAAATGATAAGTTATATGCTTGTTGGAATGACTTTACTAAGTGCTGGAATTGCACTACTAAGTGGATGGAAATATAGGTCATCAACCAAACCTTGTAACCTTGCCCAAATGACTCTAATTGAACTCTACAACAAAAGTTATGAAGGGTTCGTGTTGAGCAAAGATGGAGAAAATATCCGAAAATCATGGAAACCCAAGATTCTATAGCAAAAAGGGCTTTGCGTTGACCGAGAAATAAAGTTGACTTCTGAACCAGATATGAGGGTTGACCAAAAATGAAAGTTGTAGTCCATATCATGTAGAACAAACTTTGTTTTTGGACCAAGAGCTAGATCAACTTGGAAATAAGTCAAACAGAGGCTCGAAGATTGAATCAGCGGCTGTTTTCAGACTTAGAATTTTTCTAAGTCTGGAATTCATCGTCGTCGACGTTGGCATGTCGCGTTCCCGTGTTTTCGTTAAGCAACTTGAGTTGAGCCAAAAATAAAAGTTGGAGCTTACATCTTGGAGAAGAGCATGCAAAAAGTTGGATTAAGTTTGATCAGGTTTTGACCTTCGAATGCGAGTTTCCGTGATCTCCGTCAACATGTTGACATTGTCATTTTGGCAACTAGTTAACCGCTAATCCGTTGCTCTAATGACCTGGACTCCTTAATGAAAAACGTAGAGCAGGCCGAGGTGAACAAACTTCGTTTTGAGCCCATTCACTGATTCGGCCTGGATCGAGCCCAAACCGGCACCCACCATGTCCCGTTCGTCACCCGCCACGTGCTCGATGCAATGCCGACGTGGTCACCATGCATGGACGCCGCGCGCTCCCACCTCCGCCACGCGCCCCTGCCGTCTCTGCCGACGCTGCTGCCTTAATTGGAGCGCCCGAGCCTCTCTCTCGGTCTCCCTCCCTCGCTCTCGCACTCCCGCTCGCCCTTGCCGCTCGCGTGGGCGCATCCGCCATGGACGGCCGGCGAAGCTTGATGCCGCCCGCGTCCTCACCGCTCTAGGCCCTCACAGCCGCAGCCACGTGCACCACCGCCTTCACCTCATCGGACTGCACCTCGCGCGCACGCTCGCCCAAGTCGCAAGCCGCCGGAGCCCTGCGGCCAGGCGAGCCGCCGCCGGTGAGCCGCTGCTCCGCGTGGCCCCGCCTCCTCGGGCCACCTCAAGGCGAGCCAAGGCCACTTGTGGGTGCGCGCGAGCCCCCTCATGCTCCCCCACCACTCCATTGCCTCCGACGAGCTTCCTCCGGCCGCCACCGGCCGTTTCCCCCAAATCCTCCTCTGTTCATTCGCGACCAGGGACCTCGAGGAAGAATTCGACTAACTCCAGGGGCCTAACTGCACAGTCAGTGACTCAAATGAATAGTGCCGCGAGGACTGATTCGTAATTATTTTTGCAAGAACTTTGGAAATTCATAGTAAATTGTAGAAAAATCGTAAAATAGCAAATGAGGACTTTTTGGAATCCTTGTGAAATTCTCTATGCAGTAGATCTATAATATGACATGTTTTAGTTTAAAGTTTTCTCTGTAAAAATGGATTTGTGCAGCTAGGTTTTTAATGCTAGATGTATTTGTCATTTTCATAACTGTAGATCTAGGGCTCCAAATGAAGTGAAATTTTTGTGGCATGCTACTCATATGATGATTGATGTGTGGTAAAAATTTCATGAATTTAGGTTGTCATTTGAGTGAGTTATTAGTGTATCTTGCTCTCACATGAATTCTTGCAATAACCATTTGTCTTTTTCGTAGAGGTTGATATACATGTCCAAATGGCTTGAAATTTGTACAGTAGACTATTGGGTGTATGCAAGAGCTACTGTAATTTTTATAGATTTTATTATGAACTTTTGATATATGTTTATTATTTCACCTTGCTATTTAAATAAATTAAGAAATGCTTTAAAAGAAATTAATTAATGGTGAGCACTATGCTTTTTGGTGATCATTTAACATGCACTTTATGATAGTTACATTGGTTGTGGCCAAATATATGTTTGAAATGTAAGTTAATATTTATTCTTGCAATTGATGCTTTCCTGGACAGTTTCTGGGACTTTGGTAATTGCACCATGAAAATGATGTTTGCTGAGAAACATGCTTATAACAAAGTTGTAGATAACTCATTAATCTAGCTTGTGTTAAATTTTGGTGGCATTTGGCCTTATAGTTTGTGAGTAATGACTGTTTCAAGTTGGATTCCAGAAATAGTTGTTCTCTGGAATCTCTGGACCAGATTCTGTAATTATGCATGTTTGACTTGGTTAACTTGAGAATCATGCTAAGATGATTGAAGATGAATTATGGACAATTTCATAAGCTTTCCAGAATGTCTTGTTGCATGGCTATTGGATTTGTATAACTCCAGTTATGATCCAAACATGTAGATGTTGTTTGCAGTCCAGAAATTGTCAGATGCTAGTCATGGTTGTTTACTCCATTGGTTGCTAAGTGTGGCTTATACCCTTGATGATGGTCAAGTTAAGATACTTATGATCTTGTTAAACTTGTGTTATGCTTAATGTGCTTGCCCTCTTTAATTGGTTGTGTGATGTTAGTTAATTGGCTTTTGGTGTCTATGTCTTAATCGAGTGTTTACATGAATGATTATGTGATGCATCTTGTGTTACCATTCATCATATTCATACGTATGCATCTTGCATCTCAATTAGGTTCGCTAGATGCATCACGTGAAGGATGAGATGTTGAAGCCAAACCTGAAGACGGTGTTTGGTGGACCTATCCCGAAGATGGAAGGACTAAACAAGTGTCGGGTTGGGAGATGCTCGCCGAGCGAGTGTCATCTGTCAATCACTAACCCAGTGTTTGATCTCAGGCAAGCCCCGGAGCATTCTAAGCCTCCTACTTTACAAAAGCAATTGAGTATATATATGTTATATATGTATTGTTGCATTAAGTTATAGGAGTTGATTGAAAACACTTGCTGCATATATATATCCTTTTCCTTGTCTTGCAAATATGCCTGAAATCCTATTTTGGTTCGGGATCGAAAATATTGCTTAGCCCTGCTTAGAACGGTAGCGATCGGTGATTTCCTGTCACCGGCAATTATAGGTGGTTACTGGAATACTTTAGCTATGGAATGGATGATATCCTGGAAATAACCAAGTGTTGATGAATAATTGGTGACCGGGCGGAATAAGTAAGGGGCAACCAGACAGGGTTCTGGGGTGCTTGTAGTTTCCGCCTGTGTCGATTAAGGACCGTCCGTTGTTGGGCCTCGGGTCATGTTGAACGCATGCCTCACATTTAGCTGGCCGAATAAAGTACCTTTCGACCGCGAAGCCGGGAGATTATTCGGGCCGAGTGGATTGCCCGCAACGCACTGTACCGAAGCAGTAGTGGCAGGAAACGGGGGCGCGATGATAAGGCCAAAGAGCAGTCGGACGGCCCCCGGGTACATGTGGTTCCTGGCAAGCTCGTGACTTTACCTGAATAGTTGACTCGGTGACCAACACCTCACTTTAGCGGGTGAGTGAGGTTTGTGTGAGGAATAAATTACCAGCTGGTCAATAATCGATTCGAATCGCCATCGCTCCTGGATAGTGAGCACTTGACTCGAGTTACTGCATCGTAGTAATGATGATGGAACACAGATGGTTATGTGGATAATGTTGAAAATGCTAAACCTGAGATGGTAACCTTTGAGGTTAATGGTTAATCAAGTGATTGCTTTAGCATAGGTGCTTACCTAGATTGAATAGGTTATAATAAATATGATGCACAAGGACTTAAAGTAGTTATTCATGATAACTTATGCTTTTCGCAAATGAGTCAAGCTAGCCCACAGAAAGAAAGCCTTGCATACTCCTTGGTGTCATTATTTCTGGTTTATGACGGGTAAGTCTAGCTGAGTACCTTCTCGTACTCAGGGTTTGTTCCCACTTGTTGCAGGTTGTGATGTATCATAGCTACTGCAAGAATAGGAAGACTCCAGCTGTTGTGGCGGAGTGTGATCATGGGCATGATCCTTCTGAGCTATCTCGCCTCTCTTGCTTTTATGGGAATTTGACCGTGGTACTGGCATGTATTTGAATTAAGGTGATATTAGTTTCAAACTACTTTGCTTCCGCTACTTTTGAACTTGAGTTGTAATAACTCTACTGAACTCCGATATATGTTAAATTACTTATAAAATGGATGTAACATATGACCTGTTATGTTGGACCACTACGATCTTGGCTTATATGTTGGTTGGTTTGAAATCCCTCGTGATTTTATTGGACTACCGGAGTTATAAGAGCTTAAGTACGGGAATTTAATTGCTCTGGCGATTGTTTTTGTACTTTTGTTCTTATAATTTGGGCGGTTCCGTGACACAAGATGTCGCGAGCTGAGGTCAAGCGTCATGGTGGCACCGGCGTCGATAGCGGCCACAACCTCTTGGTGGGGAACGGCGGCGTCGGCAGCACCTCGGCGCGGCGAGGGACGGAACATGGCGCTCAAGGGCGGGGAGTGGGCACGGCGCGGCGGGGCGGAGTGGGCGTGGCGGGGGATGGAGCACGTCGCGGCGGCAGATGTGGTGCAGCTTGACGCGGGATGGGGGCGCCACTGGGAGGCGACTTGGGGCGGGCGAACGATGCAGTGAGCCGCGACGAGCGAAACAAGGAGTTGGGGATTTCTGTCGGTCGTTGAAGTTGGAGTAGATAGAGGAGAGAGCGTCTGATTTTTTTTAAGATTGCAGACATATGTTCTATAGCATTAGAGCATCTTCCAGAGTTCACTAAATCCCTTCCTAATCCTTGGCTTTTAGCCAGACGAGAAAAAATCCATCTCCAACAACTTCTAATCCATCCTCCTAATTTTTGAACTTGGAAAAAGTCACCCTGTTCGGCATAAAGTTACATGCTTTCGAGTCGCACGTGTCTTCTCTCCCCGCGTGGGTCAATCTAAAGGTGGTAGGACGTGGAAAGAATAAAGAGTAGGAAATGGTTCCTAATGTAAATGTACAAGAGAGAAAGAAAGAATATATAAAAGTGGTTAGGATAGTTTAAAAATAGTATAAGATTCCTGATGTAAAATTGTCTTTTATATTTTAGGAGTGGATTATTAGAAACTCTTAGATATGTTCTTCTTTATTCTTTCTAATATTTTTGTAAAAGTTTTTGGAAGGAAATATTGAGTACTCTTGTATACTCCCTCCGTCTCGAAATATCTGTCGTTGAAGAACCGAACTCAGGAATCAATGCAATTGCCAAAAGACATAGACACCCCTACGCAGCAATGATTTACCTTGTGCACCTTTTGGATGTAACGTCATTAATGTTTGCCTTTTGCGGTGAGAAACCAAGCGTGCCACACACACCGTAGATTTTTTACATTAAACAAATCTCACATCTACTTTTCGTAGTTACACATGCAGCGGTGATGACCTGAAGGCTCTGCCTCCCCCGACGATGCGGTATAATCGCACGACGGCCCTAAGCGCGTGGAGCTGCCTCTGGTGCGCGGCCACCTCGCGCGCGCCCATCGCGGACACGTCCCTGGCCACGGCCCGCCCGATCATGCCCTGCAGCCGCTCCTCCCGGCCGACGCCGATGAGCTCGTGCGCCACCGCGGTGACGTCGGGGCGGAACGCGACCGTGCGCACAGTCACGCCGTGCTCGCGCGCCACGGCCCGGGCCTCCGACAGAAGCTCCGCGTGCTTCGACGCGAACAGCGCCGCCTCTACCTACTGCTGCTCAAGATGGCAGCGGGTACATACCCGACGGGTAGTGCTCACCCGTACCCGTACCCGCAAAATTTTACCCGTCGGGTTACCCGTACCCACATGCGGGTAAAAAAATAGTTCCATACCCGTACCCGCCGGGTAATTCTCATCCGACGGGTAACCCGTACCCGATAGCATACCCGAAAATTACATAAAAATATCAAATAGTCACATGCAAAAATAAATCATTCTAAGCTTCCAACAAGTTACAAACATGCTAACAAATATTATTAGCATCATTACAACAAAGACAATCTACTATAAATATAGTGGATGTCTCAATGGGCCAAATTCATGACTTATATGCGCTAAAATAACTGAGGTTTGCTAGTTATTTTTGCGGGTATGTCTTACCCGCGGGTATGCGGGTATGGGTAGTATACACCCGCACCCGTACCCGCATACCCGATGGGTATAGGATTTTGCCCAATAACATACCCACGGGTAGAAAATTCATTCCATACCTGGCTCTTTATCGGGTAATACCCGTCGGGTACTCGGGTTTCGGGTACCCGTTGCCATCTCTAGCTGCTGCTGCCCGGTCACCACAGGGGCGGCTCCGGCGGCAGCCATGCCTCTCGTTGGCGCTCGTCGATGATCTGATTGCCGCGCTCTTGCTTCTTTTTCTCCCCTGCGTGATACAGGATAATATAATGATGAAAATCGAAAGATTATGCGCAGCGCACTATATATAATCCGCGATTAGTCCGCGTCGGACTAGTTAACCACAAGATTAACGAGTCCTAATCGATAACGTTTCCGGTTATAGTTAGAATTAATTAATATTCGTGATTAAATTAAATATCATGATTTTTCAAAAAAGGCTCAACAATTTTTTTTATAAAGAAAAAAACACACCAAACAGAACAGAGAACAGCCAGTCAGGCACCGGCCGGCTGGCCCAAGAAAGGCTTTGGCTCCGGGCTCCGCCTGCAACATGGTGCGTCGTCGACCCGAGCTCACCCAATGCATCGGTTCTGCTAAAAAAAAAGAGCCAATGCATCGGTTGGGTCATTTTTTTATGAACAAAGTGACACATCAGTTGAGTTAGGTTATTTCTAAAACAAATTGACCTTTATTTTAATTAAGAGAAGAAATTGAATGACCCACGGTCAGGTCTAGATTCGGCATGGACACGCACAGGCAGATCGGCAGATAGCGGAGCAACCAGCTCGACGAGACGAGAGGAGACGGCCATCGAAGCGCACCCACCCCCCCCTGCCACCCGCTCTTAAAATGAAAAATGATAATAATCCTGTGATTGTGCAATGTGCCACCCGCATGAAAATAGGGGTAGAAAATAGATAGCCCAGAGCTTGCTCTTAGACAAACATCAGTTTAAGCATAGTGGGACCAACTGTAAGACAGATGTTGAAGTTGCGCTGCTTAAATGGCAATGGAGCCCTAAACGGATGTAGTACTGGTAGCCTAAACTATACTAACCCTAATTTCACATAGTGCCCAAACTCTGACCATAATACTAGTAGCCTGCTGGATCATAATAACTCGTACAATCAAATTCCAGCTGGCATGGAATAGTCAGATTTAATGAAGGACTGAAAATGTCTCAACAATGACCATGGCTGAGCCCAACACTAGCCTACACACCATCCCTAATAATAACTACCATGATGAGTGACAGGTCAAGAGGGCAACAAGGACGTCTATGGCTTGGGCTGTTCTGGTGCTTCTTCTGCTACAGCTTTGGAAAACTCGAGCGAAAGAGGGCAATGGTCACTTCCATAAAATCCTGCAAGAATGGAGGAAACTTAAATCGTGACATAAAAAATATTTAGAACTTTTTTAGACATCTAGTTGAAAATGTTGGTACGATGGAAAAGGTACTACATTAATTTTCTTGACACGCTTTTCTCTAATAATCATGTACTCATATAGTATCTCAGAACCAATAAGCATTTACTAAAGACACTGAACTGAAGCATTTTGTAAAAGTGGTAATATTTTCCCTAAAATAATTATGCACTCATAGATTTTCTTGACAGTCACACTTCACTCTCGCTCCCTCCCCACCCAAAAAACTAGCTTGGAACCGAACTGTGGAATCAATTCAACCCATATTTTCAAGCATTGGATAGTCTCATAGTTTTTGAAGTGTCAGTTCCCACTACACACAGAAAATTCAAACATCTAGGAAGCCCAGGTTTTCCTGCTTTAGCACACATCATGTACAGATGATATATGTACAAAAACAAGAAAACTGAAAATTAATTTAAATGAGACCCTCCAAAGTTCCATGTACCATATAACAATGCAAATAAAGGTGGTAATATTTTAACTTCATACCATCTAATTCAATGCCACGGCCATGCATTTCACATGAAATTATTCTGTCCTTTAACTGTTCCGAAACAAGGAAGTAGTCGATCCTCATTTTCTTTCCTCGGTACCTAGAGGAATATGCAGAGAAATTAATCTCACTAAAAAGATAAAAGATGCATTCAAGTAGCATGCAGTGTATCGGCAATTTGAATACTGGCTCGGATCCTTTATTCGTCTCATATTTTCAAAGATCATATTTTTGTTTACACTTTATGTTGAGGACTATGTATGTCAACAACATAATAAAATTGCCTTAAAGATAGTACTGGTTACAGCACATAAAAAAATACTAAACTGATAGGGTTTTTTCGCATTGAGACATCTGCAAGAACTTAAGGGAATCAAATTCTAAATAAAAGAACCATATCTGCTGAACATGTTCAGTTAAACGGTACTTGTGTCGGTTGTTCTAGGTACATAGCTTTTGCTATGCACCTAGATATATGATATGTCTAGATACACAATAAAAGTGTATATCTAGAAAAGCCAAAACGACCTATAATTTAGAACGGAGGGAGTATATGCTAAACATTCAGTCACCCATTGCTTAGCCAAAAAGTAGGGTACAAGTCCTAAACATCCATTTAGTCAGCCGAAAAAGGCCCTTTAGTGTTTATATGACGTTTAATCAGCCTAAACACAATTGAACATAAATAAACATCTTCAAGGTGTACTTTTTGGAAATTTCCAAACTGTAGATTAAGATTTAAGACTAGATGCCTTATGAAGCAACCATATGTATACAGAAGGACATAAGATTCCTCAAAGATGCAAATGAGAACAGCAGACAAGTCAGAATGAACATGATTCGGTGACAAACTGAGAATCCAGAATCCAAAAAATATCTAAGGACCAAATGAAGCCCACTAGCCCAGAACAGCCAAATGTTTCTTACTTGCCAATTGGATGACCGGACCAAGAGAAGCCACCATCTATGTCCTTTTCTTTGTGCAGGTGCCTGTAAGCATCTACCAGCTTTCCTCTGTATGTCCAAGCCATTCATTCATAAGATATTAAAACTTCAAAGCAACAAATATGGAATAAAACACTACAGTAACGCCACCCTGAAACCAAGCAAGGGGCATCTTGATTTATGTGTTGCTCATAATTTCTTGTCAAAAAAATCTTTGCCAAATACTTGCATCGACTTGAAAACATGTTTTCAACCATATGCCATGTGAGGCATTGTTCGATTTATTTCTGTGCTGTTTAAACCTGCAATTGGACCTTGAAAAAAGTTCAGAGAGAGCTGCGAGTACTAGTTTTTCCATGGTTTTAGGCTTTTTAACTCAAATATAAGGTACAGCAACCCCCAAGTTGGACCTGCCTAAAGAGAAGCTGATTTTCTATTAATAAAACCATTGTCTCCTCCCGAATTCTCAAATATAATCATAAGTAACATGCTTCTAATCAAATATCTTCAGAGGTACTCATGGACACTACAACTTATCATGTTTCAATCTATCTTGTTGGAATTGTCAAATGTCCAAAAAGCCATCTGTTAGACAATCCAGAAATCTGCAAATAAAGGCTAGCACTCAGTGGTTTTTAACAGCTCTGTTCTTACTTCTTAGCTCCAAACAAGGCCAGCATATAATAGCATCACCGTTTATAGCTCAAAAGTTAAAACAATTTAAGACAGTGTAAACAAGTAGCGCAAGCTAATAATTTTTTGTGGCCTGATTCCTTAAATGGTACCATAATCAGCTATCATAGTTTGTTGACAGATATTTTTCTCATTAAAAATATTTCAGACTTGTGGCATATTTCCTTTTATTCTGGTTAAATATATTCATAGACTTTAGGCACACAGTCACACAGATATTCTAGTATGCTCAGGCCTATATCAATTTGACAGCCTCAGCAAATCCCCAAACAGGATGGCTGTGGTAGAATGAGTTCCGATAAAAAATATGGCTCATCTGAGTCATTTATTGAAGAGAAACTAACCAATACTGTTATGTATCTTTTGTTAAACATCCATAATAGGTGGTGCACAGACTGGTAACTACATTAAACATGAATTTTCGTTTTTATGAGACCAGTTAGATAAGAACATGATAGAACCTCACAAATTTATAACATCTTTTTTCTTTTTTTTGGTGGAAGAATTGGCTACTAATTTTAAATGCACCAGTGTATAGCTAGTTATAATTAGCCATGCATGGCAGAAGAAAAGGTGTTCCATGGTACAAATGTATTAGTTTCACTTACTGGAATAATATGTTGCCAAAGCGCCGCCTCTCTGCTGGGGTGAATCCTGGCTGCCCACAGTCCTGCAGGTGCAGAATATAAAGAGACTTCATTGTGCTAATGCAATAGCCAAACATTGTGCTAATGTCCTTTGAAGTCTGAAAGTCTAGTCTGTCATTGTCAGGAACTCAATTCTGAACTTAATCAGAAATGCTCCAAGTCTCCTACAGAATCAGATTGTGGGATATAATAGTAAATTACCTCAGATCAACAAATATTTTTGACAGTACGTTACTGTTTACTTAGTTGTTCTGACACCTAATTATTGGTAATTGTCTGTTTTATTGTGATGCACAAGTTGGCTACAAATACATGGTTTGTAAAAATTATTATGCTCTATCTAACTATTCAGTAATATCAACTAACTGTTCAGTCATTCCACCATCAGTTGAACCATGTTGTATGTACACTGCTTTTTTTCTCAAACAAACAGAAGAGGGAGAGCTGTGTATTTGTGCATTAAGGAGAAAAGTGTATAAAACTACAACACCTACACACACACACTCAAAAGAACATAGTATGATCACAAGTTTATGCTACAATTGTAGTGGTTTATAGAGTTTACAAGTATACTGTATTGCAGAGACACAGGAAAAAATCAATTTTGAAATATAGTATAAACAAAAGCTTATGCATGATGGAAAACAAACTCATTGACAAAAACACTTCTTGACTTGTATATGGATCCTTTACCTAACCTTGCTCAGTAAGACTAGCAAGGAATAGGGGCAATGATATCCTTGATTTTAGGGAGAGCTAAATCCTTTACTAGCAAGGTTTGCCATGCACAACCTTGCCCACTACCAAAGGCACCCAAGGTAAGACAGAAAGAAAACAGAAATATCCACAACCCTGCTTTTGGGGGAGAGCCACATCTTTTGCTAGCAAGATGTCTGTGGCCTGTGGGTTGCAGCATAAAACAAATATTACCTCTTGATTGGGTGGGGTGTATCCATTGAGCTTAGCACTGCTAAAGAAATCAGGATGGCTGACGTCGATTTCTTCATGACTGGAATATTCAAATACAAGTGAAGTATAGGATAAAAAGTTTGTCTTTGAAAAATGTCATACTGATATAGCAAACATGAACTCCCTGGGCAAATATATAAAACCAAAACTTCTCTCTGCACTATATATCATATTTTCTTTTAGAATGCAAGATTGCAGATTGCATATGGTTATTTTGACCAAGTATTATGAGTTATATATGGTTGTTTTGACCAAGTTCTATGTTGTTAACCAGGACAATACTTTATCTCCATGTTGAATTTAAATATTAAGAAAAGAGTTGCATGAAGTTTAATTTATATATGGTACAAGGAGCAGCATGGGAAGTATTTATTAATAATAAGGTCTTTTTTCAATAAGGACAAATTACTTTCTCGATTACCTGACATTCAAGTCCCCGCACCAGATTAAGGGTTTGTCCACATGTTGAACAAATTCCAGCATCCTCTTGTCCCACTTACGTCTTCTTTGAAATGAATTTTCCTCCTCCTTCCATCCATTGTTTGGAGCATAAGTGTTTAGTAAGAGGAATGATTCAAATTCCGCAATTATAACACGCCCATCAGTTTCATGCTTAGAAGCTGAAAAGTGCAGGGAAGTGAAATCTAAGAAAGAATTGTATTACAAGTAAAATTTAGTTATTAAAAGCAAACAACAATTCAATATGCCTATATTTGTCAAAGAGATATGCCTATATTTGTCAAAGAGCTTGCTGGCCTGGACCTTTTCATTCCTTAATTTTAGTTTTTATACAAAAAAACGTGCAAACATATCAAGAGAAGATGAACAGGTACACAGAGGCATGCCTTGAGTTTTGTTTTGCAACATATTCTTGCAATGATTATCCCAATTCCAACACAATCTATGAAAGTGACCATATTCTTTTAGGACTTTATAACTGGAAAATACACCCACATGCTCCTCTAGCCCATGACATAAAAACATGAGTACTGGCTGTCACGATCTGTAAGATGTTTTGCTCTGTTATGATTTTCAACTAGTAGAATTTTCTTTCTTCTCAAAAATTTCTAAATTAAAATATTCAGTAAGTTTGGACAGGTTTGTCATAGACTATGAATACCAAATTACAAGCAGTTACTAAACCATATCTTGAAATACAATCATAAAACTATAATATGCAAAACAGAATGGCTGTGACATTAGAATAGAGAATAGAAAATTGTGTCTAGAGAAAATTGTGTATAGAGCTAGGATAATATGAAATATTGAAATCATCTCAAAACATACATGTTCTATCCAAGTTGAAAGACACCTTCTTAGGCTCAAACTTTTTCTTTATAAACATAGCTGTCCCAGCATATTTTGAATCTGAAAGAGACCACCAGACACGGTAGTCTTTGAAGGGTGAAGTTGACAAAGCACGCAGAACAACCTGCTTCACATCAAGAAGTGTGACAGTAATGTAACAACTTTGTTGTCGAGCCACTGAATCCAATGTAACAAACGACACTGAGATAGAAATCATAATCCAGGAGCTTGGCAGCTTGCTAGTATTAGGAACACATATAAGTCTGTAGTAGTTATGAATACTTTTCTGCTTGCACTGCTCACTAAGTTCTTATGTTTTGAATCTCTTGATCGAAAAATGAAACGCATTCACATGCACAATCAACACATATAACAACAATAAAGAGGGATGGCCAGACATGGCTCAAAGGTGATCAGGATATTGGAAGATGGAGTTGCAATGCAAGACAGATTGTAACGGAGTATTAGGTCCTCGGTTTCTGTATGTTTGTCCATGGCCTCAGGAGGAAAACATTTCACGATGTTTGTCCATTGAAAATACCAAGAGTGTAGTTATTGCAATGTTTTCACAACCTATTATCATCTGCAATTCCAATTAAAGCCACACTGGCTAGGCCCACATGAACAGTAAGAATTGCTATGCTATTGCATGAGCACATAAGTACTGTACTGCTACAGAAATTCCTGTGGGACTGCTGATGCTACTGGTGCCATGTCCACAACAGCCTAACAGGGTGCAGGGCCGGCCCTGGGGGCGGGCAAGCGGGGCCACCGCCCCGGGCCCCCCATTCCAAGGGGCCCCACCCCAAGTATGTACATTAGTACGTATATGTATATATGCCATGTCAACTATCAAGCCCCACTGGCCCAGCAGCGAAGCGTCGCTGGCCTGCCCAAGAGCCAAGGCCTAAAGCAGTCCACGTGAAGTCATCCTCAGGCGGCAAGTCCATGGGCACACACGAACATGCAAAGCGCGCGGAGGAAGCGGTGGAGCAGCGCGGCGGTCACCATGAGACCCAGGAAGAGCATGCCTCCGACGAATCGCCATGACCGTGGAGCCGCAGCGACCGGACCGAAGCTCCTGCTGCCTTGTTGTGCGTTCAAGGTGTTTGTAGAAATGTGTGAAAGAAGAAAAGAGAAGGAACTGGGTGGTAACTCTACCATGTGACACTCCAAGGTGACCATATACCAGAGCGCAGGCAAACACAGTCCTGCTCTAGCCTGGCTCTACCGGTAAAATGAACCAAAGCAAGTGTTACACCTGCTGGGCCTGTCCAGTGCTACCCTGGCTCTCCTGAGCAGGCCAGGCTAGGAACGTATGAATTTGACCAATTGCAGGACAACATTGTCAGGAGCTTGTGTTAGTCGTTGGATTCGCACTCTTGGTAGTAACTGAATCCTTACTCTCATCGAGAGAGGATGACACTAGGAGTTGGGACAATTTTCTGGTTTATTTCTCACACAAACTCAAACAATGCCATGCCAACCTGAGGGGTTGGGGATACATATTTATAGGCTGCTAGCCAGCCAAGCATATGCCAAGATGCTAGTCTAAGATGCTAGTCTAAGATGCTGTCCTAGATGCCAACTGCTGTCCTAAAAGCAGATGCTGTCCTAGATGCTAACTGCTGTCCTAAAAGCAGTCAAAAGATGCTGGACACAAAGATCATGTGCTGCAGTGTGCAGCAGCCCTACAACCACCAGCCACAGAGACTTATCCATCACTCTCCCCCTAAGTCTTGTGTGGCTCCTTGTGAGGTATCTGGGCCATCCCGATCCTGGCGCGAAGTTCCTGAAACTTGACCCGCCCGAGAGACTTGGTCAGGAAGTCGGCGAGCTGGTCTTGGGTGTTGATGTAGTTGGCCCGGACACTCCCTTCCTCCAGGCAGCTTCTGATGAAGTGGTACCTCACCCGGATGTGCTTGCTGCGCTCGTGGAAGACAAGATTCTTTGCCAAGGCCAAGGCGGACTTGCTGTCCACCCTGAGCTCCACCGCCTCTGCATCTCTGCCAAGGAGATCGCCAAGCAGCCGAGCCAGCCACAAGGCCTGAGTAGCAGCGGTAGTGGCTGCGATGTACTCTGCCTCGCAGCTGGACAGAGCCACCACCTGCTGCTTGACCGACTGCCAGCTGATCGGACACTTGCCGAGGAAGAACAGCGTCCCGCTGGTGCTCTTGCTCGTGTCGATGTCGCCGGCGTGGTCGCTGTCGCTGTACCCGATGAAATGCGTCGCACCGGGGCACCTCGGGTAGTGCAAGCCGTAGTCGGAGGTGCCTGCGACGTAGCGGAGGATCCTCTTCACGGCCTGCTGGTGCTCCATTGTCGGTCGCTGCATGAACCGGCTGACGTAGCCGACGGCGAACGCCAAGTCCGGTCGCGTGTGGACCAGGTAGCGAAGGCTGCCCACAATGCGCCGGTACTGCGTCGCGTCCACCTCCTCCTCCGTACTCTCCCGACTCAGCCTCAGCCTCTCCTCCATAGGAGTGTGGGCTGGGTTGCAGTCGGTGAGACCGCCTAGCTCCACAATGCGCTTGGCGTAGGCAGTCTGGCGAAGAGAGGTGCCGGAGCTGTCCTGGTGGACCTCGATCCCCAGGTAGAAGGAGAGAGGGCCCAAGTCGCTCATCTGGAAAGTCGCCCTCATCTTCTCCTTGAACGCCTCGATCTCCACCTCCTTGGTGCCGGTGATCACCAAGTCGTCGACGTAGACGCCTACCAGCAGGGCCTTTCCTCCGCTGCCCCGCCGGTAGATGGCCGCCTCGTGTGGGCTTTGCTCGAAGCCCATCCCCTTCAGCGTGGAATCCAGCTTGGCATTCCACGCCCTTGGTGCCTGCCGCAAGCCATAGAGGGCCTTGCGCAGGCGGAGCACCTTGCCCTCCTTGCCGGGAATCGCAAATCCCGGCGGCTGATGCACGTAGACCTCCTCCTTCAAGTCGCCGTTAAGGAACGCCGACTTGACATCCATGTGATGGACACGCCAGCCCTCCTGGGCAGCTAGCGCAAGGAGGAGTCGCACGGACTCCATCCGTGCAACGAGCGCGAAGGCGTCGTCGAAGTCGATTCCTTCTTGCTGGACGAAGCCGCGCGCCACCAGACGCGCCTTGTGCTTGATCACCTCTCCGGTCTCGTCCTTCTTGAGCTTGAAGACCCACTTGAGAGAGATGGCGTGGTGGCCGGCTGGAAGATCGGCCAGCTCCCACGTCTTGTTCCGCTCGACGGCGTCCATCTCCATCTGCATCGCGGCACGCCATGCCGCGTCCCTCTCCGCCTCGGCGAAGGAACGAGGCTCGCCATCGTCCTGTGCGAGGTGCAGCTCCGCCTCAAAGTCGTGTTGTGCCAGTCCAGGGACCGGCTGCTCGCCGAGGAGGTTGTCCACGGTACGGTAGCGCAGAGGCTCGCCGCCGTGGTAGGCGTCGATGCGATCCTCGTCGTTGGACAGCGGAGTGGCGAACTCCACTGTGCGCTGCTCGTCGTGGGCCGAAGCTGCCGGTGCCGAGCCTGAGGAGGTAGGGTCTAGTGTAGGAGAACGAGGCGTGGCCGGCGGTGCTGGTGGTGGACTCGCCGGAGCCTGTGGACTTGCCGGAGCTGGTGGTGGCGGTGGTGAAGGACTCGCCGGAGGTGGTGGCGAACGAGGTGGTGGGGTAGGCGAGCTCGGTGAGGACGAGCTGCTAGCTCCCCCCGCCTCCTTGAAGTGGACGTAGTCGACGACGAAATCGCTGGTCGTCGGAGTCGAGCCATCATCCACCATCTTGCCCCACGTCCAGCTTCGCCCCTCGTCGAATACGACGTCACGCGTGATGCGCACGCGTCGTGTCGCAGGGTCGAGGACGCGGTAGGCCTTGGAGCCCTCCGCGTAGCCGATGAAGACCCCTGGCGTGCTCCGGTCGTCGAGCTTGCCGACGTGGTTGAGCTCCTTGACGAAGGCCAGGCAGCCGAAGACGCGAAGGTGGCTCACCGCGGGCTTGCGCCCGTGCCAGGCCTCGTATGGCGTCTTGTCGTCGAGGGCCTTGGTGGGGGAGCGGTTGAGCAAGTGAACGGCAGTCATCACCGCCTCACCCCAGTAGATCGCCGGCATCCCTCTCTGCTTGAGGAGGGCACGGGCGGTGGCCACCACCGTCTGGTTGCGGCGCTCGACGACGCCGTTCTGCTGCGGAGTGTACGGCGCGGAGAAGTGGCGGTGGATCCCCTCATCGGCGCAGTACGCCGCGAACTCGGCCGCCGTGAACTCGCCGCCGTTGTCCGTGCGTAGGACCCGAAGCTTGCGGCCGCACTCCGCCTCCGTAGCAGCTTGAAGACGCTTGATGGCGTCCGCCGCGGCTGCCTTGGCGTCGAGCAGGACAGCCCACATGTAGCGGGACATGTCGTCGATGAGGAGGAGGAAGTAGCGCCGGCCTCCAGGTGTAGCCGGTGTCACGGGGCCACAGAGGTCACCGTGTACGAGCTCCAGCTTCTCCTTGGCGCGGAAGCTTGCCTGGCGAGGGAAAGGGAGCCACCGCAGCTTGGTGAGGACGCAGGTGTCGCAGAACTGCTCCACGTGGTCGACGTGCGGCATGCCCCGCACCATGTCCTTGCTGCCGAGCTGCCTTAGGGCCTCAAAGTTGAGGTGCCTAAAGCGCTCGTGCCACCTCCAAGCGTCGTCGTCGCGGCGGGCTGCAAGACAAAGAGGTTGCGCCACCTGTGCGTGAAGGACGTAGAGGCGGTTGCTCCTGTTGACCTTGACCAGGAGCCGGTGTCGATGATCCCAGATGCGCAGCACCCCGTGCTCGATCTCCACGCGCGATCCGCTCTCATCCAGCTGTCCCAAGCTGATGATGGAGTTCCTCAACGCGGGGATGTAGTAGACACCGGTGAGCAGCCTGTGCTCGCCAGTCTTGGCGACGAAGACGACAGAGCCGACGCCCTTGATCTCCACAGCGGAGGCGTCGCCGAACTTGACGGTGTCTCGAACGCTTGGGTCGAGCTCGGTGAAGAACTCCCGCCGCCCGGTCATGTGGTGGGTGGCGCCGGTGTCAAGGCACCACCTGTTGGCCTTGTCGTTGCCGGAGCTGTCGTCGAGGAGGGCGTGTGCTTTTGGCTTGTCAAGGTGGAGGAGAGCCGTTGCGGCCGGTGCCGCTGGAGGTAGTTCGATGCTCGCATGAGCAATGAACAGAGCCGGCTGCTCCTCCTCCTCCGCCTGCGCGACGTGGGCCTGGCCGCGTCGTGGCTGTCGACAATCCTTGGCCCAATGACCAAGCTTGCCGCAGTTGTAGCAAGGGTCGCCTCGTGCTGGCTTTTGCTTGCCAGCGGCGCCGCCCTGGGCGCCTCCACGATCATCACCCTCGGCACGTCCTCGCGCCCCCTGCCTGGGCGTCTTTGCGCGGCTTGCCACGCTTGCCACGCTTGCGGCTGCCTGTCGTGGAAGAAGGCTCCCCCTTCTTCCTGTCACCTTGGCCGGCAGCCCACTGCTCCCGAGTGAGGAGGAGCTTCCCGCCAATGGTGACGGGTCCCGAGAGGCGCTGTGGCTCATCGCTGTCAACGACCTTGAGGCGGCCCAACGCCTCCTCGATCGTCATCGTGGAGAGGTCCAGCAGAGACTCGATTGAGCGAGCCATCTGCTTGTACTTCTCGGGGACGCAGCGGAAGAGCTTCTCAACAGCTCTCTCCTCGCCGTAGGTGTCGTCGCCGAACTGCACCAACTTCTGCAACAGAGTGTTGAGACGGAGAGCAAAGTCATCAACGTCCTCACCTGGCTTGAAGGCCAGGTTCTCCCACTCCTTGCGAAGTGCCTGCAGTGTGGACTTGCGGGCGCGGTCGCTGCCGATGCGTGCTGCAGCGATGGCGTCCCAAGCCTCCTTGGCAGTCCGCTTGCTGGTAAGCGAAAACTGCATCTCGGGCGGGACTGCAGCAATGAGAGCATCCAGCGCCCGTCGATCTTGGTCGTAGTCGACGTCGCCGTACCGGACTGCATCCCACATATGCCGCACCTGGAGCTTCACCCTCATCACCGCAGCCCACTCAACATAGTTGGTCTTGGTGAGGGTAGGCCACCCGCCGCCGGGGCCGACGTCCCTGACGACAGCCTGGTACTCGTGGTGACCACGGTACCGAACCGGGGAGAGAGAGCCGCGCTGCCTGTGAAGGCCGCGCTCTCCGTCGACCCGTCCGCCGCCGCCATGCGCGCCTCCTCCAGGAGTGCCACCGCCGTGCGCGCCTCCTTCAGGAGCGCCGCCGGCGTGTCTGCGCCTGTCTGGGCTGCCGCCACGCTCGTGGGCGTGCACGGCTGCCCACTGCGCCGCTCGCCCTCGCGATGCCTCCCTCTCCAGCAGCTCGAGGTCCGCGTCGGCGCTATCATCAGCAGCGATGGAGCTGCTGTTGCTGCCGCGTAGAACCTCGACCTCCGCTGCTGCTGCACGCGCTGCATCCGCCGCCGCCGCTGCTTCCACCTCCGCTCTAGCTGCTGCTAGCTCCGCTGCTGCCAGCCTCGATGCCCTTGCCGCTGCTGCAGCGGCGTCTGCTGCCGCTCGCTCGCGCTTCTCTGCAGCGGCGAGGTCGGCCTCCTGCCGACGCCGCGCGCTCGAGGCGACCGAGCCCTGAGACTGGCCTGCGGACATGGCGCGCTATCGAGGGGGCTGCTGTGTGGAGAGCAGGGGCAGCCGGAGCTGCTGCTGCTACCGGCTGCGGTTGGGGCTGCTGCGAGGCCGGGGAAGGAGAAGAGCAGGAGATGCTCAGGCTACAGGATAGTACGGCTTTGATACCACTTGTTAGTCGTTGGATTCGCACTCTTGGTAGTAACTGAATCCTTACTCTCATCGAGAGAGGATGACACTAGGAGTTGGGACAATTTTCTGGTTTATTTCTCACACAAACTCAAACAATGCCATGCCAACCTGAGGTGTTGGGGATACATATTTATAGGCTGCTAGCCAGCCAAGCATATGCCAAGATGCTAGTCTAAGATGCTAGTCTAAGATGCTGTCCTAGATGCCAACTGCTGTCCTAAAAGCAGATGTTGTCCTAGATGCTAACTGCTGTCCTAAAAGCAGTCAAAAGATGCTGGACACAACGATCATGTGCTGCAGTGTGCAGCAGCCCTACAACCACCAGCCACAGAGACTTATCCATCAGCTTGAAGGTAATTTAATATGGAGTACAAATTGTGTTGTATGAATATTACTTTTACATATGAAATTAACTGTTTATCGGTAACATTTTATATATATTTACATATATGGGGTGTTTGAATCTAAGGGCTAAAGTTTAGGGGTGTCACATCGGGTGTCACATCGAGTGTTCCGATAGTAATAATAAAACAAATTACAAAAGTCCTCAGTAACCCGCGAGATGAATTTATTAAGACTAATTAATTCGCCATTAGCATATGTTACAGTAGCACCACATTGTCAAATTATGGACTAATTAGGCTTAAAAAATTTGTCTCACAAATTAGTCTTAATCTATGCATTTAGTTTCGTAATTAGTCTATATTTAATACTAGATGCATGTATTAAACATTCGATGTCACGGGGACTAAAGTTTAGGAGGAGAAACAAACATCAGCAATCGTGTATGTACAAGGGCCCCGGTTTCTTGTTTCGCCCTGGGCCCAAAAAAACTCAGGGCCGGCCCTGACAGGGTGCAACTGATATATGAATAAAAGCGTGCAAGTTTCAAATATGTAGTATATCCTCTAAAATAAGGAAAAAAAAAAGATGATAAAATACATTTTTTGTGCCAGCAAGTGATAGTAATTCTAGCTTAGATGATGATCTAGTGATTTTGAGGAAACACATAACAAATGTAGTTGTACATTAATCTTTGCAAATGCCACAAAACCTGCTTTTCATCCCGTGATGAGCTTGTGTCATCTTTTAGTTCACTGGGGTTTTTAGGTGCCCCTTTGGAACCAGCCGCTGGCATCCGCACTTCCTAACAAAGAAGTTTGGTTTATCTTTATCAGATATACATATATTAATAATCATGTAACTAAGAACAAGATGTGACCAACTGAGTGAGGAGGCACTGAAAGGACTATGGACTTTTGTATAGCAGACCAATCTAAACCTCCAACGTACTAGGGACAGGATTCTTCTCTTAGAGATAAAAAAATTGCAAAGACAATAATAACAAGCTAAATGGATTAGAAAAAATAGTGCTTCATGGATGCACACGTCAGGTAGATTGTGCACATAAAAACTTTTGGCAAAGTGTGGCTTCCAAGTGCAGCAACCATGGCCACAACCACAGTTCTAGGATGAGTTGTTTCACAAGGAGGGGAGAAGTTCTGAATTCTGATGCGCACAGACCAACCATATGAACCCATGGACAAGCACCAACAACAGCATTAGACCAGTAGTTATCTAGTACTCCCTCCATCCCAATTATAGGTCGTTTTGGCTTATGCGCTAAGTCTATACATAGTAAAAACTAAAACAACGTATAATTTGGAATGGGAGTAATATTTAGCAAGCTGTTAACTCAAAAAAAAAATAGAATCCAATGTCTCTCTCAGTACTTTTACTTTGACAGAGAGTACGTGCAGGGATAATGACACCCACCACGATCTGTAAGAGATAAAATCTAAAACCCTTGATGGAGATAAAATCTAAAACCCTTGATGTCCATATTCCATAAACAGTACACTAGTCTCTACCTAAATAAAGGGAGCACAAAACCGTACGCCCACAACCTGCTCGACGAAATGCCTGCAATAACAAACAGTACGCCACATGGGGGCGCCTGCATTGCAGCACACGGGCCCTGCTGGCCCGCCTACAGCTACAGGCGGTTTCGAGGAGCGGGTGGCCTTGCAGATTGAACCCCCTCGGGGTCGGTTGAAACCAGATCGCTCACCTGGACGCAGATGACGTCGGGGTCGAGGCGGGCGACGAGCTGCGAGAAAGCGGGCCAGTCGCTCTTCATCCGGAGGAGCAGGCTGTTGGCGTTCCACGTCAGGAACCTGCGCGGCTCCTCGGCGGGCCTCCCCTCTCCATCCCCGCCAGCGCCAGCGCCGGTGGCGGCACCGGCTGGGGCGGGGCCGTCGCCCGGTTCGGCGGAGGCCGCGAGCCGCTTCTTCGACGGGGAGCCGTCCTTGGGCACTGGCTGGAAGAAGCGCTTCATCGCTGCGGACTGCGGCGGCGGCGGCTGGGTACGAGGAGGAACCGAACTGTGAACATTGCAAAATCGGAAAAAGCTGTGGGGTTTCGAACTCACCGGCTGCGGGGGGCGCAGGCCGCGGGGAGGTCGGGTACTCGGGTGGCGCGGCGTCCCGGCGGCGGTCAGCTGGAGGAGGGGAAACAGGCGATTCGTTTTTATTTTTCTTTTTTCTTTTTTCCAGGGCTGCGTGGAGCCTCGGGGTGGACGGTTTTTTTTTTCTTTTTTCCCCCCCTGGTTCGAGTCGGGACTGGACGGCTCAGCTCCGTGCAATACGCAATAGTACACGTACTTGCGCACACAGTCATTTTTATCTCAACAGGTTTCCTTTATTGGTGAAGAAGGCACGGCAATCAGTTCATCTACCATTATTGTTATACAATGGCTTCCAATTTCCAAAGGTTGATCATTTGGATTTTCGTGGGCTAGCTATAGAACAAAAATGGCTTGTCAAAATAGCATTAGCATGTCTTTATACCTTGTTTTAGCGAGTGGAAACAAACATACACAACTTCTATCTCTCTACAACTAAAACATTTGTAGAGCAATCGTCCCCTAGCTTCGCTTCGCTTGCTCTGTGTTCGCCCCGTCCGGCTTCGTCTGGCCTCCCCCGCGTGAGCGCTTCGCCCGGCGTGCGAAAACCACCCGCTCCTTCGTGTTTCACCCGGCGTGTGAAAGCTTCCCTTGCGCGCGGAACTGCCACCCCCATGCACGACTCCCGCACACGCTCACGCCGCCGCCCGCCGGCCTCCAACCGGTTTGCCGAGCCCCGAACCTCAAGCTCCCGCTGACCCCTGCTCCCCAGCCTTGAGCTCTCTCGATCCGGCGCACCTGGCCGCCTCCACCCCAACTCCTGGCCTCCCCCGGCAGGCGTCCTCCGGCTCCGGCGCGGAGACCGCATCGACACGCCCGCTCCCCGCCCTCCGTCCGCCGACCCCTAAAACCGTGGTCAGGCTGCCGACCCCTAAACCCGCGGCCCGTCATCGCCATCGACGCCATCCTGCTCGGCCGCCCGACGCAGCGAGAGCGGACGTTGAGGCCGTCCTCGAGCAGGTGTCCACGGCCACGACTAACGCGCCTTGGCGAGGGCTCCTCCGGGCGCGAGCGGACGTCGAGGCTGCTTCACCTCGCCAACACCACCGCCTCCTGCTCGCGTAGTCGCCCTCCTTGTCCTCGCGCCGCCGACACACCGGCTTCCGGAGTTACTTCTCCGCCCCGACGCCACTGCCTCCAGGATCTGCTCATCGCCACCCTGACGCACAGCCGCAGGATCTGGCGTCGCATCACCGCCTCCACACCGCAGGACGTGTCACCGCCTTCACTCTACGCCATCTTGCACGCTTGGGATCTCTCCCTATCGTCCACGGAGGAAAGGATCACCTCTGTAGTGAAGGACCTGACGAACAGGACGGCGTGAAGGACCCTACGCAGCCACCCAACAAACCGCCTGCTTCTGCTCTTCATTCAATCGCAACGTGTATCACTCGAGGTGCAGTCGATAATCAAATGTGTGTTTCAGCATGAACTTTTCCAAAAAAACGATGTGTACTCCACTATGTGTTTTCTAATGTAGCTTGGTTGACTTGTTTTGACTTCAGAATTCTCGTGGTGATTTGGATCCTAAGAAAAATCATTCATTAGACATTAAGAAAAGAAGAAAGCATATGATGTCAATACATCAACGGACAGAGATGCTTAAACCTTCAGGACAACGTGTGAACTGTGAAGTGTCATGGTAATGTTTATATGCAAGTTCATATTTATCAATCCCTTTCTTTGGTTGAACTATAGCCTAGAAAGTTTAGGTGTCCTCTGCTTACTCTCTTGAAAGAAATTGAGTTAGTTTGCAAGCGGAAGAAATTGATGCAAGTTTTCTTTGATCCAAGACAGGCTGCAAGTGGAAGAAATTGAAGAGGTTTCCTAAAGAAAATGGGTGGTGCGTGTTCCAAGGAATATTATTACACATTTCATGGGATTACTTCTGTATGGGTAAGTTCCTTGTTCCAAAAAGTTGTATGTTATAGCTTGTTCTTAGCCGGACAGAAGAAATTGTCCCCTTGGCTGATGCAGTTTGGAAGAGATTCTTTGTTCTGTTTATAGGAATAGATGCCCAAGTGATATGAACCCGCAAGGGTTTGTGGTCGATCTTTCGATGAGAAGCGTGAGATAACTCGATTGGTGGATGGAGATGACGTTCACGGCCCAACTACAATCTTCCAAGACCGCGCCTTAGCGACCGATACACCACTTCCCAAGGCCGTCACGATCTTGTGGAGCATGACAACCAGCCCCTAGGGCTCCTGTCCTGCAAGCAATCGAAGAACTAGCAAGAACGAGGAACACAAGCACTGAAATTGCAAGATAAAATTGAAGGTTTCACACTGAATCTTATTATGAGTGGGGTTCCGAAGACAAGGAGACGGACGACTGGATCAGCACGCGCGCCTACAAGCAAGTAGCGATGGCTAAACTTGATCTAAACAAAACCCAAGTGTTCCTGGTAGCGGCTAAGGGGTATATGACGTGTGGAGGACGACCACAAGAGAGTTTGGGTCGTGCTCCAACCCTAGGACGCGTCCCTAATGGACTCTAAACGATACAAGCCCATTGGGCTAACTTAAGGTAACGCAACACCCTGGACAGAATAGACCTCTCGGTGATTTTTGGACTGTTGACGCCGCTTCTGAGCAGGTATGAGTACGAGCTCAGATCCGTATGAAAGTAGACTTTATTAGCTTTCCAACAAGTCCAGAATCACCCCAATCCGACTCCGTATGTAACCGTGGCGACCGTCGCAAGTTGAAGGTGTGCTGCAGTCCGAATCCAGCCTACGCGAGTCCTTTTCCCTTTCGGTCTTCTCCTTGATTCCTAATCAAAACAAGAGTGCACGTATCTCCAAGATCTAAACAGGATGGACAAGAGGTCAAAAAGGAACTCACTTGATGATTAACTTTTCGAGCATGAGCACGAGTAATAGGACCAGCAGGTGTCGGCGTGGACGGCGTGGATGTATGATCGGTGTTGATGTCCTCATCACCAAGTGTCTTATGTGTTTCATTCCGAGTGGAAATGGCACCCAAAGTTCTCAAGTCAGTTGTGCAATGAGGTGAAATAAGCCGCTGTGCTTTCTCTGTTTGTTTGGATCAAAGGATCAGTGTTAAGGTTGCGGAAAATCATTCCAATAATATGATGTCATGATAGTTCACCATTTCTGAAGAGGTAACTTATCAACGGACCCCTTTTTAAGCTGCCCTCACCATTTCTGCAAAGGTAGCTTCTCATTTAACTGTCCGCTGGCCATGATCGGTAGGCTCCATTGTTGGTTGCAAGCATCAGGATTATATTGTTGATTCTTTGACATTTCAAGTGTTCGGGGAGAAGCCCAACTAGCAAAGGCGAGTGTCAGGATCCCAACATCAACAGATGGCACAAGGGCAATTCTGAATGGCTAGAAACTCAACCGGACATCCACCGGCAACTCAACTAATGGTATATGGAAATCTTGATTTAAAAATATCAAATTTGATACTATTTCTTTCAGGACTATGAGAGTGGTTCAAGAGAGTTTTCTCCCTTTTCCTGAAAAAAGAATTATGTTTCTGAACTCTGAACTAGAGGCTGAAATGGAGCTTTCATTTCATATGACCGGCCGGAGTACGCGTCCATCCAAGCGGTGGCCTGACGCACGGCAAGCTACCAGTGACAGACAACAACCACTCGAATGACGGTCTGACCCTGAGCGTCTGGGAAGTGAGCGCCACAAACGCCACCTCCATCGCCAGCTGGGTCATTCCTCATTCGCTCCCCTCCGAGTCGCTCAACTCACAGCTCATCAGAGCGTTGGCACTTGGTAGGCGGACCCTCGTGCTGTCGGTTTCGTTTCGTGCAAAACTTCTCCTTTTGTGCATATTCAAATCAATTGATATTTTTGAATTATCTTTAATTTGTATCAAATAACTAGACTGTGAATGCTTAATTGTGATATGAATTCGTAAAATGGTAATGCCATCCAATCTCATTATTTTAAATAAATTGATTTGCTCCATGTCAAATGATAACAAATACTTTTGAAGAGGGCATATGTTATCTATATATCTTTATTTAAATGAATGTATGCCTTGTACATCTATGATGATGTAGAAAACACTCTAGGTTGAATCGATATTTTTTTAGCTGATAATGCATGCATAGCCAGTGAGTGAGTAGTCTCCCGTTGCAACGCACGTGTACTTACCTAGTCACTAAAAACATACAAAATCTTTCAAAAACTTGTTATGCACAACTATGTTTACGTACTCTATACTGCACTTAAATATTTTATCCTCCATTGGCATCAGTGGCGGATCTAGGAAATAAGTTAGGAGGGGTTTATCTTATAATCTTTTATTCCTAGCCTCTCCTTCTCAGCTTGAATATGTACAAATTTGTAGCAGATGCTTAGGAGGGGCTCCATGGTCCGAGCGGCGGTAGCGGGGGCTCGAGCCCACCCCGCCCCGGTGCTGGATCCGCCCCTGCTTGGCATCCATATGCTCGACTATTAGATTTTTGCATAGACATTCCTAACTGTTTAGCAGAGCTTAAGTACCACTAGCACATTGCCACCTTTGGTTCCAGGGTCAGCATTTCGTGTGAGCTAATATAAATATAAAGCATATCTAGAAAAAAAAAACTCTATCGTTAGCTATAGTCTTGAGTTTTTGGAGTGACCACACAAGCCATCTTTAGCTTGGTCATATGCATGTGTTCTCAAGTTCTGAGTGGTAGGGCAACTGGCATTCGAGTTGTTTCTCAACCTACACATGAGAAGCTTCTTCTTAAATACAATCTTATTTTTTATTATAGGTATAGTTTTTTTCTCAGCGCGAAGCAAGTGCTAATGCCCTTTCCCTAATTCTCAGTGTAGAGTTTTGTATCGTTGTTTTTTAAAATGTAAAATGCAATAAAACATAGATGAAATAATCAGTTATGATACAAATTTTCAACTTTTTGTTTCATAGATATTTAATTTTATGGCTAATGTAGACTTGGAAACCCGAGTCAAGAGAATTTAATCTACATGAAACTCGCATTCTCCTACTCCTTTCAAAATGTTGCCAAACATCATCGAAGATGTTTATGTGTTAACCTATTGAATGCAGATGGAACTCTAATAAAACTTTGATGGGCACTAAGTAGATGCCGGGGGGCAAAACACACTCTCCTAAATTTGTGAAACTAATGGGTTTTTTCCCAAAATTTCACCATATATGTATAGGTCTATGTACTCCAAGACAAATAGACTCCTCTTTTGCTCTAACTTCACCACTGACATTGGTCTAAGAATCTATGGATAACTGACCCCTCAAAGTTGGTGAAAACTCACACAAACCTCGCTCGAGATAGAAATGAGAAGGGAAGATCATAGTTGAGCATGAGAAGGTGGAGATGGAGTACAAAAAAATTGGGGATATCGAGAAAAGAAATTATCTTTAGGAACAATACATGTAAAGGCACGTGTTTTTTGTCCTCCTCCTTTATTCTTTTCACCAACAAATCGTTTCCAAGGTGAAAGTCACGGTACACATTAACAAAAAAAAAAAGAATCAACCCAACAAATTAACAAAAAAAAAACAATGACGAATAATCAGCTTAAGGCTGATGACAAAGAATTTGGACGGCCAATCCGATCCCAGCACCGATGAGAGGGACAAGCTAGTCCACCCTGCCGATGATCTTGTTGCACCCAGCGCCGGCGGCGCCGGCGTCGCCGTCCATCTCCTGCTGCTGTCCCAGCGTCGTCTTGGCCACGACCACCTCGCCGTCCGTCTCCTTCTTCCGTCCCGGCACCACCTTATTGGGCTGCGTCAGCTCGCCGACCACGATGCCCCTCAGCATCTGGAGCTCCCTCCGGTGCGCGGCCAGCTCCCCGGACTCCATCAGCGACACCTTCCTCGCTATGGCCCGCTGAATCATGGCCCGCACCTGCTCCTGCAGCCCGACGCCGACGGCCTCGTCCGCCACCGCGGTGCCGTCGGGCCGGAACGCGACGGTGGTCACGGCCACGCCATGCTCGCGCGCCACGTCCCGGGCCTCCGACACCAGCTCCGCGTGCTTCGCCGCGAACAGCGCCTCCTTCTCCTTCTCCTGCTGCTGCCCGGGCACCTCGGCGGCGGCGGCGGCGGGTTTCTCGGCGCCGGCGGCAGCCATGCCTCTAGTTGACGCTTCTTGTCGATGATCCGATTCCCGCGCTCTTGTTTTTTTTTTTTCTTCTCTTTTGCGTGATATGATAATGATGCAAGACAAATTGAAGGATTATGCGCGCAGTCGATATATATAATCCGCGATTAGTTCGCGCTTGACTAGTTAACCGCACGATTAACGACTCGTAGTTGGTAAGGATTCCGAGTGTAATTACGGTTAGTATTCAAAAGACAATTAATGTTCTTTGTTAAATATTTACAGATACATTAATTCCCGATAAGGAAAAAACCACGTTTATAAAATTAAATGCTATAGTTTTTTTTGAGCAACTATAAAAAAAATTATTAAAACACACGCACTAGACGGAGAAGACTGGAAAGCCAGGCACCGGCCTGGCCCACACACACTCTGTGGTCTGGGCCCTGCAGGCCCAGTCTAGGATGAAGTCGGCCTGGTCCAATAAAGCCGCCGGCCTTGCCTCGCCTGCAACAAGGCGGAGGGGGAGGAAGGAGAGCGAGAGAGGGGGGAGGCGGGATTCGCCATGGACATCATCACGCAGCTGCAGGACCAGCTCGACGAGATGGCCGTGCTCGCCGTCAACACCTTCGGCACGCTGCAGCGGGACGCGCCGCCCGACCGCCTCTCCAACAGCTACCCGGACCCGCTCAACCCCAACCCTAAGCCCGACGACGACTCCAAACCCCCCCAGGTCCAAGGCCAGCCCGGCGCGCCGCCGCCGCCACCGCCGCCGGCGCAGGCGCAGCCACCCGCGCCTGACCTCTCCGAGCAACCTAAGGCTATGAGCCACGCCCTCGTCCTCGCGGCCAAGAAGGTTGGTTCCCTGCCCCTCCTCTCTTCTCTTCTCGGCCTCGCCACCTGCTCGACCAAATGCCCGCCCGGTGATCCAAAATGTCTGTGCGTGATTACGGCCAAAGTTTTAGCTCGCCTCGTAGTTTCCCTTGGTCTTACGTCTGATGCTTCGAACAAGTGAAGGACTAACTGTTTAATTTTGCTTGCCTGCGTGCGTTCTATGTCTCTGCCACTAAAACTGTGTTGCCACTTACTAGTCTTCATTCATCTCTTGCTTATCCATTGCATAAGATTTGTAGTCCAACAGTTGTACAGACGGTAGAGTGATGCATTATGCATACGATGGTCATGTTTACCAGAAAAGGTATAGCGTGTAGTATAGTTTCCCAGAACAGAATCACTATACTACACGACAGTCATGTTTCCCAGAAAAGATCAATCTGTTCTTTGTGTTAACCATAGTTGAAATGCATTGGAACAAGGACTACTCCCTCCGTCCCGCATTGACTGTCGTTGGGGAGTAGCATTTGAATGTCTAGATTCCCTGCGTTTGCCATGCATCTGGACTCCTCTGCCTACATTCAGAGAATCTCTGATGAACCCACCCAGAAGCTACAACGACACAAATAAAGGGACAGAGGGAGTATTCCTTTGCCTAACAAACTTTAGTTCAAAATATGCTTGCTGCAATCACTTTCAACTTTTTTTTTCCTTAGAGAGGAATGATTGTGGCCTTCTATGCAGTTTGATGCACTTGTTGCAGCATTGCCACTATCATCAGAAGAGGATCAAGTGAAAAGAATCCAAGAGCTACAGGTAGATATCTGACAGTTAGATTAATTTATGAAACACTGTTTTTTCAAGGATGGGCATCTGTCAAACTCCTAATGTAAATTGTATAAAAATTTGAAATTTGCAGGCAGAGAATGAAGTCGTGGGATTGGAGCTCCAGAAGCAACTTGAAGCTGCTGGTAACATGATCCCCACTGTTTAGAGTTCTTAGTATTATATGGCTAATTACTGATATGGCGCACCTCATTGCGTTACAGAAAGGGAGTTGAAGCAGGTTGAGGTGCTGTTCAATGAAGCAACGGACAATTGTATAAATTTTAAGAAGCTAGATTAATCATATTAATGTAAGTTCAGGTGAATTTCTTCCAAAACTTCATAGTGTTAATTTTATTTTTATTTGGCTCCAACAGTTACTGCTTTGTTTTGCATATATATTGCCAACATTACAAGTGTTGGAAACCGATTTAGCTCATACGATAAGATGGTTTGTAGGTGTATAAATAACTTGAGCATGTGCTATATTCTGATCTTAACTTCAATTTTTCCATGAGGCACCGTTTGTGTTGATGAAAATCCAATGTCTACCATAACAGGTTTGCTGAAAGGAAATTATTCTCTTGAATGGATGAGTGTGGAGAATGAATGCCAGTAGAAACTTCATTCTATCTTTTCAAATTCTCTACTTGATAATGTTAGAGAAAGTGTTTCTATTGATTTGGGCTAACCCTAGAAGGGTAGCTATATAGGTCCCATACATGGGCCACATGGGCCTAAATACATACTCCAACACCCCCCCGCAGTCTGAACTACCGGCGCAGCGGAGTTCGAGGCTGAACAAGAAAGAACACACACAACCCCCCACAGACGCAACTAGCCACCAGTGATGTTGAGGCTGGAGCGAAACTCGGCGAAGGTCGAGGACGCGATCACGGACAAAATGGAGGTCGATCTCCACATGCTTCGTCCGCTGGTGCTGGATGGGGTTGGTGGAGAGGTAGACCGCACTGACGTTGTCGCAGTAGATCAGTGTGCTCCGGGAGGGTGGCGTGTGCACCTCAGCCAGCAGCTGCCGGAGCCAGGCGGCCTCCGCCACGCCGTTAGCAACGGCGCGGTACTCCGCCTCGGCGCTGGACCGGGAGACCACCGGCTGGCGCTTGGACGACCAAGACACCAGGTTGGCGCCCAAGAAGACGGCGTAGCCGGAGGTGGAGCGGCGAGTATCAGGGCATCCGGCCCAGTCAGCGTCGGTGTAGACGATGAGGTCGGTGGAGGAGGCCCGGTGGAGGAGGAGGCCGTAGTCGAGTGTGCCCCGGAGGTAGCGGAGGAGGTGCTTGAGAGCCATGAGGTGAGGCTCCCGGGGATCATGCATGTGGAGGCAGACCTGCTGAACTGCATATGTGATATCCGGTCGGGTGAAAGTGAGGTACTGAAGGGCCCCGGCGAGACTCCTGTACGCAGTGGGATCGGCCACCGGTGGTCCCTCAGCCTCAGATAGCTTGCCCTGAGTGTCGACCGGAGTGAAGCAAGGGTTGCAGTCAGTCATCCCAGCCCGCTCCAGAATGTCCCGAGTGTACTGTCGCTGGTGAAGGAGGAGCCCGGCAGGACGGTGCTCAACAGTGACACCGAGGAAGTGGTGGAGCTCACCCAGATCCTTCATCGCGAACTCTTGCTGGAGAGCGGTGATGATCCGACGGAGAAGTGGCTCGCTGGAGGCGGTGAGGACAATGTCATCAACATAGAGCAGCAAGTATGCAGTGTCGGCTCCATGGTGGTAGACGAACAGGGACGTATCAGACTTGGCCTCCACGAACCCCAGGGTCAGCAAGAAAGTGGCGAACCGGTGGTTCCACGCCCGAGGTGTCTGCTTGAGGCCGTAGAGGGACCTGTTGAGCCGGCAGACCATGTCAGGACGGGTGGTGTCGACGAACCCCGCCGGCTGACTGCAGTACACCGTCTCGGTAAGACGGCCGTGGAGGAAGGCGTTCTTGACGTCCAGCTGGTGGACGGGCCAAGACCGAGCAAGTGCCAGCGATAGCACGGTACGGACGGTGGCCGGCTTAACCACCGGGTTGAATGTCTCATCGTAGTCGACGCCAGGGCGCTGGGTGAAACCCCGGAGGACCCAGCGAGCCTTGTAGCGCTCGAGAGAGCCGTCGGCCCGGCGCTTGTGGGTCCAAATCCACTTGCCGGTGACGACGTTGGAGCCTGGCGGTCGGGGCACCAACTCCCACGTCTGGTTGGCGAGTAGCGCGGCGTACTCCTCTTCCATCGCGCGGCGCCAGTGAGGGTCCAACAGGGCGTCGCGGACGGAGGAGGGTATCGGAGAGACCATCGCATCGCCGGTCGAAGCCTCGAGGGCACGAGGCGGCAGGGTGCCAGCCGCGTGTCGTGTCACCATCGGGTGAACATGCCGCGGGTGTCGGTGCAGCAGTGGCGGGTGGTAGACCGGCGGGGTACCACGAGCCGGCGGAGACAGCGGCGGTGGTGTCGGTGTCCCCGGTGGAGAAGGGAGCGCGAGCGGCGGCGGCCGCGGCCTGCGCTGGTACACCCGTACCGGCGCGGCGAACCTCGACGGAGGTGCCGGGGCAGGTGCCGGGATGGGATCCGGCATCGTCGACCGACACAACCCCCCGAGGCAGCAGCGGGGGACGAAGGCCCCAGGTCTGCACCAACCGGAGAGGACGGGGCCGCGCCCGAGGACGACAGGCACGAACCGGCTGGGGATCCGGGACAGGAGGCCGGCCCGGCGCGCGACGAAGCGATACCTGCAGGAGACCACGAAAAAGGTGGCTGGACCACCGGGTCAGTAGGAAACAGGGAGGGTGGGTCAGGTACCGGAGGGGTGGTGGTGCTAGAAAAGGAAAAAACGGACTCATCGAACACCACATGGCGAGAGATGAGAACCCGTCGGGAGGTAAGGTCAAAGCACCGGTACCCCTTGTGATCCGGGGAGTACCCGAGGAAGACACAGAGCGTGGAGCGAGGGTCCAGCTTGTGAGAAGAAGTGGCAGCGGTGTTGGGGTAACACGCACACCCAAACACGCAGAGGTGATCGTACCGAGGCGGGGTACCGAATAGGGCGTGGTGAGGAGTGGGAGCGGGGCAGGCCGCGGAAGGAAGACGGTTAAGAAGGTAGGTGGAGGTGTGTAGGCCCTCAGCCCAGAAGCGAGCGGGAAGAGAGGCCTGAAACAGAAGGGTACGCACGGTGTCATTGGTGGTGCGAATCATCCGCTCAGCCTTGCCATTTTGCGAAGAGGTGTATGGACAAGACATGCGGAGCTGAACACCGTGAGAGAGGAAGAAATCGCGGGAGGTGGAGTTATCAAACTCGCGACCATTGTCACACTGGACGGCCTTGATGGGGAGACCGAACTGTGTAGACACCCAAGAAAAGAAGTGAAGGAGCGTGGTAAACGTATCTGACTTCGCACGGAGAGGAAAAGTCCACGAATAATGTGAAAAATCATCAACAACCACAAGATAGTACTTATAACCGGAAATACTCAGAATAGGAGACGTCCATAGGTCGCAATGTACAAGATCAAAAATACGGGCCGCATGGAAAGTAGAACTAGAAAACGGAAGACGAACATGTCGGCCCAATTGGCACGCATGACACAGTTGCTCATCATGAGCTCGAGTACATGGAAGACCAGAGCTACGACTGAGCTGTATCAGGGCATCACGTCCAGGATGGCCGAGGCGCCGGTGCCAGGTAGTAGAGGAAGTAGAAGCAACGAAGGCAACTGACAAAACGGGCGGCGAAGAAGACGAAGGAGCCGCCGGGAAGCGAAGAGTGTAAAGGGGCCCGGTGCTGTCACATCGGAGCAGAGGACGCCGGGAAGCCAAATCCTTTACAGTAAGACCAGAAGAGTCAAATTCCACAGAACAAGAATTGTCAGCTGTAAAACGTCGAATAGAAAGAAGATTATGAACCATAGAAGGAGCAACAAGAACATCAGGAAGACGAAAGGAGCCATGAGCACCGGCGGTACCCACAGACGAGACCGGAATACAAGAACCATTTGCGACCATAATGGACGAAGGAAGAGAGGAAGAGGGAGAGTGAATCGACGAAAGTATACCGGGGTCAGAAGTAGTGTGGTAGGTGGCCCCCGAATCAGCGATCCACTCGGGTCCGACCGGAGGTGTCAGGCCCATGGTGCTGAACGAGCGAGCCAGGACCGCCTGGTCCCAGCCGGTGACCCCCGGAAGAGTCTCGGAGGGTGGAACCCACGGCGTAGCAGGGAAGGCGCCGGGTGTAGGGCCAGCAGGAGGAGCTCCGGTGAGCATGGCCACCGGTGGTCGCGAGTCGCCCCCGATGGCGTGGTAGGGCCACATGGAGATGCGCCCTGACCACGGGTGCTGGAAGGAGGGCCATAGTGCCCCCCCCTGCGGCCCACCAGTAGCCGGAGGCTGGGTGTGGCCGCCCCGGCCACCCCCACGACCCCCTCCACGTCGACGGCGACCGCCACGGCCCCCCCACCTCCGCTTGGCCCGGAGGGAGGGGGACCCAGAAGAGATGGCGGCGGTGGAGCGGTGGACCGTGATGGAGCAGTCGGGCGCGGCGAAGTAGCAGCCAGGGCCGTCGAGGGGGACGAGGAGCCCGTGGAGGTGGTGGATCCCGGCTGGGGGCCCTGAGTGAGCTCCTCCATGACAAGATCGTCACGGACCTCCAGGAAGGTGGGGAAGGGCCTTTGGCGGGTGATCCACGTTCGGAGGTGGGCGTAGCAGTCGCTGAGCCCCCGGAGGACGTTGAGGACCAAGATGCGATCCTCCACGGGCCACCCAAGGTCCCCCAGGGAGTCCGCCATGCCCTTCATCCGACGGCAGAACTCGCCGACGGAGAGGTCACCCTGGATGAAGGTCCTGAAACTCGCGTCGAGGCGCAGAGCCCGGGCCTCCGCGTTGCCCAGGAACTGGCCCTCAAGGGCGAGCCAAGCCCGGCGCGCGTCAGGAGAGGTGCGGACGAGGTCGTGGAGGTCCAGAGAGATCGTCCCCAGGATCCAGGAGAGGACGATGCTGTCCAGACGAAGCCACGACGGGGTCTGGACGGCGACCGAAGCGTCAACGAGGACGTGGTCGTCGAGGGCGTAGCGACGAAGAGTGAGAAGCACCAGATCCCGCCAGCGGGCGTAGGAGGGCGACTCCGGCTCGAGGACGACCGGGACGAGGAGGCGGATGTTCTGGACCCCCCCCCAGCCTGGTAGTGAAGCTGAGCCACGAGCGGGTCGGCCGGGTCGTGCCAAAGGACGGCGGTGTGAGACACACGGTGACCCGTCGAGGCGGAGGAGGTGGCCCCAGCATCCGGAGAGGTGGGAGAGAGTAGCCGCTCCGCCTCGGCGATCTGGCGGGCCAGGGCATCGGCCGCGTCGCGCTCACGCTCCCACACGAGGGCGGCCGCGCGCACCCGGGCCTGCCCCTCCGCGGCGGCAGCCCGGGCAGCGACGAGAGCGGCGGCGAGGGCGGAGTCGGGACGCGCGCCGGAAGGAGGCAGCGGTGGCGGGGCGGGGAAGGCAGCGGCATCGGGGCGGTCCATCACCACCGGTGTCAGATCAGGAGTCCCGGAGGTGGGAGCGTGAAGTCCCCCGATAACCTCCCCGGCGGCCGGCAGCACAGGAACAGTGGCACCACCGGCAGCAGCTCCACCTACCGCGGTAAGGGCAGCGGCCTGCCAGGCGGTAGGGGCAGCAGCGCCACCGGCAGCGGCCCCTCCCGCGGCCAAGGCAGCAAGGGCGGCATCAGGCGCAGCCGCCAGGGCAGCTGCAGCGGCGAGATCCGCCCACGGGAGGCCACCGCGCAGGGGCGTTGCCCGCAGGGACGGTGCCGCCGGCGGTGGAGCGCCCGCAGGGACGGTGGCGCCTGCGGTGGAGCCGCCAGGTGCGCCGGCGGCCGCACCAGGAGGGTGAGCGGCGGCGCCGTCACCTGGGGCAGGGGCGGCGGCGGTAGGGGGCTGAGAAGAGGGAGGAGCAGCGATTTGCGCCCAGGAAGTGGAGGGGAGAGAGGGGAAGACATGGAAGTAGGAAGATGGGGGAGGAGGGGGTGGCCGGCCGGCCATGGGGTGGCGGCGGCTGGGAGGGGGAGGAAGAAGGTTAGGCTGCTGATACCATGTTAGAGAAAGTGTTTCTATTCATTTGGGCTAACCCTAGAAGGGTAGCTATATAGGTCCCATACATGGACCACATGGGCCTTAGCCACATGGGCCTAAATACATACTCCAACAGATAACTCTGTAAACATTAATTTCAATTCTGTCTCATAGCTTTTGTGTACTGATGTTCTGAAAAGGACCTGCTGGATTAGGATTAACCTTTGTTGTAAGGTACAATGTTTTCCAGTATCAGTTTGGTTTCATTTCACGCCAGAATTGTGCTTTAGTCTTGTTTGTTTAATGGATCTGCTACCTGCCTTCATTTGGGATTTCTTATATAGTTTAGTTTCGAAGTCCCTGACACCTGTTCCTAACCTCCCTTCGAGCCCATCCCATGGAAGAATAGAATTGTAACGTGAAATAAAAAGCATATAATTCTTTAAAGATTAATCAAACATAAAAAGGCCAGTAACGATAATACTAATTCTCTAGACATAAATGCTAAATCTTGATTGGAATTCTAGCAGCTCTGATTCTGTAAGGTAAGGATACTTCCTGCTCACATAATGGACATAAATAACAAACAAAAACAATCATCCCGACAATCTTATTCAGATCCATCGTTCAGCGTCACGGCAGTCCCTCTTCCTCCCATGCATCCATCTCAAGCATATTTGCAGGTGCCAAGACCTGTAAGAACACCAGCCATGTCAGCCCCCCAACACAGTTGACAAGCAACGAGACACTCAGTCACAGCAAGGCAGTCTACTCACTGGGGTCAGTGATGGTGATGAGGCCGGTGCCGTTGAAGAAGCAGTTCCACGAGTTCCTGCCCCGGGCCTGGTAGTAGGCGTTCATGGCCACGGACGCCCTCGACAGCAGGCTGTCGTCCGGCCGGGCACAGCCACCGGTGCCCTGGATGGCGCCGCAGTCGCTCTCGGAGCAGGCGAACTCCAGGTTGCCCCGCAGCGCCGCCTCGTCCGCCGACGGCTTGGCCACGCACCATGTCTTGCTCCTATGGCGCAAGGTTTCTGCTGCCGCTGCTGAAGATGGGGTTTAATTTCAGCGTCAGGTTAGTGAGACTATAAGCTGTGGGATTTGTCGATTCTGATGACTACAACTTGGCTGCCAGCCAAAATGAGAGATCCTGTACCGTGAGCGTGAAGCACCGATAGTGTGAGGGCAAAGAAGAAGGCGAGGAATCTGACGTTGGATGGTGCCATTTCTTCTGGCTTCAGAAATCAGAGACTGCAAGAAGCCTGTCTTCTTGTGTGACTTTGTTGCAACAGCAAGATATGGTCTTTTTTTTTGGCAGAGAACATGAGTAAGGTTTGGTTGCGATCTGATCAAATTTATAGGGAGGAGGAAGAAGATGAACCGGAACAAGCAGCAGGAGCAGCAGCAGCACAAAGGGCGTGTGCAGCAGAAACGGTTGGTTTTAACGCGTTTTATGGCCACATTTACACTGGGGCTGTAACGGAATTGCCACACATTTAGCATTCCATTATCAAAAGGATATAATCAGTGACGTGAAGCTGAACAGCAGCAGTGTTAAACAAATGTCTTTGTGTTACAGCCAAATGTTTACCTTGCATTTCCTTCTATTTATTTTTCCCATTGCAACAACACACACACGCACGCACGCACGCACACACACACACACACACACACACACACACACACACACACACACACAAATAAACACCTATATGTATATACGTGCCTTGTTTTGCTTCCTCTAATACTTATTACAAACTAATAACATGACAAGAACCAAACAAATGGAATCAGTCGAAAACTAAAACCTTTTGTCACAAATGAAACCACGTTCATGCAAATTCGAGACGAAGAGGACTTGATCTCGACTCGTTCCTCCTTACACGTTTGACAGATTCTGTACATTTTAACGGCGAGTAAGCTATGTTTTTTTTTTCTTCATGGCCTCTGTTTTACCATAACCGTTTCATCCTGAATATAGCCTCAGCTTTGATCGTATCGGCTGTCGACATATCGGGCATCTGGTGAGGCTCTCCCCACACTCCCTGCAGGTCTGTTGCTCGCATGCACAAAATGCACAAGAAAAATAGGTTATAAATGAGGTTTTCCTTTTCCTTGGTTTCTAAAGGTTGCAATTGCATTGCATTGCATTGCATTTGTAATAAATGGAAAATAGAAATATCTGAATCTGTCCTCACCATATGGCCACAGCCGAATGCTAGATCCTTGGTATTGGTCAGGCAGATTGGGCACACCTGCATCAACACACAGACATGTACACATGTAAGCATTGTTGCGAGAAGTGAAGCCCTGCATTGTACACTATCTCATCTGACCTGATCATCTCTTGGCGATGCGGCGGCGCCGACATTGCTGGGTCCCCTCCTCAACGACGACTGCCTCTGCGCGTGCGGCAGAGGCGGCGGCGCAGGGGACACTCTCTTGGCGTTCCCCGTGGATCGCCTGCATGCGTTCAGGTTCAGGTTCAATTGTATGTTCAGAAAGCTAGCTTCAGACTAGTCAAGGCACCACAAAGATATTCTATGAGCGCATTCTGCAATGCATTACCCCAGGATGCCGAGCTCCATGGTGGCCTTGTACTGGATGGGGACCTCCATGAGCGCGGCGAGCGCGAACGCCGACTCCTTCTGCTGCGCGCCGGGCCGAGACATGATGGAGGTGAAATTCACGAACTGCATATGCATTCAGTGAGGGTACGGTGTCACGTGTTGTGTTTGTCATCTCAACTGAAATCGATCTGAGCATGGTTCATCTTCAGAGCTGAGCTCGGATGTGGATGCCGGAGGTTCCGGAGCTAGCAGCTAGCAGGTGGTGTTCACCTGGAAGTTGTCGAAGTCGCGCGCGGGGAGTTTGTCGTCGAACCTGCGCATGTCGTCCCAAGGCCCGTCCCCGACCCCAACCAGCACGATGGACAGCGGGTAGGAGCTTGCCATGACGATGGAGTCCACCGTTCTCTTCTCCTGCGGGCTCAGGTCGCCGTCACCGGTGTCGACACTCCTGGTCACCTGCCCGTCCGCGACGATGACGAGCACATGGTACTGCCCGCCGCTCCTGTCCACGATGTCCACGGCCGCCTCCACGATGGGCGCGAACGACGTCGGCCCTGAAAGCCTGAGGTGCGGCACGATCTTGCGGTAGCAGGCGAGGACCTCCTCAAATCCATGGCAGGGCGTGTTGTCCGGGTGGAAGCTGAACACGTTGTAGTCATGGGTGGTGGCTGCAAATAATGCAGTCAAGAAGATTTAGGAGAAAGGACAAGCAACACCGAGAAGATGGATGCGTCAAGAGATTGTCACTGTCGCCGAAGCCGAAGCAGGGGATGAGGTTGTCCTCGTCGAAGGGCGCCAGCGTCTTGCCGAAGATGCTGATGGCCTGCTCGTAAGGGTTGGGCGTGTCGCCGATCCGGTGCAGGCTCTGCCCGCCGAACGACTGCTTCCCTGTCCACTCGTTGCTCTTGGTGAAGTCTATGCCCAGGATCAGGTTCGACGACTCGAGGCCCTGCTCCCGCAGCGCCGCCGCCACCTGCAAACACCATGCCAACAATTAGCAAGCTGGTTTATCGGTTTGCAACTTGCAAGCAGTGCCATGGACAGGCACGCTGGAGCTAGCTCGATGATGGAGATGGATCGGCGGCTGGAACCTGATCAAGCGACGTGAAGGTGTCGGGTATGTACGAGTACTTCTTGGACAGCATGGCCCTGCGGTCGCCGCCGGCTGGTGGGGCGGCGGCGTCGTAGGCCAACGGCTGCCGGGTGAGACCCCAGGGCCAGTGCCTCGTGCCCTGCTGCCCCTGCGCCGGCGGCCTTCCCCCAGACCTCCGGTGGAGCAACGCGCCGAGCACGCCGCCCATGCGCCGCAGACGACGAGGCAGCTGCCGCCGCCGCTGGCTGATGATGGCAACCTGCTGGCTCGCAGTAACATGCGACGGAACACCTTGCTGCGCAATCGATCGAGACGCCGTGCGCAGCGAGAGGGATCAATCCGCGGCTCGATCGATCGCACGCGAGGAACACGAACAATATTCGGACGAGCAGACGACGGCACGGCAGAGGGAGATGATAATAAAGCTGCAGCTGAAAGGAAGGACAGGTGCGGATTAATTATTCTGTCAAGCGAAAGAGATTGTCGAAGCTGCAATGAAGCTTCTTGAGCTCTTTCCCCGCTCTGGTTGATGGTTGCAGGGGAAGGACGGATCGAGAGGAAAGCTAGCTCGCTCTCTTTATTCCATTCCATGCTCATCTTTGCTGTCTGACAACCGACGCTCACGCCACCGCAGGTTCGCTACGGCTACGGCCTCCCGTGGTTTTGCTGCGATGATACCACTCGACGCTCACAGCTAGCTCGCTCTGGATGTCAGCCCCGTGCTCCACATACACACAGCAAATTAACCTCCAGTTCCCGTAGAACGGTGGTTCCATTCCATGGAGCAGTATAGTTTGGATCCATCAGCCGCTAACAGTTAGCTAGCTATTATCTAATTTGATCCAACTAATACATCTGTTTACACAGGAAATTAATTACTAACAGCTAGCTATTAGCTTTATAGATCCAAACTCCATTTGACAAAAGTTTCAAGCGCCCACTTTGGTGTATATAGGCTATATGGTAAATGTTGCAATGACCCTGTCACAAATTTTCATAGAGCTGAGAGGGAAGGACTCAAAAAGGTTGTGAAAAAAAATAATTTGCTCTTCTTTTCTAGCAAAACGCTAGAGAGGAATAGCTTCACGTCCTTCTGATCTACGCGGGCACAATTTCTTAGCTGATCGAAGGCAATGTACCGCGGCTAGTCTCATGCGTCTGATGTAATTATCATAGCCGGTGAGGCCAAATCATAATGATTCACAGCTCACCGGCTATGGACCCAGTCACATTTTTAATTTGTTGGCGTGAAATATGTTTGTTCCATGTAATCTCAAAACAACATTTTCGTTCTTTTAATCAACTGAAGCTTTTAGAAAACAATATCTTTTGTCATTTTATAAAAACTAGAAGAACGCCACGTGCGTTGCTGCGGGAATCACAGTCGGTGAAATTATACTACTTATATTTACTAATACGATTGAATAAATATCATCATACATGTTAATTGATGATTTTTAGCATTCTGATAAGGAAAACTAAATATATGTTAGTAAATAATGTGGTTTGCTAATGTGAATAGCTTCAATTAAGACATAATGGCATGTGTTAGTGGATGCTGACGTGGACACTCTGCATGGGGCGAGATAGTTGAATGTGCTAGTGGGATGTTCTAGTGAATACTAATATGGACATTTTGCATGGCAAGATAAATTGCTAGTGTGGTTCATCTTTATAAGAGATATAGATAATTCTAATTACGATGAGTCTCCCTGCCCCAATTATCGTTTGCAAATCATTAAGCTGAGAGACCTGAGATTCTTGCATGGAAATAGCCAGGCGTCAGCCGTGTGCCGTACGTAGCTGGTGGCAATGTGTCCGTCTCCGTTCAAGATGAAGTGGCAAATAAAGATGAGTCATGTGTGATGATGCGTCATCATGCCATGTCAGCTTCTACATATCGTAACGAACAGGCGCAATTGTGCCAAGAAACTTCACATCGAGTGATCGGATCGAAACAGCACACGCACAGGAATGAAATGGAAGGTCCACAACATTGATTGTATCGGAGGACTTGACTCGGAGATGAAACTTCCTAGTGAATCAGAGGACTCCATGCCTGGTGCGGATGACGATAATCTTTCCAGGCCTTGGTCGTGGCTCCTTAGGTGACGCAGGTTCTCTGGTGAAACTAAAACTGTTTTAGAAAAAACCGTTGAACATGGTTTCATTGGCTACTTTGTTATAGTTTCTATCAAATTTGCGAGAAAGAGCTAGGAGAAGCCATACATATGTTTTCGTGTCTGATTTTTTTTAAGTAGAAAAACAACTCTGGCTTCTCCAGTCTTCTTCGTCAAAACTATTTTTAACTGTGTCATGCCGACGCTGTGTCAAATGACCCCCTTAGCGGTGATTTAGAGAACTCATGGTGATTCATAAATCATAACCAATAATTTTATTTGCCAGTTACTATTTTACTTGTTTGGGGATTGCCGAGATGTAAAGACCAAGACCCTGTTTAGATCACTTTTGATTATTACAATTTATATTATGATTAGAATTATAGTGATTTGGATTATGGTTTATAATAATTTAGTTTGTTCAAGATCTTGGATAATAAGTTCCTCAATATTGTTAGTTGAACCTATAATCTCCTATTAGTAGGTTGCAGTGGCGGATGCACGATGCGGGATAAGGGGGGGCTAAAACAATGGAGATGTTGATTTGCATGAAGATTTAATGGTGAAATCACGCTTTTGCTACAGTGATTAGGCTTGAAATCAAGCCATTAGGGGGGGCTGGAGCCCCCCAGCCCCCCCTTTGGATCCGCCGCTGGTAGGTTGGGAGATGGATTATAGGACGAGTTGTTTTACGGTGGTTGGAAAAGTACTTGGGTACTTTCAGGTGCTTTCATTTCTTTTTTATTTATATGGCATTTATTTGAGTAAGCTTATTTAAAAAATTAAAATTTTATTCTTGAGGGTATATTAGTCTATGAGCTATTGTGGGGACTGGGTGCCAACCCGAAGCCGCGCCGCCAGAGATCGATTTTAGTACTGGCCCCGCTAATTTTGGTACTATCCCCACCAATTTGATACCTCTTAATAGTTTAACATTGGTACCTCCTATTTTTAGACCGTTCGATATCTTTCGATGGATGGTCCATATTTTCTTCCAACCATTGTAAAATTTCAATGGTTGAATTATTACAATCTATTATATATCAAGTTGCTTAAATCACCTAAAGATTCAATTCTTCGGAGGTATTCCTAGGGGTAAGGTGTAATGTGTTCAAGGGGTGAGCGTGCACTTGTTTATACGTTTCACAGCTACATGAATATACTGTCACAATTGCATGAACCAACACGATGTTCGCTAGCAGTATATTCACTTGTCGCAATATATGCGATTACTATGCGTGTTCTATGATATTCTTCATAGCGATACCTTTCACATGCATAGTCATAAAGTAAGAAAGCCGCTGCATTCTATCTGCTATATATAGCAGTCCATAAACCCACGGCACCGCTTTGACGCAGCTACGAAAATCATCATAATCGTCAAATATTTTATTTCATCATGGAAAGTGGACACTGCGTTAGCCACTAATAATCGTCCTGTTGTGGAGATGGGAGAATCATATGAAAATTACAGACTAATCCAATAATAAAACCACCACCGAATATTTTATATCATCCTATGAAGTGGATGTTGCATTGATCACAGGTGCTAAAGTATAGAGAATCGTGTTCGTTAGACATTTGCGTGGATGACAAGTAAAAAATGGTGGCGCCACAATGCCACAGTGTCAAATATATATCCACAATGGGCAAGGAAAGGAGCTGATTGTTCCACGTTCGAGATAGGGGAAGCTTTGAAAGGAGCTAGTCGCATACGCTCAATGCTTGGAAATATTCTTGTTCCTTTGCAGCCTCACACATTTTTAGAAAAGAACCAGTCAGATCAAGATTCATCTGGTTGACAGTTTGTGCTTTAGCTTTAGGCATACACATATAACTATCATTCTACTCGATGTATGTTGCATAATATTTAATACACCAACGGAGCACCACTCGCTCTAACAAACCAAAAAAAAACTCCAATGATATAAAAAAAATCCTCCCATAAGAGCGAAAAATATCACCCACAACGGTAGAGCCCCGATCCACTAGGGGTGTGATTGGTTGTCTTTCCTAGCCAACCTGCTCGTATTTAAGTGTCAAGCTCTCTCCAGTCAGTCTGTGTACATGCAAGACATATCTCTACTATAATTGAAAACTTAAATAAATCTAGGTCTACCTAAAAAAATGTCCCCCCGCTGAGGGCTCTAAACTCTATGTATCAAAAAAAAACGTACACAAGAATTTGTCTCTATTAAAATCAAAGGCTACAAAGCCATCCAACCACGATCTGATGGCCGTAGATGAAAGTTTGCAACAACTCAAACTCACCCGCAGATTCAAACTAACGCTACCGCGCCCTCTCAACATTTTCATTTTTATTTTCACCGAGAAAAAACTGCACCCCCTCATCACGGAGACAAAAACAGAGGCCAGACCGGCCGGATCGGCGACCGCCAACCGGAGCAGGTAGATCCACGCCCTCACGCCCTTGTGCTCGCTCGACGTGCCGCCGTCTCCTCCGTGGCCGTCTACTACAACGACGCGGCGCCGGGCAGGAAGGCCGGGCCGTCTCCTACGACGACGCGGTGGCGAGCAGGAAGGCCGGAGCACATCGGCGAGCACGTAGATCCCCGGCACGCGCCCTTGTGCTCACTAGACGTGTACGCCTGCTGGTCCTCTCCCTGCTGCTCCTCTCTATGGCGGGGTGAGATCGACGTCGACGGCGAGGTGTTGGTGGCGGCGATCAGGCAAGACGTCGTTTCGATTTCTATTCTCACAGATGTTGCTCCCTTGGATCCCACGTGGTTGCGGCTGCGATTGGTAACCTCACTGCGACTGCATAGATCCACCGCGCCCAAATCCGGCTCCTCAACACCGTTGCTCCACCATCGTGATCCCCATCGTCCGGCTGACTGCACTCAGCCCTCCTGCAGTCCGTACTCCCTGGTCCGTCGGGGTTCAGTGGATGGCTCTGCTAAATCGTCCTTGTTCTTCTCTCACCCATGATCTGTAGGTTAGCACAACCTCCTCAGATCCTTGATTTACTGACAGATTGATAGAGAGACTCTAATAATCTGTTCGTTTTGTAGTTTTCTTATCTCTAATTTTACTACTGTGTGCATGTTGGAGATATCTCTTGAGTATGCATCTAATTTTGTTGCATCTAATTTTGTTGGGATCTCGGCTATCCAAATTTCACCAATTGCTTGTCTGAAGCCCATACCATGATGCAATAAAGAAGAAAGCCTTGGCAGTGGATGTGATTATTGGAATTTATATGGGCTTGACCCAATAACTAATTGTGAAATTCCTAATAAATCTCAAAAGCTCATTCATGTGAGCAAGAAGGGACGTGGCAACTCTTTAGTACCACCTTGCTTGTTGAAGTGGAGATAATCATGCTTAAATATGTAAGTCCTCTCCACTTCCTCAAGTCTAGTGTGAGGAGGAGTAAGAAAAGCCCACACGCGTGCTCGCCTCGCCTCGCCGGGGTGGGGCGAAGGGCGCGGGTGCACGGCACATGCGTGAATGGTCCACCGAAATCCGACTCCTCGCCTTGCGGGAGCACGATCTCCTTTTACTGTTTTTGTTTTTTCTTGGCCTTCAAGTTGCATGAGTCCTAATCGGTTACAAATTAAGAGTCCTAAATCAATTTAGATCGTGATCGTGATCGCGGCACGAGATTGGTTGGACATGACTATATAAGCACCCTGCCGGCCACGCCAAAACGTATCCAGTTGAGCTAGGGTTTTTGCCTCTACTCGCTATTGCGCCGCCGCTGTAGCTACTCCAGTCTGATCGTTTGCGTGCACCAGCGACCAGGTGAGCAGGTCTCCGGAACCCTCGTCTTTGCGATCCTGCACCGGGAGAAGGCGAATAAGGTTTTCGGGAAGCGTTCTTCGCGCGACTGCTCCCAAAGCTTCCACAACGGCTCGTCTTCCGAAGGGTACATCAGCGCGTCGGCTTCGTCGTGCTAGAGCTCGCGGGATCGTCATCAAGAATACTCCTCCGCCTCTCATCGACGACTTCGATGACGACTTCAACATCGACGACATCGACATCAGCGATCTCGCTCCATCACCACCGCCAGCCACATCTTCAACACCATCTACTACTACTACAACCGAAAGGTATAATTCTCTTGATCTATCATGGACGTTCGTACAATCTAATCTATCTGCTGGACTATCAATGCTTATCATGTTGATGCTGTGGAATATGCTGATCTGCTATACTAGTATGCCATACATGTTTAATCTAGTTCATATATTTGCCATGATTTATGTTCTAGATTTAATCATGCTTTTAATCTGGAAATTGCCTAATTCTTTAACAGTGATTTGGGTATTTGATCTGTCAACCGGACAACTAGATTAAGCAGCAAATCTGGCATTCCTAGCAGATTTGCTTTGAATTAGGACTTTAGGAGCCAATTCCCTTTGATTTATATATTTATTTATCTATCTATCGACTTATACTATACTTAAATTTGGACCAAGGCACCCACTCAAGAGAGGAGCTGAAGGACACGTTGCTTCTCAGGAGTATTCGCACCGGCCGACTCAGCAATCCAGCATCATGTATTGGTCGAAATTCAGTATGATTATGAGAATCTGCACCCTACTCATTTTATCTTTCCATTGATTTTACAACTTTTTTATTATATCCTTGTGTTCTGAATGTCGATATTAGCTGTGGTTAAAACAGAAGATATTAGTATAATTAGTATTGAATGGAGGTAACCTTATCTGGTAAAAGTACGACTATTTAGTATTACATGTCAAACTATGAAACAATCAAATCGTCCATTGCTGATGGAAGTTGTTTCGTTGGTCATGAGTATTGCCTTGTTGATGCTATTTCCTCTGTGTTGGAAATGTTACCATGACTGTAAGTCTACAACTAGTCTTGCCTTTTGTATCTTATGTAGGTCTGCAGCAAAATTTCTGCTTTATAAACTGTCACCCAATGCTCGAGCAGATCATTCTAACCATTGCCGATTTGAGATGTTTTGTAGGTTTGTCAAAAGTTGTCATAGCCACAAAGTGATGATACCTACTATTCTCGTGCAAGAAGCATACTGCAGAAGTTAGGCCTTCAGAACAATAATAAATGTTTTTATTAAAAAAAACTAAATTACAAAAAACCAATCTACATGGCACAAGATGTAATATTCCTAGGCCATTCAAATGAAAATCGAGGTTTGTGCTATTTATCTAGGGTCCTTTTGCAACTTGTGTCACACTATCTTGGATTTATACGGTTTGTTACTATTAGGTCCATATATAGTCTCTCCCGCTCAACTCAGAAACAAAAATTGAGGGGAACAAATGTTGTAACTGTGCTTACTGAAATTTCACATTTATCATGCCAGTGTAGTCAAAGACGTGGGCAAACATTCAGGTCAAAACAACATTAGTGCAGATAGATGATGACTGGCTATGAGTGAAGAATTGTTATGAATGCACCACGATCAACTCATCTTTGCCTTTTCAAGCATATAGGGTGGGAAAAATTTTCATGAAGCAGATTTTTCTCTATATTCCTCCAGAATTGGAAGATGGTGATGAGAGGAGCCAATGACATCACAGATTTGACTGCTGTGCAATGTTAGAAAAACAGACACAAAAGTTATGTTTTTCTCAACATCCATAGCATTATTCTGTTGTGATAAAATTTACCACGGAATTACAGTTTCTTTATACTTTATATGTCAAACAGAAAAGCTAACGTGGAAGCACTACTTTCAGAAAACACAGGGACTTATTTTTGTCGTAGACAGCAATGAAAGGGATTGTCGTAGACAGCAAAGAAAGGGAATGTGTTGAGCTAGAGATGAGCTCTACAGGATGCTGAATGAGGCAATATAGTAGTGTTATTTTAAATAGCTCCAAAAAGTTCCATTCTGCAAATATCCTGGCCATATGAGTAGTTTTGTTTTAGTCTATTGTGTAATATATTCTGTAATTTAGTAGTGTTATTTTAATTTAGTAGTGTTATTTTAGTAGCTCCACAGGCTTGCTCATGTATATATTTATCAGTCCAATATATATTTTCTGCTTGTGTTTTCTGCAGTCGCCTCATAGTTGGAGATTATGTTGAGGAAGCAGAAGTTGTACCATGCTTGGAGGGGATTCGGTAGAAGCAGAACAGAAGTTGCAGCATGCTCGACAGCTCGAGTCAAATAGCTCCTGAGTTTTCTTTCTTTTTTTTTCTTTTGTTGACACGTGCAAGTACAACCTGATCGCTCGATCGCCCATGAGCTCAGAAGGAAGGCTGGTAGCTGCAAAGCTCAAAAATTGAGAAGTTTGGAGTGGAGCGAAATAAAGTTGTGCATGAACGTTCATATTTTGCAAATATGTCATGTCAAAGACTCAGTTTTGTGACAAGAGTCCTCTTTTGTAAGATATTGTTGAATCCAAGATAATAAAGCTCTATTTGGCAAAGAGGTGGGTGTTCCCGTAGTAATATTGGATCCAGATCTTTTGAAACTAAGGGGGTGTTTGGTTCCCTGTCGACGCAAGCCACGCTGGACTGCAGGGGCCACTGGTTCTCCGGCTACTGATTGGTTCCTATCAAAATTGTGGCTACCACTGCTACTCATATTACAAAATCACGCCTCACCTATGGCGCCGAAGCCAAAATTTGGCACCGCCGGCAACTGCGTGGAGACTCGGCTGCTGATTGGTTCCTATCAAAATTGTGGCTACCACTACTACTTATATTACAAAATCACGCCTCACCTATGGCGCCGAAGCCAAAATTTGGCGCCACCGGCAACTACGTGGAGACCCACGGCCAGGAACCAGACCCTAAGTATTCCTTGTGCAGGTAATTCACTTTTTATTGTTTGATTTGCATTATCAAATATCACCGTAGCGTTAGCACGAGCATTAACTAGTACATATGGTTTTGCTTGTTGTAACTCGACCTAGGCGGCTAGAGAACATGTTTGGTTGCCGAGCTGAGCAAGAGAAGCACCAAAGCGCAAGAGAAAGGTTGGATGCCAAGGAATGAAGGCCGCACCATGCGAGCCTAGCCATGAGGAAATAGAGCTTCACTGTGTTTCTAGAGAGTCAGATCACGAGCACTCTTTTGCATGGACCGAGCCTGGCCTATCGGCACCCACGCTACCAATAACGCCCTAGAGCTTCCCTCCTTGCTCGTCAACTAGCCGCAGCCATAGACTATTGTACCTTAAATCACAATTTTGTAAAAATGAAAGGGATTAGGGGTGATCGTGACGTGATTAGTGGAGTCTAGTTAATACACATGTTGTATATCTCCCGACCTCTCCTAGTTTATCTTTCTCACTCATCCCTCACTCTCATCTCTTCCCTCTCTGGATTTAAAACATACTCCTTCCGTTCCAAATTATAAGTCGTTTTGACTTTTTTGGTACATCCATTTTGCTATGTATCTAAATATAATAATATGTCTAGATACATAGCAAAATAATTGAACAAAAAAATGAAAAGCAACTTATAATTTGGAATGAAGGGAGTATTAAACATGTTTTAGAAACTTTGCACAACAAAATATGAGACACAACTAGCACGAATATACATTAACGCTGAATGCATTCACACTATAAATACTGGTTGTGTATTACATTTTTTGTTGTGAAAATTTTTACAAACACATGTACATATCAATTAGAATGTTTTAGGAATTTTATAATTTTTATCTTTCTAGAGACAAATCTAGTTTTTGAAGTGTATAGAGATATTTTCATGAACTACAAATACTAATTTCCATATCTCAATCTATCTCTAGATTTTTTTTTATTTTTTTATAAACTTAGAGATACTTTATGTGGTTTCGAAACTTTGTCAATTATTTAGCATTTTAAATAAATAAAGGACAAACTCACTTTTAAAACCACTCCGAATTCATACGGAGAGGTAATTTGAACCGTTTTAAGAGTTCAAGAGGAAGAATGTCTGGATTTTTTTAGAGTTCATCAGGAGAAGGAAAAGAATAGACTTTCGCATCAGACTCGTTCCAGCTGCCCCATGGCCCGTGTACATCTTGCATTAGCTAGGAGCCCAGGACAGCAAAAGCAATGTGTTCGGCCCATGAGACCCAAAAACTCGGCCCATCCAAAACCATTTCGATTCGCCATCAATTCGCCCCCCGGCTCACTCGCCCTACCTCCCCCTCCCTCCCGCCCACCGCCGCCGTCGCCGCCGCGCTGCGGCCTGCGGCTCTGCTGATCCCACGCGCGCCCTGACGTCGCAGACGACTAAATTTACGAGAGCCACGGCCGGTTCTCCCATGGTGCAGGCCTCCGCCTTGGCGGCGCTGCTGCGCCGCCTCAGGCGCCACCGCACCCCCGTCGCCGCCGCGCTGCTCCCCCGCCGCCTCGTCTCCTCCGCTCCTACTCCCGCTCCGGTGCCCGCCGCGTCCTCGCTGGTCCCGCTCCCCTTGCCATGCCTGCTCGAGGGAGACGGCTGCGGCGGCAGCGGAAGCGGCCTCTCCGCCTCGCTTGGCTCCTACTCGCGCCCCCGGCTACCTCGGCGGCACCATGCGGTTGCTATGGCTACCAGGGCGGCGCACCAAGCTGCTTCGAGGTAGAAGAGAGATACCCGCGTAACCGCCTGTCACTAGCTTCTTCTCGTCTTCAGAAATGCTGGTTCTGGCTTGTGACTGTTTAACGAAGCTGCCATTGTCTTGTAGCCCCGAGAGCCCCGCGGTGGCTGCGGCGGCGTCGAGTGAGGCTAGCACTGGCACTGCTGCTTCGCAGTCTGAGATCGTCGATTTTATCAAGTCAGCATTGGGGAAGCTTGAAGGTAAATATGTGACCTTAATGAACTCATTGATCGTATTTAGTACGTGACGAATTTGTGATTGTAACTGGAGTCAGTTTGCTGCTATAGCTGTCATTGGTTGTTAGCATAGCAGACCCAGTTTGCTTCATGTAGTATTGGTACTGTTACATCTCACTTATTGGCTCAATGGTTATGGAGGAAGTAATGTTTTTGGCAATTTTTGTATTGCAGCGATGCAGATATGTAAGAACTCTTTTCAATGATGTTTGCAATAGCTGCAAGTGTCCTGTGTGCCATTTCATCATTTGCTCGTACCATTGAAGAAACATAAATACATATGCGGAGTTAAACCTGCCAGAACTACTATATTACAGACATGAAAAAACGTTCCTTAACATTTTTTATCTGATACAAACTACAGAGCGTGATAGTTGTGGCTATTCTTAGATGCATAATGAAGTGCAATGTACTTATCTTTTTTTTCAGGGGGTCATTGCTATATTTTAACATATTACCTTATTTTTGTGATGTAGGACAAAATCATTGTTGGCTGAATACTGTGAATGGCACTTGGAGGAATTTGAATGAAGAAGGAATATATCTTGTTCTTTTGTATCAATCTTGTGGAACATTAAACAGCAACAACAAATATCCAATTGCTTTCGGGAGATTGAAACATCTGCAACAGAGGTACAATAGTCAAGGAGTACATTATATTTGACTGCAATCTTGAACTTTTCTAATCTCTGCCCATTTTAGGTATCCACGCCTGAATGTTTTTGCTTTGCAACATGGGGGTGATATTAGTTCTTTAGCATCTCAATGCCAAGCTTTCCGTACAATAGCGAAGGAGTACATTACATTTCCTATCTTGATGTCAGACAAAGACTTCTCCAATGTGAGGCTCAGACCATACCCATTCACATACAGTGTCATATGCATTTTATTTTGATTATGCATTTTTCCATTTACCTTCCTGGTCTGTCTCTTGACTCTCCACAGAGGCTTTCGAGATCTGTGTTGCAGTTGTTTTATGCATTTTAGCTATCATATGAAATACTATGTTAAAACAAGAAATGTCGTTTTGATGAGTGTTCAGATGACAAATGGTGCTTGCTACTTGCTATTTGAAGGTTCTAAGGACCCTGTCCTATTCACAAACTGGGTTGAGGAGCCTGATGTCATGACTAAGGGTAAAATATTAACTACATTAGCTGTACTCTTGATGCTATAAATGCTATTTTCTTGTCTATTTTTCCTCAACCACTTTATCTACTCTGCAATGTTGCTTAGAAAGTTGGATGCCCTCTGTATTTGCTAATATTTTAAAATCTCTAACCATTCTGAATGCAGCCATAGATGAACTTACCGCATTGAAAGAAGAACCTTCTGAAAATGTTCTGTCAAGAGTTTCTTGGCAGAAAGAAGAGGTTGTCAAAGAGCCATCTGTTGGTTCCTTCAGAAACCTGTTACTTTATCATCCAGGTACTTAGTTACAGCTATTCTCCCATATAATTTATTAATTAAGCATCAGTTTGCACCCTAAACAGTTATGTTGCACATTGCAGTCAACTATATCTTTGGTTTTGCCATCCAGAAGTGATAATCTATAATTCAATGTGCTGCAGCATGCGTATCAGTTGATGAAGATGGGGATCGCATTTTCATCTCTGACAGTAACCATCACAGGATCATCATTAGCAATAGCAACGGGATGATTTTAGATTATGTAAGCATGGCTTGCTGTTACCTTGAGTTCCAATTTTATTTATATGAGCAGAAGGTTTGTAGTCATGCATGATGATGAATTGGCATTTTCACCTTTTGCTTTGCAGATTGGATCTTCCCCAGGCTTTGAGGATGGAGAGTTTGAGTCAGCCAAATTCTTTCACCCAGCTTCATCATTTTATCATGCTGCTGAAGACTGTCTATTTATTGTAGATTCAGAGGTATTATCCTCAGTAGATTGCCTCTTCCTGTTCTTCTTGACTTCTTCATCACAACATAAATACACCTTTTCACTGGTTAGATGTTTCTTACATTTCATATTAGAGCAATAAAAACTGGGAAGGTGTTTGGAAATATACTTGAGTCTAGTCTGAAGTTGCAAGGTTTATTTATTTATTTTTCTCTCGAACAAAGTTACAAGGTTTAATTGTCCTTAATTGTGAAGATTGATGACTATTCACAACACTGAAGAATTATCTGATTGTCCCCTTCTGATTCTTTTTGCAGAATCGTGCGGTCAGAAAAGCAGATTTGGGAAGAAGGACTTTAGAAACAATCTATCCAGTTTTCAATAAAAGCAATGGCATCTGGAGCTGGATTACCGATAAGCTTGGCCTGAGAAAAGAAGTTGCTCCAACTATTCAAGATTTTGATGCAGACTCCATGGCACTTCCATGGCATTTGATACAAATTTCAGAGGACAACTTATTAATCGCAGACTGCAGGTAGGTATCTCATCTCATCCCTCCATCTTGACCTTTTTAGATCCAATTTCTTGCCCTCATATAAATGCTTCCATTAGCTGTCTGATACAATGCATGCATTTTGTCCATCCTTCTATTTTACACCAAATATTTGGTTTGGGGATGTTTTACATTTCTGATAATGAGGCTAATAATAATATTTGTAAATACTTACTGTTTATTATTTTGGTTGATATGAGGGAGGAAACATATATTAGTGAAATTTGCTGCGTTTACATTCGGTGTTCAACTGATGTTAATGGTGGTTGATGGCTTAGTGATATATTTCTTGTTTTAGTGTTGTTGCGTACAGGCACATTATGCCCATAGTGAACCTACCGCTGGTTCCCTTTGGGAACAGATTACCTGACTATTGAGTTATTAGTAACTCTTCTTGGTCCTGACACTAGCTATTTTGCAGCTTTGAAACTCCATGGATCCTGAGAATATCAACTGGCGAAAAGCAGGATATTGGAAGGGGTTAGTATTGACTTCTTTTGTTATCTATTAGACTTATTTTTTTCTTACCTCATTTTGTTAAAGTTGTGTGAAGGCAGAGCTGAAGCAATGGAGTCATATCAGCAAACTTTAAAAGAGAGGTGTGCCCTTATTAAGGATATGTACTTGAATTGGTCATCAAATGCTAGAGTGCTTTCTGATTCAATGCAGAAGATCCCCAACAATGAGCTTATATCATCTATTGCAAGATTTCAGAATGACATTATCTTCTGTGATACAGGTTAATCTATGAGCTGATTGATATGTAGCTCTTTTTTGGAGTCGAATCATATAAAAATTGGATTGTATTGATTCCTTTTTTGTTTCTTTGAAGATGGTCAAAGGGTTCTGAAGCACGATTTGGATACCAAGACCACCTCAAGCATTCAGTTTTCTAACTGTGAGGTACTTGGGTTGCCATATTGGTTTGTTTGCAATCTCGAGAGAGTATCAACCTGGTGAGCTGCTGATTCCCTGTTAAGCGTAGAAATTGACCTGCTGATGAAGTGATGATAGAAGCCTGCCTTCCATTGTTCTGACATTTCCATGCTGTTACCTTGAATTGGCAGGGGACATTCATCTGGACAATTTCAAGAGCATGTACATAAAGTAGACGTGCTTCCTGGTAATTGTCATATTGCCCATTTTCTTCTGATAATATTCTGTTAGTATATGCTATAGCATTTATGTGATGTTTATCTGCAATAGTTGGATCCATAATTCTGCCTATCTGCATGTGATCATACTATCATTTCATCATTGTTCAGCAGCAGGACTAAGGCACAGGAAACTTGTTGCCTCAGAGAAAATGATGCTTTTTGTTACAAGTTGCCTATTCTTTCTACATTTTTTTGTCAACTTTCGTGCCTTGAGTTTTGAAAACTTTTAATTTGACAGTAGAAATTATAGGAGCAATAAGAGCTATCTGTATTTGTATACTGCAACTGCATGAACAAAAAACTCTTAAGCCTCAGACGAGAATTGCACTTGAAATAATCTATGCATGGTCTCAAGAGGAACCCTGTTTGCTGTTTTCCCAATTGGTGTTGCACTGCATTGTAGCATGTTGTTCAAGTTCAAGTAAGATAGCTTTGTAACTGGACGTGCTCAATTTAACAGGAAGGTGCAACATCACCGTGTACGTAGACATTCCAGTTAACACTGAACTTGCCGCGCCTTTGACGGAGAATTGTATCTGGCGCCAAGTAAGGGGATCCGGTGCTGAGGTCTCTGGTTCTGATGGACCAGTCACAACCACAGAAAAGGTAAAAACATGCTCCCTTTTCTTTTTTTCTGTGTTTGCATCGTGTTTTTTCTAGTAGTTAACTGCAAACCTGTAGTTAGCAAAGGTCTAATCCCTCGTGCAAATGAACAATGCCATCAGGTCGGTATCGCACAGCAGTGGTACGATGAGCTGGACAACCTGGCCTTCTCTGAAGTGGCGGAGGAACCTACCACTGCGCATGGAGACGTTAGCAAACCTGGCGATCAAAATTACCAGGACCAGAGAAGAGTCCAGTTCACCTGTGCAGTGAACGTCAGCCCTGGGACATGTGAGGTACCGTGAGCTCTTTCCCTCCCAGCACAAACATTACCTAAAGCACACACGAAAAGAAAGAAAGAAAAACTCTGTTTCTACACACTCCCATAGTCCCATCCATAGCACGAAGAGCATTAAGTCATCAGTCCAACACATCATCACACTACCATGCATGATGCATGAACCATTCGCAGCTGGTGGCCTCTGTCGCTCTGTACCTGAAGCTGGCGAGGACGGCCGATGGCGTGGACCAGAAGGCCCTCGTGAAGCGGGTGATGGGGTGCCAGCGCCGCGAGGAGCACGCCGGCGTGGAGCTGCTGATGGGGAGCCGCGGGGACGACGCGAGGGGCCTGGTGGTGGTGAAGCCGGTGCACCTGCGGCTGCGGCTGGAGTGCGGCGACCACCCCGCCGGCACCACCAACAAGGAGACCATCAGCACCGAGTCCAGCCTCAAGATCAATGTCACCTTGGACTAGGTAGTTGTTCTGATTTTGATTTTGGTCCGTGTGTAATTTTTTTGGGTGGGTGCACACCATGTTACACGAGCAAACGTGACTACGTGAGACGTGTTCATTGCCCCGGGCTGGCGAATCTGGGATGGTGGTTTAGGCAGTTTGGTGGGTGTGGGATGGGAAGGAACAAGCTGACTGACATGCTGCGTATGTATCCACGTGAGGGTTTGCCAGTTGAGAGCAGTCGAAAACGTGGAGAAGAAAAGATATGATCCCAGAAGAGGCTTTGGTTGTTGTGCTTTGCCAGATTGATGCTCCCTAGTCCCCTCGTCCCCTGCTACTGGCGACCAAGGCTCACCTTTTGCTTCTGGGAAACAAAAAGCTGAAACAAATAGGCTTGTTCAAGTTTGCCCTGTGCTTGCCATTCCCATTCGTTCACAGCGCTGCTACAGGAGAATACCCGGCGGCCACTTTAGGGATGAAAACGGATGGGAAAATCACGTTCCGTTTGTTTTTAGGACTGAAGTTGCATAGGAGTTGGGACGGGATGTAGGAAGAGATGCTTTCTGTCCGTTTAGTTGGATAACCCCGTCTTCATCCATTCATCCAATGTGTACGAAATCCGGTACGAGCTTGAGCAATTGTTATTGTAGCCATCTTTTTAAAAGGAACAGTTGAGTTTCCATGACAAACCTTATCATCCTAGGAACGAGAACGTGGGCACGTTTCATGTAACATCGTTCCAAACACCGATGGAACGTGAGGCTCAAAATTCAATTGATGGAAGAAAAAAAAAGAAAGGCCGCACTAGAAGTTCAGTTATCTATTTTATAACCTTCTAAGTCTTACGTTCAGTAAAAACTTGTGCTAATTAATTCGTTCATGATATCAACCAATTTAATTAGGATCATGCTCATCATTCCGGGAACACGTTCCATTTATACTTGGTACACGTTCCATTAATCGAAGGAACGAGATCAAGCTGTATACCCTCTTTGCTCCATAGACTTAAGAAACAACATACCACGTACCGCTTTCCTGTACCATGACCCCAACGTTCCGGAAACTTGGCTGTTATGCGACAAACATTAGCTTAAGAAATTAGAGCATTGCCTTGAGGTGAACCTCAAGAATGCTCGTCATATGATGCTTTAATAAGGCTCCTTACATGCCATATAGCATAGGGCTTTGCTAGCGCCCGGACGTCCGGCGCGCGAGACACGTCTAGACGTCCACGGTTGTTGCTTGCCCTTTCGGTTTTGTCCCATCAATCAATTCGCTAGCCACTGCCCCCTCCCCCCCGACTCTTGTTGTTGTTTCGCATGTCCGTAGGTTGCAGAGCTCTCTTGCTCGATCACTCGTATGCATGGTTGCATGCAGCTCCTGCACGCATGTTGCTGCTGCGCCTGGGCGAGTGTTGCTGCTGCACCTGCCCACGCGATGTTGCTGCTACGCTGTTGCTGTTGTCGCCCCCCCCCCCCGGCCCGGCCTTGCCTGCTGCTACGGTACACATGCTCCTGCTATCGCGTCTGCTTCGTTTCTCGCACATGTGGGGACCACTGTGCCCGCGGGGACCACCTCTGCCTGCGCCCACTTCTCGCGCCTGCTCATGGAACACTTACAACATGAAACATTTGCTGCAACATAAGTCTAAAACAGATGAAACATTTAGAACGTACTCTTGCAACATATGTGTATGACCACTACAACATATACAACATCGAGATAAAACACTTACAATATACGTTTGAAACAAACGAAACATACACTTGCAACATACGTGTATAGTCAGTGCAACATATGCAACATCTAGATAAAAACACTTGCAACATATATTTGAAAACAGTTGAAACATACACTTACAACATACTAGTATAGATAGTGCAACATATACGACATCCAGATAAAACACTTACAACATACGTTTGAAACAGCTGAAACATACACTTGCAACATACAAGTATATCCATTGCAACAATGCAACATCCCGATCTACTTTTGTAACATATATTTTTTTATCTGAAACATTTGACATATATGTGGCTCTAACATATCAGGGCTCATACATATATTTTATATGTGGCTCTAACATATTAGGGACATATGGAAATGATTACTATTTATGTTGACCATGCTAAGTTAACTTGCAATATATCAAGATCATGTATATTTGTGGTCTATAATTATTTTTGGACTAAAGGTATTTTTGTGCACATGCATGCAAGTATAGACGGTCGTCATACGTTGTTCTAGCTGGTCATTTAGCATAGCTCTCTATGCATGTCGATTATGTCCTCTTCTTGTATACATGCATGTCAGGTATTCACGTTGGGTGTCGTATATACGCTCACATGCACATATTTGTGTTGCGTTGGCAACTTGCGCGCATGGATTAAAATATAACCGAGCCCACTTTTTTGATTAAAAAACAGCGTGGGCGGGGCAGGCTGCGTGGAGCTGTCTGTCTGGGCCCGCGTGTTTGGATTAAAAATGCGGGGCGTGCGGAGTGGTCCGTCCGTCCGACGGACGCCTTTGGTATAGCATATTAAGGTGTAGTTTGGTACAACTTCCTATGGAGCTCTATCAATTAGTTATAATGTAACATTATTTTAGGGGTGAGATGACAAGAATAACTACTTCATTTTCAATATGAGCTGGGAGGTAAAAACACTCGCTCCATAGCTTTCTATTCAATCATGTTAGAATCACTTTTGACATGCTCCCCAACCAAAGTCAGCTAATTAGAGAATCAACAAGTGAAGCTCAAGAATTTAGAAGGAAAGCTATACTAAACTAGCTCTAAAGTCAGTCTCACTAAAAGTTTCATCTGCACTAAATAGGTTGCCACATATACGTTTTTATGACATGACGACAAAGTGAGTTTCTCTTTTGGCATAACTACCAACTCTGTATGAGTCATGAAATTAAATGTCTATGAAATAATAAAATAAAACTATACACTAAGGGTGGATGTTTCTATGATTTATTTCATTTTACATGATCTAGAGCTTTCGACTTCTGTCATTGTTATTCTTGCATATATTAAGGGTGGATATTTCTATGATTTATTTCATTTTACATGATCTAGAGTTTTCGACTTCAGTCGTTGTTACTAGCAAATTTCCCCGTGCGTTGCAACGGAAGAGAAAGAAAAATAACTCTTACATCCATAATTATATGAATCAGTTTTATTAAAATATCATTAATTATCATAAATGATTATATTAACCGCACGTAGGCTATAATCCCAAAAAACTTATCGCATCAGCTGCAGTCCTCGGTGTTCGAAGCCGTGGCTTGGCGGCTGCGGGAGGGGACAAGAGAGCGGCTATGGCGGCGAACTTGTGGAGCGCCCGAGCGACTAGGGTGGCGCACTCGTGGACGACCGGGTGGCTGCGACGGCGAACTCGCGCAGCGAGTGAGCAACTAGGACAACGAACTCGCGGACGACCCCTCCGCCGTCGCCTTTGTTGTCGTCGCCTACGTGTTCCTCATCCTCCTCTTCTGCTGCCTCCACCTGCTGGAGATGGAGGAGCGCTGCCGCCGCCGCTGCAGGGACCAAGACCAGCGCTTGAAGCACGGCGTGTGGGGCCTCTAGGCGCTGGTGTAAGTGCAATCAAGCCCTATTTGTGGGTTTTGATGATAATGACCACACGATTAGAGGACTAATGAGATTTATCGAGATGACAAACATGCAAAATAAGAATGAGGATAATGCATGAGATGGTGGATGTAACACCCTGGTGTTAGTTAGCCTCATAATGCATTCATAATGCATGATCATGGCATGACATTACTATAAGCATCGTCATTTCATGTGCATCCTTGCTTGAAACATGACCTTGCTACAGTTGCAAACATCTATGATTGAATGCATGTGTAGGTGTATGTTTGTTTATTAATGTTAGCCTATGGGTGTACAACACTTGTAGTAGTGTGATGTGTGACACAACACCTTGAAACATGACCATGAAACACATGCAACATGCCTAGTTAAACCATGCAACACATGCATGCAACATAATGTTGCATTAGCTTGATTGGTGATGTTTCAATGCACCTTGATGTGACTTTTGCTCATATGAGATGCTATTGGGTAAATTGTGGCTTGAGAACATCTTTGATATGTTAGTGGAGCAAAATGAGCTAGGGTTTATATTCATGTTTTGATCAAAATCCAATTTGACTAGGTTTGACCTCAGTTTGACCATAGCACTGATCTGCTTTGACCGATTTAAAAGTGGTATCTAGAGACCTTGCATGGAGGTGCACCCTTTACCAAAGTTGTAGGAAATTTATCAAGGAACAAAAGTCTCAATATGACCATCTCATGAAAATGGCTAGAACATCCTCAAACAGGGCCCACAAGTCAGTTAGTGGACTGTCCAACACTTAGCAAAATTTTTCTAAGTCAGGGTGCATTTCAGTTTCAATGTACACCACTTTAGGGCTCTATAGTTACTAATCTAGGCCGAATTAGCTCAAGTTCTTATTGACATATTTATAGTACTCACATAGCTCTATGATTTTGTCAATAGCACCATCACCTAATTCTCAATGGTTTAGGAAATATAGAGCGGGGAAAATTAGGGTTCAGTCGGGGTTTCACTGAAATTTATTTTCAGTTTCATGAAACCATCTTTGGTGCTTTGTAACTCGCAAACCCGGCAGAACCAGCTCGAGCTCCAGTTGACAATTTTGTAGACCTCATGTTCCTCTACAATATTGCTAACTACGTCTCACATCGAATCGCCCTAGATTAGGAGTTATATGTTGTCAAAGTCGCGCTGTCAGGCTCGGTTTAACTGAAACTTCGTTTCAGAAGTTCAGAGGCCGAACTCCATGGCCGACCGGGCACAGGAGGTGCGCGCCGCGTGGCCAACACGCGTCGATGCCGCGGCCAGGACGCACACGCCAGGTCGCCACGCGCGCCTGGAGACCCCCAGCTTTCCTCCATTTTCCCCCTCGCCCTTGCCGCGCTCGCCAGGGCGGAGCACCGAGGCGCCCCCGCCACCGCGAGCTCGCCGAGCTCGTGAGCTGCTGCTGTCGCGCCTCTGCCCTATCCCAACCGCACGAAGCCCCGCCTTAACCCCCTCCACCTCACCATCCCCTCCGTGGAGCCACCCGAGCACCGACAAGGCCGCGTTGCTCGTTCGCCGCCGCGGTGACCTCGCCGGAGCTCCTCCGCGTGAGCGCTCACCGTGGTCCCACCTCTCCATAGCACCTCCGTGCGTGTGCATGCGCGCATCGGAGTCGCCTGGACACCGTGTAGCTCGAGAGCCCCTCACCGCTGACCGGCACGCCCTCTACCAGCCAGCACACCGCCGCCAGTTGGCCGTCGTCGCCATTAACGCCGGCGAGCTCACTCCGGTGAGCTAGCGCCCCGACCATGTACACCACTAAGTGCGGGATGTGATGGAGGTCACGTTGGTGTGGTCGGTTTCCACGGCGACCTCACCGCCGGCGCGAAATCCGCCGTCGTCCTCCCTCCCCTGCTTCTGTCCCCATGACGGGTGGGACCCGCGTGTCGGCGCTCCCTCCCCTGTCTCGGCATGGTTGGGCCAGAGCTGGGCCGAGCCGCGAGTTGGGCCGAGCCGCGAGCTGGGCTGAGCCGCGTGCGAGGCCGAGCGGTTAAGCCGGGCTGGCCCAGTTAGGTTTAGGGTTCCGGTTTTGTTTTATTTTTATTCTTTTTCACAGAGTTATGCATAAATTCAAAAATATATATCTCCTGTTCTAGAGGTCCAAATAAGGCGCTTTAAATTTTGGTGTGCTCTACATAAGGTCTAGTTTATTATAAAAATATAATGTGTGCCATGTTTTGTGATGAATTAAATAGTTATTAATGATATCTTTTATTCATGAAGAAAAAGGAGAAAATGATATCTCTTTCTGTGAAGCTCCAAATGACATGAAATTTTTATAGTGAACTTCTCATACCATGAATAGCTTATGGTTAAAGTTTCATGCAATTTGGATGTAGTTTGGTGGAGTTATATATTTATCTTGTTTGCTTGAATGGATCTTGTGTGAATTTTCATAATTTTTCTATAGATCCAGTAAGGGTGAAACTTGGTGAATGTTGTTCTTATGTTAGAAAGATGTTAGGAAAAATATGAAATCTGTTGTTTGATACTTTTCAATAGGGTTTCCTATTTATGCTAGAAATAGACCTGCCATCTGTTATTTTTGATATCTCCATATCTGCTTGTCAAAATGAAGTGAGATTTTTATGGTAGCCTATGTGAAGCATTAGGTGGCTACTGTAATTTTTGTAGATTTTTATATATAGTTTTACTGTATGTTTCTTTAATCACCTAATTAACTAAATAAATTATAAAAGAATATTAAATAATTTATTTTGAAGTTGTCACTATACTTTCTGATGTTCCTTTGATATGCACAACAAGTTGGTAAACTTAGTTTGGTCCAATTGTGCTTTTCAATCGTCATTAATTATTTAAGTCAGTGAATCTGCCATTTCTGGGCAGAATTGCTAGTTAAGCGAATTAACCTATTATAATGATGTTTTCTTGATAAGTGATCTATAGCAAAGTTGTCTTAAATTTCATGATCTAGCTACTGTTAAATTTTGGTGGCCATTGGTCAAGTATTTTATTAGATATACATGTTTTAAGTTGGAGGTTAGAGATGGCTGTTCTCTGTTTGCCCAGAACAGGTTCTGGGAATGTTTGAATTCCACCTGGTAACTTTTGATTCATGCTTTGGTATCTAAAGATGAAATGTAGGAAATTTCATAAGCTTTCCATAATGTCCTAATTCATGTCCATTGCAGTTATAGAACTCCAGTTATGAATTTTCTTAGCTACTCCTATTAACATGATTGGAAATGCTAAATGTCTGGAATCTTGTTATGTGTGTGTTTAGTTTTAACCTTGTGGCACTTAGTGGTTTCTTAGGGATGTTTAAACATGTTAATACCAGAGAGGAGATTTGCACCTAAGCTTGAAGTGATTTGAATAGAGCACCACATAACTTGGTTTCGTGCTTACAACGTTGCAATGTCATTGCATTCATCTTCACATCATTCATGCACGTCCATAAATCATCATGTCATTTTTGGATGCATACATGAAATTCATTGGATGCATATACATGCAATAGGTGTGCCGAGAATCGTGTTACAAGCGAAGTTCCGCTGGGCATGGAACCCGAGGTTGAAGTCCGTTCGAGAACTGGAGGTCCAGTCCGACAAAGCCGGAGAAGACGTGGGAACCGTTCTTGAAGCCGAACCTCGATCTCTCTTCTTTCGGTTAAGGCAAGCCCCGGAGCATTATAAGCCTCCTACTTTCAAAACAATTATCTATTTATACATGTTATATGTATTGTTGCATTACGTGATAGGAGTTGGTTGGAAACCCTTGCTGCATTGATAACCCTCCTTGTCCAGCAATTCGAACCTTGAATCCTATATAGACAGGATCGTATCTATGCTTAGCCCTGCTAAATTAGACCGGTAGAAGTTGGGTGATTTCCTGTCACCTGCGAGATATAGGGCTTGATCAGGTCACGGTTGGCTATTTGCTATCGTGGAAGTGAACCATGTGTAATAAAATGAAATGAGACCGGGCGGGATGATGATAGTGAAACAACAAGGCATGGAGGCCTTGGGTGTGGATCTATCCCCGTCTGTGTCGATTAAGGACCGAGACCTGGAGCCTTCTATGTCATTTTGAACGCATGCCTGACATTTAGTTGGCCGGCCTGAGGTTGCCGACCACGAAGCCTAGTAGCTCAACTCAGGCTGCGAAGTCGAAAAGTGAAAGTCGCCTCGGAAGGGAGCCAGAGGGTCCAAGGGCAGGTGAGTTAAAAGTCCTGAGCTTCCTGGCCACTGGTATCCCCGAGAACGCGGCGCTGTTCGGGCCCACCCTGAGTTGTACCAAAGGTTATCTACGGCTGCCTTTAGCGGGGTTTGCCGGGTGAGTGTCAGGAATACCCCCTCAGCTGAGTTGGAATCGATTCGAGTCGCCGTCTCTCCCGGATAGTGAGAAACTTGACTGGTTATCTCCAGCGTAGATACACTATTGATTAATGATGGTTCGGAATTGATGATAATGATGATGATGGCCTTATTATACCTGCTATGGTTAATATTGTTTGCTCCTAATAAAGTGATTGCTCTAGTACAGGTGCTAATCTAGATGACAGATTAATGATTATTAACTTGTTGCTTAAGCATTAATGATTACTTATCTGTAATAAGCTTTTCTGCAAATGAGTCAAGCTAGCCCACTTTATAAAGCCTTGCATACTCCTTGGTGTCACCGTTGTTTCTGGTTTTTGTCGGGTAAGTCTAGCTGAGTACCTTCTCGTACTCAGGGTTTATTCCCACCTGTTGCAGGTAACAGATTCCTACTTGTTGCTGCAAGTATGGTCTTCGCCATGTGGGTGTGAAGACTAGACCATATGGGCATGGTCTCTGTAGTATCTCTTCTGGTATGCTTTTGCAGGATGTGACTATGTACTGGCAGTATTTGAATTTAAATGGTTTCAGAAATTATGTTGCTTCCGCTAATCTTTATGTTAGTTTTGTAATAAAATTATCTGTACTCCGATGTATGAGAGCTACTTACGAACTGTTGTAACAAGTGTTGTGTTATGTTGAATCACTACGATCTGGTTGCTCTCGGTTTGGTTTGAAATCACTCGTGGTTTCGTGGACTACCGGAGTTATATGGGCTCAAGTTTGAGAATTTGATCGTTTCGGCGATTGTTTTTGAACTTGTGCTCTTATAATTTGGACGGTTCCGTTACAGTGGAGCCCGAGTTACAAAATAACACGGTAATGGACTCAAAAGCGTTTAAATTCTTTGATATTTGGTCTTGAGTTTAGGCTGTGCCGCACTATAAAGGGGATGCTAATCTAGTTGGTTTGAGGAAGATAGAGTGCTCAAGTATTAAAACTAAATCATAAGAGAGACACTCTAGCACTTCACGAGCACATAGAATAATTTTTAGTGACTTTTGGCGTCGGAAGTCCCGACGTACGTCGGGAGTCCCGACGGTCAGGAGTCCCGACGTACGTCAGCAGTCTCGACGGTCAGAAGTCCCGACGTACGTCCGCAGTCCCGACGTACGTCAGCAGTCCCGACATACGTCGGGAGTCCCGACGTTGGCCTTCGCGCAGTGACTTTGACCTTGTATGAACAGTGTTTTCTATACAGGTCAGAAGTCCTGAGATCTACGTCGGGAGTCCCGACGTAGATCTGAACGGTTAGATTTCTACTTCAAGTATAAATAGCCATCTCTTCACTTCTAACCGTTATGAACTCATTTCACTCGACCAAACCTTCAGTAAAAGTGCTCTCTAGCTCTCAAGCTCTCCCTTTCTTCTCCTCTTTGCTCCTAGATTCAAATCTTCCAAGAGATTGAGTTGAGAGAAGGGATTTGGTGAGAAAAACATTGATTCAAAGCTTGAGCACTTGATTTCTTCGTCAAGCCGGTTGGATTTGCGTTTGTTACTCTTGGGTTCTTGAAACCCTAGCCGGCTAGGCGTCGCCCAAGAGCTCTTGATCTGTGGGAGAACCTTGGAAAGTTTGTATTACCCTTAATTTTCTAGTGAAGAACTCAAGTATACCTTTGTGGTTGCTTGAGAGAGGCAAGGAGGTGAAAGAGACTCCGACCTTAGTGGTCACCTCAACAACGAGGACGTAGACAAGCCTTAGTGGCGAGTTGAACCTCGGGATAAATCCTTATGTCCCGCGTGCTTATTGTTGTTGTGATTACTTGAGATTATTTGGTCTTTGTTGTCTCTCTCTCAAGCTATTTCTTAGGTTTTGGTCCCGATCTACAAATTGGTGGCGCTCCAAGGGCAAGGAAACACTTGGACAACTTCATCTTACCACTAGGAAGTGGGGTTGTAAGTTATTGGCTTCACAAAGTTCATTTGAGCACTTATAGTTCATTCCACGTAGGCGTCGGAACTGCTGATAGCTGACGTCGGGACTTCTGATGACGTCGGGAGTTCCGACATAAACTGCCGGGACTTCCGACAGTTGCTAACAAGTGACTTTGAGTTTTGTGTAGAAATTTTTAGATACGCCTATTCACCCCCCCTCTAGGCTTACCAGGGATCCTTACAAGTGGTATCAGAGCCGGTTACCTCGCATACGCTTCACCGCGTGAGGTATGAAGCCCGGAGGAGGAACTAGTGGTGTGAAGCCGGTGGATGTCGATCCGGAGCGAGTTGAGCTGCATGACACCGATAGCAGCGAGCTAAGCGTGTCGACAGCAAGTGTCTCCACGCTCCCACATCTTGAGGCTACCAATGTCGAAAGAGTTCTTAATGAAGAAGAGAAGAAAAAGAGAAGAGAAACAAGAAAGCTCAAAAGAGAAGCACGAGAGAAGAAGAAGAAGCAGCGGCTAGATGAAAAGAAAGCAAGAAAAGAAGCTAGAAGGCTTAAGAGAGAAGAAAGAAGAAAGAGAAGGGAAGCTAGAAGGAAGAAAGAAAAAGAAGCCAAAGCTTCCAACACATCTTCTAGTGAGCTCTCTAGCAGCTCCGAAGACGGTGATGATGATGAGTCCTATCAAGTGCATAGCAAGAAGGACAAGAAAGGAAAGGGCAAGAAGAACGACGACAACAAATATGCCGCCGTATCCTTTAATTATTCTTCTATGTCTATGACTAACCATGATCGCAAGTCTTTCATCAATGTGCCCGTGGGGAAGTTACCTCATTTCGATGGGACTAACTTTGCCAAGTGGAAACACTTGATGAGAGCTTATCTTATAGGTCTCCACCCCGGCATTTGGGAGGTTGTTTGTAATGGATTTGAGCCACCGGTTGATCCCAAGAATCCAACACTAGAAGAGATGAGAATCATTCACCTAAATGGTCAAGCCACAAGTGTGTTGCTTAGTGTTTTGGATGGTGATGAGTACAATAGAGTGATTGGTGTGGATGTTGCCAAGCAAATTTGGGATACTTTGCATCTTGCACATGAAGGGGTTGACAAAGTGAGAAAGGTAAGAATTGATTTGATGATGTCCAAGCTCAACCGGTTTATTATCTTAGATGGAGAAGGGCCACAAGAGATGTTTGATAGGTTGATGACCATGGTGGGCAAGATTAGAGGCTATGGGTGTGATGAGCTAGATGATCACAAGGTTGTCAAGATTATGTTAGAAGCTTACTCACCAAGAAATGAGACCGTAGTGACTCTAATTAGAGACAAGAAGAAGTTTGAGTACTTCACACCAAATGATGTACTTGGAAGGATCTTGACATTTGACATGCAAAGAGAAGAAGCAAATGAAAGAAAGAAGCTTGGTGAGTTGCAAGCAAAGCTAGAAGGCATCAAGATCAACGATGATGTAGCTCTCAAAGCCAACAAGTCAACCAAGCAGTCCTCTACAAGCAAGTCCAAGTCCAACAAGCAAGCATCAACTAGCAAGCCCAAGGCACTGAAGCAAGTCAAAGAAGAAGTAGAGACAACATCATCAAGTGAAGATGAAAGTGATAGTGAACAATATGAGAAAGTGAAAGATGTTGCTCTCTTTTTGAGGAGATATCAAAAGGGACTCAAAAAGCAAGGCTACAAGGTAGTGAAGAGGAAGTTCCCAAACAAGAAGAAGAGGCTATGCTACAACTGTGGAAGCACCGAACATCTCATTGCTCATTGCCCTCATGAAATCGAAGACAACAATTACAAGAGAGACAAGAAAGAGAGCAAGACCGACTACAAAAAGAGCAAAAGGAACATGGGAGAGGCTCACATTGGACATGAATGGGACTCAACAAAAGATAGCTCAAGTGAGGAGGATAAGAAGATTGCAACCGTGGCCATTCACAAGCCATCCTCCACACCAAGGCTCTTCAACAACATGTCCGATGATGACTACTACTCCCCTCACATTTGTCTCATGGCAAAGGGTGAGAAGGTAAAAACAAAGGCTAAATCTCCTTCACCTCCTAGTGACATCTCTAGTAGCGAACTTAGTGATAGCTCTAGTGATGATGAACCTAGTGATGAAGAGATTGATAATGTAATTAAAAATTTAGATCCTAAAACCAAACTCTTCATCTCTAAGCTAATGGAGGATTTAGAGAGTGTCCAAGCTAAGCTAGCAACTAGAGATGATGATCTTATTGCACAAGAAAATATTTATATTGCTAGCAAGGAAGCTCTTGCATTAGAGAGAAGTGAGGTGGCCTCCTTGCGCAAGGCTTTGGCCAAAGAGCAAGAAGACCATGCTCTCACAAAGAAGGTAAATATTGCTCTCAACCAAAAGTATTGTGACTTAGATGAAAAGCACAAAGAACTTGGGCAGCAATATAGTCTTCTTTGGGAGAGCACCCCACAGCCCTCTAATGCAAAGGATATCTCTACTCCCTCCACTAGTCAAGGTTGTGGAAAATGTTATAATCTTGATTTAAATGCTTATTCCACTAACCTTGCAAACATGGAGGTAATGAGAAAGGAGATTGCTAGGCTCAATGAGATCATTAGCAAGGGTTGCTTGAGTGGTAAGGCTCAAGTAAGTGACAAGAAAACAAATGATTCAAGAGTGCCTAAATTCAAGCAAGAGAGACACCCCTCAATCAAGCATGGGCTTGGGCACACTGTAGGAGCCAAAACAAATGGAAGAAAGGTCATTAATGGATATGAGTGTGTCCAGTTCATGAGCAAGGGAAAAGTAGGTACAGAACAGCCTGCACAGAAGGTGGCACAAAAGCAGCCCCGAGCAGCACAGCCAGCCCAGGGCAGCAGTGCTACTGTGAAGGGCGGCAATGCCACCCCCCATAGAAAAGGGAAGGCTACCTCTTCTTCCTTTGCTCTTGTCAAGCCCAAAAAGAAGGTGTATCAACCAAAGCAAGAGCCCCAGAGACCAAAGAAATCGATTTGGGGTAATCCTAACAAGTATGCTTATCAACCGAAGGCTCATGCACCTCGACAAAGCTTGAGTTCTTGCTTTGTGTTGAAGAACAACAGCAAGGGAGAAGTGATTGCCAAATATGTTGGCAATAATAGAAATGTTTATCTTAACACTTCCATTTGGGTTCCTAAGATTCTTATGACTAACATGCAAGGCCCCAAGAACATTTGGGGACCTAAATCAAGGAACTAAACTTGTTTTGCAGGCATACTCCTCCGGTGGATCAAGTTGGGTGCTTGATAGTGGATGTACAAATCATATGACCGGAGAAAGAAGTATGTTTCAATCATATTCCCCAAAGTTGGACTCAAATGAAAATATTGTCTTTGGAGACAATTCTAGGGGGGATGTGCTTGGTCTCGGTAAAGTTGCTATAACCCTTGAGCATTCAATTACAAATGTTTTACATGTTGATTCGTTGAGTTACAATTTGTTGTCCGTTTCTCAACTTTGTGAGATGGGCTACAATTGTCTCTTTACGGATAAGGGTGTGGAAGTCTTTAGAAGGGAGGATTCCTCTATTGTCTTTACAGGTCGATTAAAGAATAAGCTCTACCTAGTTGATTTCAACAAAGGGAAAGCTAACCTTGAGACTTGTTTAGTGGCAAAATCTAGCATGGGTTGGCTATGGCATCGCCGGCTAGCTCATGTTGGGATGAGGAACTTGGCCAAACTTCAAAAAGACGAACACATCCTTGGACTAACAAATGTTCACTTTGAGAAAGATAGGATATGTAGCGCTTGTCAAGCCGGAAAGCAAGTTGGCGTACCTCATCCACCAAAGAGCATCATGACCACCACTCAACCATTGGAGCTCATCCATATGGACCTCTTTGGACCGATCGCCTACCTAAGTATCGGGGGTAACAAATATAGTCTTGTTATTGTTGATGACTATTCCCGTTTCACTTGGGTATTTTTTTGTTTGATAAGTGTCAAGTCACGGACAAGGTGAAGACATTTGTTAGAAGAGCTCAAAAGGAGTTTGGTCTCCCCATCAAGAAAATGAGAAGTGACAATGGGACCGAATTCAAGAACACTCAAGTTGAGGAGTTTCTTGATGAGGAGGGCATCAAGCATGAGTTTTTAACTCCATACACCCCTCAACAAAATGGTGTAGTAGAGAGGAAGAACCGGACACTCATTGATATGGCAAGGACAATGCTAGATGAGTACAAGATTTCGGATTTATTTTGGTGTGAAGTCGTCAACACCGCTTGTCATGCCATCAATCGCCTCTACCTACATAAGAAGTTGAAGAAAACTTCATATGAGCTTCTAACCGGTAACAAACCAAAGGTGTCTTACTTTAGAGTGTTTGGGTGCAAGTGTTTCATACTTAACAAGAGACCCAAAACCTCTAAGTTTGCACCTAAAGTTGATGAAGGTTTTCTTCTTGGTTTTGGATCAAATGAGCATGCCTATCGTGTTTTCAACAAAACCTCCGGTAGAGTTGAAATAGCGGTAGATGTGACATTTGATGAATCTAATGGCTCTCAAGTAGAGCAAGTTGATGCAAGTGTTGTAGGAAAGGAGGATCCACCATGTGAGGCAATCAAGCAATTAGCTATCGGCAATATAAGGCCACAAGAAGATAAAGCCACTGATTTGGTGGTTCCCCTAGCTGCTGATGAAGAAGTTTCCGCTGACGTACCTGATGCTGAGGGGGAGCAAACCCCTGCTGTAGTCCAGCAGGGCGGTAGTGATGCACCTAGGAGCGACAGTGCCACACCCCCTCTAGGAGCAGCAGCAAGTCCAACTCCGATTGGAGGACAGAACCTGCAACCAATCTTTGAAGAAGAAGAAGTTGAAAAATCTAGAAGATAATCAAGAGGCCATTGAGCACCTAAGACTCAAGCAAACCATTCAAAGAGATCATCCCGCTGACAATATTCTAGGGAGTCTTCGAAAGGGGGTATTGACACGTTCACATTTAGCAAATTTTTGTCAATATTACTCTTTTGTCTCTCCTGTGGAACCAGTCAAGGTAGAAAAGGCACTTAAGGATGAGGATTGGGTGATGGCCATGCAAGAAGAATTAAACAACTTCGAGAGAAACCAAGTGTGGACATTGGTGGAAAGACCCGAGACAAACGTGATTGGCACCAAGTGGGTCTTCCGCAACAAGCAAGATAAGAATGGCGTGGTGACAAGGAACAAGGCAAGATTGATCGCTCAAGGTTTCACTCAAGTGGAGGGCTTAGACTTTGAAGAAACATTTGCACCGGTGGCAAGACTTGAAGCAATCCGAATGCTTCTAGCCTTTGCTGCCCATCATGACTTCAAGCTATATCAAATGGATGTCAAGAGTGCATTCCTCAATGGCCCTATACAAGAACTTGTCTATGTTGAGCAACCACTGGGTTTTGAAGATCCCAAGTTCCCCAACCATGTCTACAAACTCCAAAAGGCGCTCTATGGACTTAAGCAAGCACCAAGAGCATGGTATGAATGCCTTAAGGAATTCTTGCTCAAGCAAGGCTTTGAAATAGGCAAAGCCGATCCTACCCTCTTTACTCGTAAAGTCAATAAAGATATATTTGTGTGCCAAATATATGTTGATGACATAATATTTGGTAGTACTAACCATGAATTTTATGAAGAGTTTAGTAGGATCATGACCAATAGATTTGAGATGTCTATGATGGGTGAATTGAAGTTCTTCCTCGGTTTTCAAATCAAGCAATTGAAGAAAGGGACTTTTATTAGCCAAACAAAGTACACTCATGATATGCTTAAGAAGTTTGACATGGCGAATGCAAAGCCCATCAAAACTCCCATGCCAACCAATGGACATCTTGATCTCAATGAGGAAGGGAAAGCCATCGACCAAAAGGTATATCGCTCCATGATCGGCTCTCTACTCTATTTGTGTGCATCTAGGCCCGATATTATGCTTAGTGTGTGCATGTGTGCTAGATTTCAAGCTAACCCGAAAGAGTGCCACTTGGTGGCCGTTAAGAGAATCTTGAGATATTTAGTACACACTCCTAACCTTGGCTTGTGGTATCATAAGGGCTCTAAGTTCGATCTACTTGGGTATTCGGATTCCGATTATGCCGGTTGCAAAGTAGATCGAAAAAGCACTTCAGGGATGTGTCAATTCCTTGGACGGTCCCTAGTGTCTTGGAGTTCTAAAAAGCAAAATTGTGTAGCCCTTTCCACTGCCGAGGCCGAGTATGTTGCAGCCGGTGCATGTTGTGCTCAACTACTTTGGATGAGGCAAACCCTTCGTGATTTCGGATGTCGCTTTACCAAAATCCCATTATTGTGTGACAATGAAAGTGCCATAAAGCTTGCAAACAATCCCGTAAGCCACTCAAGAACTAAGCACATAGACGTCCGACATCACTTCTTGAGAGACCACGAAGCCAAAGGAGATATCGAAATTCGCCATGTGAGCACCGAAAAGCAACTAGCCGATATCTTCACTAAGCCTCTCGACGAGTCAAGGTTTTGTGCTTTGCGTAGTGAACTAAATATACTTGACTCTCGTAATGTGGTTTGAAATGTTGCACACCTTGTTTGATCAACTAGTATCTAGGCAAAAGGTTTGCAAAAAGTTCATAATGTGTTTTAAAATGTTTTATCAAAAGAGAACTTGCACTTTATGGTCACTGCTTGTTTTTTATTATCTGTTGTTGACCATATTTTGTCAAGTTTGTTGTATCCCTCTTCCTTCTTTTTTCGCTTTTTGGTGCTTTTTGACAAAGGGGGAGAATGAGAGGGGGGTACAATTTTTTTTCGTCGCCTTGGTTGCTTTTGTGCACACTTGTCATATGCATCACGTATATTCTTGTGACACTATGTGCAGCACCCCATAGAAGCATGGATGTAGGGGAGCCCCATCACTTAACTCTATATGTGAATTTTGGCCTCTTATGCCAATTTGAGAATTCATTTCTCTATTCACATATTTAGGGGGAGTCTCTACACCCATGGCTTGAAAATCTCAGTTTCATTTCAAATATTATTGTAAGCTCTAATTGTGTTGTCATCAATCACCAAAAAGGGTGAGATTGTAAGTGCAATCAAGCCCTATTTGTGGGTTTTGATGATAATGACCACACGATTAGAGGACTAATGAGATTTATCGAGATGACAAGCACGCAAAATAAGAATGAGGATAATGCATGAGATGGTGGAGCCCGAGTTACAAAATGACGCGGTAATGGACTCAAAAGCGTTTAAATTCTTTGATATTTGGTCTTGAGTTTAGGCTGTGCCGCACTATAAAGGGGGATGCTAATCTAGTTGGTTTGAGGAAGATAGAGTGCTCAAGTATTAAAACTAAATCATAAGAGAGACACTCTAGCACTTCACGAGCACATAGAATAATTTTTAGTGACTTTTGGCGTCGGAAGTCCCGACATACGTCGGGAGTCCCGACGTACGTCGGGAGTCCCGACGTACGTCAGCAGTCCCGACGATCAGAAGTCCCGACGTACGTCAGCAGTCCCGACGTACGTCAGCAGTCCCGACATACGTCGGGAGTCCCGACGTTGGCCTTCGCGCAGTGACTTTGACCTTGTATGAACAGTGTTTTCTATACAGGTCAGAAGTCCCGAGATCTACGTCGGGAGTCCCGACGTAGATCTGAACGGTTAGATTTCTACTTCAAGTATAAATAGCCATCTCTTCACTTCTAACCGTTATGAACTCATTTCACTCGACCAAACCTTCAGTGAAAGTGCTCTCTAGCTCTTAAGCTCTCCCTTTCTTCTCCTCTTTGCTCCTAGATTCAAATCTTCCAAGAGATTGAGTTGAGAGAAGGGATTTGGTGAGAAAAATATTGATTCAAAGCTTGAGCACTTGATTTCTTCGTCAAGCCGGTTGGATTTGCGTTTGTTACTCTTGGGTTCTTGAAACCCTAGCCGGCTAGGCGTCGCCCAAGAGCTCCCGATCTGTGGGAGAACCTTTGTTATATCATGTTTAATTACTGTTGTTATTATTATGCTCTTGTTAATGTTATTCGTTATCATTATTGCAATTGATCATTGGTTCTTTAATGGGAAGTGGTTTATCTTGATGCTACTCAATTGCTAATATATGATTAAAAAGCTAAACGCAGTTAAACAGTGTCTAGCCTTTTTGAGCCTCATGAACCCTGTGTTATATTTGTGGAGTTCGACATGGACTCACTCTTGCTATTTCCACCATAACAGATGAAGATAATGAGGAAGATTATCGGAATGAGTACTAGTCTTGATGTCAACCAGTCAACCGTGTCCCTGTGTGGAGTTTCCGCTGATGAATTACTATTAGATATTATTACCTATTGTTCAAGACTATGTCTTAAATACTTATTCGTTATGTAATAAGCACTGTGATGATACTTTGTAATTTGTCAACTTATGTGCGCGACTGTTTCCTGGGGTGCACATGAGTCTTTTATACATCCTATTTTTGTCCTTAAAAATGGGTGTGACAGATTGGTATCAGAGCCGTGTTGACTGTAGGACGCAAGCCTAGTTAGAATGGTCGTTGATAGCATCCATACCTCACTTAATTCATGCTTCGTCTCTCACCTTGTTAATTACTAAAGTTTTATGCTTCCTCTACTTTATTCTATTGCGAAAATACATTGATTCTATCTAATCTATGTCTAAATCTTGTAGATGCCTCCTTATCCCCGTTTGTCAGCTGCACAATATGTTGCCCGTTTCAAACCCCAGGAGCCAAAGGAAGAGGGCAATCAAGAGCTATCCGATGCTGAATCAAGAGTTGGTGATACGCCTATGGAGAATGTAGTTATGGGATGGACTACGAAGTTTCATATCATGGTTCCTAAAGCTGATGCTTTCTTCCATGATATGTTGACAAGAACCTTGGATAACTACTACTACGACTGGGAGGCTACTTTAGAGTATCGCAGTGCAGAGTATAGTCATCCATGGATGGATTCCTATTGGAAGATGGAGTTATGGATTAAGAAAAGGGATCCTACCACTAAGGAGCCTAAGGTGGAGTCAAAGTTCATTACCAGAGTGAGCCGGGCAACTGTGGAGACAAGCATGGAGGATGTCGCTTTCAATGCATTTGTTTACTACCATGGTCTACGCTCGGACAAGACGCTAAAGGGTGCACTTCGGCATTTTCCTTGTTTCTTACATGACAAGGGTATTTGGACCGTGCCGCCTGCGGATGATTCCTCCTTGACTTTACAAGCTACGGTGGGGTTAGCTCGTGAATTGGCTCTCCATGAGGTGGATTTGAAGGATGAGTTGCTAAAGGAAAAAGAACTTAAGGAGCAAGCTTACAAGGAGATTGACCAATTAAGGGCGGAGTTAGGTCGTCCCAAGATTTATGAGAAGCTTAATTAGGCAATAGGAAAAATCCCTATGTAATAGGAACGATAGTAGTTGTGAGTTAATTTTAAGTTTGGTTTGTTTTAAGAGTCAGTTTGTGGTGTGAACAATTATGTGATTGATGGATTGTTATTATGATAATGTGTGATTTGGATCTTTGTAATGTGTGCTGGAGTTTTGTAGACATGCCTACAAGTTCCATGGTTAAGAATATTAAGTTTGATCAAGATATATTAGTTGAATATGAGGTTAAATTAGTTCTGTCCTTTGCTGATTTTTGGATCAGTCTGGGATGTTTTAGAAATAACTTAAAATCCGTTCATGAGAAATTTAAGAAATTTTACTGGGAATAGTTAGACTTCTATATCTTTCCAATCCCACAAGAATCACCTTAATATCTATTATGAGTTAAGAGATATACCTGTTTCAAGTTGGAGTTACTGCACAGTCTGGAAATCTGGAACAGTTTCTGTTAAGTTCAGTTTTTGACCAATTTATTGACAGAATCAGAAAAAGTGTTGTGAATACGAGTTGTAGATAATTTTATAAGCTTTCCAACCATGTAAAGATCATCTGGTTTGGACGTCTGTAGCTCGAGATATGACAGTTTTACTGAGTTGCTGAAATTGGAGCTTGTCCAGAAAAATCAGATTTTGCTTATCTATTGAATACATCATCTCGGATCGTAATGAATTTCAATTTCTGTGTTTTTGGAAACAGATGTCAGGCAGAGGTCGTGGCAGAGGTCGTGGAGGTGCTAACATACCCATTACTATGGAGGAACTTATGCAAACTCAGAATCAGATGATGCAGATGTTTATGCAGCACATGCAGAACAATCCCCCTGTTGGAGGACCACCGCCTGTTCAAGTAAGGGATAAGCGTGGAGAATTTTTAAAGGGACGCCCTCCAGTGTTTTCTCATGCTGCTGATCCTTTAGAGGCAGATGATTGGGTGAGGGCAGTGGAGAAACAGCTGAATATAGCTCAATGCAATGATATGGAAAAGGTGTTGTATGCATCTGGTCAGTTACAAGGGACAGCTCAGACTTGGTGGGAGTCGTACCAGGCTGCACGCCCTGACAATGCTCCTCCTATCACTTGGAATGAGTTTGTTAGAGATTTTCGAGCTCGTCATATTCCTGAAGGTATAATTGAGCTGAAGCAGGAAGAATTCAGAAACCTGAGGATGGGACAGATGAGTGTGAGTGAATATCATGACAGGTTTACCCAGTTGGCTCGCTATGCTCCCAATGAAGTTAGGGAAGATGCAGACAAGCAGCGTCTTTTCTTGAAGGGAATATATTATGATCTTCGCTTGCAACTGAAGGGGAATAACTATGCTAGTTTTCAAGAGCTGGTGAACAAAGCGATTGTGCTGGATAATGAGCGTAGGGAGATGGATAGAAAAAGAAAGATGAAGGTGCAAGGCTCAGGAAGCAACAACCGTCAACGCACAAATTCTCAGCATGGCTTTCATCAGAAGTTTCAGGGACCGGTTAGCCAGTGGAATCGCAATTCAAATCAGAGGTGGTCCCAAAATTGGCAAAACAATCAGTCACAACAGCGTTCATCATATCCACAGCGTCAACAGTATCAGCAGACTGGGCAACAGACTCCTCGCACTGGAAATCCCAATGCTACCCCCATAAAGAATAGTACTCCCAGCACTCCTATTAGATGCTTTGTCTGTGGTAAAGAGGGTCATTTGTCTTATAATTGTCCTGAGAAGCAGAACCAACAGACTCCTCAGAGCCAGAAGAGCAACCAGAGGCAATCCGGTGCTGGAAGGGTGAATCACGTGTCTTCTGATACAGCTCATAATGCACCAGAAGTTATGATTGGTACGTTCAATGTACATTCCACTCCCGCAACTGTTCTTTTTGACTCTGGAGCATCTCATACATTCATATCCAATATTTTTGTTAAAATGCATAGTATACCCATGCTAGCTATGAAAGAACCTCTCTTAGTAAATTCACCTGGAGGTACCATGCAAACTAGCAATCGTTGTCTTCCGATTAGTATGGTATTAAGGGGAGTAGAGTTTAAGATAACTCCTATAGTGTTGAGAACATCTGGGATTGATGTGATATTGGGTATGGACTGGATGATGCAAAATCAGGCAGAGATTCAGTGTCAGCAGAAAGTGGTAGTTGTGACTGCGCCTAATGGAGATAAAATCAATGTGGATGTAGCAATGCAGAAGCAACCAACCGCGGTGGTGAATCAGATTGAAGATACTATTAAGGAGTATTCAGTGATTGAGGAATTTCCGGATGTCTTCCCTGATGAATTGCCAGGTATGCCACCTGACCGAGACATTGAATTTCTTATTGAATTATTACCTGGAACTGCACCTATAGCCAAACGACCATATAGGATGGGAGTAGATGAATTAGAAGAACTTAAGAAACAAATTAAAGAATTACAAGAAAAAGGTTTTATTCGACCTAGTTCATCACCTTGGGGAGCACCAGTTATTTTTGTTGATAAGAAAGATGGTGGTCAGAGGATGTGTGTTGATTATAGATCACTAAATGAGGTAACTATCAAGAATAAGTATCCTTTGCCCCGGATTGATGACTTGTTTGATCAGTTGAGAGGTGCTTGTGTGTTCTCTAAGATTGATTTACGTTCTGGATATCATCAGTTGAAGATTCGTGCTTCTGATATACCAAAGACAGCTTTTACTACAAGGTATGGATTGTATGAGTATACTGTTATGTCGTTTGGATTGACCAATGCACCTGCATACTTTATGTACATGATGAATAAGGTGTTCATGGAATATTTGGATAAGTTTGTGGTAGTGTTTATTGATGATATACTGGTATTTTCCAAGACAGAGGTAGAGCATGCTGAACATTTGAGGTTGGTGTTGCAGAAACTTAGAGAGCATAAACTGTATGCGAAGCGAAGTAAATGTGAGTTTTGGTTGAAGGAAGTTTCTTTTCTTGGTCATATTGTTTCTAATGGAGGTATATCAGTGGATCCAGGCAAGGTAAAGGATGTATTGAATTGGAAACCACCTACTGATGTTAGTGAGATTCGTAGTTTCTTGGGATTAGCTGGATATTATAGACGGTTCATTGAAGGGTTTTCTAAACTTGCTAAACCTATGACATCTCTGTTAGAGAAGAATGTCAAATTTGTGTGGTCAGATAAATGTCAAGCTAGTTTTGAGGAGTTGAAAAAGAGGTTGACTACAGCGCCTGTTTTGGTTTTACCAGATTTGAGTAAGAAGTTTTCTATTTATTGTGATGCTTCTCGTCAAGGTTTGGGATGTGTTCTTATGCAAGAAGGCAGAGTTGTGGCATATGCATCTAGACAGTTGAGAAAGCATGAGTTGAATTATCCTACACATGATTTGGAGTTAGCAGCTGTCGTTCATGCTTTAAAGATTTGGAGACATTATTTGATTGGACATAAGAGTGATATATACACTGATCATAAGAGTTTGAAGTATATTTTCACCCAGTCAGATCTGAATTTGAGGCAACGCAGATGGTTGGAGTTGATTAAGGATTATGATATTGAGATACACTATCATCCTGGTAAGGCTAATGTAGTAGCTGATGCTCTTAGTAGGAAGAGTTATGCCAATGAGATAAGAACGTTGTCTATGACTAGTGAGTTATGTGCTGAATTTGAATATTTGAATTTGGGAATTGTTACTAATGCAATGGAATTAGTAATAGAGCCTACTTTAGAGCAAGAGATCTATAAGGGTCAATTGAAGGATGAGAAACTAAAGAAGATAGCGGAGGATATAGTGATTGGTAAGTCACCAGGCTTTAGAATGGATGATAATGGAATTTTGTGGTTTGGAAAGAGGCTGTGTGTACCTGAGGATCAAGCTATTAGACAGGCAATTCTTCGTGAAGCTCATGAGTCAGCTTATTCTATTCATCCTGGTAGTACTAAGATGTATTTGGATCTGAAACAGAAATATTGGTGGGTTGGATTAAAGCGAGATGTGGCTGAGTATGTGGCATTGTGTGACACTTGTCAGAGGGTGAAAGCAGAGCATCAGAGACCTGCTGGATTGTTACAACCAATGAAGATTCCTGAATGGAAGTGGGAAGAAGTTGGTATGGATTTTATAGTAGGGTTACCGCGTACTCAGAAAGGTTATGACTCTATTTGGGTGATAGTAGATCGGTTAACTAAAGTTGCTCATTTTATACCAGTTAAGACTACTTACCATGGACCAAAATTGGCGGAGTTGTATATGGAGAGAATAGTCTGTTTGCATGGAGTACCAAAGAAGATTGTATCTGATCGAGGATCGCAGTTTACATCGCATTTTTGGAAAGTTGTGCATGAATCACTGGGAACAAAATTGAATTTTAGTATAGCATATCATCCACAGACAGATGGACAGACTGAAAGGACCAACCAGGTATTAGAGGATATGTTGAGAGCCTGTGCATTGCAATATGGAACTAGTTGGGATAAGAGTTTGCCTTATGCAGAATTTTCTTACAATAATAGTTATCAACAGAGTCTTAAGATGGCACCGTTTGAAGCTTTGTATGGACGAAAGTGTAGAACTCCATTGTTTTGGGATCATACAGGTGAATCTCAGGTTTTTGGTACAGATGTTCTTAGGAACGCAGAAGATCAAGTGCGAGTGATTCGTGAGAATTTGAGAGTAGCACAGTCTCGTCAGAAGAGTTATGCTGACAATAGAAGAAGAGATTTAGTTTTTGAGGTAGGTGATTATGTCTATTTGAAGGTGTCACCTATGAGAAGTGTGAAGAGATTTAACATGAAAGGTAAACTAGCACCAAGGTATGTTGGACCATTTAAAGTTATTGCTAGACGTGGGGAAGTTGCTTATCAATTAGAGTTGCCTGAGAATTTATCTGGGGTGCATGATGTGTTTCATGTTTCACAACTTAAGAAGTGTTTGAGGGTGCCTGAGGAGCAGATACCTTTAGAAGAGTTGACTGTTAAGGAAGATCTTACATATGAAGAGTTTCCGATCAAGATTTTAGAAACGGCTGAGAGAGTTACTCGAAGTCGGATTATTAAGATGTGCAAAGTACAGTGGAATCGGTATTCAGAGGCAGAGGCAACTTGGGAAAGAGAGGATGAATTGAGGAAATCATATCCGCAGTTATTTGAGTAAGCAGTTCAATCTCGAGGACGAGATTCTTTTAAGGGGGGTAGAATTTGTAACACCCAAATTTTAGAGATAACAAAATTGGAATAAGTTAGATAATAAATAATGGCCAATTTAAAATAATAATAAAATAAATTTTGTGTTGCATTCATGCTGTTGCATATATTTTTATTGTGTGGTGTGGATTTGTTTTATTTTATTTTATTTTGGATTAGAATTTATTTGATATATTTTTTGTTGAAAACAAGTAAATAAAAAAAAAAGAGAAAGCTTACCTGCTGTTGACCGGCCCGTTCGACCGAGCCAGCCCAGTTCGCGACGGCCTGCTTCCTTGCGCCCGAACCGGCCCAGCAGTCAAGCCCGGCAGCATTGCCGCGGCCCAAGCCAGACAAGCCCGCAGCAGCCCCTTCCCTTCCTTTGGTCGCTGACCGATGGGCCCCACCTGTCGGTTGCTTCTTCTCCGACGCGCCGTGTTCGAGCCGGACACGAACACCGTTTCCAACCGCCCAAATCTCGTATCTTGAGATTCCTAACCGAATACGAGTATGTGAGGCTATAAATAGGAAGAGGGGACCTTCTATTTTTCGTTTTTCATCTAAAACGTGATCGCTACCGCAAGTAATCGGAGGTTTAGGGTTTAGGTGGTTGGAGGAGACGGTTGCTCGCGGGTGAAGCCGTCGGGTGGAATCGGGGCCGATTTCTTCGCTTGGGTGAGTTTATTTTCTTCTCCTCTTGCTTTCCACGTTTTCAATTGGTGTTTTGGTGAGGTGAATCGAGGAATTGGAGCTCACCGTTGGTTCGGTAATGGCGCCACCGTCCCCTTGTTGCCGCGTGTAGAGCTCGGGCTACCGTAGCTAGTCTTTCCCGGGTAGATGAGATCGCGTGGAGCTTCTCCACCGATTGGAGTTGGTAGCGGGGTGAATGGTGGTCGGAGTAGGCGGGGCCGAAGAACTCCGGCGAGGTGGCCATGGCGGGCATGGCGGCCGACGGCCGGTTTAGAGGAAGAAGGGCCGGACTTTGCACTGTGTAGTTGCTGGTGATCGTGAACCGTCCGATTCGAAATCAACGATCGAGATTAGATCATACCCCTTCGCGGGTAAAATTCATAAAGAGACCCTCAGCTTTTTGATAATAAACCCGCCGTCCATAGCGTATTGCTGAAAATACGTTTTCGCGTTTTGAAAGCGTATTCTCTTCCGGTTTATTCAAAAATACGTTTTCAGGTATTTACAGATTCGCCACTAGAATTGTTTTGGTCATAAAATCTTCGTTTTAACTCCGATTTGATCCGTTCAAATTGCGTTAGGTTCGTATTTGCGAATTCTACATGTTAGTATAGTTTTACAGTTAGTTTTGATAATTTATTTTTTCGAGTTTATAATTAAGTATTTATTTATCTATAGGAAATCTTAGAAAATTCATAACTTTTACGTTTTAACTCCGATTTTGGTGATCTTTGCGTCTGTGTGATCGTAGAAACGTGTAGAAGAGTTTTATAAACTTTTATTACTGTTTTGTTACTGTTGGTGTACTGTTCTAATTATATCTATTTGTTTGCTTCGTGTATGTTTGATTGGATGCATGTATGTTGTTGATTGATGATCGAGTATAGAAGGTGAGCAGTACTTGGACGATTCGGAGTATTACTTTGAGCCAAGTCAGCAGTATCATTTGGAGAGCTTTGATCAAGGCAAGTATAACACAGGACTATCCTTGCTACCTATTCATCAAAATGATCATACATATGCATGTGCTTACCTTGACAACCTTAGAGATTATAACTTAGTGCTTGATGTCTTGATTCCTTGTCAACCTTGGGTATGCATATGGGTAGCTATGGCTAGTGCTTAAACTAAGAACAATGATCTTGCGATATGATTAATGGATCAAGCAACCAATTATTAAGATGATTTAATTTTTGTTAAAAGGGGGCTAGAGCATGTGTATTATTTTTGATGCTCTAGTTACTCTCCGTAAGGACTTATCTGTACGTGATCATCCGGGATATACAGTACAGCTGTGAGGGCTATATGGCTCTGGCTTTAGTTGTTCAAGAGACCTTTTCTAGCTTGTTAGTGGTTACCTTAAATGGCGTAAGAATGACTTGACACTTTGGGTGTAGTGCGAGCCCCTGGCCTAGTGTGTATAGGCTGCGGTTGTTGTGCCACAGGGAAGGGGGGTTCTACATCTGCCTGCCGAGTGAAATCTAATGGCCCTAACTTGTTAGACGAACTTTTGAGTGGCTTTATATGGTTCTCGGGTGTTTGGGCTTGATCTCCCCACTCATTTGGAAATCATGACTTACAGTGAAAGTGTACACCTCTGCGCAGAGTTAAAAACTGGTATACTAGCCGTGCTCACGGATACGAGCGGCCTTGGAACATTTACAGATAGATGATCATCATTGTTATATCATGTTTAATTACTGTTGTTATTATTATGCTCTTGTTAATGTTATTCGTTATCATTATTGCAATTGATCATTGGTTCTTTAATGGGAAGTGGTTTATCTTGATGCTACTCAATTGCTAATATATGATTAAAAAGCTAAACGCAGTTAAACAGTGTCTAGCCTTTTTGAGCCTCATGAACCCTGTGTTATATTTGTGGAGTTCGACATGGACTCACTCTTGCTATTTCCACCATAACAGATGAAGATAATGAGGAAGATTATCGGAATGAGTACTAGTCTTGATGTCAACCAGTCAACCGTGTCCCTGTGTGGAGTTTCCGCTGATGAATTACTATTAGATATTATTACCTATTGTTCAAGACTATGTCTTAAATACTTATTCGTTATGTAATAAGCACTGTGATGATACTTTGTAATTTGTCAACTTATGTGCGCGACTGTTTCCTGGGGTGCACATGAGTCTTTTATACATCCTATTTTTGTCCTTAAAAATGGGTGTGACAACCTTGGGAAGTTTGTATTACCCTTGATTTTCTAGTGAAGAACTCAAGTTTACCTTTGTGGTTGCTTGAGAGAGGCAAGGAGGTGAAAGAGACTCTGACCTTAGTGGTCACCTCAACAACGAGGACGTAGACAAGCCTTAGTGGCGAGTTAAACCTCGGGATAAATCCTTGTATCCCGCGTGCTTGTTGTTGTTGTGATTACTTGAGATTATTTGGTCTTTGTTGTCTCTCTCTCAAGCTATTTCTTAGGTTTTGGTCCTGATCTACAAATTGGTGGCGCTCCAAGGGCAAGGAAACACTTGGACAACTTCATCTTACCACTAGGAAGTGGGGTTGTAAGTTATTGGCTTTACAAAGTTCATTTGAGCACTTGTAGTTCATTCCACGTAGGCGTCGGAACTGCTGACAGCTAACGTCGGGACTTCTGACGACGTCGGGAGTTCCGACATAAACTGTCGGGACTTCCGACAGTTGCTGACAAGTGACTTTGAGTTTTGTGTAGAAATTTTTAGATACGCCTATTCACCCCCCCTCTAGGCTTACTAGGGATCCTTACAGCTGGCTACGCAGGCGTCCTGGCAAGCGGCGCCCATGGCCTTGGCAGGGCAATGGATGGCGATGACACGACATTGATGCCTCAGATAGTTAAGTTTTGACGAAGACGAAGCGGCTGGCAGTCCAGCACACGCATCTCGCCAACACATCTTCCCTGAGCCCACGGTCTGATCGAATTTTTTTGTTTAGTTTTTTTGTTGGTGCAATCACGTATTTATGCTTGTTGTTATATCTATTTCTATTTGGATTCAACTTCTATCCAATTACTTGCATGAGGCCTGCGTATTTCTCCTTCCTACCATTGTTTGCCCGTTGTTTACTATTTTGTGTGTATATGGGTTGTACGTGAACTTGGTTTTGTGCCCTTTTATTTAATTGGTATGCTAGGATGGTCCAGCCCACGACTGAAATCCTGCAGACCTCCTAGGATGCTCGTTATAAGCGCGTTGTTTATATGAAACATTGCTACCTTATAATTACAAAGATGCGCAATTTTTTTGCGTATTTGAAAAAAAATGATTAGGATTAGTGGTCTCCACCGAAAATGCGTAGAATTTAAAAGGGACAAGAAGGAGACAACCAAAAAGTTGGTAGAAATTTTACCAGATTTTTGCCTTTTTAGTACTAAAAAAATAAGGTATAGAAAAAAAAGTTTATAGTCAATGGACTCTAAACGAAACTGAAAAGAACAGAAATAAAAAAAGACATCAAAACACGAAAAGGATTCTAAAAGGAACAAAGCTCATGGCTGATTGAGTCTAACCAAAATTGAAAAAAAACATCAAAACAGGAAAGGACTCTAAACGGAACTGAAAAAAAGACCGAACTTGGAAAAAGGGAAATCTAGAAAAAGAGACATCAAAACAGAATGTGGAAAAAAGTTCATGGCCAATGGACTCTCACTGGAACTGAAAAAGAGAAATAAAAAGTACATCAAAACGGGAAAAAGGACTCTAACCGGAACTAAAAAAGGTATGTATATATTAGAATCGGAGACCATATCATCGCCAGACGCGAGTTGTTCTAACACATATGAGCACGGACTTAATACGTTTTGGAATCGGACCCCATATCGCGTTAGACAAGAGTTATTATAACTCTTTTGAGCACGGGTTATATATAAATCCGGAGGGAAGAAACTCTCCATTGTGCGGTACTTAGATGGAGACGGACAAAAAAATAGATGGATCGAAAAAATATGTTGAAATTTTACTTCTTTTATTATTAGGTGTAGATTCTTGTATATCTTGTTCCCGTTTTTGTTTCCATACGTTTTCATCCATATTTATTCGTTTTCCGTGTATCCTGTTTCGGCCATTGCGGTCCCGCAAAAATAGAAACATGTTTTTTTTGTTTCATTTCCGTATTGCTAATGCTAGGAAGCGGGCTTCCTGGCGGCCGGACGGACCGTTGGTGGTCGCGCGGCGCCAGATGAAAGGTCCAAAATGGCTAGAGGGGGTGAATAGCCTAAATTAAAACTCTACAAATCACTAGAGTAAAGATTAGTACCATAAATGACAATAAATGCGATTTGCTCTAGCTCTAAGTGTTAAGCAAGCCACCTAATTGCAATTCTAGTTATCTAATGTCTTTATGGCACACACAAGCTAGGTTGCTACAACTACTACCTAGAGTGCTGGCAACAAAAACAAGCATAACTAAACAAGCTAAAACATAAGGTAAAGTTGCGGTAAATAAATGATAGAAAGATGATTTTATACCAACGTGTAGAGGCAAGTGAACCAATGAAGAATACCAATATGAAGTCAATCACCGGGAGACAATCAATCACAATATCAAGAGAGACACTAAGATTTTCTCCTGAGGTTCACGTGCTTGCCGGCACGCTAGTCCCTGTTGTGTCGACCAACACTACGTGGTTCGACGGCTAATTGGGAATCCACACCCAAGCTCTCAAAGAGTGCCGCAAGAACCTACCGCTAGTGAGGTAACTCAATGACACGCGCAATATATTAGAGCTACCTTATGGCTCTTCGCCGGGGAAGGTGCAGAGCCCCTCACAAGTCACCGGAGCCGGCCACAAACAATCTCCAACTCGTGCCGGCCCTCCTCCGCTGCTCCAAGCCGTCTAGGTTGCGGCAATTACCAAGAGAAATAAGAATCCCGCAGCCAGTGATCACCCAAGTGCCAACTAGATGCAAACTCATAAGCAAATGCACTTGAGATCACTCAATCTCACTTTAATTAGGCAATCAAGCAAGGGAGATGAGTGGAAGGGGATGTGCTCAGCTCAAGAGGATGTTAGAGAGTCAAAATGTCCAAGAGTGACCTCCCCAAACCGGCCAAACACATATTTATAAGCACCTCCAAAGAATAGAGCCGTTGGGAACAAAGTGCTGCTGCAATCGTGCTGACCAGACGCGCCGGTCGAACTGACCGGACGTGGACACAACGTCCGATCGTGCTGCGCACCTCCGCCCGATGCTCGCCACGTGTCCCGTTTTAAATTTCGTTCATTCGATCTCCAACAGTCACGAAAACATTATCTTCTTAGTCATAGCATGACCGGACGCGACGGTCGAACTGACCGGACGCGCCCTAGAGTCTGGTCGCGAGATGCTCATGCTGCTGAGAGGCTGACCGGACGCACCGCTTGTACCGACCGGACACCACAGTGCCAGCGTCCGGTCGATTCCAGTAAGCTCCCACTCACAACCTGACGTGTCCGATCGTATATGACCAGACGCGCCACCGCGTCCGATCAACCCTTCGCGTTCGCTGTCCCTCTGGCGCCTGACCGGACGCGCCGATCCCGCGAGTGACCGGACGCACCGGTGGTAAACCCTAGTCCAGGCGCCAGACTGCTGCTGTCACTGACCGGACGCGTTCGATTCAGCGTCCGGTCATCGCAATGATCTCCGTTCGCCTCCGTTTCTATCCACGATGACTTAGAGAAAATATGCATTTCACTTCCACGAAAAGCGTCGAATCCGCCTTCGCAAATGTGCTAACATCACCAAGTGTATATCACCATGTGCATATGTGTTAGCATTTTCACAATTATTTTTGAGGCGTTAAGTTAGCTCACCACTAGATCTAAATGCATATGCAAATGAATTCTCATCTAGTGGCACTTAAGTAATTAATACCCCGAAAATTCTCCTCTTTATAGTACGGCTATCGATCCTAAGTGTGACCACACCCTCTATGATGTCTTGATCACTAAAAGCAAATCATATCTATATCTTTGCCTTGAGCTCCATAGGATTGTATTCCATCTTCTCTTCTTTTCTAAGTATGGCACCAAGTCATCATGATCAACATGCATCTTGGCATCACTTAGGAGTGTATCAATCACCTTTTGTTATCAACACTCAAGCACATGTGATTAGTACTTAGGTTTCATCAATTAGTCAAAATCAAACTAGGGACTTTCAGCAGCCTAAGACCCCCCGCTCCTTTGTTTCTAAATAAAAAATAGCTTGTCCATGTAGTCATTCCTATCTGCTCGTCTGCCGCTTCTAGCGCTCGGCCACTAGTCTAGCCAGACAAGGCGCGCGATCGCCTCCGAGGCGCAACTCTTAGGTGCCGGCCCTGCCAAGGCACTCCGGCGCGCCACCGCCATCCCCCATGGCGCCTTCGTCCCTTGGCGTGCCAAACCTGTCCTTCGCGCGTGCCCAGGGTGCACTGCCCCATGCCACAGAGCAGGTGCTCGTCTAGGGGTGTTTGCGCGCCTCGCGCAGGTGCTCACCCAGGCCGCGAAGCAGGTCCTCGCCCAGAGGCGCACCGACGAGCTCCATGCGCAGCGGCGACGTCAAGCTCCGTGATTCGTCCAAGCCGCAAGGTGACATTGCATGCTGGAAACGCATGTTGTAAAAGTATGTTTCAAGTGTTTCAGATGTTTCATCTGTATGTTGCAAATGTATTATGTAGATGTTGCAGAAGTAGATTGAGATGTTGCATATGTTGTAATGGTTGTACACGTATGTTGTAAGTTTTTGTTCACAGTGTTTCAGTTGTTTCTCTAGATGTATGTTGCAAGTGTGTTTATCTGAATGTTGCACATGTTTCACACATATGTTAAATGTGTTTATCTGGATGTTGCATATATTTTGCGATGACTTTTTAAACGTTTTTAAGTATTTTTACCGGTGTTTCAGACTTTATGCTACAACTGTTTTCGAACATATGATGCAAATGTTTTATTTGAATGTTTCGATAGTAGATCGGGTGTTTTATCTCCCTGCTCGTCTTATGCTGCCTCGCTTCGTTGTCTCATCCTGTCGATGCTAGTGATGTTCGGGTAACATGAGGCCGCATAGAGACAGACAGCGTGGGGGGGACGAGTCGTTCCAGGGGCGAAGAATCCAAACTGGTGGGACGTTCAGAACGGAAGCAGGCGTGGAACGTGGGTAGGGCTGGATAAAAAGCTCGTTGAGCTGGCTCGGTGGCTCGGTACAAAAGTGCTCCGATTAGACTCATTTATCTTTTAAAATGAAAATGACTCGATTTGGAACGACTTTCAACTTCGACTCGGCTCGTTAGGCTCGTTGAGAAGTTAAGTCTTAAAGAATGCAGGAAATAATGATGAATAAAATTATACTAATTTCTAAAAAAAAAAGCTTAAAAAAAACTACGGTCCGCTCGATATGAACGTGGGGAGCCACGTTCGGACGCGGGCCTTGCGCGGAACCTTTGGACGCCCGTCGTTCCCGACTCCTGAATAATAATCAATATTATATAATGTAACATGTCCGCAAAAACGGAAACAGTTGATTGCTTTCCGTCCCCACCGACCACTGCCATTTTTCTTGGACTTTGGAAAGCACATGACACGACGTGGCCGTGCTGGCTTTCCGACGTTGTCGGCGGCCAGCGAGTAGCACGCTGCACGCACGAAGGAACGACGTAGCAGATCCAAGACCATGGTGCCATGCCTACCTTTGTTTGACTCGCCTAATTTTGACCAAAAACTTCCTTAAGGGCTGTTTGGTTGGAGAGTTAAAGTTTAACGAACATCGTAGCACTTTCGTCTTATTTGACGAAAAATTTTTAATCTTAAACTAATTAGGCTTAATAGATTCATCTTGTAAATTACTTCTAATCTGTACCGACATGTATATAATTAGTTTATATTTAGTACTTCATACATTTAAGAGAACATTAATATAACAAGAGTTAAATTTTAATACACCCAAACCAAACGGGCCTAAACCAAACCAAAGCAAAAGCCCAGGAAGCGCGAGGCAGAGATCGCCGCCGTCGCAGCCGCAGGGCGCGGTGAGTGGGCCCACCTGCAGCGAGTCATGCCAGGAGTGCGGTCCGGTGCACCGAGCACGCAAACATTCCTTCCCCAATCTATCTCCTTCCCTCCTTCCCTTGGAGACGCGAATCACGAGGGCAGGGCAGGCACTCTATAGTCTAGTAGTATAGGACTAGAGCCCCAGGCCCCCCAGGGCGACCCACCGGCACACTTCGCGGCGACCGACCGTCCGACCGACCCACCGTCCGACGACACGGCGAGCGAGCGCCCGCGGCCACCATGGAGAGAGGTAATGGTGGGGAGCGGGAGGCCGCCTTCTCCGCCCTCCGCCGGCAGCGCCGGCCGAGAGGAAGGCGGCGTGGAGGGGACGGCGCCGTCACCTACTTCCACCTCCTCTTCTACATCGCCATCTCCGGCGGCCAGATCTTCTTCAACAAGGCAAGCCACGCTGCGCCTCACCTACCTCCCGAGTCCCGATCCCCCGCGCGCTCCCCTTCTGCTCCTGGCCTCCTCCTTCCTCCCCCGCTGCGGAGTTCCCCAATCCCCAGCAGGCCTGAATCCTAATGAAGGCTCCATCCAATGCGCTCCAGTCAGGGGGATTTCTGGTGGCTCACTGGGTGGGCTGCGTCTCTGCTGGCCCTGCCTGGAGTGAGCGCGCCGAGATTTGGCACCGGCTTCTTCCTTCTTAAGTTTATGAGGTTTCTGATTTCTGAGCGGGCTTCGACGATAAGTCCCCTAGTTGCCTCCTCCCGGCTCCCCTTGTGGTTCGTTTACCATTCAGCTAGTTACTGCTTCAGTGCTTCCATACTTCCCCAGGGGACACATAAAGTGCCAATTTTTTTTTATGGACATAAAGTGCCAAAATAGTTGCTCATCTGCGCTGTGGGCTGTCAGCTTTAGATTGCTATTTGGTTTCATGACGAAATTGCTGCTCTGCACGTAGTTGCCAATTATCCTATCCTGTTGCACAGGCTATCCTGTTACACAGGCTTCATCTGGACAACTGAGTCAGCGAGTGTCATGTGCACATCCCATTCCGTCAACATCACTGTTCATCAGCTTGAGATCCGGGAAACTCACCTCTTTCCGTTGCTTGGTTCCTTTGCTCGCACGATGTGCAACTTCTTTCGGTTGGTTGGGGAAGGTTGACTTAACTCTCCGCATATGGAAGCAAATAGCTGCTTCAGTAATAAGAAATTGAGCTTTCCTTTTGCTGCTGGTGCTGCTGTCTTTTTCCATGTGCGCATATATGAAGGTACAATTGAATTAGTCAAGGTTTTTATTTGATTGGATTAATCGTTATTGGTTACTAGGACACTTGAGGACTTGTTTCTGTTTGAGAGGCTTATCCCTCCTAGCTGCCATTGCTCCGGGTGGTTAGCGCCCTGTCTTTGTGACAGTTTGGTCGTATGTAGTTTCTTTCGTAGGCGCGAGTGTTCCTAGGGGCTGCAGTGTGTGTGTGTGTTTGTGTGGGTGGGTGGGTTCTTTGTGTTTGTTGTGTGTTGTATGGGCACTTGTCCCTCTTTTTTATCTTCTTAATATAATGATGCGCAGCTCTCCTGCGTTTTCGAGAAAAAAAGGACTTGTTTCTGTTTGACTTCCCATTATGATGCACGGGTCTGGGCTTCTGGCTTCAATTGTATTGTCACACTCTGATTCATTCAACATGTGTCAATAAACTACTTTTGTTAACTTGATAATAGTTTCTGTGGAGTTGCAAAACTATCTTGCCTAATGCAATTTCTCTACACTAGCAGTTGCATCAAAATTCAATTCAAAGGCTAACTTTTTCTTTTACATGATGAACAACTTTGTGCCCTCACTGAATTTTGCTAATGTATTGTTGTGTTTTTTACTGCTATTATTAACTGTTAAGTACTTGGTTTTTTCCTTGGTGCAGTGGGTCTTATCCTCAAAAGAGATCAACTTCCCCTATCCTGTGGCACTAACTCTGCTGCACATGGTTTTCTCGTCTGTAGTATGCTTTGCAATTACAAAGGTTTTCAAGGTAATTATTCATGTTCATTATTCAGTGGTTCCATTTGTTGCCTTGGGTATTCTGTAGATCTGGGCACACATTTTACTCTTTCCTTCTATATTGATGATATTTCCCAGATCATAAAGATTGAGGAGGGAATGACTACAGACATGTGAGTCTCGGCGGATCGGCTCACACTAATTCCATAGGCTTATGTACTTTCTTTCTAATTAATTTTTACCTATCCAACCACGAGTTATATGCATAATTGCATACATGTCTATCTTACCTTGTATAAGCAGATGAAAAAGGAAGTTTATGAATTTTGCACAATGATGTTATGTTCTAAACTTCTAATATTGATAACTAAGGCCTTGAGGAAATCCTGATTTTCCCTTGAAGAAAACAGGGTATCATTCTCACAATGGAAAGGAAACTTAAAGTCATGAACTTGAGATTTATGAGTGACCTGTATTTTTAAAATCAAAGTTGGCGGCATAAAAGGATGAGCATATTGATTACTTGGAATTTGGTTGAACAATACTTGGTAATTGGACCGTGTTTTTTTTTGGTAAAAAAACTGATTTTTTTAATAAGTAGGCTTCTTATCCTTCAGAAATGTTTTGATTTACATATGGAAATTGTGGGCATATTGGTTTTCTACTCTGTTTCTTAAATGTAAACCTAAACCACCTAGGAGGAACCATATTAAGAAGAAATAAGCAACTGAACTTGGGTGGTTTAGTATTTACCGGAATTCATCATTTTCTTCTTGCCATACTGTTCCAAATTCATTTCTGTTCATACTATGCTCTTTCTGAACTCATGGTTTTTATTCACTGTAAGTACAAGAACTGCCTTTTTTGCCTTACTAGTTCCCTGAACTTTCAGATATATCAGTTCAGTCATTCCAATTGGGGCAATGTTTGCAATGACACTTTGGCTAGGGAACAGTGCGTACCTCTACATATCTGTCGCATTTGCACAGATGTTGAAGGCAATAAGTATGTATGCTACCCTCAGTTTTGATTGTGAGGAAAATACCAGGATTTGATAAACTTACATGTGATGCTAATATGCTCTCATTGAACGCTACAGTGCCTGTAGCTGTGTTTCTTCTCGGAGCAGCATTTGGCCTGGAAGAAATGAGCTATAAAATGCTTTCTATCATGTCTGTTATCAGTATCGGAGTTATTGTGGCTTCTGTTGGTGAAATTACAATCAGTTGGGTTGGAGTGGTTTACCAGATGGGTGGAGTTGTTGCGGAAGCCCTAAGACTTATCTTCATTGAGATATTTCTGAAGAAAAAGGGCGTCAAGCTGAATTTGATATCCATGATGTACTATGTTAGCCCTTGCAGGTGTGTTTTCCCATTCACTATTCTAATTAATTAACTTGAAAATACCGACAATTGTTTAACTTCATCTATGATTTTTCCTGCAGTGCTGTATGCCTCTTTATTCCCTGGTTGTTCTTAGAGAAGCCTAAAATGGATGATAGTATTTCATGGAACTTCCCACCATTCACATTGTTCTTAAACTGCCTGTGCACTTTCGTACTCAATATGTCAGTTTTCCTTGTCATATCACGGACTAGTGCGCTGACAGCTCGAGTTACTGGTGTTGTGAGGGATTGGTCTGTAGTTTTGCTGTCAGCTGCCATCTTTGCTGATACACAGCTTACCTTCATAAACATAATTGGTTATGCCATAGGTATTCGACTGATGAATCCTTAATTTATTTTGACATTGATTGGTCTTTCGGTATCATTTGGTCTGTTTTACTTAAAATCCTGCAACTCTGCAGCCATAGCTGGTGTTGTTGCATATAACAACCACAAGCTCAAAGCAAAACCCCAAGGGAACCCACAGCAAGGTGATGAGAACAAGGTCATCACAGGAAGCACTCGAGATGTGGTGTTATCAATGAACTCAGGAAAAGAAGCTTCGTAGCACCAAAAGTAGCACGATTTTGAAACACTTTTCTTTTTCACAGAGGTAACAATATAAATTATTGATGTTTTTTTTGAGAGGTATAAATTATTGATGTCTGGTGTAGTAGCGACATCCACGCATGTCATGCACAAATTTTTCCTGATTTGATGTTTGCGTTTACTTGTGATCCAGGAGAATTGCGCTCTCTTTTGTTAGGTTGGCCAGCCTCCTTGAACTATACATTCTTTTTCCTTCCCGCAGATCTGGAGGGAAGACATTTTGTACAATGATATGCTCAAGAAGTCAAGATAATACGCTGCCTTCACAGTTGTAATATTGCTGCTAAAAAAGGTGGGAGCATGCCATACTAGGCCATGTAAAGTTGTGGTGTTTTCTTTTGAACTGTTGTAACAACTCATCAGGTGCTCCAAAAATGGCAGCCCTGAATCTTTTTTTGTACATGGTTGCTTGTGAGACCAAGCAACCATGAAATGTGATGTAAAGATAACGATATATGCATGTCTGTTAGATCAAAGAATGCAAGATATGTAGGTTTCTGAATCCAGCAATTCTCAGTTTGCTTGAAGGATTTTGATTCTGCAATATATGTTTTCAAATTACTTGATTATTCAGTTGAGGACGATCTCAATTTTCTTTTTTCTTAAAAAAAGAATATTCAACAGATGAGAAACCTGCTACAGACGGGGTTTATGCTGCAAGCCATGATTCGCAGCCCAAAGTCCCAAAAAGGTTTTCAAAAAATGGTGTAGTATTTGAAATTCATACTCTAGATCCATGAGTGTTAATATTATTTTTAAAAAATTATTCTTCAAAAAAGTAAGTAAAAAAGACAAGTAAAATGATGACGGAAATAACCCCGTCACCTGGTCCGGGTCCACCCGACCGTCTCTTGTCAGACCCAGCTCAAACCCCTCCATCCCGGGCGGCGGCGGCGAGCTGCCTTGGCGCCCGGCAGCGCGGGGCAGCAGAACAAGCGGCTGCCACGGCCTGCCCTGCGGCGGTGTCGGCGGCGGGCCTTGGGCACCGAGGCGCCTCCCATCCTCTAAGCTCCAGGTTCGTTCGCGCACAAGTCATTCGAGATGAGATGAGCTCGGCTTCCGTTTTGAAGTTGTTTCTGCAGTTTTCTAGTTGCTGCGCAGTTCCTTCTGGGGGAAATCGATCCGGAGAGAATGGAAGAGCTGGACCATCCAGAAGGTTCCGTTTCGGACCGCGGAGGAGAGCGGCAGACGGCTTCCCTGCCGCTGCCGGCCGCCTTCCTCGAGTTCCTCAACGAGAATGGCCTGGACCCTGCGGTGTACTCAATGGCAGCCACCATCCCGCGCTACATAAGGTACCCGTGCTTGCTGCATTGCACCTTTGCTCTGGTTGAGGTTGAGGGCCTCTTTGTTGCGCATTGTCTTGCATTATGCTCTTCTTGTTTGTTGCTACTCTAAATTCCTTTTGCAAGTATGCTAAATAGGGAGCTTGATTTAGTTTTTTCTAATCCCAAGGCTAAAACCAGGCATGGAGTCCCAGATCCCAGAGATCAAAGCCGAGTTGAAGTGTGGCCTCAAGAAGGTTTCATGGCTGCCAGGGTTCTATGCGATTCCACCGGAAGTTCAGATTGCTGGCTCCACGGCATATCAGCAAGGGAAGGTAAGATGAATTCACATTTGATTGTTCAGCTGTCCTGTTAAATGCCAGCATGAAAAATTGTTTTTTTATATACTTTCTTTAAACGAATATGTCAGGCTAGTATAAATTGATGGCATGTGTTGTCTCATGACGCACATGTAAACTTTTCCAAGGTGTTGTCTGTAAATGTACCCAATTTTTCTAGGAAAAAAACAATATTTCTGGTTCTGGCATCTGCGATCACACACAGCCAAGTTCTTACAAATTTACCCTAAATGGCAATAGTATTCCATTTTCTTTTGAAAGTATAAATATTTTAAGAGATGAGATGCAGTTAAACCTAACTAAATCAGTAAATGAGATGTCCAATTCTTAACAATGGGGTGTGAGTACAACTTATGCTGAATGCTCAACAAATACTCGCTGCTGCAATTTGTGGCAGAAGCTGGAATTCCCCATGGCAAACCGTTATCATGTTTTTTTATTTTCTTCCATTTGCTTCAGCTGGACATATTTTCAATGAATTACAGATCTATGGAATTGATGCTGCTTCTGGAGCTGCTATATTAGCACTTGATGTTCGACCAGGAGACCATGTTCTTGACCTCTGTGCTGCCCCAGGTAAATTACCATATCAATAATTTTTTATTGGAGCATTGTTTTCTTAGTGTTAAATGGATATAATAACGACAAATGTGATGTGCTTGTTTAGTGAACTGCATGGGTGTCACAGTGTAAAAGAACTACTTTAACATTACCATTACCATAAGAGCACGAAGTGAGTTCCAGAGTGATTGATCTTTGGTTAGGGAACATTTGATCCTGTTTTATCTATTTGGCTACATGTTCCATTTGTATGAACCACTTGTAGTTTCAGCTATCCTTCTTAAACGAACATGTAGTTTTGTGTTTTTCCCAGTATACCTGTTGCATCCTGCATGTATTTTTAAACTTTACTCTGTGAAGAGGATGTTACCTTATGAGACTTGAGCATACAGCTGTTTAGCCATACTATGTAATCTTTCTAAAATCTTTTTGTCTATTATATTACTGTTATAGAATCATCTATTACATTTATAAAGACTGCTAGATTATGACTTTCCATTTCTAGTGACTCCCAGTTGCATTCTGTTTTATTTGGACTATTACAGTCTCAATTTCAATAAACATGTACAATTGTATTTTTTTTATAAAAAAGAATGGAGCATCTTGCTATAAGTCCTGTAGCTTGTGTTAGGTTTTTCCTTTTTGGATATTTGTGTTATTCACTGTTCTGACAATGCTGATATATGTTATATTGGTATATGCTAGGTGCAAAGCTTTGCATGCTCGCAGATACGCTTGGAACCACTGGTTCTCTGACTGGTGTTGATGTTGCAAAGCACCGTCTTGCAGCCTGTCGTACAATGTTGCAGAAGTATTGTCTTGGTGACTGTACTCGGCTCTTTGTTGCTGACGGAACTTTGTTTTCCATTTTACCTGTGAACTCCAGGATGCGAAGAATGGAAGGTATTCTGGTTTTGAAGAACTCCTTCCCTTTTATGTTTCCTTGTTTTAGAACACGGGAAAGGAAATATCATTTTTTTTGAGTTGATACATCTGCTTGCTGTCTATCACAGTTTCAATTGGTGTTGAAGAAAATGGAAGCACATTCCCAGAATGGACTTCAAGAAGATCATGGAAGGATCGGCAGAAGACTAAGAAAGCAAATGCAAATGGTCCACAGCACCTACTGGCCACTTCGGAACCTGAACTGATATACTATGGTAAACATTCAGGATTAGTTGGACTGTGTAAATCTGATGTCTTTTGTCCATCAGTTGATGATGAAGCTTGTACATCTGGTTATGATAAGGTATTCCGTTATATCCTCAGAGCATATTAGCATCTTTTGCTTGGACTATAGCGTATTAGCACCCTTTTCTTGGATTTAATGCGCTTAGGATTATTTGAATTGAAGAGCAGTTGTGATTTGGTCGCACTTAAGTTATTATCTCCATCTGCTGTGGTGCAAATATCTTTTGTGATGACTAATAAATTTTATTAGAACAACCCGATCCCGTAGCAAGCAGCATGCACGATTAGAAACGAGACGCAACATGCTTTTCACCAGTTGCACATGCTTCTCACTTCGCTTGGATGAACCGTATGCAGGTCCTAGTGGATGCGGAATGTACTCATGATGGATCCATAAAGCACATTCAGAAATTTGAATTCTGGGGATGGAAAAATCTAGATCGCCGTGTACTTGATGCTGAAAGAACAGAGAACCTTCTTCAGCTTCAGGTACCTCTTTCATTCAGGCGGTATCTATATTTTAGATCCAGTTAGGTACTTCCTCCGTTCCAAATTGTAAGTCTTTTTGGCTTTTCTAGATACATAGTTTTACTATGTATCTAGAATGTATCTAGACATACTGTATATCTAGGTGCATAACAAAAGCTATGTACCTAGAAAAGCCAAAATGACTTACATTTTGGAACGGAAGGGCCAAAAGGGTATCTATTAATATGTCCTTGCACCGAAGTTTCTGTTCCATTACTGGTGAAATTTATCCTGTATATTCTCAACAGATGGTTTTATCTGTTATGCAGTTACATCTTCTCACAAATGGTTTTAAATTGTTGAAAACCGGTGGATCACTTGTATATAGTACTTGCAGGTGAGTAATATTGTTCTGGGAATTTGGCCTTATTGGAGTACAAACTTGGAATCTTATCTATTTCTGACTCACCAAAATTTATACCTTCTCCTGTGGCATTGTCATGTCATATTGTGTAATACCTACTGATTTTGCTTTCAAATAGCTTGACAGTTGCACAAAATGAGAGCGTGGTTCAGCAATTCCTTTCAACACACCCTTCTGCAGGTACAAACTATGTTACTCACTTCAGTAGTTCAGTGATTTTGTTCTATTTAGTTTGCAGAGTAGGTGCTCATTTTCTGATTTAGATTGCATATCCAAGCTGTTGTAACTTTCCTAAATAATATTCCTTATTTGTGTAGAATATGTTTAGTGAATCTTACTGTTAAAAACATTGCTAGGTACATTTGCAGAGAAATTTAGCATCCAATGCATTTTGGTTTTTCTTATGTCTTCATGAGATTTGAGCAAAATCAGCCGAGCTCAGATTAGTATGTGACCAGATTTGGTCAAGCAATACCATCCCAACCTTTCTTGGGCCAGTCTTCTTGTAGCTAGCTCAGTGGACTGGACCAAAATAGTTGACTGGTTGTGTCCAGAACTTAACTGGACTTGTCTTGACAAGCCTCATCCTGAATTCATCCTGACCTTTTAGCAAGGCATCTCAAAATAATGTTTTGATAAGTCTCAACATGCTGGATCTTTTTCAACAGTGATTTTGTTAGAAGAGTTAAGGGCCTATTGGGCCTTAGCCCGTTAGGGTTAATTAGTCGCTTGCTTAGGGATTAAGTAAGACCTCTTCTCTATATAAGGAGAGATGTATCAATCTAATCAAGCAAGAGATTAGAAGGAAAACCTTCTCTCTTGCCGGCCGTGGGCGAAGCCCCGCGGCCGGCGTTCCCAGCGCATCTCACAACCCTAGCCGCCGGTCCTCCGCCCCTCTGCCTCTCAGCCCGTGAACAGTACCCGCGCGGTACTGTAGCGCCGCGGGTATTGTAGCGCCGCCGCTCTCTTCCTCCTCAATCCTCCCAATCTCAACCGCGTCCATAACAGATTTATAGGATGACTGTTGTAGGTGACATATTGTTCAATGTAGGCAACATTAGAGAAGTGTTAACTAACAAAACAAAGTGACATTAAACTCTATAGTATCAACCAATATGCAAAGAGCCAAATACAGAATTAAAAGCAGAGATGAAAAACAGGAAATTGAATTAATATGTTTTTTTTGGACGACTCTAAAAGTGCAAACATTTCTGTTTGGAAACTATTGATATGTCACTGATTGTTTATCTCGAAATGACCGCATCTTCTCTAGAGAAGAGAAGTGCAAAATGAGGTTTGAGTAATTTTCAGTTGGACTATGGAAGCAGGGGCGGAGCCAGGATTCAGATATAGGGGGCCGGACCCACACTAAGTGTCGACAAAAATTATATAGTACCCACAGGAGATCTTGATGGCGGCTTAAAAAATTGCGAAATTTGATGTTGGCTTAAAAATCTGCAATAAATTACCTTTAATCTCTTTATCTTAAAAAAATGTTACTCCCTCCGTCATATTTTGACTTTAAAATTTATACTGAAATAATGCATTCGACATGGTGTATGCTTAGATTTGGCATAATTGGGGATCTTTATTGAGTTCAATCTATGGGTTTGCGCCATTTAAAGATTCCCTTAAGTTGCCTTAATTTTTTTTTGGAATACACTATATTATAGGACGAAGGAAGTAAATATCTAAATTTTGAAGATAAGAATTGAAGGGACATTCTTCATAGATCAATAATTCATGTCATATATGTATTTTATTTAGCCACTTAACATAAGATAATCAAGAGATATATTTGAGAAAAGCAATCTAAAATTAGTTAGTACATCTTGTTTATTTATAATCTCTAGTGATTAGTGAGACATCACTAAAAATAGTAATGAAAACTATGCAACGTTAGGGGGGGCCAGGCCCCTGCCCGCCCCCCCTTGTCTCCGCCCCTGTATGGAAGTGCTGTCTTTATCCATGATATTTGTTTTTAGTTTATTCAGTTAATGCCAAGCTTCCTTGATATCCTTCCAGTATATGTTGCTTGTTTTTCCAGTTATCCCCTGATGTCCAGATCATGAAAAATTATCCTTGATGTGACGTTTGCAACTTCCAGATTTGCAGAAGATCGATTTGGCTGATAATTGGCCCTGCAGAAGTGGCGGCATCCCCAAAACACTGCGATTTGATCCCACAGTTTCACAAACCAGTGGTCTTTTTGTTGCCAAGTTCAGTAAACTACCAACTTAAAGCATTTTCTGGTTTATCTTCCTGGACCATTCATGTCCTTTCACTTGTAAAACTGGGTTTCCTTGTCAGCAACTAAATGACAATATAGTACAAGTTGGTTCCCAATTCCCATGCTTTTTTGTGATAAATTCACATTTAGCATATGCTTCTAACTGCGACAAGACAAAATTTTGTGTTCTTGCAGTTGGATTGATCAGTCAAATACCCAAACGATAGCAAACTGCCAGGTACCCAAATCTTAACTCAGGATGGGGGTAGGTAAATGTTAGGTTTCATTTCTTTTGACAACAACTCATTCCATGCTGCCTGTTACTTGTTGGTATACCCTCCTCCAATTTTAAATGGCCAGTACAATTCCTCTATTTTGAACACTTTCTACAATTCCTCCTATTTTAAATACTTTTTAAAATCTTCGTGGTTAAAGGGTTGTTTTCCTTCATCAGTTCTTGGCTGCCTGATTTCGCGGTCTTCTTGGTCTCAACTCCGAACACCGGGTATTCATGGTAACTTCGCATGGGGTGGTCACAGTCCTCATGGTGCGACTTTATTATTTTTAAAGATAGTGGTGTGAAAAGATTCCAGCCGATGCATGCAGCCATCCTCATGTTGTGACGGCTTGTGAGTCCAGATTAAAGGGTTGCCTTGGCTTGCTTTGCTTCCTGATTTTCTGTGTTTCATAGGATTAGCGTAGTATTATATGCCAAGACTAGATCAAGTAATGAAGTGCATGTAGTTGTTGCATCACATTGCTGACAGTAGCAAAATGACAAAGAGCCTGACCATTGGTCGGGATGGGCAGCTTATCAAACACCAAAGTAGATTTGCTGCCTGCAATTTAAAAACTGAAAAACCATGGGCATCCTTACTGGGAAGGTCAGCTGCATGATGTAAACCTGTGCTTAGTGCAATAATTTAGGCTTCCAAGCATTATGGCCTCAATTACTTTTTAATCCTGATATTTAGTAGCGTATTTGGCAACTAGCTATCATCCGAAGTTTGGAGAAATGTGTTACCCGACCAGGTAGTTGGGAAGCAGGTTTGGACCCTTTTTGAATCATGGATGTTTTTTTCCTGACTCTTCTGGGAACCTAGCAAATTTTCTATAAAATTGCTTTTACAAAAATCATGCGATTCTTACACTTTGAACAGCCCCATATATTAGTTAACTCATGTCTATGGCTGCTACCGTGGAGCCTTTTTTATTTTATATATAAAAAAGAAGACTTATTTAATTGCACATACATTGACACCTCTTTCTTTCTGCTTTTCATGAGATCCTTCTGGGCAATATATGTGCAATTGAATAAGTATACTTTGTCACATGCAACTGATGCAAGTTGGCATTTTTAGATACAAAATAACCACTGCACTTCTGTTGCTTTATATTTGTCACAAGGAGCTTGCTGGGTATGGGCATACATCGTATCCCAGCCGCATATCTGCACGCAGCCTTTCTTTCTTTAGGTCCCATGCTCTGATGCTCATGTCTTGCTCATGTGACGCACCCGTATCGCCGGCATGTTCTCCACTGCCTGCCGTCACTTCCCTCCATTGCTGGCTCCACCAGGAGCTCTGCTTCTCGGTGCATCATGTGTTCCCAAACTTTCCAGCCATTCTAGTCCATCATTCAACGTCTTGAGATTGCAGAAATAACAGTTGAGAATTACACTTTTGAGGCAGTAGGTTTTAGGATCACATCAAAGTACTTCCAAGTACGGCAAGGCAGGAGTATCCCCTTGTTGGTTTACACAAGGTGTGGTGGCTTAACTTTCATGATATCCAAAGTTGAGCTTTGATTGGCGATCAGGACAGTCTGCACAACACCCATGCTTTGTGACTCTCAATTCTCAAGGCTTGTTTTTCTATCCGTTCGATTTAAGATCTATGGTTCGGATTAGATATAGCTTTGTAGTTACCAGAGAGAAAAACTAAGTGTTATTATATGTCTTAGCAATCTATTTTTATTACGCCATCATCGCTGTAGGTTTACACAAACACAAGAGACTAATTCTAATATAAACTAATTGTAACTAAGGTACGAAAAAATATGTGTTAGGAAGCTATGAAACATTTTTTATTTCTTATTTCTTGTATTCACTATCTCTATTCTCTAAAGTCTAAAACTTGATCCCCTCAAAAAAAAATCTAAAACTTGATACAAATCTGAGACATTAAAATCATGTGTTGAGGCCTTTTTAAAAGACACTAAGGTGTTTTTTAGCTTGTTCCGTAAGTGGCGAAATCTTATCTAATGTAAAGTATCAAGCTAGAGCAATTTTTTTTGTTACAGGAGATATATATTTAATGCTTGAGTAGCAAATGCTTATTCTCGGGCAAGATCTAGGGAAAAAAAACATTGTCAATATTTTCAAAAGATCTACTATGGAAATATACTCCCTCCAGTCGCAAACAAGGTCGCTTTTGATAGAGATCCACTCTCAGAAACATTTTAAATTCAGTTTCCTGTCAGAAACGATTTTTCCTGGTCAATCAAAATCACTTTCACAAATTGTTTGGTTAGTTGGTTGGATTCTGATTCTTGAAGGGAGTAAAAGATCATTGTTTTACATGAAAAAATCATAAAAATGTATGTTTTACAAAAAAAAAAGGTAATTTTGGGGGGTCAAGGTCAATTCAAAAGCAATCAATTTTAATTGGTTTCACTTGAAGAGGATCCTAGAAATATTTTTAGATCAGATGGGATATTTATAGATTAGATGGGAGGTAGGAAATCAAGAAACAGATTATGTTCTCTAGTAAAAAAAAGAGAGAATCACTAGAAACGTTTCTACCTAGAATCAGTATTGTCTTTTGACCATTTGAAGAGTTTCTAGTGATTTTGAAGAGAATCTGGACTGATTCTCACATCCAAACGGACTGTAAGTTTTTTTTTTGGGGTCGTCTAAAATCAATGATTCCAAACTTTGACTACAAAGTGAGTTTGAATGTTCCATAGCTGAGTTTGAATGTTTGAAAGTGATATGTAGTAGATTTTTCTTGAAAAATAATTTTAGAAAACTATACCTTAGTCTTGTTTTATAGATATGTATATTGTAACATGAAAAGTAGATGTAAACATTTGTAAGGATCAAGTTAAATGATCCGGAAAGGGTCACTTATTTGTCATTGAAAGTAGCTTTGATAACCTCATAAACTTGTTATATTATACAAGTATATTATAATAGACACCTAAAAAAAACATGAATGGAACATAAAAGTATATCTTTTCGAATATACCATCTCTGTTTAAAATTATAAGGCTTATTTCGTTTCTTCCGGACAAACATTTCATTACTTAATTAATTAATATCACTACATTTGTGTTGAAAAAAATATTTGCTTGTGATTATATAATTCCGCATCACATAAATAAATACTGATCACATCCTTGTCACGAAATGTAATAAACTTCCAGTACCTCAAAGGCTCAAACGGCTCACAATGCATAAACTTCTAGATTCTCAAAAAAAAAAAAAAAAACATAAACTTCCAGTGCCAGGTTCTAACTTCTAAGTACAGGCACCAAGAGTGCGTAATAAAAATAAGAAAAAAGAAAAATGGAGAGAGAGCAGTGCATGCATATACATAGACACCGATGTCGAAACTAACACTGATTATTTAAGCTTAACTAGCTCTTCCTTGAGTAGTAGCCAAGTCCCAAGTGACACTCCAACTCCACCCACGCCACGGCCATGGTTGCTTCTCATCACCGGTGCACCAGCGTCGCCTCCGAGCTGGAAGGCACGCTCCTCATCTCCGGCAGCCTCTTCCCATACTTCTTCCTCGTGGCTCTCGAGGCCGGCGGCCCGCTCAGGGCTCTGCTCTTGCTCGCCGCGTACCCTCTCGCCGCGCTGCTCGGCGCCGCCTTCTCGTCGGACGACCTCCCGCTGCTCGCCATGACCTTCCTGTCCACCGCCGGCCTCGACGTCGGCGACGTGACGGCCGTGGCGCGCGCCACGCTGCCCAGGTTCTTCCTGGCCGACCTCCGGGGCAGCGCGTTCCGGGCCTTGGCGCGCCACGCCACCGGCGGTGATGAGAGGTACGTCGTCACGCGCCTGCCCAGGCTCGTCGCGGAGCCGTTCGTGAGGGAGTACCTCGGCGCCGACGTCCGCGTCGTCGGCACGGAGCTGCGGGTGGTCGCTGGGAAGCGGTTCTCCGGCACGGTGGTAGCCTCTCCCGGCGTCGTGGGTGGCGGTGACCGGAGCTTGGGTGCTCTGGTGGCCGTTCTTGGGCGCGACCGGACCGTCGACGTGGGCCTCTACTGCTCCGGCGGCGCCAGCGCTGGCGGGGACCGGCAGCCGGCGTTTCTGCAGGTTTGCCAGGAGCGCCGCGTGGTGTCCGCGCCGGAGAAGGCGCCGGCGACGCCCCTGCCGAGGAGAGAGTACCCGCGGCCGCTGGTCTTCCACGACGGCCGCCTCGTGCGCCGGCCCGACCCGCTCGCGTGCGCCGCCATCTTCCTGTGGCTCCCGCTCGGCGTGCTCCTGTCCGTGACGCGCCTCCTCCTCGGCTTCCTCCCCTTCGGCGCCGCCCTCCTCCTCGCCGCGGCCACGGGCTTCCGGATACGCGGCACGCTCGGTGGAGCAGCGGAGCCGGCGGGACCGGGGAGAGGCACATTGTTCGCGTGCAACCACCAGACGCTGATGGACCCGGTGATCCTCTCCACGGTGCTGCGCCGGAAGGTGACCGCCGTGACGTACAGCCTCTCCAGCTTCTCCGAGCTGATCGCGCCGATCACGACGGTCCGGCTGACGCGCGACCGCGGCAGGGACAGCCGGATCATGCAGGGCGAGCTCACCCGCGGCGACCTGGTGGTCTGCCCGGAGGGCACCACTTGCCGGGAGCCCTACCTGCTCCGGTTCAGCCCGCTGTTCGCCGAGATCGCCGGCGAGGTCACTCCGACGGCCGTCCGGGCCGGCGGCGCCATGTTCCACGGCTCCACGGTGCGGGGACACAAGTGGCTCGACTCCGTCTTCTTCCTCATGAACCCGGCTCCGTGGTACGAGATCCGGATCCTCACGCCGGTGGCCACCTGCAGTGGCAGCAGCGACGGCGGCGCGTCGAGCCTCGACGTGGCGAACGGCGTCCAGCGCGTGATCGGCGACGCGCTTGGGTTCGAGTGCACCGGGCTCACGCGCAGGGACAAGTACCGGATGATCGCCGGCCACGACGGCGTCGACGCGAGGTCGTCGCCGCCGAAGCCGCCGCCGGCGTCGTAGCTGGAGCTTGCATGTGCGAGCGTACGCAAGCAATGCACGCATGCAGTGCATCGCGGAACGTGTGTTATTTGCGAACTTTGGAAGCAGGGGCTATAGTACATTTCATTTTACTCTCCATTTGTCGATGAACTTTGATTTCTCATCATGTTGGGTCGTCAATTATACGTAGTTACCAAAAGAAAACAAGGTAATTCTTCCCCATTGTATATTTTTTCACTTCTCCTATATTTCAGTTGTCTGAATTTTAAGATAAAATCAGGCAACACTCTTGTACCATCAATTAGTATAAGTAAATTATTACTTTTATAATTTGCTATTTGTCTTTGTGTCATAACTCATAACATATTAAATTTTTATCCTCGTCTGCCTATAGAAATAATTGCAAATTGTTAATTGTCTTTTGTGTCGATAGAAATCAGATTTTGTCAGATTTATGGTTTTGTCTAACGGATTTTTTTATTTATTGGTACCGAAAATTGCAGATTGCGCCTACAGAAATTACAATGAACGAACTATGCAATTTTTGATATATAATATATGCAATTACGTCGTCCGAAAGGAAACTAAGCAAGTCCCATAAAGTAAAGAAATACGCCTACTAGAATGCAATGAAGAGATCTACCTATAGCATTTTTTGAGCTCTTGTAAATATCACACTCTTCTCTTAATTAAAAGGCAAAGCTCCTGCCATTGCCCATTGGAATTCAACCAAAAAAAGAAAAAAAAATCAGTTTTTGAGCTCATTGAAAATACATTAGAGAATTGATCGACACTGCACTTGAGAAAGATAAGCTAAGCTGCTTAACATTGCTAGCAACATGGTACTCTAATACCATAAACCCTCCTTTCCAATTTCCTAACTGAAGCTAAATCTAGAGGGATCTCGATTTAGCTTAATTTGAGAGCACATCCTATATTTTTCAGTAAAGAGATCCATCCACCTTTAGGGTTTTTTGGATCTTGTGGGCTTAAAAAAAATAAAAAATAGGAGTAACTCCTAAGCTCATTGACTGAAGATATGAAAGAGAAGAGAAGTGAGCCAAGAAAAAAACCCATGTCAGGAGAAGGGGCAACCTAAAGCTATAGCATTGCCAAAATGGTAATGCCATAAACCCTCATTATTTGGAATTGCCATCATGAGTCCATGAGTCACACATGCAAGCTCAATGTATATGGCAAAACCAGTCCACATGAAGATATTGAGGAGACTAGTGTAAATTTTATTGATTTTAGTTTGATGTATGCCAGTCGATCTTGTAATCGCGTCGCTCATATGTTAGCAAAGCAAGTCACGGATGACATCAGGTTGGGTGAGTGGCATTCAACCCCAACTTGTATTGATCTCCGACTGAAGATTGTAATCCGGTGAATGAATGAATGAAAGTCCTTAATCGCAAAAAAAACCAGTCCACATGAAGGGACCCAGCATCAATGGTTCTTTACTATTGCCTCTCTCACAATGTTCAGCCCATAAGGTGGGGCCCATATAAAAATAAAAATCCTCATCCTCCCAACTAACGAGTTGCACCTTCTTCTTCATCGCTCTCGTTGCCCGCATCTTCTCTCTGACTCCGCTCGGCCATGCTTGTCATGCCACGCGCGTTGCCGACGCTTGCTCCTGCCGCCATCGACGCTTCCTCCTGCAGCCTCCACTCGCTCCTTCTCCCGTCCAGATCGACATGGATAGCTGCAGCGACTCCTCACGGGCAGCACGGATAGCTGCGGCAACCTCGCGGGCGGCGCGGATGGCCGGGGCGGCAGCCTCGAGGGCGGCGCATGGCTTGGGCAACATCCTCGCGAGCGGCGTAGGTAGCTAGAAGGAGTGGCAACAAGAAGAAGAAGGCAGGGAGATGGAGAGAGAAATATTTTTTATTGCTATGGGCGGTCCATAGGCTCATAGACGACTTTCTATAGATTGCTCCACAATGTTCCAGCCAGTCTGTAAGGAATAATTTAGTCCTTATGAATTGGTTTTAGAGCACATTGTGGTTGCTCTGAAGTCTAAACCTCCACATGAGTCCTGGCATGGCACCCTTCCAAACTAGAGATCCTGAGAAAAGACATTTGAGTTGACGAGCACCTACCCCAACAACATTATTTGGAGTGGATCTAGCTATCCTCTCCTCCTGAATAATCATGAAACGAACTAATATAAATCCCATCCACCATCTATCCATGCATCTTTGCATGCATGATTGAGGTCTCCATCAACACAAATTGTCAGCACAGCACGTACATGTACCTCAGCCAGATTAATTAAGCTCCGGTCCGTTTGTGAAACCCTAGCACACAGACATTGAGCACCGGCCAGGTCCTCATTCAGCCCTGTTCGTTTTTTTTTTTGGTTAAGTTCACCCGGTGGGGGGAGCCCTGTTCGTTTCTTTTCCAAAAGGTCAAGGTGCTCAGGGAGGATTGAAAGCTCCGGCTGATCAATGTTAATAAAAATTAGCCAATTATTCTGTTCCAGCCATTTTCAGGAACCGAACGAGCCTTGAGAAGGATTTTGACTTGTAGGGGATTAAATCCCCCTCAATCCTCCTCAACCCTCTTGGTTTATGAAACGAACAAGGCCTCAGTGGTATAGCGACTAAACCATGCGCAAAACACAAATTAAAGTCCTTTGATATAATATTTGTGGGTCATGTGATGTCTCCACACAGAATCGATATTTTTGGATGTTGAATAGGGTTCACGTGGTACTCACACTGCGAGTTTGACATTATAGAAACGCAGTTATCATTATTTACTCCGTCCAAAAAAAGAAAGTATGCGTAACTCCAGTCTAGAAAAAAAAAGATAGATCTGCAGCTGAGAGGTGAAATGACAACTGTTGCCTTTTGTTTGGGCATGATGAAGTTTGGATAAGCTGCCACAATTAAATGTCCATATACACATGCATATAGGAGTAATTAGGCTAATCCGTGTAGGTATCATACATATTAAATGGTCTGACACAATAGGATTTTTGCTGGCATGGTATCTAGCAAACTACTCCTTCCTTCCGTCCAGAAATTAATGATAATCATATTTGATCATAGAAAAAAGTTAAACTTTATAATTTTTTTTAAAAAAAATAGTCAAATTATATGCAAGTTTAAAGTACTAAACTTGCGTCAATAGATTTTGTGTTGAAATTGATTCTTTTATGACTTGAGTACATACTATAAAAGAAATTAAGGGTCAAAATGTACTTTGTATGACTTTTTCTATGGTCAAGTAAGTTATTTCTAGACAGATGAAGTTACGAGGAGAGAGAAGTTTTGTATCTTCATGGTAATACAACTTGGTAAGAAATCCAACTTATATTAATGAAAACTAAGTTACCCATGCGGCTCACAATTCATAATCACAGAAAACGTCTACCATTTAATGATCACTTGTACAAAAAGTGGCTCTAGTCCCAGTTGAGATTTGGGACTTAAGGGCTATGTGTTGGTTGTCTGAACCGGGACTAAAGGGTCTGCGAGGCTAAAAGAAGAATTGGTGTGACTTATGAGACGACGATCCAAGACCTTATATGTTGCCTTATTTGTACTTGCTTCCCTCTCTTTATTTTCTCCATTTTCAGGATGGCTAGCTCCTTTGCATTCATGTGTTGACTCATGGAATTCTGCGTCAGGAAAGTCAGAAACCAAAAGGAAAATAGCATTAATCAGTACAATATATATCATGTGGTGGTATATATGCTACGCTAGTAATAAAGTTAATTAGGATATACGCACGTGGTGCAGTCGAAGTTGAGGGTGAGCGGGAACGGCAGCGGCGCGCCGCACTTCTCCGGGAGGTCGCGGATGGCGTCGGCGTTGAGCGGCTGGTACTTGGCCGCCGCCTGCTTGACGCACTCGCACGCCTGCCGCCGGTCCGCCGTGCCGGACGGCATGGCCCTGATCCGCTTCACGCCGACGCAGCACTCGGCGGCCGGGGCCGCCTCCTTGCCCGTCACGTACCCGACGCAGGGCCGCAGGTTCTCGTCCACGTCCGCGCAGCTCACGTCCGCCCTCGCCACCGACGACGCTGCCGCCGCCAGCAGGACGACCAACGCCACCGCCACCGCCACCGTTGTTGCGGCGCCGCCCTTCTTCATCATCATCGATCTCTTGCTCTCCCGAGCTTCGCTGCTGGTCTTGTTGCCGAGATGCTGCTGTACGTGAGCTGCGATCATGGAGTGGCTCGAAAGCTGGGGTTTTATAGGGGTCTCTGGGTCGGCGAAGCGGTTCACCTTTTTGCTGGTGCTGATGTTGCTCGTAATGGCAGCTTTGGGTGATGCATTGGTACGCCAAAAATGGCAGATGGATAAGGTTTTTTTGGCCATGCCGTGCATGAACGCCACATCAGCCATTGCAACAGTTCCATGCTTGCTTCGTCGCCAGCTAGCTCCTTAGTTTGATGCTTGCTATATTCTATATGGTTTATCGCTAAATAATGTTAATTAAACATCTATATATATCTCAAATTCAGATCAGAGAACTTCGTTTCATTCATCGTTTAGTTTATGTGGTGTATATGGAACATCTTGCATGTAGTAGTAGCTAGGATCGTCACTGCTTCTCTGTCACACGGTTAGCCATGGCGACGACCAAAGATGCACGGATCACCATGGATTTAATTTGCTTGCCGGTTGCCGCCACGACTGGCAGGGCAGCGTGCGTCAAACTAAGGAGCCGAGCCGCCGTACAAGTGCGGCGGCAGGCGCGGTGTGGCGACGGCGACGAGCGGCGTGGCCTTGGGCATGGTCATCCCGTACACCTCCTGGGTGTCGACGTCCTCGGGGCGGAGGCCGTCGGGCGGTGACCAGTCGAAGCAGTGGAAGAGCCTGGCGAGCGCCATGAGCACCAGCGCCACGCCCAGCGGCGCGCCGGGGCACTTGCGCTTCCCGGCGCTGAACGGCAGGATCTTGAAGTCCGGCAGGTGGCTGATCTCCACCCGCCCGCCCTCCTCGGCCGGCAGGTGCCGCTCCGGCCGGAACTCGTCGACGTCGTCCCACACGCGCGGGTTCCGGCCCAGCGCGTGCGTGTTGATGAACACCCGCGTGCGCGCCGGGACGTGGTACCCCATGATCGTCGTCGGCTTCAGGGACTCGTGCGGGATCAGGAACGGCCCCGCCGGGTGCATCCGGAACGACTCCCGGACCACGCACCGGAGGTAGGGGAGGTGGGCGAGGTCCGACTCCGCCACCATCCGGTCGCGCCCGATCACCGCGTCCAGCTCCTCCTGGACACGCCGGAGCACGCGCGGGTTCTTGATCACCTCCGCCATCACCCACTCGTTGGTCACCGATGAAGTGTCCGTAGCAGCAGCAATCATGTCCTGCGTTTGTTTTGTGATGAACACGCATACATGTGAAGGCTTTACTTCTATTTAATTGAAGAAAGGGGAAAAAAACATTACTCATAACTAGCTTCAACGAACTGAATTGAATTTCAGGGTTGCAATATAGCAAGAGCGTATTACCTGCATCAACGCTTTGATCTCCATGTCGTCCATGTGCTCCTTCCCGTTCTCACCAGGCAAAGATAGCAGCACATCGACGAAGTCCATCTCCTCTTTGCCGTCGTCGTCATCATCAAGGGAGGAACGCCGAGTCTTCTTGGCCTCCCTAGCTCTCCTGTGTTCATCAATTATCTTCTGGTGGAAGTCGTCCACCTTCTTCTCGACCTCCCTCATCTTCTTCTCGCACCCGTACGGGTCGACCCACCTCCAGGCTGGCAGGTAGTCCCCGAGATAGATCAGGCCCAGCAGGAAGAACAGCTCATGGGTGATGTGCATGAACTCCATCGCTTCGCCGGGGCCTGCCGACTGGATCCCAAAGTACTGCTTCCCCAGCAGCATCCTCGTGACGTTGTTCATCGAGAACGCTCCAAGAACCTCTCTGAGGTTCACGGGCTTCCCGGACTGAGATTTAGCCCATACAAACTGGCAGAGGTGCTCAGCCTCCTGAGCTCGGTGAGCAGCAAACGACTCGAGCCGCTTGGTCGTCAGCAAGTGCTCCATACAAACTCTCCTCATCCTTTTCCAGTTCGGCCCCAGCGGAGCTAGAGCCACATCGCCACACCCATAGGCAAGATGGACAGCAGCCAGTGTCCGAGGCCGTGAAGCAAAGACCTCATCTTGCCGGATGAGTATTTCACGGATGACTTCAGGATCATCAGTGGTGATGGCATCGATGGTTCCTAGGCGAAGATAGACAAGAGGGCCATATTTGGTGCAAAATCGGGCAAAGTCTTTGTGGGGAAGCGGGCTCAACTGGAGAAGATTGCCAAAGATTGGCCATGTTGGAGGTCCAGGTGGAAGCCTTAGCCTCATGCTGTTCAGCCTTCTAAAGTACACTACAACAAAGATCCATGAGCATAAGAGGATGGAGAGAATAAATGGATCCATGGTTCAGAAACAGATGGCAGCTAAGTTGAATTGCAAATGTCAGCCTATTTATGGGATGTGTCAAGCTTCCTGGTATAAGTACAAAGTAAATTGAGTGACTGAGGTTGAAGCAAATTGGTTACAGTATTGGATTGGTCATGATTCTTGTGTTGATGTATATGGTTAAGCATCTCAACTACCACCATGTATATAAAAACTGTCATGATCTTGACATGTCTGGCGCAATGTAGACTGTAGATCACTGGGAAAATGTCAAGGGAAAAAATAGAAGAGGACTAGAATAAACGAAAGGTCACCAAACATGATTAATTATTCAAAGAGCAAGATGATGTTGTGTTCCCATAATTAGGCTCTTCCCCACTAATCTGCAATTTGCTCAGCCAAAAAAAAAGAAAAACCTTGTTTACCATAGTCCTACTCCACCTTCCAAATCTATAGACAGATAGTCCCTTTTTTTTTATTCGTTCGACAAATCCCTATTTTTATTGAGAACACCCATAGACCTCCATGAATTACTTGGAAGCTTCTATTGCTAAAAGAAAAGCCTAATGATCACCCACTTCACCTTGGTATGGTTGTCTCATCGAAATGAATGAACCAGCATAAAGATTACCTCCCTCAGTGGCTCTTCTTTAACAATTGATGAGAATACATCATGCACGAAATATTCTTGAAAGCACACAGCAGCCAACAATTTTCTTGTTGTCCAACAAGTCACAATAGCAGATGAATTATTTGCAGAAGTATCATCAACTCTCCAGTCTCTGAAAAAGCTGCAATTAACATCAGGATTGTAATGAATCTGAACAGCATTATATGGCACCATATTCTACTATGGGGATAAGATTTACATCTGCCAAACTACCTTTACAGGGACCAAAAAAAATATTTCCCATTAATCAAATAAAACATCAGTTGCAGTACTGAAAATTCTATCCTGAAAACAGTGACACAAGAGGAAAGACTAACCAAAATTTGATCCATACCACCTAGCTCTTTATTCTTCAAATCACTAGTCATCTTATCAGATACTCCTCATTCTCAGTTCTTATGTATTAAAACTGATTCTGCACTAACATACATCAACAAATTGACATCTAATCTTGGCACTAGAATTGTTTTTTGTGAACCCAATATCCCTATCCTATGACATGCCAGTTATCTGTAAATGGAGGTGCTCATTCTGTGTTAGTTATTTTCTGTAGTCTTATCCTGTATGATGAGGCTATACCCAGGACTCTTACTAGCCATGTTGGACAACTGTGCAACCTTTACCATCTCTTCATGTTCCTTCATCCCTGCTGAGGAGAACATGTTTGACAGGACTGTGTAAGCTGTTGCATCGTAAGGATCTATCTCAAGAAGCCTCTGTGCTGCTAATTTTGCTAAATCAAGATTAGAATGGAGGCTACTAGAGCTAAGCAAAGCTGCCCATGCATCAGGATAATCTTTCTGGGGCATTGAATTAATCATTTCCAGTGCTTCATTAAGGAAGCCTGCACGACCTAAAAGATCAACCATGCATGTGTAGTGGTCAGGGTCTGGTTGAATACCATAAGCTGATCTCATGGTTTCAAAGTAGTTATAACCTTGTTGAACCAAACCAGCTCGAGCACATGCAGTCAGTATTCCCAAGAATGTCACATGGTTAGGCCTCTGGCCATCATATTGCATTCTGTTAAAAAGTTTGAATGCATCTTCAGCGAAGCCATGTTGTGCAAATGCTGTAATCATAGAATTAGTGGCAATAAGGCTTGGGTTGCTAATGCATGAGAAAACACGATGAGCCTCAGCCAACCTACCACATTTTGCATACATTGTCACCAAAGAAGCGTGGACAGCTGAGTCAAATATCCATCCCATGTTGACTGCATAAGCATGAGCTTGCAACCCCTGATTCAGCATAGCCAGGCTAGCCAAAGCACTCAGCAAACAACTAAAAGCAACAGTATTAGGTCTGCATCCTTCCTGTGACATCTGACAAAACCAACGCACTGCACTCACATGGTTTCCATTTGCAATAAGACTAGAAATAACTGCAGCCCAGGCAATCTCGTCTTTTACAGGCATTTGCTCAAAGAGTTCAACAGACTCTCTCATCCAACCCCTATTAGCAAACCCAACCACCATTGACGTCCAAGAAATAGCATCCCTCTCCGGCATCAACTTGAACAGCACATGAGCATCTTCAATCATGTTATTCTGAACATAACCAGTGATCAATGAGTTCCACGATACTATGTCTTTCTGCTTCATGAAAGCAAAAACCCTTCTAGCATCAACCATCGAGCCAAATCGAGAATACATTATTATCAGTGAGTCATCCAAAAATATATCCATTACAAACCCCATTCTTATCATCAAGCAGTGAACCTGGATCCCTTCATCGACAAGACTGGCCTGAGCGCAACCATCTAGCACAACCGAGAGTGTAATCATATTAACCTGAACACCTTCCCTTCTCATGTCCAGGAACAGCAAGAGACCATCTCTGTGCATCCCGCGTTTCACATATCCTCGGATCATCGAGGTCCAGGACACCACATTCCGCTCTGGCATTGCGTCAAACAGCCTCCTGGCCTCGGACACAGTCCCATACTTGCATAGCCCATCAACCATAGCACTCCAAGAAATGACGTCCCTTTCCACCATTCCGTCGAACACCCTCAGCGCCATGCCAAGCTCCCCGGCCCTGAGGTAACCCCAAATCATCGCGTTGGACCCCACAGGGTCCCTCCACCGCGGCGGCATCTCCCCGTACACCGCCTGTGCCTCCCGCAGCATGCCCGCCCTGGCGAGGCCCGTTATGATGGCGCCGTAGGACACGGCGTTCTTGGCGGGCGCCTTGCAGAAGAGCGCGTGCGCAGCCGCGGGCCGCCCCGCGCGGAGGTAGACGGAGACCAGCGCGTTCCAGGAGGCGACGTTGCGCAGGGGCATGTCGTCGAAGACGAGGCGCGCGGAGGCGAGGTCGCCGACGTCGGCGTAGGCGGTGAGGAGCGCCGTCCAGGAGATGACGTCGCGGCGGGGCATCCGGTCGAACAGCTGCTGGGCGTCCTGGATGCGGCCGCGGCGGCCGTAGGAGGTGAGCAGCGCGTTGAGGTGGGCCCTGTTGGGGAGGGCCCGCGCCGGCGGGGGCGGGGGATGCTCCTGGCATGGGAGACGGTACGGAACGCCCGCGCCGGCCAGGGCGACCATGGCCGGAGCTCTTGGTAACCGCAGCGCGGCCATTGCCGCCAACCGCCGTTGCAGGGGCTCGAGCGAGCACGGAGACGGTTTTGTCTGTCTGACGCTGACGAAGGGCCCCGTCCACATTTCAATTTCTCCGTCCACGTCATCAAAAGTATATTTGCTTAATTGCTTTCCTATAACTACACGACATTCAGAAGATCAAATTATTCAAATCACTTGCATCACTGCCCGCCATTAAAGAGTTCGAAATCATCTCGTCATGAGGCAGTTCATGAGTTAATCTCCCTCTCTCTCTCTGACCGTTTCAATGTTTCATCTGTCTTCGTAAATTGTCGTTTCAATGTTTGAAAAATGGTAGTTTCGGAACTATAGCTCTGTTCATCCGGCTTATAATCCGTCTTTTTTAGCTTGTTTTTTCAGCCGAAACAGTATTTTTCTCTTATAACAAATCAGCTAACAGTGTTTTTCAGTCGGCTTATCAGCACAGCCGAACGGGGCCTATATGTACCTTGCTAGAATTTGTACATATATTGCAACCAAAATAGTAGTCAAACTTGGGATGACTGCAACCCCAAAACATCAAGGTACTCTTTCAATCTCAACAAACAAGGGTGCAATTCTAGTATTTCTACCAAGTCAATCTATCTCAACTTTAACCAAATATATTAAAAAAGCAATATTATTTATTATACCAAATACTAATTATAATTAGATTCAATATGACATACATTTTTATAGTATATGAATTTAGAGCCATAAGTTTTAATACTATCCTCTATAAATTTAGCTAAACTTAAGAAAGTTTGACTCAATCAAAACCCAGAATTACATCCTTTTTAAGATGAACAGTAGTATGTGAAACATTATTTATTTCCTTTTTTTCCAAGATCCTGTAAAAAACAAACTGTTTCACGTCACATTCCTGGAAAGTTGTCATCAAAAAAATTTGTATGTATAGCTGATTTCAACGAAAATTTTGTTTTTCGATCCTGCCGTAAGATTTTTAAAGTCAAGACAAAGTGACTGAAATAAAGCAATGCTGAAGATTTCAGCATCAGGAGACTGCAAAGAGCAGGGAACATTTTGTATAGTTATAACTTGTATATATAAGAAAAGAACGAAGACGTACATCTGATCTGGACATTCTAATCTGGCCTACCACATCAAAATTGGATCAATTACAAGAACACAAGGACGCCAATGCCACAGTTGGACCAATACAGATCGTGTAAAAACACTACCCAACTGGTTGGAGCTTCCTAAATCTTCAAGCTCCTACTGCACACCCATGCGGACATGCATTTAGCTCATATTGAGCCGGCAATAGAGGAGCAGCAACACCTACACTATCGATGTAGATCCAGTGATCATGTCAAAAAGGAGAATACCAGCCAACCAAACTAAACCTGGCTAGGGTATGATGAAGAGAGGACAGCGTCCAGCAATCCTTTGCTTCTATTAGCTATCTGTAGTTACAGCAATCAGCCTGACCATGGATCAACTTATCCCACAAGCACAGCATCTGCCTAGGTGACTGATAGTGGGCTGTGTAGTAGTTGAACACGCAACCATACTGGCAGAAGTTCCAGCTGTGGGAATATTGAACAGGCTTTGTTGCATTGAATTTCTCAACCCATAGACCCATACTTACATCTTCCATCTTAAACAGCTGCAAGACAGGCCGATTTGTACATCAGGAATTCAAGTTTATGTGAAAAGTGATCTGGAGAAGGAACCAGCACAAACTCACTCTTAAACTCTGATTGGCATGCTGTGACACGATGAATTTTGCTATGTCACCGGAAATCACATAGCCTGGTCCATTTGCATATGGCGGGTAGATATCCTCAGGCCACTCCTGTGGTAATTTATTGACAGGAGTCAGGACAGACAATGAAGAAAATGTGGTATGTGATGGTGACACAAGATGGGCATGGGCTGCAATTTACACAGATGAACACGGTAGGAACTAGGAACTCAGGGGCATATGTTGCCAATGTTGGCAACACCTGCATTGAAATGAGGAGATTACCTCGTTGGTAACTGCCCATTTTCCAGTTCTCAATGGTCTATGCAGGAGGTTAAGATTCCCCATATAAAATGGTTTGTCGTCACTATGCAACTTGATGTGTCTCAGAACCACATCTACTCTCACAAATGTATCATCGTCGCATTTCATGATGTTTGCAGCAGTCAAGTTCTGGACCTGTAAGGTCATAAAGAGCAACAGACATCATGTTCATGATTAGTCGATACAGGGTGCTTATTATTGACTGACATGTTTGTATGGCAACTAAAAGTTCTAGTGACTTTCATGATTGGCATAGTCCATTAGCCTATGTTAGAGCCTTATATGGCTTAACTTCTTCTAGAAGTAACATGTGAAAACAGTCACAATTATTGAGCATAGATAGAAACAGATCACAAGCCATTGCAAGTTCACTTTAGTTGACATTGACAAACAATACAAATGCAAGAAGTACAACACAAATTTGGCATTATAATGGCACAAGTGTCTTACCCCATACTCACAAATAGCAATTGTCTTAAGAACAACCAGCTCATAGCGATCTATAAATGGCAAAATGACAATGTCTCCGAAGTATTCTGCTTCTTTCTTCAGCATTACATTGACCTCTTTCCTGGAATTCTGCAAACTCGTGATGAAGCAAATAGCATTTATCATTTCCTAAAGCACATTTATATTTTCTCTAAGAAAATGTGAGCCACTAATATTTCCAACCATCGTTGTTTGGAGTGCATAAATTTCATTAAAAAAACTGAGAATTCAGCGCCAGATGATGATAGTCAGTTTGATATTTCACAAAGTACGATAAATGGTGAGGCAGTAAGGATGGTAACTGGTGAGTAGGCAAGTAGCTATACCACAGAATTTAAGTTTTAAGATGATTGCATTTGAAATTTTGAAGCATGGTGATTAAAAGTGGGTGGATGGCAGACAGTCCAGAGTCTTTAACATTTATGCAATTTCTCAATTCTCACACCAAGCTGGTGCAGTCATACAGTTGATAATATGTACTTTCAACACTACATGCTATTGCATTTTACTAGGCATAGAATTAAATACAGATTGCAAGTTATACTGCATAGACCTGAAGATGCATTTTGATCTAGCACAAATCAGATCCAGAAATAACAGGGCTACCACACCTTTTCTTAAGGCATGACTAATCGTTAAGGGTATTTAGGTGTATACTTAAGGAATATCGACAACTTGAATTTGTGTTAGCATGTCAGGACCAAAATGTTTAGCTACAAATATTATTTATTTGGATGGATAATTTGCTTACCAGTGCAACAAAGAATCGAGCCACTGCTTTAGAAGACTTAATTTCTGGAGTCTGCATCCATGTTTTTCTCACAGCCATGCGCTCAGCAAAATGATTTGATGCAGACAATATTCCAATGAAAAGGAAAACAGGACCTTTTGGTAGTGGCCGAGACCTCCACTTTTCTGACATCTCAAGGACTTGTTGAAGAGAAAAACTAGGATGCGACATAGGAAGAGCAGTGGCATAAACTGAATGTACATCTACATCACCCTTAACAAATAATCCCGTTGCATCTTCAAGAGTGAACCCCTGAAAATGATCACCTGGTACCCCTAAGTGTCTACTCTAGATATCACAACAAAAATAAATTTTAAAAGGAACAGCAGATAAACATGTCTTAAGAACATACTGGTCGATAAGGAAAAGATGTCACATGTCGACCGCCAACGTAAATGTGGAAACCTTCAACTCCAGCTTGTATAGTCAAAACAAATAGCCTCTCCTCTACAAAGGGGAATGGCCATGTCATTGCAGGTTTCTTTGCACGCCCTATGAATCTCTTCAACCATGAAGTTGTCTTGGACTCCTTGGTGTCAACAATGTCATTGCGTATCCATTTCTCACATTTGGGGAATCCATCGACTGTTGGGGGGAAAAAATGAAATTGAAGGTTTTAGCCAAATATGCTAGTGTCACAATAAACGACAGAGAGGGAGCACTTTTGTGTTTTTTTCCTGGACAGAGGAAGAGGATGTTATAACTTATAAGTGATAAAGGATATGACAATTTGAAGTTTGTGGCTATTCGGTCTAACAATTATGTAACAATTATAACAGTTATAACAGAAGACAGTTATCTAACAATTATGTAACAGGAACATGAGGTAAAAATTGCAAAGATGTGGACGTGCAGAGAATTGTTGATAGTTTGCTATCTACTCGTATGCATTGAAACCATCCGTAGTAGCCATAGCCCATAAATGTTAATCTCAGTAGGAGCTAATTTCAGGGAAAGGGGCAATTGTAACAAAACTGTGACTTCAAATTCCCAGTGAGTACTACCAATTCTGTTAGTAAGAAGCTGTTGCTTTAGTTGAACAGAAGTCATCGCAAACCATCTCATACTATTTTTTACTTAAAACAGAAAATGGGTGACGTAGGTGTGCCTATCATATCATCACAAAATGGGTCCCCTAATAGAGTTGCCGAAGAAGTGTAAAGTAATACTAAGAACGAAGCAACAAGACGTAGAGGACCTTTGTCGTCATTGTCGTTGGATGGTGTGCCGTCACAGCGCTGCGCGGTGCCCCACTGCATCCTGTAGCAGGTGTTGTGCTCGAGGATCGGGTGCTGGCTCCAATCCCCCCTGAGCCTGGGGTTGAGGTGGAGTATCCTGGGCGGGTCCTCGCCGTCGACGGCGCGCAGGCCCTGGAGCTCGACCACGAACTGGGACACCATGACGGTGCCGTCCCCCTGCCTCATCCTTGCGAGCTGCGGCACGTACTCCCTGTGCGCGGCGCGCGGGGTGCCGACGACGGTGACGGAGGAGCCGGCCGCGAGGCCGCAGGGCAGGAAGACGACCCGGCCCCGCGCGCGCTGGGAGACCGCGGAGGGGCACTTGTCGGTGTCGGAGGCGCGGGAGGTGGCGGCGGCCAGCAGCGCCCAGGGGTCCCCCGCGAAGGCGGCGGCCTCCTCCCAGGCGGTGAGGCCGAGCGCCCAGGCGTCGTCGGCCATGCGGTCGAGCGCGGAGCGGTTGCGGGACGCGAGGTCGGGCAGGGACACGCGGTCGTAGCGGTGCCAGAAGGGGCGGACCGGGAACGGGGAGGCCGTGGAGGCGGCGGCGGTGGTGGCGGAGGAGGAGACGGACCCGGGCGAGGGCAGGTGGTCGGAGGAGGACGGCGAGGAGAAGGCGGAGGCGGCGGCGGGGTCGCCCGCGGCGAGGTCGGCGGCGGCCAGGTCCAGCACGCGGCGGAACTTGAGGGAGACGAGGAGGAGGTAGGCCGCCGCCAGCGCCAGCACCAGGTGCGACGGCCGCACCCGCCGCGCCATTGCCTGCTGCCGCCTACCCCACTCGGGAGCGGGAGCGGGAGCGGGAGCGGAAGCGGAAGCGGCAGCGGCAGCGGTGCCCCTCCCGCCCTCTCGGCGCCCCCGCTCCGACGACGGCAGCGGCGGCGGTTAGCGATTGGGGGAAGGGGGAGCGAGGCGCGTGGGCCGGATCTAGACCGGGCGCCTGGGGCTGGGTCCCGGCCGGATCGGAGGGGGACGGTGGTGGAATGGAAATGGTAGTGGATGCGTGCGCCGTGCGGGGTGGCCGTACGGCCGCGGGCACAGGACATGAAATGGAGAGAGTGGGAGACGGACAGGCGGAGGGCGGGGGCGTCCAGGCGGGCGTCGTGGCTCGTCTCGTCCGCGGGCGGCATTCGTTGCGTCAATGCGATTGGCTCGCTCGCTGGGTCGGGTCAGGCCGGTGGGTCCCACGTGGCCCCGCTGGTACAGGCCTAGCTGTGGCTCCACTTCCTCCGCCGAGGTGCAGTGACGTAAACTGCGAGATTGACGTCATGTATGGATGTGGCGCCACGTCGGATGGAGCGAAGGCCCCGACGGAGCTGGCAAGGACACGGAGAGCTCGGCTCGCTCGGCTCCGTGGAGTGACTTCATAGCAGGGTGAGAGCTTACGAGAATCGATTCTCTGCGAATCCTTACCATATGACAGGGAACAGGGTAGCAAGTCTTTTTTAGAGCTCCGAGTTCACGGTGTAAATGGAGAAGTGATTCTCTCTTTATTCTTACTTGAATCAGTTGTTATTCCAAGTTCTTGCCTAGTTAGGAATGATTCTCTTCGGAAAAAATAAAGCTGAAGCTCTTCCGAACAACCCATAAAGTACCAAATGAAGTGAAGCGGGGATTATCTAACCGTCTTTTTTTTTGGGGGGTGGGGGGGTTGGTGGGGTTAGAGGGGGGCGTTGATGATAAGGTTTAGTTTGGTGAATATGGAGAGCGTTAGTGATAACTAATTCGAGGTGGAGCGATTTTTATTTTTGTCGTTTCATCTTCTGAATGTTTTGGGCAGGTGCACCACCTGAATCCTCTAGCCGAATGTTTGCATCTTTGCTAAATGCTAAGACTAGGGCTAAGCCCTATAACTCTAAAAAAAATCCTAAATGTGTCACTGGAAATTATAAATTCCCTCCATTTCTAACGATTATTTGAATCATATATATATTTTGTTTCCCTTATTATGGAAAAAAAAAATTACGTGCGGATAGTCCCTTATTATGGAAGAAAAGTGTACGGATGTGGCGCCACGTCGGATGGAAAAAGGCTAGCATTTGATAGGATGTTTATTTTTTGAACAAAAAATGTCATATAGTACATCAACTCTCAAAATGGACTTTTAAGGCCTTTGAGTAAACTTTTTATATTGTGTACTGGTTGTACGGAAGGTGGTTCGAAAGCTTGACAGTTTTTTATTGAGCCTTTTCTCTTCCTGTAACACCCCAAAACTTCACTACCTAAGATGCCACCACAAGAGATAAAACCTAGAGCAAACAACAATAATTTTTGGCAGCATCTCCCCTAAAAACCGGAGTAACGCGGAAGCAACAACATAAGAGGTAATATAAGTAAGCTCAACAAGAAGATATAGCATCCTAATTAGCAGGTCATCAACAATCAGGGTCTAGGACTACCCAAGAACAACCACGAGCCAAAGTTAAGGATACCCAATTAATAGAGACTTCAAGTTCTAATACTATTATTATTACAGCATAAGTTTTTCACATTAAAAGATGACATGAATGTGCTGAGTGTGCTGCTATTTTTCCACCCTTCAAGCAAATTCCACCTGAGTGCTGGGAAAGATAGAAAGAGGTGTGAGATATAAAAATCTCTGCAAGTAAACTACTTTAACAAGCTATTTAAACTACATGTTTATTAAGCATTGATTTAATCTTCAATTATATGCAAACCAATAGTAGGCAATGAGATAATTCCAAAAAGTGATACAACATTATTTAAGATAAAGATCAACCATCACTAAACCTTGGAGAAGCATGGCTTCTCACAAACTCTCCCAAAGCCTTAGTCCAAGCCATATATGCCATAGTCCAAATTTATAATGCATATGCAATGGAAATGCCATGTCTCTTGCCTTCATACCCAACAAGGTATGAAGGCGCATCGTTATGCTCAATAAACGATGTTATACCGGTATGGTCGCAGCTAGCAGCGGTGACATAACTCCATATGCCAATGCAGGAATGGGATGCAGTGCAATGTTATAGAAGAAAAGATATACCACATATAACTTTATGAGTGTCTCACCATAGAGACATCAAGCCACATTCCATTACATGAGCATCATCAACCAATAGTAATGAATATAAGTATTCACATAGGAAGCATAGAGGACAAGTCAAAAGAATGAAACATGGTTTGAAAGGCCATAGTGTATTAGTTGTGGTTCTGAATTTTAAGGTGAAGGTAGAGTAAATAACAAGTTAAAGCTCGTAGCAAACCACCACTACATTTACTTGCCTCCAATGGAGTGATGATCGCTCTATGTGCGATCTAAAGCACTGCCACCTGCTTAAATTAGTATTATAATATCAGAGAGAGAACTCATTTTAACAAATACAAACAGTAGGCAAAGCACTCATACTCTCTAGCCCGACATACAAGCCAAATAGCATACAAAGCGCCAAGTCAAATGCAGCACTGTTGCTTCACCTTTTTATATTTTTTTAATCCATCAAGGATACAATGGTAACCAAAAACATTTTTAGAACCTACAGACCAATATCTACAACTTTTATAAAGGAGATATATTTTTACCATGCCTTTAAGATAGCCTAAACAGACCTTAGAATCTGCTCGAGAATTGGGATAGCAAGCTTCACATTTTCATATATCCCAATCCTTAAGTCCAAAAATTATGAAATTTAACCAAAGATCAGAATTCCATATCCTACAACTTTGGTATTGCTAACATTTGTAGAAAGAACTAATTAAATGGACCTAAGCAAGACCCAATCTTAACTTAAATATCCTGCTAAGGAAACAATACCTTGAGCTTTGAAAAATCTATATCTAGAGTTCCCCTTATCCAAAAATCATGATTCACCAATCTGAAAAGCTACAGGAAAGTACTACAAGTCTCTTATAATTTGTAAAGTCCCATCATGTGGCAGAACCGCCCAATTTAACCTAACCCCAAGTATACTTGTCAGCCATTTGACACTAAGTACACTAGAGATTAAGTTAAACCTGGTAGTCTATCGAGTAAACCCCACGGGAGGACTCGAAATCCACGTTTTTCATCAGGATTCATAAACAAGTGAATAAAGCTTACAATATGCTTAACCATTTCATACATCACTAGTTTACGTAAAAATCAGAGTTATTATAAAATAGATTTCATAAAAGCAGCGGAAGAAGGTCATTTTACACAAAAGCAGCGGAAGTTAACAATTTTAAATATTGAAGCAGAAGTAGAGATGGAAGAGTAAAACTTCTACAATCGTGGCAACAAAGGAAGTCTTGTTGAGCCCACCAGGAGGTATCCATACACAACATTCAGCTCCAGCATCCACCTGTTACCTGCAATAGGGGGAATAAAACCCTCAGTACACAATGTACTCCGTAAGACTTACCCAACTAGGTAGGATGTAGTCTCCCGACTCTCAAGGATATGCAGGGGGCTATTTGGCTAGCTGTTTAGTTGTTTTTGCAGAGAAGCATTACTAATAGTGTGTCCTGATATTCAAGGTTTTAGCAGTCACATCAAGTTTATTACTTAACTATTCTAGGTAAGCACCCAAGAGTGGGCAAAAAAACCTAGTACCCAATACCTGAACTCGAAATACCTGAACCTGAACCCGAAATACCTGATACCTGAAATTTCGGGTCCTACTTCGGGTAGCAAGTTTGAATACCTGAACTTGTATTAGAAAATTCGGGTATGCACCTCTGATACCCGAATTACCCAAACAACCCGATCTAAATAAAAGCCCAGCAAATGAAACACTTATGGCCCAGCCCAACAACCAACTCTCACTGCCATCCCTTCCTAACCCTCGCACGCACACCACCAGCCCCCATAGCACCTCAGCCGTCGGGCACCAGATGCCTCCTGCAACCCCCAATCTCTCTATTTCTCTCTCCTTAATCCTCAACTCCAATCCAAATCTGTTCTTGCTTCTCATTTTTGATCTACTGCTTGATGCACGGGACTTGGGGCATGGGCGCATAGCCACATCTAGCAGGTGAGACTTGCTAGACCAAAGGCAGTTATGTGTGAGACATCGATGTTAGTGTGGAAGGCGATGTCATCGGTGCAGTAGGTGAGTTCATTAGTCCTTGAGGCGAGTTCAGCGGTGTGGTGCTCCACGCTCGAGGAGACTTGACATGGCTGCTCTGGGGATGCTCTAGCTCGATGGTAGTCTTCCTGATAGAGTCATCCTCATGTAGTTCTTCCTCTTATGCTAATTTTTTGTTCGGGTAATTCAGGAATACCTGAACCCGAACCCGAATTTATGGGTACTCGATATCTCGGGTAGTCCTTTTTCAAGACAAATATCGGGTAACAATTTCAGAAATCTAAATTTCTCAAAACCCAAAATACTCGACCCAAAAATTTTGGGTAACCCAAATGCCCAGCCTTATAAGCAACTAAACTACTTTCAAGCATGTGGTAAGCACTCAGAATATATTTCATCATCCGACATAAGCCTCATCATCATTGAAAGCATCTAGGCCCCTAGAGTTGGTTTCGGCAATTGATGACAACGCAACATTACCATGACTAACGTGTGTTTTGTAGAAACTTTGGTAAGTTAGGTCATGGGAATGGTGAATATTTTGGGCACTATGGTTTCATGCCCCTTGATGGAAATCGTTTCGGTTTTCAAAGGATTAACGACAAGATTAAGGACGGTTAGTTCCGGACGTCGAGGAGTTGAGTTACGTTCGAAATAGTTGTTAGGATCTTCGCTTTTCTCCTTTGGCCGTACTATAAAGGGGGGCATGAGCGAGTAGCTTGACCTAGGTGAGTCTATTTATTTAGATGTGGTGCACAATTGTCAAACTTAGCACTAGGTAGCTTAGGTGAAGCCCAAAGATCAGTTGGAAGGAACTTTGTTCAAGCTGCGTCGTGATCCGGAGAAAGTTGAGTCTTTTCTTCTTGACCGGACGCGGTCAGTATAGCGCACTGTAGCGGAATGCAACCTATTGACCGGACACTGTGGCTCGCCTGACCGGACGCACAGGTGGCACGCTCTACAGTAAGGTGAGCTAGGGTTTACGACCGGACGCGAAGTTTGTCTGACCGGACGCCACTGTGGCCGAGTCCAGTCAAAGTATAGAAAGGTTCTAGAAAGGGTTTTGAGCGACCGGACGCGTCCGGTCACCCCTGATCGGACTCACCTGCGCGTCTAGTCACTCAGCGCCTTTGTTTTTCAATTCGACCGTTGCCACCGACCGGACACGTCCGGTCATGTCGACCGGCGCGTCCGGTCAGTACGAAAAATGCTGAGTTGGCATATAACAGTTGGGATTGACTGTGGGGAGTATAAATACATCCCCTACCCCTCTATTTGAGCTCTCTTGCTCATTTGTTCAGCTGAGAAACACCTTTCATATGCAAGGAAGTGCAAGAGCTCTAGTGAGGATTGAGATTTGAGAATCCAAGTTTAAGATCCCTCATTAGTGACTAGGGAGTAGCAAGTGTGCATCCACCTTCTCATTAGGCTTGTTGTGGTTAAGTGAGAGTTCTTGCTTGTTACTCTTGGTGATCGCCATCACCTAGACGGCTTGGTGGTGATTGGGAGCTTGGTGATCATCCGACAGAGCTTGTGGAGACCCAACTCATCTTGTGAGCAGTTGTGGACGATTTACCGTGACGGAGTGTCAAAGAATCAATCCATTGAAAGCCCAAGTTTGGTTTTGGAAATTGAGTGACACCAAAGTTGCTAATGTTATGTGATCAAGTGTGATTAAGCTAGGCATAAGCAACATGTGATGGAGGTGGAAATGGCAAGGAGAGATGGCCACAAGACCACATGATTTGGTGCATGAAATGATGAGCAAGATCATGAAGGAATGCACATAAAATGATGGACTTGATGATCAAGTGGAGGAGAAGGAACTAAGAGCGCAAGGCAAAGGTATAACCATAGGGTTTTCCTTTTGCTGGTCTAAGATGAGTAGAGAAGTAATTGACCGGGTTTAAGATACATAGCCGACTATCAAGAGTGGCAATCACGGTTAGCTCGGGAATCACGTGCCACTAGATCAATGTCTTGAGCATATGCATTAGGATCTAGCAGAGAGCTAACATAACGCCTTGAAAAATGTTTGTGAAATGCTAACACACATGCACAGGTGGTGTACACTTGGTGGTGTTAGCACATTTGCGAAGGCGGTGGAGTTTGAGCGGTAGAGAGGGGTTTGGGGTCTTTCGAGGAAATAAAATGCCTATTTTCCATTACGCCGGAGGCAAGAAAAGGCGGCGAAAGTCCGAAGTATTTCTCTCTAAAAAACACCAACCGGACACTGAACCGGACGCGGTCCCGGTTTGACCGGATGCGTCCGGTCAGTTCAACGTGGTGCGGGCACTAGGGTTTGCAACCGGCGCATCCGGTCGGGCACCCAGAGGGACAGAGCGTGGCGAAGAGCTGATCGGACACGCGGCGCGTCCTGTCACATGCGATCGGACATGTCCGATCACGGTGGGAGCTCTCTGGACTCTGACCGGACGCCGGGTGCAGCGCGTCCGGTCAAACGGTGAAGCACGTCCGGTCACGGCAATGGCTCTCTCTGACGCACGTTGTTACTATTTGTCCTGTAGTGACTGGACGTGTCCAGTCACCATGACCGGTGTGTCCGGTCATCACGTTTTTCACTGCATTGTACGGTAACGACTAGCTGCGTACCCCTTCGCTTTAAATAGAAGTTGGCCGGGGTTTGGGGCATCTCTTGCATTCTTGCTGACCTTGAGACATCCTTTGAGCTAGAGAACAACCCCTCCACTCATCTCTTTGCTTGGTTGCACATCTTGAGTGAGATTGAGTGAGATTCAAGTATATTACTTGAGAGTTGCATTCTAGAGGCACTTGATCTTCGAGTTGTTGCGGATTTCTTGTTACTCTTCCGTGTTTCCCAACGCGGTAGACGGCTTGGAGCAGCGTAGGTGATTGAGCTCGCAATTGGAGATTATTGGAGCCCTCAACAAGTGTTGTAAGGGGTTCTTGATCCTTTCCCGTGGGAGTTCGCGAATTGGATACTCTAGTGGAGCTCATGGCTTGGAGGATCCCCGTCTTGTGTGTGGTTGTGCGGCACCCGCTGAGGGCTTGACTCTTGATAGTCGATTAGCTCGCGAACCAATAAGTGGGTGTATCGCCACAACGGGGAGTAGCTTGCCAGGAAGCAAGTGAACATCGGGATAAATTCTTGTGTCGTTCTCTTCCCGAGGATTTCTCTTGTGTGATTGATTGATTGATTAGTACTTCTCATCTCTACACGGCGGTATAATCACTCGAAGCTCTTCTCTCGTATTACTTCTTGTATCTAGCTTGTAGTTGTTATTGTGTTTAGTGGATAGCCTTGTACTAGACTTGTGTAGGTGGTTTGCTTAATTAGTTAGAGCTAGTGCATTTTGCTTCGTCACCTTTTGTACTAACACGTGTGGTTAAGTAATTCTTGTAGAAGTTTTAATTAGGCTATTCACCCCCCCTCTAGCCTATTTGGACCTTACACCTATAGAGAGCACTTGATCCTCGTGTGGATCAAGGGGGAGCTACACCCTTACGAGGGTGCTCCAACGAGGACTAGTGGGGAGTGGCGACTCTCCGATACCTCAGGAAAACATCGCCGTGTTCCTAACCTTTTTACATTCAAGCAATTTACTTTCTCGTATTACTCTTGTTGCTTGATTTATTTTCCTAGAATTGCCATGCTAGACTAGGATTGGAACTTAGGGTGCAAAACTTTTAATCGGTAGAATCACTAGGAACACTTGTAGGCACTAGGGGTGAATTATGGCTTAGTAGGGTTTAACTATTGCAATAATTTTTAGAAAAGCCCAATTCACCCCCCCCCTCTTGGGCATCTTGATCCTTTCAATTGGTATCGGAGCCGAGTTGCTCCTAAATTAGGCTTTACCGCCTAGAGCAAGATGTCTAATGGGGAAGGACCACCTCCCATCTTTGAGGGAGATGATTTTCCATATTAGAAAATCCGCATGGAGGCGTACCTCAAAGCCATAGATGTCAGGTGTCTTAGAGCCGCCACCGAAGGGCTTCCGGAAGTCAAGGATCCCGCTAACCCTGTTGGTGACGAGGAGAAGTACGACCGGTGGAATGCAAAGGCAAAAAATGCACTCTACCGGTGAAAGTCCTATGTTTGGTGTTGGTAATTAGTGACAATGCCTAAGTACTAATCCTATGCCTAAGTAGTATGTAGCATATGAGGATTAGTACATTCCAAGGTTGGTGGCAAGATGGACATGGTGATCATGATGGCCACACTTGGATTTGGATGCAACCCTACATGATCAAGGCAAAGGTATATGCTTAAGGGTTGTGTTTTAGTAACCAAGACACCTAGTGGGTGTGGTTACATTATAGGTTAGATAGACATACTATAAAGAGGGGAATAACACGGCTATTGAACTCCTAAGTGCCTCTAGGTGTGCATTTCATAATCATATGCATTTGGATAGAACTAATAACGCCTCAAAAAATGATTGTGAAAATGCTAACACACTCACACATGACGAGATCACTTGGTGGTGTTAGCACATTTGCGATGGCGTTGGAGTTTGAGCGGTAGAGAGGGTTTGGGTCCCTCTCTCCCTCCCGCCAAGCTTGCGAGGCGGGATTCAGGCGTTTTCGAGGAGTTGAAACGACTATTTTTCCACTACGCCGGAAGTCAGAAAAGAAACGGAGGCGAACGAAGGTCACAGAGGTGACCGAACGCTGGACCGGACGCGTTCGGTCAGTGTTCAACATCTGCGCGTGTTTCTATTTTTGATCGGACGCGGTGGCGCGTCCGGTCACTGTCGACCGGACGCGTCCGATCATTTAGGGAGCTTACTGGACTCCAACCGGACGTTGGCACTGTGGCGTCCGGTCAGTTTTGCAGCGCGTCCGGTCGTTGTTTCGTTGTACGCTGCTCAGGCTTGACCAGCGCGTCCGGTCCGTTACGGGACCAGTGCGCCCGGTCGAGCTTCGCACGTCCGGTCGTTGCATGGAGCGCGTCCGGTTGGTGGTTCACGAGCGTAGTCGCTGTGTGATCGGTGCGTCCGGTCAGTTTGACTAGCGCGTCTGGTCAGCGCGACTTTGGTTGTTTCAAGTTTCTAACGGCTATATTTGAAGGGGTACGTCTATAAATACTCGTTGACCGGCTCAAGGCTCCATCTCTTGGACATTTTGACATACTTGTGAGCACTTTGAGCTAAGCAACTCCCCTCCCACTCATCTCTCTTGCTTCTTTGCATATTCGAAGTGAGATTGAGTGATCCAAGTACATTTGCATTGTGAGATTGCATCTAGTTGGCACTTGGTGGTTGATTTGCTGCGGGATTCTTGTTCTCTTGGTGGTTGCCGCCACCTAGATGGCTTGGAGCAGCTTGGAGGCATTGGCAAGAGTTAGTGATTGTTCTTGGCCACCTCCGGTGATTGTGAGGGGTTTGTGCCTACCTCGGCGAAGCACCAAAGGCAACGTTAGTGAATTGCTCGTGTCATTTGTAACCTTTTGCCATTTGGTAGGTTCTTGTGGCGCCTTTTGAGAGGCTCGGTGTGTGACCGATTAGCCACCGAACCACATGGTGAAAGAGGGACATAACGGGGACTAGCGTGCCGGCAAGCACGTGAACCTCGGGATAAATCTTCGTGTTATCACTTTCATATTGTGATTGATTGATCCCGGTGTTTGGTTGTCTTGGTATTTATTGTTGATCATATTGGTTGGCTCATTACTTCGCCCCTCGGTGAAACTCTCCCAACTCAACTCCGCATTACTTTCTTAGTTATCTTTGCTAGCTAGTTAGCTTTGCTAGAGTAGCTCCTTTGTGTAGCTTGCTAGTTGTAGTTGTAGTTACCTTCTCGGTTTGACTTGTGCGGTTGAGTGCAAATATACTAGAATTGTGAATTGGTTAGGTGGTTTGCAAACACCCCGTAGGCTTAGCAAAACTCGCATCTCGCTACTTGTTATATTGATAAACTTGTTTAGCTTGTCTTTGTAGAAAATTTTAAAAGGCTATTCACCCCCCTCTAGCCATCAAGACCTTTGAACCGGGGCTTTGGCAAGGATATCTTCAATCATATGTGTAATGCAAAAAAACGCACATGAATTGTGGAAAAACCTTTGTGCTCTCCATGAGGGAACTAAGAGTGAGCTTGAGGAATGCTACTGTATTGCTTTGAAGAAGATTAATTCGTTTGAGATGCTTCCCAAGGAAAGTGCTAATGACATGTACACTCGCTTAAATGTTCTTGTAGAGGATCTCAATGCTCTCGGGCTCACTCAAATGAGTCCATCGGATGTTGCAAGGAGGATCTTGAGTGTTCTTCCCATTGAGAAGTATGGCCACATTGTCACCGTGCTTCACCAAAGCGATCTCTCCACCACAACACCGACATAAGTATTATGAAAGATCAATGCTCATGAGATGTACATGCATATCACTCTGGAAGAGGGCTCATCATGTTCAAAGAAGAAGGACTTGGCTTTCAAAGCTAGCCATGACAAGAAAAAGAAGAAGAGCCAAGCCATGATCGTGCATGAAAGCTCAAGTGAGAGTGACATTGATGATGCATCACTTGCTCTGATGGTGAAAAAGACCACCAAGATGCTAAAGAAGCTTAATAAGAGTGGCATCAAGTTCGATGGCAAGAAGAAGTTCTTCACAAGTAGCAAAAGAAAGCCTATATCTAAAATGGATTGCTACAATTGTGGTGAACTTGGTCATCTAGCTCATCAATGCCCTAAGCCTCCAAAAGACAAATACAAGAACAAGAACAAGGGCAAGAAAAATAAATCTAGTGATGAAGAAGATGAGAAGAAGAAGAACAAGCCATACAAGAAGATGGATGGCAAGAAGAAAGAATATCACAAAAAGAAGAAGGGAGGCAAAGCTTACATTGTTGGTGATTGGCTCACCGACATTGAGTCATCATGTGAGTCCTCCGGTGATGAGAGCGACGACGAGAAAGAGAAGGTCACCGCATTTGTGATTGGGCCATCATCATCTTCATCAACATCTTCACCACCACCTTCACCGCCATCTTCACCGTCATCATCCACTACTCACCTATGCCTCATGGCCAAGGGTGAACGAAAGGTACAAAATAATGAAAGTGATGATGATGATGATAGTGATAGTGATGATGAATTTGATGCAACTTCTTATGATGAACTCGTAAAATTGCTCAACAAATACTCTAAAGTCATAAGAAAGACTAGAAATGAAAATGATGAGCTTCAAAATAAAAATGAATCACTTTCATTAAAGCTTGAGATTGCACAAAAGACTAGTGATGAGCTTAAAGATCAAAATAAAATTATGACTTCTACTCTCAAGGAGCTCAAAACTTTTAACAAAGAGCTTAGAGATGAACATGATAAACTTGAGAAGAAGCATGATGAGCTCAACATTAGGCACAACTTGCTAAAAGATAAATATACTTCATTAAAAATTAATTATGATAGTCTTGTTGTTGCTAATGAGCTCTCTTTTGAGACACATGATGCTACTAACCAAGTTGTTAAGATTGATATAGCCACATCATGTGATGACTTGATTATTGAGAGCATTGAGCAAGGCTCTAGTGGCAAAGGCAAGAAAGTGGTTGAGTCCGACAATTATGATGATTATGTCAAGCTCAAGAGTGAAAATGAAATGCTTAGAGATGAGAACAAGAAGCTAAAAGGGTTGATGGCTCTTGAAAAGCAAACATCAAATGAGTCACTCATTGAGGAGAACAAAAAACTAAAGCAAGAGAAAGAGCATCTCAAAACCAGATTGAGCAAGTTTACAAGAGGTCAATACTTGCAAAGTGAGCTACTCATGAACACCGTCTTGAAGATGGATAGAAGTGGTATTGGTTACTTGGCAAATCAAGAGAAGAAGGCCAAAACTCAACAACAACAAAATAAATCAAAGCCCAAGCCTAAGAGATGTGTTGAGTGTGGACAAGAGGGCCATTTTGCTCATGAGTGTGAAACTCCACCACCACAACCCTTGCCCAAGCATGCTAGACCCTTTGCTTTCAATGCTCACTATATGCTTAGAAGAGATTCTAGTGGAAAGATGAAAGTCATGTTCTTGGGTCCTCCAAACAAGAATAGACCTAAGAAAATTTGGATTGCCAAGTCACTAGTTGAGAAAGTCAAGGGTCCCTCTCAACTTTAGGTCCCTAAACAAAAAGCTTGATCTCTTATGTGTAGGTGAACTACAAGACCGGTGGAACTCATTGGGTTATTGATAGTGGTTGCACTCAACATATGACCGGTGATCCTCGTATGTTCACCTCACTTGAAGAAAATGGGAAATGTCAAGAGAAGATCACATTTGGGGACAATTCAAAGAGCAAAGTCAAGGGTATAGGCAAGATTGCAATATCAAATGATCACTCTCTTTCAAATGTGCTCTATGTTGCTTCTTTGAGTTCCAATCTACTATCCGTTGGGCAACTTTGTGATCTTGGCTATCAATGCTTATTCACACCAAATGAAGTGGTAGTATCAAAGATAGAAGACAAGAAAATGATTTTCAAAGGTTTTAGATACAACAATCTCTATCTTGTTGATTTTACCTCCGAAGATGCAAATTTGATGACATGCTTGTTCACCAAAACTTCACTTGGGTGGCTTTGGCATAGAAGGCTTGCTCATGTTGGAATGAATACTCTCAACAAATTATTGAAGAAAGAGTTAGTGAGAGGCTTGAAATATGTCAAGTTTGAGAAGGACAAACCTTGTAGTGCATGTCAAGCCGGTAAACAAGTTGTAAATACTCATCCAACAAAAGCTTACATGTCAACATCAAGAGTGTTAGAGCTTCTACACATGGATTTATTTGGTCCTATAACTTACAAGAGCTTGGGTGGAAACCTTTATTGTCTTGTGATTGTGGATGACTACTCAAGATACACTTGGACATTCTTTCTTCATGACAAATCCGAAGTGGCCACTTGTTTCAAGAAGTTTGCAAAGAGAGCTCAAAATGAATTTGAAGTCAAGATAAAGAAGATAAGAAGTGACAATGGTAAAGAATTTGACAACACAAACATTGATGCTTATTGTGATGAGATTGGGATCAAGCATGAGGTTTCATCAACCTACACTTCTCAACAAAATGGTGTAGTTGAGAGAAAGAACCGGACCTTGATTACCCTTGCAAGAACAATGCTAGATGAGTACAACACACCAGAAAAATTGTGAGCCGAGGCAATTAACACCGCATGCTATGCATCAAATCGCTTCTTCCTACAAAAGTTTCTTGGCAAGACCCCCTATGAATTGCTAAATGGGAAGAAGCCGGACGTCTCATTCTTTTGGGTGTTTGGTTGCAAATGCTACATCTACAAGAAGCGGCAACACCTAGGGAAGTTCTAAAGACGTTGTGATATTGGTTTTCTTGTTGGCTACTCATCAAAGTTCAAGGCATATAGAGTATTTAACCATGCCACCAGTTTGGTTGAAGAAACATATAATGTGGAATTTGATGAATCTAACGGCTCCCAAGGAGCAATTGAGAATTGTGATAATGTAGGTGATGAACCATTGAGGGAGACAATGAAGAACATGCCCGTGGGAGACATCAAGCCTAAAGATAATGAAGACAATACTCAAATGATTAATCCACCATCTTTATCATATGTGCCTCAAGATGATGACAAGAATAAGAGAGTTAAAAATGAAGACACTCATGTCTCTCATGAACAAGCCGAGGCATAAGCTCGAGATGTTGATGCTCCCCAACCTCCTCCTAAAGTGGTTGATAGAAGACACTCACCTCTACTTCAAGCACATCCACAAGATCTCATCATAGGGAGTCCTACAAAGGGTGTAATGACTCGATCTCAAAAGCTTGCTTCTTTTGTTGAACATCACTCTTTCGTCTCTTGTCTTGAACCTAAGAATGTAGAAGAAGCTCTTCAAGATCCAGATTGGGTGAATGCAATGCACAAAGAATTGAACAACTTCACCCACAATCAAGTTTGGACACTTGAGGAGCATCCAAAAGGTGCAAGGGTCAATGGAACCAAGTGGGTGTTCCGCAATAAGCAAGATGACCAAAGCATAGTTGTGAGGAACAAGGTAAGACTAGTTGCAAAGGGATTCTCTCAAGTTGAAGGCCTTGACTTTGGAGAGACCTTTGCACCCGTTGCAAGACTTGAAGCCATCTGTATCCTTCTTACATATGCATCACATCATGAAATGAAATTATATCAAATGGATGTTAAAAGTGCGTTTTTGAATGGCTTCATAAATGAACTAGTCTATGTTGATCAACCTCCCGGGTTTGAAGACCCTAGATATCCTAATCATGTTTATAGGTTGTCTAAGGTGCTATATGGGCTCAAGCAAGCCCCTAGAGCGTGGTATGAGCGCCTCTGGGACTTTCTCATTGAGAAGGGCTTTACTATTGGGAAGGTCGACACCACACTATTCACCAAGAAGCTTAATGAGGAGATCTTTATTTGTCAAGTCTATGTTGATGATATTATCTTCGGCTCAACAAATGAAGATTATTGCAAGAAATTTGGTGAATTGATGTCGAAGGAGTTCGAGATGTCCATGATTGGTGAACTTACATTCTTCCTTGGTTTTCAAGTCAAACAAATGAAAGAAGGGATTTTTATCTCTCAAGAAAAATATACCAAGGATCTTCTCAAGAGGTTCAAGATGGATGATTGTAAGCTAATCAAGACCCCAATGCCATCTAATGGACATCTCGACCTAGATGAGGGAGGTAAACCGGTTGATCAAACTCTCTACCGTTCTATGATTGGTAGCTTGTTGTACCTTACCGCATTTAGGCCCGATATCATGTTTAGTGTATGCATATGTGCTCGCTTTCAAGCGTGTCCTAAAGAACCTCACCTAAGTGCCATGAAAAGAATCTTAAGATATCTTAAGCACACCCCAAGCATTGGCCTTTGGTATCCCAAAGGAGCTAGATTCTAACTAGTTGGCTATTCCGACTCGGATTATGCCAGTTGCAAAATTGATAGAAAAAGCACATCCAAAGGGTGCCATTTGCTTGGGAGGTCACTTGTACCTTGGCCATCTAAAAAGCAAAATAGTGTGGCTTTGTCCACCGCTGAGGCGAAATACATTACCGCGGGGGCTTGTTGTGCACAAATCTTATATATGAAGCAAACTCTTTTAGACTATGGTGTTGTTCTTGATAAGGTGCCACTTTTATGTGATAATGAAAGTGCCGTTAAAATTGCCAATAATCCGGTACAACACTCATGCACCAAGCACATTGATATCTGTCATCACTTTCTAAGGGATCATGTTGCTAAAATTGATATATCACTAGAAGGTGTAAGAAGTGAAAATCAATTAGCGGATATCTTCACTATACCTTTGGATGAGGCTACCTTTTGTAGGTTGAGAAGTGAGCTAAATGTGCTTGATTCTAGTAATTTTAAAAAATAAGCTTGTGTTGTCCCTTGCATTGCATTGTAATATATGTCATGTTTAAACTTCCGTAATGCATCTAGGACTGGTCTAACACGGTTACGATAACCCTCTTTTGGAGGAGTGAAGAAGCCTAATCGTGGATCAAACTTGACAAGCAATCTAGTTTTACCTTCTTGCTTTGCATTGCATATGCATGTTTGTTGCTTTGTCGTTTCTTTTCGGTTTTGCTTTGAGCAACCTCTGTGTTCGTCCATGAATAGAGAGAGCATTTGACGCTCCTAAGGGTTTATAAACTCTATTGCATGGTCATACGTTGCTCCTCGGGTGTTTATCGCATATTTTCTTAAAAATAATACTAACCTAAGGCAAATTTATTTTGAAAACTTGAGGGTTTGAGAGATCTCACTCATATCAGGTTCCAATTGGTGTTTATTTGTGTCTTTTTGTATTGGAACTTGATTGGGAGAAGTCGCGTCGAAGATCGAAAAGGGAAAAGATGAAAATCATTGACCGGACGCTAGACCGGACGCTGGACCGGACGTGACGCTGCTCGACCACTGCGTCCGATTCTGGACATCACCTGCGCGTTCGGTCGTGCAAAGGTGGTTCTCAGGTGGACTTCTGACCGGACTCTATCGACATCCGGTCACCTCTTAATGGACGCGTTCGGTCGCTCCTAGACCTTACTGGACTCTGACCAGACACCTCTATAGCGCGTCCGATCAACCGAGGAGCATGTCCGGTCAGTACTTTGAAAAGCGGATCTCGTTTTTTTCTGACCAATTTGCGGGGTGCCTCTCCTTATTCTTCTACCTCACGAATAACCCTAACCGCCATACATCGCCGCTCACCTCAGAGCTCCCCGCCTCCATCCCCCTGCCTTTGCCTTGCAGCCGCCGCCTCCAGCGGCCTTCGTGTTGCAGCTGCCGTAGCCACTGCCGCTTAGGAGAGCCGGACCGCCATCTCCGGTCCTCCACCACCTTCAGGGCTCCGAGGACCAGGCGTCACCACTGTTGCCGCCTGCGTAGCTCCTCCTTGTCTCCAAATCTCCAGCCACCGCGCGAGCTCGCTCCCAACCCGCGCAGCTCCTCCTCAGCTTCACCTCTTCCTCTGGCGCCAATGTGGTTTCCGGTGAGTCATTTCTTTGCCAGGGCACTTTTCGCAGTGTGCACCTCCCTACACTGCCCCTGTTCGATGATATGCCGATGACATCTCTCAGAGTTATGTGATCCTTTCAATTGATTCACCTTTTTCCTATCTCGATGTTCCAGTGTTCGTCCTTCATTCCCATGGAGCCCCCGTACGTCAAGGTCCCTCATCTTTTCACTAAAGTCTCACTCTTCTAAGGTAGCATGTCATGTTCTATCCTTTTCTTACCTCTTTTGCTTGCTCTCATAAGGACATCGCTCATCTATTAGTTGAAATATGTTGCTTACAAGTAGCTCTATCTATTCCATCTTTACAGTGAGTCTTGTCGGTGTTTTGTGTGGCAGTGGGCAGCTAGTTCAGTGGACATTTGAATCTGGGGCCAAGCCTACGGATACGGATTGAGGCCAAGCCTCTTGAGAATCAGCTCATCATCTTTTCAGTGTCAGTTGTTCTCAGTCACAGAGTCTTGTTAGCATGGCCCGCTGCAAGAATGTTGGTGGAGCTCCGAGTGACGAGGATGGAAGTCCTCCACGTTTGACAGAGGCTGCCCGAGGCAAGCGCAAGAAGATCGTCACCAAGAAAAGAAAGAGGACGCTCACAGAGGCAGATGTAGCACAGGCAGTGGCTGACGCTGCTGATCGAGCTGAGAGAGGAGGCAGAGGCAGTGGTATTTAGATTGGCGAGCACCGCTTTTACCTTGAGGGACGACAACTTGGTACAAAGGCCACCGAGGAAATAGAGGAGCAGCCCGTAGAGCAGACAGAGGAGCAACCCGCAGAGCGAACACTGCAGACTCCACCGCGTCGTCGCTCAGGATGAACACGTGCTCAGGTGACTCCTAGGCCAGATGGTCAGAGACGTGGAGGTCATCCACCTCCCAGAGCTTGTGGTCAGCCCACAGTTGAGCACTTTGACCTGAGGAGAGCTACAACACGATAGGTTCAGGCTCTCCATTTTGTCGAGGTTGCTCGGTGGTTCCCACTTTAGCAGGACACAAGAGCTTAAGAGGGATTCTACACACCTCTGCACGAGGACTTTTACAGAGCTTATGTTGACAGTGGGATTACTTTCAGACCACAGAGGGTTTGTCGACTAGAGTCACTTGTTGCAGTTATTGGCGAGCAGCTCCGTCCCCATATTTCTTTTCTACCAGGATTGTTAGATCTTCTAGGTCAGACAGGAGCATACTACGGCACATGGGTCAGGGAGTTCTACTCTTCACTTTGGATAGACCCCGCTCACGAGTTTATCCACTTTGCATTTAGAGGTCGTGACCACATGCTATATAGCACCAGTGTACGGGAGATTCTAAGGCTCCTAGCTTTAGAGACAAAGATCCACCAGCTTTGTTTTGGTCAGACACCACCACCGAGGCATCCACACGGTGGTACTATGCCACCTACAGACTTAGTCAGACCGTGCTTTCGCGAGCCGTTTGGTGAGGGGTCCAGACGTACACCAGCCAGTTTGACTCCTATTGCCAGAGTTCTTCATGCTATTGTGAGGAGGACACTGCTTCCGAGGTTGGGCTACCGAGAGGGTTTGACACATATGCAGCTTTGGGTAGTTCATCACCTTATCTCTCAGACTTCGTTTGATACTTGGGATCTGATGCTCTGTGAGATGGAGGATACGCTAGCAGAGGGCTTCAAGGGTCACCGTCAACTACCCTATGCCCATTGGATTTATTTTCTGATTCGGTGTGCTTGCGACCTTCCAGCTGAGATCCAAGCGGAGATCTCCGACACCATGACAACCTTCCCTGAGTATGACATACGATAGCTATGGGCCACTATCACCCGAGAGCAGGCACCTAGACAGAGTCAGCGTCAGAGAGCAGAGGTACCTGAGACTGCAGCTGAGTAGGACCAGACTGTTGAGGGATTTGCAGAGGCAGAGCTTGCCGACTTAGATGCTCAGCCAGCCGATCCAGACGAGGACGCCACCACCGACAACACTGATGACGACTATCATCCACTTCCTTGGTACCGCTCTCCTTGTTCTCACGACCATGAGGCTAGTGGTTCCGGTTCAGCCTCACGCACAGACCCAACCATGGTGGCTATACTTGAGAGGCTGACTCAGGCTCAGGAGAGGTAGGAGATTCAGGCTCAGGAGAGGTAGGAGATTCAGCTACAGAGACAGGCTCAGGACAACGTAGCTGCATTTGCACAGATTTAGGCTCGTCAAAATGAGTTTTAGAGGCAGCAGCTAGAGATACAGAGGCAGCAGGCAGCTACCCAGCAGTAGTACCTTGAGCTCTTGAGACACCTTGTTACTGTTGGGGTCCCTCCACCTCCGTCCGTCCTTACTCTAGCTTTACAGCCCAGTGGGCTTCAGAGTCAGGGACCACAGCCGAGCTTTCAGTTTGCCTCACCTCAGCAGCAGGTGCCTCAGTCATTTCAGTCCCTAGGCTACACTCCTATTCAAATGGGATTCACTCCACCGGTTTAGCTCAGGCCTCACCTTCTGGCTGGCACTCCATTTTCTACGGACTTGAGTGCATCCTACAGTGAGTTGACCGGTCAGCCGACACCCTCCCAAACCATAGTTCTAACCACTATAGAGATGTCAGTTTCAGAGACAGTGGCTCCTTTAGTGATGGAGACTGGAACTACAGAGACAGTTCCTTCATCGGTTGCTTCGATTGATCCTCCCACGATTGGTACTCTTCAGGCTCAGGTGACAGAGACTGCGGCTCTCGTAGCTACTACTTCATCAGCTCCTGCTCCTGAGTTACAACTTGCCGACCCACATACTGAGCAGATCCAAACCGCTTCACTTCCACGAGTACCTACAGAGGGTCAGCATGACAGCTCAGAGTCAGAGGAGGACATTTCTCAGTTTTTGATCACTCCGCGTTCCTCTGCACCTGACTCGACTGCTTCCATTCCTCCTTCGGACCCTTAGTTTTTGGCTCTTGATGCCAAAGGAGGAGAGAGAGTTTGTAGATTCAGGGGGAGTTGTGAGAGAGGGTTTCTTGCCTCTTTGTGTGCTACTTTCATGCATCATGTTTATATTTCCGCACTTGCATTTTGTGTCGTGTGTGCTTATGAGATACTTGAGTAATATGTCGATTATCTTGTCTCTATTATATCATGTCACATGATTGGTTCTAGCTCATAAGGTTTTGCTTCCATGTCTTGCTCCGATTTCATATGAGCTATGCTTTTGTGTACTAACTCTTCTTGTTTCATCTTATGAGTACACCCTGTTGGCTTGGAGCACATAAACAATCCTAAACCCCTTGTTCTTATTGCATTTTGCTTATGTGAACCAAGCATGATCGAAAACCTCATCTCTTAAATCTAATTACTCAAGGTGTTGTCATCAATCACCAAAAAGGGGGAGATTGAAAGCATCTAGGCCCCCTAGAGTTGGTTTCGGCAATTGATGACAACGCAACATTACCATGACTAACGTGTGTTTTGCAGAAACTTTAGTAAGTTAGGTCATGGGAATGGTGACTGTTTTGGACACTATGGTTTTCATCCCCCTTGATGGAAATCATTTCGGTTTTCAAAGGATTAACGACAAGATTAAGGACGGTTAGTTCCGAACGTCGAGGAGTTGAGTTACGTTCGGAATAGTCGTTAGGATCTTCGCTTTTCTCCTTTGGCCATACTATAAAGGGGGGCATGAGCGAGTAGCTTGACCTAGGTGAGTCTATTTGTTTAGGTGTGGTGCACACTTGTCAAACTTAGCACTAGGTAGCTCAGGTGAAGCCCAAAGATCAGTTGGAAGGAACTTTGTTCAAGCTGCGTCACGATCTGGAGAAAGTTGAGCCTTTTCTTCTTGACCGGACGTGGTTTCTATCCTGACCGGACGCGTCCGGTCAGTATAGCGCACTGTAGCGGAATGCAACCTATCGACCGGACGCTGTGGCTCGCCTGACCGGACGCGCAGGTGGCCCGCTCTACAGTAAGGTGAGGTAGGGTTTGCGACCGGACACGAAGTTTGTCTGACCGGACGCCACTATGGCCGAGTCTAGTCAAAGTACAGAAAGGTTCTAGAAAGGGTTTTGAGCGATCGGACGCGTCCGGTCACCCCTGATCGGACTCGCCTGCACGTCCGGTCACTCAGCGCCTTTGTTTTTCAATTCGACCGTTGCCACCGACCGGACGCGTCCGGTCATGTGGACCGGCGCGTCCGGTCAGTACGAAAAATGCTGAGTTGGCACATAACAGTTGGGATTGACTGTGGGGAGTATAAATACATCCCCTACCCCTTTATTTGAGCTCTCTTGCTCATTTGTTCAGCTGAGAAACACCTTTCATATGCAAGGAAGTGCAAGAGCTCTAGTGAGGATTGAGATTTGAGAATCCAAGTTTAAGATCCCTCATTAGTGATTAGGGAGTAGCAAGTGTGCATCCACCTTCTTATTAGGCTTGTTGTGGTCAAGTGAGAGTTCTTGCTTGTTACTCTTGGTGATCGCCATCACCTAGACGGCTTGGTTGTGATTGGGAGCTTGGTGATCATTCGGCGGAGCTTGTGGATGACCCAACTCATCTTGTGAGCAGTTGTGGGCGATTCACCGCGACAGAGTGTCAAAGATTCAGCTCATAGAGAGCACTTGATCCTCACATGGATCAAGGGGGAGCTACACCCTTGCGAGGGTGCTCCAACGAGGACTAATGGGGAGTGGCGACTCTCTGATACCTCGGGAAAACATCGCTGTGTTCCTAACCTTTTTACATTCAAGCAATTTACTTTCTCGTATTACTCCTGTTGCTTGATTTATTTTCCTAGAATTGCCATGCTAGACTAGGATTGGAACTTAGGGTGCAAAACTTTTAATCGGTAGAATCACTAGGAACACTTATAGGCACTAGGGGTGAATTATGGCTTAGTAGGGTTTAGCTATTGCAATAATTTTTAGAAAAGCCGAATTCACCCCCCCTCTTGGGCATCTTGATCCTTTCAATCATCTCCATGTTCTAGTTACATTAACTACGATAGCCGTAGTGTGACAAGTAGTATCCATATCTGAGGAGGGCGGCGATTGCAATCGATGTACATCTAGCTGAGCAATCCCAAACACATGCCCGTACTTCTCCCAAAGAGCATGTACAGGGCATCCATTCCAATCGTACGACCAAGGCCCAAAATGACCTGACCACCCTGGGGAACCCAACCTACGAGGCTTGCCCCGCTGAGCGGCGACGAGTTTCCCCCTCATAAGTTTGGTCCATGAACATTCCTTTCCCAAAAACAACCGCTAGAATGGCCAGAGAAACACTTCGGTGAACGTTTTGTGCACCTTAGTCGTAAAGAAAGTACTAAGCTTCACGGTCAACTGTAACTCAGGCCCCTGTTATGTGTTTGGTACCTTCGAACTTGCCACATCGCTACTAACGGTACGGTCCTTTACTGACACTGGCGGGAAAACAGGCGCCTAGAGCCCGACTCTGCGGCACCGACCAACCATTCAGAAAAACCATTTTCCACTTCTCGCCCGGTCTCCAATTATTATACAACATCTCAAGTCCATGTGATAGTAGTAACAATATGACCATCACCTATTTCTCGCGAGTGACCGTCCATAACTCGACTTCTACCGTAAGCCCTATAGCATGGCATACCATACTAGTAGGACTCATAGGATAGAATATTTATGTAAGTAGATTTCAAGCAACTCCTGCAACTTAATGCACAAACATAATAATAATAAGTACAATAATAATAGGGGTTATGCATCGGGGCTTGCCTGGATAACTTATTAACACTAAGTTAGTTGGCTCCATCTTCAGGACGTGATCCAACCATCATCTTCAGGACTTGAGTCATCATTCATCATCTTCTCACTTGACGCCAGCATCCTTGTGTTGACCCATTGATCCATCATTGTCCCTAAATGATATGCATAAATGCAATGCATGCTTAAGTCAAACAAGCATCCACACAAGCATTAAAAAACTTAAAGAACAAGCAACACATCAAAGGGCGACTAGGGTAGCTAACTGTCATTAAGAACCACTCTCATACTCTCATCGGAACATTACTCGTGAGTTGGTTATTAACAACATATCACAAGTTATTAAAGTCACCACTTGCATTTAAACATACAAGCGAGGGTTGCCATAATCTTGTTAAGCACACTTCTACTTACCAAGCAAACTAAGTACACCTTTCTTAGTCATCATATGGCACAAGCAGTATATAAAACATGTTTGTAAACATCAGATTAAACATGTTCCTTACTACCATTTAATTAAAATTAAAGGCAATAGAGGCACATGACGATAAATCTACAAATCACTATTATATTAAACAACCGAGCCACATCATGCATTCATAGGACATAAAAACATTCATAACACAGAGATGACACATATTTTTTATTTTATATATTTTAACCACTTCAAAACTATTAAACAAGTATATCACAAGATAAATCTATAACTTAGGAAATATGCATTCATTGGCCATGAAATTTTTACCATAGCACACACACATCAACACTAGTCTACCATAAAAAATTCACTGCATTTGGATTACTAGAACATCCTCTAATAAATAAACATAAAGACTAGATTACAATACAACAAAAACTTTATACTAAAGCACATGACATTATAAATCTACTGCATAGATCTAATCATGAGGAGTGCAACAAAACTAGTTTGGCATTTTTAGATTTTTTCTATGCTTTACTATGATTTATTGAAGTTTTTGCCTATTTATGCATAAAAGAAAAAGATCACAGAAAAAGAAAACACATTTGCATCGGGAACCCTGGAATTTTTCTAAAATCAAAATAAGTCCTTCCACCTTTTGTTTGTCTCTTGCACTTTCACAACTGAAGCCCTGGAAAAGCTTCTATTCTCACCCCGGGGTCCTTCTCTACTTCTTCCTTATGGAAACAGAGCAGATGAGGTGCTCGGGGTGGCTGATTCGGCCGGCAGGGCCAACGGTTGGTGGCGAGGGAGGGTCGGCTGAAAGGTCTTGATGGCTAGAGGGGGTGAATAGCCTATTAAAAAATCCTACAAAGTATGCTAAACAAGTTTATCAATATAACAAATAGCGTGATGCAAGTTTTGCTTAGCCTAAAGGGGGTTTGCAAGCCACCTATCCAATACACAATTCTAATGAATGTCACATAACCGCACAAGTTAAACAGTGAGAAGAAAAACAACTAGAGCTAGCAAGCTACCAAAGCAAAGAGTTGCTCTAGCTACACTAAACAAACTAGCAAGATACAACTATGAAAGTAATCCAAGAGTGAGTTAGATGGGTTTCACCGAGGGGCGATGAATTGAGCCAACCAAGAAATAATTTCAAGTGATGACATTCAAGATAATCAATCCACCGAGACAAATCAATCACAATCAACGAAGTGAAGACATGATGATTTATCCCGAGGTTCACGTGCTTGCCGGCACGCTAGTCCCCGTTGTGTCCCCCTCAATCACGTGGTTCGGTGGCTAATCGGTCACACATCGAGCCTCTCAAAAGGCGCCACAAGAACCTACCAAATGGCTAGGAGTTGCAATGACACGAGCAATCTACTAGAGTTGGAATTCAGCGCTCCGCTAGGGAACCACAAGAACCTCTCACAAGACAATCACCGAAGCCGGCCATGAACAATCACCAACACATGCCGGACCTCCTCCAAGCTGCTCCAAGTCGTCTAGGTGGCGGCAACCACCAAGAGTAATAAGAAACACCATAATAAATCAATCCCCCAAGTGCCTCTAGATGCAAATCAATGATCGATGCACTTGAATCACTTAATCTCACTCAAAGATCGTAATCAAATGCAAACGAGATGAGTTGGGATGAGAGGGGATGCTTTGGCTCAGCTCAATGTGCTCACAAGAATGTCAAAAGTCCAAGAGAAGGAGCCAAGAGTCGGCCACTAAGTATTTATAGATGTACCCCTTCACAAAGAGCCGTTGGGCAAATTTCGTGGGCGACAGACGCGTCCATCGCCCCTCTGAGTGTCACGCGTCCATACGCGTTCAAACTTCAACGGTCACACGTGAAAGGTCTTGATGGCTAGAGGGGGATGAATAGTCTTTTAAAATTTTCTACAAAGACAAGCTAAACAAGTTTATCAATATAACAAGTAGCGAGATGCGAGTTTTGCTTAGCCTATGGGGTGTTTGCAAGCCACCTAACCAATTCACAATTCTAGTATATTTGCACTCAACCACACAAGTCAAACCAAGAAGGTAACTACAACTACAACTAGCAAGCTACACAAAGGAACTACTCTAGCAAAGCTAACTAGCTAGCAAAGATAACTAAGAAGGTAATGCGGAGTTGAGTTAGGAGAGTTTCACCGAGGGGCGAAGTATTGAGCCAACCAATATGATCAACAATGAATACCAAGACAACCGAACACCGGGATCAATCAATCACAATATGAAAGTGATGATACGAAGATTTATCCCGAGGTTCACGTGCTTGCCGGCACGCTAGTCCCCGTTGTGTCCCTCTTCACCACGTGGTTCGATGGCTAATCGGTCTCACACCGAGCCTCTCAAAAGGCGCCACAAGAACCTACCAAATGGCAAAAGGTTGGAATGACACAAGCAATTTACTAATGTTGCCTTTGGCGCTTCGCCGAGGTAGGCACAAACCCCTCACAATCACCGGAGGTGGCCAAGAACAATCACCAACTCTTGCCAATGCCTTCAAGCTGCTCCAAGCCATCTAGGTGGCGGCAACCACCAAGAGAAACAAGAATCCTATAGCAAATCAACCACCAAGTGCCAACTAGATGCAATCTCACAATGCAAATGCACTTGGATCACTCAATCTCACTTCGAATATGCAAAGAAGCAAGAGAGATGAGTGGGAGGGGAGTTGCTTAGCTCAAAGTGCTCACAAGTATGTCAAATGATCAAGAGGTGGAGCCTTGAGCCGGCCAACGAGTATTTATAGACGTACCCCTTTGAATATAGCCGTTAGAAACTTGAAACAGCCGAAGTCGCGCTGATCGGATGCGCTGGTCCAACTGACCGGACGCGCTAGTCGCACAACAGCTAGCTGCGAAGCAACGACCGGACGCGCTTGACGCGCAGACCGGACGCGCTGCGATCGACCGGACACGCTGGTCCCGTGACTAACCGGACGCGCTAGTCAAGCCTGAGCAGCGCACAGCGAAACAGTGACCGGACGCGCTGTAGAACTGACCGGACGCCACAGTGCCAGCGTCCGGTTGGAGTCTAGTAAGCTCCCTGAACAACCGGACGCGTCCGATCGACAGTGACCGGACGCGCTGCGGGTCCGATCATCAAACTGAAACACGCGCAGACACTGAACGTTGACCGGACGCGTCCGATCAAACAGAGACCGCGTCCGGTCTAGCGTCCGGTCACCTCTGTGACCTCCGTTCGCCTCCGTTTCTTTTCTGACTTCCGGCGTAGTGGAAAAATAGTCGTTTCAACTCCTCGAAAACGCCACTCTACCGCTCAAACTCCAACGCCATCGCAAATGTTCTAACACCACCAAGTGATCTCGTCATGTGTGAGTGTGTTAGCATTTTCACAATCATTTTTCGAGGCGTTATTAGTTCTATCCAAATGCATATGATTATGAAATGCACACCTAGAGGCACTTAGGAGTTCAATAGCCACGTCATTCCCCTCTTTATAGTATGGCTATCTATCCTATAATGTAACCACACCCACTAGGTGTCTTGGTTACTAAAACACAACCCTTAAGCATATACTTTTGCCTTGATCACGTAGGGTTGCGTTCAAATCCAAGTGTGGTCATCATGATCACCATGTCCATCTTGCCACCAACCTTGGAATGTACTAATCCTCATATGCTACATACAACTTAGGCATAGGATTAGTACTTAGGCATTGTCACTAATTACTAACACCAAACATAGGACTTTCAATCTCCCCCTTGTTAGTAATTGGTGACAAACCTTTCACAAAGATATTATGATAGAATTTTGATTGAACCCATGTCACATTGTCCAAGTATATTACCATGTGTAAGAATTATGGACATGTGATCATGAATTCAAATTGATAGCAATGGCTCCCCCTACATGTATGCAATATGTTTGGATTTTGGAAGCATACATGTTAGATAGGAAAGATTAGGAGCATTGACTACCAATAGGTGCTAAGTGTTTAAGATTATAGACCTTTGAAGCGTGATACCATCGGAGTAGCGATAAACACCATCTTAGCACCTTGTGTAGTTAGATTCCACTTGGAAAAGCACAAACATAACTAGAAACCTCGTGAGATCAATATTATAAGCAAGGTTCTAGTACCACTTTGAAAAATATGAAGCAAGAAAAATCTAACTACTTCATATTCATGCTAGTACCTCAATGCATCATTCAAATTATACTAGCAAGTCACCACACAAGCAATGTATCAGAGAAAAAGAAATGCATAACTATGCATCATACATATGAAGTGCACATGGAAATGCAACAATCATGCTTAAGAGCTTGCTCCCCCTACTTGTGTGCTCAAAATTTTAGTTGATCCCCTTCTTTTATCAATTCTCACCCTTGAACAACATTTTTCTCCCCCTTTGTGCTTCTCCCCCTTTGAGTTCTATCTTTGTGAATAACATTTTCTCCCCCTTTGGCACCAATGACCACAAGGGACCAATTTTAGATAGATTATCATGTTGAATTATGGGGTGAGGATCAAGTTTGTGATTCAACCTAGATTGCTTGCATAAATAAAATACTTCGGTTTGATCCAAGGGCAAGCTTCTTCACACCTCACTAGAAGGGTTATCATGCACCATGTTGAAGCAAATATTTAGACAAGTGATCTAGATTAAACACTTAGGATCATAAGCTACTTAAATAAGTTATATGCTACCACTAGATCATACAAGTCATGGAAACAATAGTGGCACCATATAAACTTTAAATTCATTTGATTTTCATGAATGAACCTAGAACATGTAAATTATGACTAGATGCACTAAACAAGTCCTTAACATAGAATGTATGACATGTCAACCAATTATACCTTGGGGCTCGAAGGAGAGGCATGTCATATATGGGGTGCATCAACTCATGTTGGAGAAGTCAAGTATGTTCAACTCATTCTTTAGCTTGTAAAATCTCTTCTCATCAAGTGGCTTGGTGAATAGATCGGCTAATTGATCTTCGGTGCCCACACTCTCAATAGCAATGTCACCCTTTTGTTGATGATCTCTAATAAAGTGATGGCGAACATCAATATGCTTTGTTCTTTGATGTTGAACCGGATTGTTGGTTAGCTTTACGGCACTTTCATTGTCACATAGCAATGGCACATTCTTGAAATTAATTCCAAAATCCTTCAATGTTACCTTCATCCATAAGATTTATGCACAACAACTACCCGCGGCGATGTATTCGGTCTCGGAGATAGATAGTGCAATACTATTTTGCTTCTTGGATGACCATGAGACAAGTGATCTTCCCAACAATTGACAAGTCCTGGAAGTGCTCTTTCTCTCCACTTTGTCACCAGCATAGTCAGAATCCAAATATCCAACTAGCTCAAAGCTTGCACCTTTGGGATACCATAATCCAACATCTTGTGTATGCTTTAAGTACCTTAATATTCTCTTTGTTGCCTTCAAATGACTTTCTCTTGATGAGGCTTGAAATCTTGCACACATGCATACACTAAACATCACATCAGGCCTTGATGCCGTCACATAGAGTAGGCTACCAATCATTGATCTATATAGCTTTTGATCCACCATATTGCCATTCTTGTCACTATCCAAGCTTCCACTAGTGCTCATTGGAGTAGTGATTCCTTTTGCATCTTCCATACCAAACTTATTTAGCATATCCTTTATGTATTTAGTTTGGCTTATAAATGTTCCTTCCTTCATTTGTTTGATTTGAAGTCCAAGAAAGAAACTAAGTTCACCAATCATTGACATTTCAAATTCCTTTGCCATCATTTTCCCAAACTCATCACAATAATCTTGATTGGTTGAACCGAATATGATATCATCAACATATATTTGCAATACAAACAAGTCTTTCTCAATCTTCTTGGTGAAGAGAGTAGTCAGCCTGGGCAAGATTAAATCGAAAACCGAGAACTGAACCGATCCGAACCGAACCGAATTTTCAGTTTTTTCGGTTTTCGGTTTCGGTTTCGATTTCTGGTTCTGCATACCTCGGTTATTGGCTACGGTTTCGGTTTTAACCCCAGACCAAACCGAACAACCGATTAAACCAAGAAAGCAGGCGACTGTGAACTAGTGAACTGAACCCCATTGTCCACTCGTTCCATCCCCGCGGCCCTGCCTCCACTTCCCCTCAGCCAAGGCAGCCCAGAGCAGAAGCCCACCAAGGCCAGCCCACTTCACCCCCATGTGGCCATGCCAACCCCCACTAGCTTCGGCTAATGTGCTCCCCAGTCCGGCAGTCCCCAGTCCACCCACACGAGGCCACAACTCATCCCTACCCCAACCACTCTCCAAACCCTAATCAACTAATCCATCCCAATCCTAACCTTCCTTCGGCTTTCGTATCCTGTGGCGGCGGCATGAGCAGGCGGCACGGCGGCTGCACCGTGCGAGGCCGTGAGCAGAGGACGCGCGCGCGGCGGTGCGACTAGGCGGCACGGCGGCTATGACTGATCGAGCAGGGGGAGTGCGCGGCCGTGCGCAACGGCTGTGAGCAGAAGCACGCGGCGGCGAGGATGGAGCAGCGCACGCAGGTGGCTGCGCGAGCGGGCAGCGGGCAGCGGTGAGCGGCGCACAAGGGGCAGCTTTGCGAGCAAGCAGCGACGAGCGAAGCGGCGGTGGCACCGAGCAGGGAGCAGCTCGGGTGACGACTTGTTCGGTTAGTATGGTTTAAACTGAAAAACCGATGTACAAAACCGACACCGAATTCGTCGGTTTCCTATTCTGTAGATAACCGATCGGTTTTGGATTCTTGAAAACTGAAGTTTTGACAACCCGAACAAACCGAACCGAAATGTTGGTTTAAACCGATTGCCCACCCTGAGAGAGTAGTATCCACTTTGCCCATGACAAATCCTTTGGATAGCAAGAAATCCCTCAATCTTTCATACCATGCTCTAGGTGCTTGCTTCAATCCATACAAAGTTTTTCTCAATTTGTATACATGATTGGGTTTCTTGTCATCTTCAAAACCGGGAGGTTGCTCCACATACACCTCCTCTTGGATGTACCCATTGAGAAATACACTCTTCACATCCATTTGATATAGCTTGATATTGTGAGCACAAGCATAGGCAAGTAAGATCCTAATTGCTTCCAATCTTGCAACTGGGGCATAAGTTTCACCAAAGTCAAGACCCTCTATTTATGTGTAACCTTGAGCCACTAGTCTTGCTTTGTTCCTTACTACTATCCTATCTTGATCTTGCTTGTTGCGAAAGACCCATCTTGTTCCAATGACATTGTAATCCTTAGGCCTTTCAACTAGTTCCCATACTTCATTTCTCTTGAAGTTGTTGAGCTCTTCATGCATTACATTTACCCAATCCGGATCTCTCAATGCTTTATCAATGTCCTTGGGTTTTTCCATTGATACAAAAGAAGAGTGAGCACAAAAAGATGCCAATCTTAATCTAGTTTGAACTCCCCTTTGTATGTCACCAATGATGGAATCCAATGGATGGTCTCTTGCAATGTTAGTTTGTTGAAGTACTTGGACTTGATTGCTTGGATGTTGATGTTGATCATGAGTTGGAGATGATGAACTAGCCACTTGTTGATCTTGTTGCACTTGAGATGATGTACTAGCTTGATTTTGCATTAGAAAACCACTAGCTTGTGTAATTGGACTTTGGAGCACTTGATCTTTGTTGTCATCCACATCAATCACTTGCTTTGGCCTAATATCACCAATATCCATTTCTTTCATAGCATTAGTCAATTGAGTTCCTCTCACATCATCCAAGTTATCTTCCTCATCTTGAGAACCATTTGTTTCATCAAACTCAACATCATGTACTTCTTCAAGTTGTCCACTAGCCAAATTCCAAACTCTATAAGCTTTGCTAGTAGTTGAGTAACCAAGTAAGAATCCTTCATCACATTTCTTCTCAAACTTGCTCAATCTAGTACCCCTCTTCAAGATGTAGCATTTGCAACCAAATACCCGAAAGTATGCAATGTTGGGCTTTCTTCCATTTAAGATCTCATATGGTGTCTTCTCTAGAAACTTGTGGCAATAGAGGCGGTTGCTATAGAAGCAAGTCGTGTTGATTGCTTCGGCCCAAAATGAATGACTCACATTATACTCATTCAACATTGATCTTGCCATATCAATTAAGATTCTATTCTTCCTCTCAACTAGGCCATTTGATTGAGGTGTGTACTTGGCCGAGAATTGATGCTTGATTCCAAGCTCATCACATAGCTCATCAACTCTTGTGTTTCTAAACTCACTTCCATTGTCACTTCTCACTTTCTTGATTGTGGTTTCAAACTCATTTTGTACTCTCTTGATGAACTTCTTGAATATGTCAAATACATCACTTTTGTCCCCAAGAAAGAATACCCATGTATATCTAGTGAAATCATCCACAATCACAAAGACATACTTGTTGCCACCAATGCTTGTGTATGTAGTTGGCCCAAATAGATCCATGTGCAACAACTCAAATGCCTTGGAAGTACTCATAATGCTCTTCAATGGATGAGTGTTGCCCACTTGCTTTCTGGCTTGACATGCACTGCATAGCTTATCCTTCTCAAATGTGACATCCTTCAAGCCTCTAACTAAGTCATGCTTCACTAACTTGTTCAATTGCTTCATGCCAACATGACCAAGTCTTCTATGCCATAACCAACCCATACTTGATTTGGTGAGCAAGCATGTTGAAAGTTGAGTGTCACTAGCATTGAAATCAACCAAGTATAGATTCTCATATCTAAAACCCTTGAAGATCAAATTAGAGCCATCAACACTAACTATCTCCACATCATCAACACCAAATATGCACTTGAAACCAAGATCAGACAATTGAGCAACCGAGAGAAGATTAAAGTTCAACTTTTCAACTAAGAGCACATTGGAAATGCTATGATCATTTGAGATTGCAATCCTTTCAAGATCCTTCACATCACCCTTGCTATTGTCACCAAATGTGATACTATCAATGCCACTATCATTTGATTTGAGAGAGTTGAACATTCTTAAATCACCGGTCATATGTTGAGAGCACCCACTATCAAGCACCCAATGCCTTCATCCGGCCTTATAATTGACCTACAAAACAAATTAATGTTTCTTAGGTATCCATACTTGCTTGGGTCCTTGGAGGTTAGTCACTAAGCTCTTTGGTACCCAAATGGCCTTCTTCTTTGGACCCACAATTGGTGTACCGACAAACTTAGCATGCACACCTTTCTCACCCTTGGTAAGCACATAACAAGAATCAAAAGGAATGTAATCCATTTTAGCATGAAACTTATTGTTGTTCTTGTTCATTTTATTACAATTAATCTCTAGATGCCCAACTTGCTTGCATCTATTGCAATAACGACCATTGTTCTTCACAAAGCGAGACTTTGGAGTAGCAAAGGCCGCCTTGCCCTTCTTGGGAGTATAGCCCAAACCCTCTTTGTTAAGAGAGAACCTTTGGCTACCCAAGCATTTTAGCAAGCGAGCATCCCCACCATAGGCATTGCCTAATGCGCGGGTGAGATCATTCACCTCTCTCTTGAGAGTCTCATTCTCAACCACAAGTGATGAATCACTAGTAGTAGAGATAGAGTTGGTTGTGGTGGATGATGATGAGCTACATGAAGCATTAGTAGAACCAACAAATAAAGAATCATCAATAATATCACATGTTAGTCCAATGTCACAAGTGACAATCACTTGCTCCTCCTTAGCTTCCTTAATGAACTTCTCCAACTTGAGGTCCTTTTCCTTGATGAGCTCAAGTAGAGTGGAGTGGGCTTCCTTAAGCCTAGTGTGAGCAACTTCAAGGTCCTCGTGGTCTTCCTTTAGACACTCACGAGAGGTCTCTAGCTCATCAAATGATTTCCTAAGAGCTTTGAGATCTTGTTCAATTCCTTTGCACTCCTTACTCTTTTTGAGAGCAACAAGCTCCTCCATCAAGGCATCATTCTCATTGCTCTTGGCAATGAGCTCTTGCTCCAAGATCTTGCACTTCTTGGTTGTCCTCTTGTAGCCCTTGCTCATTTGATCTATTATGCCCAATAGATCATCCTTGGAGTAGTCCTTATTCTCCTCATCATCACTCCTACAACCATCACTAGCACAAGAATCATCATCACTATCATCATATTTTACCTTGGTAGGCTTGGCCATAAGGCATGTCGATGTAGTGTCGAAGATGGATGGCTTGTTGGAGAGGGCGATGCTTGCAATGGCTCGCCGAGTGGTCCTTTCATCATCACTAGAGCTTGCATCATCATCACTATCGAAGTTGTCACTATTCTAAGTGACTACATAACCGCCACCCTTCTTCTTCTTGTTGAATGTGAAGCTCTTCTTTGCTTTCTTCTCCTTCTCTTTCTTATCCTTCTTGTTCTTCTTGAGCTTCAAGTCCCCATTATGAAATCTCTTATCTTCATAGGGGCAATCCGCCACTATGTGATCGGGGCTATTGCAATTGTAGCAAAGCACCTCCTTTGCCTTCATGAAGTCCCTTCTCTTTCTTGCACCATAGCCTCTCTTCTTCATAAACCGACCCATCTTTTACACTAGAAGGGCCATGGTCTCATCATCAAATGGATCATCATCATCATCAACCTTGCTCTTGCCCTTGGAAGAAGCCTTGAATGCGGTGGTTTTCTCTTGCTTGACCTTGATCTCCTTCTCATCTCATCATCATCATCATCATCATCATCATATTGAGCATCGGTCATGACATCTCTAAGCACTTGGTTTGGAGTCACCTTATCCAAACCCTCTCTTTAGATCATCTTCCTCAAGATAGCAAACTTCTTAGGTAAGTTCATCAAGAACTTATGTGAGAAGTCCTTGTCCTTGACATCTTCTCCTAGGCTCTTGAGATCATTGACAATAACTTGTAGCCTATAGAACATCTCCGGTATGGACTCATCATCCTTCATCTTGAAGCTTGCAAACTTATCCTTGAGCATATAGAGCTTGGCACTCTTTACCATTGAAGTGGCCTCATATGTTTCATCTAATCTTATCCACATTTCACTTGTCATCTCAAGATCCTTGATTTGCTCAAAGACCTTTGCATCAATCCCATTGTAGAGAGTATTGAGAGCCATAGTGTTGCATTGGTTGTTGATGCGGTCATTGTTGGTGAGGTTGTCGGGATCAATGATAGCATAATCATGGTGTGTCACCTCCCAAACGTTCTCATGAATAGAGCCAAGATATTGCTTCATCTTTCTTTTCCAATGATCAAAAGATGTGACACCATCAAAGAATGGAGGCTTGCCCCCGACATGGTTGAACACAACTTAAGCCATCTTACACCGAGGTTGTTAAGCCTTGCAAACGGTGACCACGGCTCTGATACCACTTGAAAGGTCTTGATGGCTAGAGGGGGGTGAATAGCCTTTTAAAATTTTCTACAAAGACAAGCTAAACAAGTTTATTAATATAACAAGTAGCGAGATGCGAGTTTTGCTTAGCCTATGGGGTGTTTACAAGCCACCTAACCAATTCACAATTCTAGTATATTTGCACTCAACCGCACAAGTCAAACCGAGAAGGTAACTACAACTACAACTAGCAAGCTACACAAAGGAATTACTCTAGCAAAGCTAACTAGCTAGCAAAGATAACTAAGAAGGTAATGCGGAGTTGAGTTAGGAGAGTTTCACCGAGGGGCGAAGTATTGAGCCAACCAATATGATCAACAATGAATACCAAGACAACCAAACACCGGGATCAATCAATCACAATATGAAAGTGATGACACGAAGATTTATCCCGAGGTTCACGTGCTTGCCGGCACGCTAGTCCCCGTTGTGTCCCTCTTCACCACGTGGTTCGGTGGCTAATCAGTCTCACACCGAGCCTCTCAAAAGGCGCCACAAGAACCTACCAAATTGCAAAAGGTTGGAATGACACGAGCAATTTACTAATGTTGCCTTTGGTGCTTCGCCGAGGTAGGCACAAACCCCTCACAATCACCGGAGGTGGCCAAGAACAATCACCAACTCTTACCAATGCCTTCAAGCTGCTCCAAGCCGTCTAGGTGGCGGCAACCACCAAGAGAAACAAGAATCCCGCAGCAAATCAACCACCAAGTGCCAACTAGATGCAATCTCACAATGCAAATGCACTTGGATCACTCAATCTCACTTCGAATATGCAAAGAAGCAAGAGAGATGAGTGGGAGGGGAGTTGCTTAGCTCAAAGTGCTCACAAGTATGTCAAATGATCAAGAGGTGGAGCCTTGAGCCGACCAATGAGTATTTATAGACGTACCCCTTCAAATATAGCCGTTAGAAACTTGAAACAGCCAAAGTCGCGCTGACCGGACGCGCTGGTCCAACTGACTGGACGCGCCGGTCGCACAACGGCTAGCTGCGAAGCAACGACCGGACGCGCTTGACGTGCAGACCGGACGCGCTGTGACGACCGGACGCGCTGGTCCCGTGACTAACCGGACGCGCTGGTCAAGCCTGAGCAGCGCACAGCAAAACAGTGACCGGACGCGCTGTAGAACTGATCGGACGCTATAGTGTCAGTGTCCGGTTGGAGTCCAGTAAGCTCCCTGAACGACCGGACGCGTCCGATCGACAGTGACCGGACGCGCTGCGCGTCCGATCATCAAACTAAAACACGCGCAGACGCTGAACGCTGATCGGACGCGTCCGGTCAAACAGAGACCGCGTCCGGTCTAGCGTCCGGTCATCTCTGTGACCTCCGTTCGCCTCCGTTTCTTTTCTGACTTCCGGCGTAGTGGAAAAATAGTCGTTTCAACTCCTCGAAAATGCCTGAATCCCGCCTCGCAAGCTCGGTGGGAGGGAGAGAGGGACCCAAACCCTCTCTACCGCTCAAACTCCAATGTCATCGCAAATGTGCTAACACCACCAAGTGATCTCGTCATGTGTGAGTGTGTTAGCATTTTCACAATCATTTTTTGATGCGTTATTAGTTCTATCCAAATGCATATGATTATGAAATGCACACCTAGAGGCACTTAGGAGTTCAATAGCCGCGTCATTCCCTTCTTTATAGTACGACTATCTATCCTATAATGTAACCACACCCACTAGGTGTCTTGGTTACTAAAACACAACCCTTAAGCATATACCTTTGCCTTGATCATGTAGGGTTGCGTCCAAATCCAAGTGTGGCCATCATGATCACCATGTCCATCTTGCCACCAACCTTGGAATGTACTAATCCTCATATGCTACATACAACTTAGGCATAGGATTAGTACTTAGGCATTGTCACTAATTACCAACACCAAACATAGGACTTTCAACACGCCAACCCGACAGATGCGTCCTTCGCAAACGATCACTATGTTAGTCACATCAACGGACGCTGTCCAGAGAGCTCCCAGAGCTCGGTTTCGCCCAATAGACGCGTCTGTCGCAGCGCCGATGGACACTGCCCGGCATCTGTCGCGAACGTGCCTGAGATGCTGATGACGCCATGACCGACGGACGCTGACACCTGGTGTCCGTCGCTCGGACACCCCCACGTTTGTCGCCTCCGCTGCAGCAAGCCACGCTTAGGGGTAAGTCGACAGACGCTAGGGTCACGTCTGTCGCTCCCTGAGCCGGCGTATGTCACCATAATTTCAGTGAAAAACGATCGCGCGACGTCGCCACTTCTTCTAACTTTCGGCGTAAAGGAAAATGGTCATTTCAATTCCTCGAAAACGCATGAATCCCACCTCGCAAGCTCGGTGCGAGGGAGAGAGGACCCCAAACCCTCTCTACCACTCAAACTTTACCGCCTTCGCAAAGGTGCTAACACACCAAGTGATCATCGTCATGTGCAAGTGTGTTAGCATTTTTACAATTATTTTTTGAGGCATTATTAGCTCTATCCAAATACATATACTCAATGAAATGTCACCTAGAGGCACATGCAGGACATGAAATGATACGCCATTTCCCCTCTTCATAGTACAGCTACTAAACCTAAACGTGATCACACCCACTAGGTGTCTTGATCACCAAAAGCAAACCCTAGCAAAATACCTTTTCCTTGAGCTCCATAGGGTTGCACCTCGTTCCTCATTCATCACCATGGTAAGCACTTCATCATCCACACTTGATCATCATGCTTCACCATGCTATGTGCTAATCATCCTTTGCTACATACAATCTTAAGCACATGATTAGCACTTGGACATTGTCACTAATTACCAACACCAAACATAGAGCTTTCACCGGTGGGGCGCGTGGGGACTGTAGCAGCATCGGACGCACGCGCGGGTGGCTGTGGCCCACCCAGCCACAACACGCAAGGGCGGAACCATGGCGCAGCGGCCGCAGGCGAGTATCGGCACGGCGGAAGCGGTGCTGCCGGTGACGGTGCGAGCCGAGGATGGGTGCGGAAGCACCACTAGACCCGCGCGGCACCAAGGAGGTGCTCAGCTTCGGCCACCCAGCCACAACCGCAGCGGTGACAACCCGGTGGTGGCAAGGAACCGGTGGTTCCAGGCGGTGCGGACTCCGGTGAGCACGCGAGGGATAAGGAGAGGAGTGAGGTGGAGGTGACAGTGCAGGATATCGAGCATGGGGAGAGACGGAGTGGCGAGAACGGTGGTGGCCGAGCCCGAGCCCGGCGGCGGCCATGGCGGGCACTTGGCTCGGCAAGAGACAAGGAGAGTGAGAGAAAAGCACGGAAGGGAGAGAGAGGCTCGAGGCTCTGCTTGAAGCAGGTGAGGACGACAGCGTGGCATGGCACGCATTGTGCACGGCCAGAGTGCAGTGCAGGGCAGAGCAGGGCATGGGCGGCGGCAGTGTCCATGTGCCCGAATTGGGATGACTATGCAGCGGATTCGATCAAGCAATGGGTCCCACGTCCTGTGTAAAATATTTTCAACTCGAAGCAAACTCCAACTTTTTTAAGGGACCATGATCACTAATGCAACAGATTAAGACATAAACATGCTCAAACTTTGGTTTGTCATGCTAATTCTAGAAACTTAGAAATTTTCTAAGTCCCCCAGAAAACTGAGTTGGTTTCAAACTTTGGAGCTTTAACTAATCTATCCAACATCAAAACTAGGCACAAGCAAGCACTCCACTACAAAGTTTATAACTTATACTAAGTTTTTTCATACCAACATATTTTACAGTTTCTATATAAAATAATTATTTATTTATCCTCCAAAAAGCTATTGAGCAATTAAAACAAGGTAAGGTTTTTGGCATTTTTAATCATTTTCTCCACATTTTTCCAACATGAACCCTAAATGACTTTTGTTCGCAAACTCATTTAGAGATGTTTAAGCACAAAAACAAAGTTGATTGACATCACATATGTTGATTCTATATTAACAAAAGGTGGTTCAAACAAAGAAAGCCTCGTCATTTTGTGCTCTTTTGATTTCAAACATTATGCAAACACCACACACGATCAAAATACACTTATGTTCATGCAAAGCACTTAAGCAACACTATTCATGCACATTTTTATTACTGACAAAAGATTTGTCTTTCCCTAAAAAGATTTAAGTTGGCTATAATTTAAAAAGAACTTTTACTCCACAATTTTAGTATTACAAACATGAGATCAAGTTTTATTATCTTTAACCTATCGCTAATCAGGTATTTAACACCAGGGGTGTTACACATCATGCCTCTAAGGTTCCCAAAATACACCTAGATCCAGTTCTGTCCAAAATTTCTTCAGAACATGACAGCTAACTTAGAAAAATCATATCTCTCAAACCATTCAGGATAAAATCATGAAACTTCATGAGCTGATAGATCTGAAGCTCCTCTACAACTTTTCTATTATCCACTTTCGGAGAAAAAGACATTTAGGTCACGGAAACTACAGTAACAGCTACAGTCTCAACTATCAGGCAGCAAAATCTAAGAGTTGATTCCCAAAGATGATTCCTCCCTCCATAACAACTAATACCAAGACCAAAGACTATCCAAACCATCTCAATCAGAAGACCCAAAGGAAAAATCTTCTCACCTTGGTTATCCCTAAGCTAGGGCAGTAAGAAACAAATGGGAATGAGTCGATCTACACCATGTTGCAGCCCTAATCGATCCTCTCCTCTCCTCAATCCATTTTACTTTTTCCCTTAGTTCTTACTGGTTTGGGGAAGGTGCTAGAGAGGGAGAGGGCGTAGGGAAGAAGGGTAGAGGCGTTTCTGAAATGGAGGAGCACGAACAGAAGGAGGGAGAGCAGTTGATGGGAGAGGAACATGGCTCTAATGTTGGGGGCGACTTGGGCTTGGGGTTGGTGGTGGGTTGGCTAGGCCTTTGCCATTCTAACCCATTTCTTTCTGTGTTTTTATTGATGTATTACACTTCCATAACTCTCCCTCAAAAGAAAAAACCCCACAGACGAGCGAGCAAATGACTGTGCCGAGCGACCACGCTCTCGATATTCGATGGGTAAAAACCCAATTAGAGTGCGGGCATGGGCATTTTTCTCCCCCAATAAGGCTATCCGCACCGCGGGCGTCCCGTTATGAGCTGTCGCGCTCCTCGCTGCAAGCAGCCGCGCGCGCCCTGCCGGACCTGCCTCCGTTGCACAGCCGCTGCAATGGCCCCCGGCCTGCCGCCACACTCGCTTAGTCGCGCTGGCCGCCTGGCTCCGCCGCCGCACTCGCCCTGCTGCCCGCCGCCGCACTCGCCACGCGGCCCCGCTGCCGGCCACCTCCGCCGCCACGCTCGGCCCCAGCACCGCTGCCGCGCTGGCCGCCCGGCTCCGTCGCCACGCTCGGCTCCCGGCACCGCTGCCGCTCGGCCCCCAGCTCAGTTGCTCTCGCCTGTTTCAGCAGTAGCTAGTTTCTTGAAATAGCTAGTTGAATAAATTTGGATCTTCCTGCTGTTATACAATTTAGTAACTTCAGTTGGTCTACAGCTTTCTGAACATATGGATAGATAGACATTTCTTAGAATATGCTTCTACTTGAATATACATTTCAGTAACCAAATTCGTTTGATTCACTATTTCACTACATTGTGGTAGGACAACAGTAACATGGCTTTGACAACGGAATTTTGAAGAACAGTTACCTGCAGCAGCTAGTTTCTTAATTTTCTTTGTGTATCAGCAGTAGCTAGTATATTAATTCTTAGTTGTGGTATCTTCACGTAGTATGTTACCTGAAACCTGATGGTAGCATGATCTAAAGATAATTTCAGCTTGTTGAACTCTGACAGAAATACAGAACAAAAATGAAAACATGCTGTCCAGTCCATAGATGTACTTAACCATATGGTTTACAGGGGCATTGTAGCATTTACTTCATTTTTTGCAGGATGAATCCTAATAATTCTAATCAAGTTGGTGATGACATTACCGGTTTCGGCGGGGGTCTTCCAATGCAAGGCTTCTATGGAGGGTGGAACCCAGGGCTGCAACCATATGCTCAGCAGTACCCATATTTCCAGGGAGGATGGACCGCAGCTCTGAACCAAGGGTTCATGCCGCTCCCAAATCCACCATCATCTCCTGCAGCACCTGCTCAAAATCAGCCTGTCGCTACAACAGTCGAGAGTGTTGAACCAGTAGTACTGAAAGAGAGCCAGGGTGATGGTGAAGGAGCATCGTTGCCAGCTGGTCGACGGCGCAAGGTCGTACCTAGTCGCACCAAGTTATCCAACTTCTCCCCAAAAGAAGATGTGTTCTTTGTGAAGTCATGGTTGGAAATTAGCTGCGACCCAATTATACACACAGGGCAGAAGAAGGACGGGTTCTGGGCTAGGATTACAAGCCAGTACAATAACAGGAGGGGTTCCTACCCTGAGAGAAGTTTCAGATCGCTGCAGAGTCGCTGGGACACTATCAAGGCTGAAGCGAATAAATTTGCAGGGTACATGGCAGATGTTCTTCGAGACAATCCGAGCGGGATGAGTGATGCGGATAAGGTGAATTATGAAACCATCGTTTTATTAACAAAATATGATCTGGTATTGTCATTTGGTTTGATCTAGAGTTTGCTTCATAATTCTAAAATTATGTACCCCTTTCTAGCGAACTTTGCAGACATAGAAGAGTACCCGTTTATTTACGTGCATTGCTGGGATTTGCTGAAGGACGAGCCTAAGTGGATGGAGCTCAACCTCAGAGGGGCACAACATGGAGATGGCGATGCAATAGCTGATCACATTCCCACAGCCTCCAACATCAACGATGATGACCTGGGGACACTGTCCTCTCAGTACTCAGGGAGCAAGAGGCCTATGGGGAGGGATGCAGCTAAAAGAGCAGCTAAGAAATTTGCCTCGTCCTCTGCGTCAGATTCATCTCAATATGTTTCTAAGTTGCAGGACCTGTCGATACAAAATCTTTCAATATGGCAAGAAGAAAATGTGAAGAAAGGCTCTCGCTATGAGCAAATGGCGGCCATCGACTCACAAAGATACGATGAGCTGCGCCAACACAATCAACACATGGCAGCAATTGAGGAAGAGAAACTGCGGTTCATGCGTAAGAAAGCTGACATACTACAAACACACGAGGAAGAGCGCATCCTCGGGATTGATCTGGACAAGTGTGTTCCGCGCCTCCACAAATACTATGCAAAGAAACAACAAAAGATACTGCAGAACATTGGTGCCAATGTAGATGACAATGTGACCCTTAAACCAGTGTTGTAATAATCCGAACTCATTTCTTGTACTAGTAGACCATTAAACTTCTGTTGTAGTGTGTTCCATGGAGGATTGTAATAGACTCAGTACCTGAGGCTACCTTGCAGTGGTTGTGTTGTACTACTAATAATTGTGAACCCATGTTATAATTTAAATGTTTACTATGTTTAGACATATGCCACACAATTGTTTATTTTGCTGTTCTGTGCTGATGTTTCTGTACTTCAGTTCTGAAGAAAAATCACCTAGGCCACATATATATTCATGTCTGGCAGGTACACAATATTGCTCTAATATTAACCATAGATTTTTTTAGGGAAAAGTTGTTTGACTTGTCTCATATTACTATATTTGGTTAGTAAAGAGTGATCGTGGCTCATGGATGCATTATCGTAGCTTTGCTAGTGATTGTCTTTTTTAGATAATGGATAATGCGCTCAGCAGGGTGGCACAACCACAACACTGCAACAGCTACTGAGCATTTTACCAGCTTGAATTAGCATAAGCACTTCCATCAAACCATTTTACATTTCACTAAGCATAATTAATCTTGGCAAGAAGAAAAATCCAAGAGGCAATACTGGCGTTGAGTTGCCATTCGACAAGGATCAATGGCAAAAATTTCAAGATTCATAGAAAGTTAAACACAACTGCTCATGTATTAGCTCATCCTCCCCTTGTCTTCATACAACGTTTGTTATTAAAGCTTGATGTCGTTGATCAAGCTTCCACTGATGACATGAAGACCAACCCGACAAACATGAGTGACAATCCCTATTGAGATGATCTAGTCCCCTTTAGCAGTTCCTGAAACAAGAATGAATTCAGATATTTAAAGACTTCAGTGACATTCATAACAAGAATCTGAACCCATGTTGCAGTACCTCGATTAGGATGAACCATGCCTCATCCATTGGTGTTCGATGAGGTCCATCTGTAATTGGCTATGGATGGCAGTATTCTTCAACTTATGATGCTTATTGATATACTCTGATCTCTCTTGGGTTATGGTCTAGTATGGAGTAGCATGAACCCCAACATTGTCATAGTCTGTGTTCTCCACAAGTTTCCCTTCATCCTCAATAATCATATTATGCATTATTATGCATGCTGTCAAAATGTCCCTAATCTGTTCATGATTCCAACCATACGCAGGGCCTCGAACAATAGCCCACCTAGACTAAAGGACACCAAAACAACGCTCAATATCTTTACGAGCTTTTTCCTGCTCCTTAGCAAAGTGTGATGCCTTCATATCCAGAGGATGGGAAATGGTCTTCACAAAAGCCGGCCAATTAGGGTATATACCATCAGCAAGATAGTAACCCATGTCATACGTGTGACCATTAATGATGAATGATACCGGAGCTGCTTTGCCTTTCAAATATGCAGAGAAGACGGCCAACTTTTGAAGCACATTAATATCATTGCAGCTGCCTGGCATGCCAAAATATGCATGCCATATCCAAAGGTCATGCGAAGCTACCGTTTCAAGTATCATGGATGGATGCTTCCCACGCCCTGTGAACATGCCTTTATATGCCGAGGGGCAATTGCACCACTCCCCGTGCATACAATCAATGCTTCCCAACATTCCTGGAAATCCACATTCCTCTCTAATTTTCAGCAGCCTGCTACATCTTCTGCGTTCAGAGCACGTAGGTAGTACTCCCCGAATACAGAAATGATAGCCCGACAAAAATGGTGCAGAGCTTACGAGCAGTTGACTCACCAATATGAACATACTCATCAACAGCATCAGCAGGTAGACCATATGCCAGAATGCGAATAGCAGCAACTGCCTTTTGCAAACCAGTGAGCCCAAGACGGCCAATGGCGTCCTCCTTTTGCTTGAAGTACGAGTCTGTAGCTTCAATGGCTTCGACAAGCCGCTCAAACACATCGGCGCGCATTCGAAACCTGCACACAGAGATAAGGTCTCTCAATGTGGTGCAAATATATGAATAATGTAATCCGTGACTAGCAGATTCTACAAACACACCGTCGACGGAATTGGAACGCTGAGTAAACAGGATTGGGACCAAAGTAGTCAGCACGGATCCTCGCATCCCCGTAAGTATGATCCCTCTGTCGTATCTGCTTTGGTGGAGCATCCGAGCGACGGATACACCGAGAGGATCCAGCATTCTTGAGCTCCAACAATTGCACTGCCTCCAAGTACTCATCATCATCAATCAAATGAAAATCATCTTCGTCCTCCTCTTCGTGCATCACCCATGTCACTACAAGAAACTTGTTAATCCATGATGAAAGATTTTCGTCACGGATCATCAAAAAAACCATCACTATACAACATCTATGATGGTTTCTGATATCATCATGGATTGAGCGTCATAAATTAAACCCCGTGACGGTTTACAGGAAATCGCCACGGATTAATGAAATCGGTGACGATCTTAAATCGTCACGATAGAACCCGAGACCTAGTTAGCCCAGCCCAAGCCCATTTTCTATGACGAAAAATAACCGTCATGAATGAATTGGCACATCATTATGAATGCTTACATAGCTGCTTATGTGGATGATGATGTGGGCATCCCAGCCCATTTATTAACAGCCCAATATCAAATACGAGCTATTTTTTAGCATGTTTTCAGCCCATTTTCAATCAGTTTAAGCCCATTTGCAATATATTTTCAGCCCATTTTCCAATATATTTTTTCAGCAATTATTATAGCATATACAACATGACCCATTATCATAGCGCATGCAACAAACATACAGCCCATATAGACAAACAACTCATTTTCAAATTACATAAGAACTCAATCCAACAGCACATAAGATCTCAGGTTTATATAACATCAAATAAGATGAGATATAAAGTTACATCAAGCACTACGTGACCATTGACCAGCCATCCAAAATTCCTCGCAACCATCAAAATACAGCATTACTAGACAAATGTTAACATTCCACCTAAGTAGCATAAGTGATCGTGGCCTGAAATGTTTTGCTCCCACAGAATCAGTTTTTACTGTAAACTAACCATCCAGTTCATTGTATATCCGGTCCACATATGGCATTGGGTTTCCTATTTTCTGAAAAGATAAAAAAAACAAATATATATTAGTATAACGACACAAATAACAAATAGGATAATAGAGAAGACAAGGACTGTACAAAGTCATCATACTATTACTACAGACATGCATGTATTGGCTAAATTGCTACAAGTTTTAGGAATGAACCATGGATATTTAGAGTAATTTTAGAGCAATTGAGAGTAACTCATTTGTGAGAAAGCTCAAGTAGAACTCATTTGTGAGAAAGCTCAAGTACAACAAAAATTTAGTACTATTTTTAGCTACCTCATCAGTAGGATGATGAACCTCCCTGCCACTACCACTGTATCCTGCTGACTGCAACCTCGCAGCAGAAACAATTGCACATAAGACACTTGGATCAGAGAACAACCCTCATTTCAGCTGGTAACTAATAGCAGCTGCAGCTAAGCCATGCAGAAAATTCAGATTGCAATTTGAAATTAAACACATTGAAAACTTATAGCAATGGCAGCTATAGAAGAGGTACTCACAGGGATTTGGCAATCTCATTTTCTAACTATAAACAAGGAATCGACAATACTGCCATAGGAGAAAGAGGTACTGCCACAATTCTTACCATGCTGTTTCAGATGGAAGGCTCTTCTTGGAAGAGAAGATCTTCTGATTCCTATCAAAACAATGAAAAGCACTAATCAGGATGATAATTACGTATGAGATAAAATTAGCATACTCAAGCATGATGCAAGGATAGATTATACTACCTAAAAGTTAACTACATGGGTGCCTTAGAAACATTATAGATGCATAGAACTTGAAGGTGTGCATGAACAGGAAGCTAAAACATAACAACAACAAATTGATCAGATGCACAAAACAAATGATTTTCATTAGAAATTGCAGTACAATTAAATACACTTAGCTGGTGTTAAAAATGTATATCTCATGCTGGTATTAATTGAAATTGATGTTGCCATATTTACTAGTAAATTCAGTAACTATATATACACATACTTTACTACTTTCACCAGAACACACAATGCATCAATGATACAATACTTGACTACTTGCACACACTTGTAAATGACATTATCAGAATAATTTTTCTACTGTGTTATATTCAAGTAGGCACGTCATTAAAAAAAAACTAGCTGTGACCCAGAAATTCTTTTACAGATAGAGAAGACTCTTCCAACTTCTCGAACTAGCTGTAACCCAAATACAAACTAGCAGTATAGTTTCTCAGGAGAAGACCAATCATGGCGTTATTTGCTTGTAGACAATTCCTAGCTGATAGCAATATGTAACCCCATTTCAATTATAAAAATTCAGCCACGCCCTATTAGGCAACCACTTTGATTCATTAGACAGACTAAATTTTCAGAATGGCACAAGAACAGCAGCAGACAAACAAGCACAAGAACGAGCTGGATTTGGGACTGCGGAAGGGATCAACCTCTCGACCTACTGCGCCACGCTGCCGATCTCTCGACTTGCTGCTCTTGCTGCTCTGCTGAGGGATCAAATCGAGAAATCGAGGGAGAGAGAGATAGAGTAAGTAGGACGAAATCACCATTACAGAGGGAGATAAGAGACGGATAATGTCACCTCAACAGATCCCTAGTGCTCCTGCCGAGGGGACGGTGGTGGCCATGGCATGGAGGGGATTGGGTCAGACCTCAAGCGCAGCCCTCTCCAGAACGAAGTCCATGGGCGCTCACACTCCTCCTCCTGCAGCTTGAGCGAGATGCCGCCCCGATCCCCACTGGATCCGCCCCATCCCCCATCGGACCTGCCGCTGGAGGCCGTCGAGAGCGGTGGGGAGTGGGGAGAAGGCCAGCGTGGCCCCACCTCCAGCCATGAGCACGGTGAGGAGTGCGGAGGCGGCGGCAGCGGCGACTGGTGGCTGGAAGGCCGCAGGCGAGCTGGAGGATGGGTGGCAGCGGCTGGAGGCTGGAAGGTTGCCGGTGGTCTAGGGTTCCATCGACAGCGGCCCCATCCGAGGAGGATGGCGACGGCTAGAGGATGGGTGGCGGCTGGACGGAGGATGTGTGGGAATTGGGGAATTAGGCCTTGATACCCGACGCCCTGTTAGTTTGGACTTATCAGCAGAATCAGCAGTCATCCAGCAGTGTTTTTCTCTCACAACAAACTAGCGAACAGCGCTTTCAGCACAATAAAACAGCGAAACGAACGGGCTGCAAATTCACCCCCAAATTCTACTATGCAAAAAGGAGATTCCCCATCACATCAAAATGCCGGCAAATGTATGGAGTATTAAATGTAGATGAAATCATAAATTAATTGTACAGTTTTGTTGTACTTTGCGAGACGAACATTTTGAGTCTAATTAATCAATTTTTAGACAATTTTTTACACTAAAAAACAAAAGTTGCTACAGTGTTCCGACAGGAACACTGTAGCAACAGGCGCCGAATCAGCGGCCAACTCGAGCATCTAAACAAGGCCTTAGGTTATGGAGCCTGTCGACAGATATGTGGCAGGTGGGGAGAGGAATTGGAAAGTGCGGTTCAATAATTACCAAGGTGCCCCTGTGATGGAAGTGTCTCTGTATTTTTATTTTTTATGCACCTTAGGGTAGTAAGGTCAATTGGGACTGCGAAATATTTTGGGCTGGCGCTAGAAAGCACGCCGAGCCGCTTGAGTGCGCAGGATTTTTCCCTTTTCCTGAAATTGAACGCTCCCATGTTTCGTTCGGAATTAGGAAATTTGGCCAAACAAGCCCCATGTATGAATGTATGATGCATACACATAGTCCATATGATGATTTTAAATTAAAAAGTTGTCGATTATAAAGTTTCATAACTTTTTGAGATCTATAACTTTCATTTGGTTGTTTCATAACTTTTTCAGGTCTATAACTTTTATTTTGGTTGTTTCTCCATCTGAGGTCGTTGGAAAAATTCAAATTTCAAATTCGAGAAATTCAAACGTAGTTTTCCTTAACAAGATGATCTCAGGTGAAAAAGTTGTCAACTACAAAGTTTTATAACTTTTCAAGATCTACAACTTTTATTTTGATCATTTGTTCATCCGACAAAGCGATAGTATCGTTGTTCATAAATTTTACATCTCTATCAAATGGTTCATAGGTTCATAAATTATAAGAGAGATATAAATTTAGTGAACAATGTTACTTTCACTTTGTCTGATAAAGAAATGATCAAAACAAAAGTTGTATATCTTGATGAGTTCTACAACTTTTATATTCATGACTTCTTCAACTAAAATCATTTGATGTTTCAAAATGTTGTTTGAAGTTGTCATTTTTTAAAATTCAAATTTTGAAATGTTCACAGGAAAGATGACCAAAATAATAGATGTAAGAATATAATAAATTGATAGAGCATGATTTTAGAAATTTTTAGGAAAAAGAATCATCACATTTGAAGTTAGTACGAGAGAGAAAAACTAGTTACAAGTTTTAGGCAGAGATTAAAAAGAGAAATCAGAGTTCTTCGATAATTTAAAATTGAATTTTAAATAGCATTTTGAAGCAAGAAATGAATTCCAATGGAAAAGTTGTAAATAACAAAGTTCTATAACTTTTCGAGATCTACAACTTTTATTGTGGTTATTTCTCCATCCGAGGTCGTTTGAAAAATTTGAATTTTAGTACTTAATTTTTAATATTCGGCGTTTATTTGTAGGGGCAAGTGCTAGTTTTGGGATACTACATGATTTCAAATTAAAAAGTTGTCAACAGAAAAGTTGTTGAACTCATCGAGATCTATGAATTTTGTTTTGATCATTTCTCCATCCAACTTTGTTTGACCAATTCGAAATTTAAATTTCAAAATTTGAGAACTTTGAATATCATTTTGGGATAGTAGATGTTTTCAAATAAAAAAGTTGTCAACAACAAAGTAGTAGAACTCATCTTGTTATACAACATTTGTTTTGGTCATTTTGCCATCCGATTTTATTTTAACAATTCAAAATTTAAATTTTCAAAATATGAGAGATCCGAACAGAATTTTGGGATAGTAATTGATTTCAAATGAAAAAGTCGACAACTAAAAATTTGTAGAACTCATCGTGGCATACAACTTTGGTTTTGGTCATGTTTTCCTTGGACATAACTTTAGGACCATAAATAAATTTAAAATGAAAGGATTATACAATTTCGTCCACTTATATATAAAATAATTTGCTGAAAGCATTGGAACCATGTTGGTGGCGTAGTGGTAGAGTCCAAAGCAATGTCTATGCGAGGGCTGAATCTTGCCTCAGTTCCAGTTTTAATTTTTTTTTTCTGTTTTTTTTGTTTGCTTTGATTGAGCAGGTTTGCAGGTGGGCCCGCTCGTCAGCGAGGGAAAAGGAGAGGGAGGCACGAGTCCGGTTTTTCCACTTCGCCTGAGAAAAAATAATCTTTCAAGTACAAACCACAAATGGAAAATTGAATTCCACTTTTTCACTTCTCAGCACCAGAGCAGTGGGTAAGCAGGGTTGTTTTCATCCTCCTGGTCCCGGGTTCGATTCCTATTAAGTCCACCTTTTTTCTATTTATTTTACCATTTTTTTTTGAGCAACACAAATGCTTGGCCAACTCGAGCGCGGGGCCACGCCGTGGGCAGGATGCTGGGCCAACTCAAGTGCATGGGCCACGCCGACTGGGATGCTGGACCACGCCGTGGGCAGCAATAAACAAACAAAAATACTTAAGTGCACATTTAGACAAATAAGAACAAGTAGCTGAAAATGGTAAGACATGTTCCTACTTTCTTGCAAGTGTTGGCATCGAATCCCACATGTTCTAGATTTTTTTTCCCATCCGCACCATATATATGGAATATTTTTAGTTTTCCATATGCATCATGTACATGTAACAAAGTAACAAAATTATTTTATTCAAATAATTTAACAAATCGTCTTTTGGGTTTGATTCTTTTTGCAATCACATTTTTTATTTTTCTTTGCACTAAATATAAATAGTGGGCCTATTGTTTTGGGCTAACTAGAGTATGAAGAATTTAAAATCATACACTGTGACGATCCGGATAAAACTGTCACGACTTAGCGGGCCTGAAATATCCATTGGTTCACAACAATGATGAAAAAAATTTATCGTCACAGATTGCATCTGTCAGTGACGATTTGTAAATCTGTCACCGAGAAACCGTCACGGATTAACAAGTTTTTTTTTGTAGTGTGTCCTACACATGGAAGAACCAAAATAGCCTGCCATGGCCATGAAAACAGGAAGCCGCCGGGTGGCACAGGGTCTGTCCGCGTAGGAGAACAGGGAGAGGACCGCCGGGGGTGGACACTACAAAGTATCCATGGAGTGGACGGAACAGGCGACGAACCCTAGCAGGCGGCCATGCCGAGATCAAATCCGGCTACTTGGGCTGCTAGATGGGGCAGATGAGAGCTCAGACGGATGCTTCTAGGCCATGGCAGGGCTGGACAAAAAGCTCATTAAGCTGGCTCGGTGGCTCGGTATAAAAGTGCTCTGATTGGACTCATTTATCTTTTAAAATGAAAATGACTTGATTTGGAACGACTTTCAACTTCGGCTCGACTCGTTAGGCTCGCTCGTTAGGCTCGTCGTGAAGTTGGGTCTTAAACAATGCAGGAAATAATGATGAATAAGATTATACCAATTTCTAAAAAAGCTCGAAAAAAACTACGGTCGGCTCGATATCCAGCCCTGGCCATGGCCAGTCGTTGCTACAAGGAATCGAAGAGCTGCTCACCGGACAGGACGGAGACGGCGGCGCATTCGACCTCCATGGCGGCGGCGGCAGCTTCCGTTGGTAGTTTATTTGGAGACTGCTATATCGGGCAAGTGAGAGCAGCGCTGGTCCACTACTAATCTATAAAGGCATCCTGACGTGTGGGCCACAGTGCTTTTACAGGTCCCTTTAGCACTTAGGCGGTACGGACAGTCTAAGCCCATGTTTAGATCACCTCAAAATTCCAAGTTTTTTCACTCTCTCTCCATCACATCAATTTTTAGCCGCTTGCATGGAGTACTAAATGTAGGTAAAAAAAATATCTAATTACACAGTTTAGTTCAAAATCACGAGATGAATCTTTTGAGCCTAGTTGGTCTACGATTGAACAATATTTGTCAAATAAAACGAAAGTGGTACTATTCATCAGGTTGAAAAAATCTTCAATCTAAACAAGGCGTAAGTATGTAATTGGTACGAATCTGCCGCATAAGTATGGCGGGTACGGGTGTGTTCTTATGTACCCCATGCCTGCTACCCGATGGGACACCGGGTCAGCCCGGGTTTGCCACTGTGCAGGGTCAGAAAAAGGGAAAGCCGGCTAGGCCCTTGTTTGGTTCCCAATTCTCTCCAAATTTTACTATGTAAAAAGAAGATTTTCTGTCATATCAAAATGTCGGCAAATGCATGGAGTACTAAATGTTGATGAAATCAAAAACTAATTGCACAGTTTTGTTGTACTTTGCAAGATGAACATTTTAAGTCTAGTTAGTTAAAATTTGGATAATTTTTACCAAATACAAACGAAATGCTACAGGAATTCTGATACAGTGCTTTTCTTCCCAATTCACCGAACTAAACGAGGCCGAGGCCTAAGCTGGCATCAGGTGTCGGCCATGCCAACTTCCCCCCTATGTGATGTACTAGTACTTTGCTGTATTATGTGCTAACCTTTTGCGAAAATATTTTGTGGAGCGTATTCACTCGGCATCGAAGCGGTCCTTTAAGGCTTTTTGTTGACACGCTTATTACGGCACACAAAACAGATTACGCTTCCTCATCAGAAGTGAGTGGCCCAATCGATTTTCCCATGATGACATAAAAAACACGCATAGCAGTAAGCCACAGAATGCACATTCTACGCCATCTCTTGTAATTTATTTGGACCACAAAAAACATTTGGTTTAACTGTGGTAGTGAAGCCAGTGACCAAAAAATGTCTATCAAAATTTTGGATAAAAAAATTTAGGCAAATTATGGTATGTTTTAATTCAGAAAAATAGCATGACGCAATAAATATGTGTAGCCAAGGTGGCAAAACTAGCGTACCCCGCAAACAGGCAGACTAATGGACGAACGATCATGGGATTGAAAAGTAGCGATCGATTTTCAGACATCTAAAATTTCCTTTCTTGGAAAAAAAATAATTCCCACCGTTTCCATTTTTTACAACCAGAAAGGCACCCGTGCGTACACTCCCCTCAGTCGCCCTTTGCCTTGTGACGTCATAGCTGCAGCTAGATCCAAATTTTGGAGTGCCAAAATACATTGTACCATTTCATTTGTATTTGGTAATAATTGTCCAACAATTGACTAATTAGGCTCAAAACGTTCGTCTCGCAAAGTACAACCAAACTGTGCAATTAGTTTTTGATTTTATCCACATTTAGTACTCCATATATGTATCGCAAATTTGATGTGACGAAGAATCTTTTTTTTTGCATAATACACTTTTCAATGGATCTAACACACAGTATTTATTTCAAAATGCTATAACCTCTGAACGGTGTATCTGATTTTAATTCCGTCTGCACCAGTGCATTCTACACGACGAGGCGAACAAAACTAGACGCCACTTGCATATGTTTCGAAGATTTTTCTTTTTTTAATAATTTATGTGTACTAATTTATAACTTATAACTTAAAATTTATAACATATAACTTATGCGAAAACTAGAATACAAGAGTTGTGAAACGCAACTCATTTATAAAAAGTTATTAAACACAAATGAATGAACTAACTTATAGCTTATACCGAAAGTTGGAAACACAGAAGTTTTTAAACACAAAAGAACGAATTAATATATAACTTATATAAAAACTTAGAAACACAAAAGTTATGAAACACAACTTATATACAAAGTTATCATATACAACTTATGTACATAAGTTACTTTATACAACTTGTTTACATAAGTTATTCAATACAAGTTGTGTGCATAAGTTATAAATTACGGAGTATAATAAGTTCTATCTTATAAGGGTTTGTTTGGTTTCCAGGAGTTAAAGTTTAACTCTCATCACATCAATGTTCTCTCAAATGTATGGAGTACTAAATGTAGACTAATTGCATGCATGTCGGCACAAATTAGGAGTAATTTACGAGACGAATATATTAATCCTAATTAGTCTAAGATTGGAAACTTTTTGTCAAATAAGACGAAAGTGCTACAGTGTTTGTTAAACTTTAACTCCTCCAACCAAACACCCCCTAAGTTAATGCACATCAATTGTTACTAGAATTTTTTTTCGAAACATATGCAAGTGGGATCTAATTTTGTTCGCTTTGTCGTATAAAACACACATCGGTGCAGACGGAATTAAAAACAGATATATCATGTGGAAGTTATAGCAATTTCTAATAAATATTTGGCTTTTTAAAATAACGTCAGACACCATGCAGACACCGCATCATTCGCCCAATTGATTCTCAGCGAACGACCGCCACATTCGAATTGGCCCCCGCAAACCACATCACATCATGGTGAGCACCATGCCACGCCACGTCTCAACGCACGCACGTGGCATGACTTTCGCCTATCTCAATTTTGTAACAAGTGCACACACAATAAGCATATATTTTAGTTGAGTCAACGTTCGAAGTCATTTGATTTATTTGATTTAGCTAAATATAAACTGGTCCAAGCCTTATTAAATCTAATAACAGTTGCATGGAATATACAAGTTCAAGAGATTCTAAACGGAGTAGCCCACGCACATGCCCGGATGCCCCTCGAGTAAGAGGTACCACTGTCATTTGCCTGGAGCATACAGTATACTAATTAATAAATAAACAAACCTACTATATATATGTAAGGGTGTGTTCAGTTGGCGAAAAGTGGGCGAAAAGTTACTGTATCACCTTTCGTTGTTATTTGACAAAATTTGTCCAACCATGGACTAACTAGGCTCAAAAGATTCGTCTCGGCATTTACAGACAAACTATGCAATTAGTTATCTTTTTTTACCTACATTTAATGCTTCATGCATTCGTCTAAAGATTCGATGTGATAGGTGGAAGATGAAATATTTTGGGTTTGCATGGGAAGTGAACACACCCTAAATATAAGCTCTAGCCACTGCTGCCTGCATGTGTGCTGAATTCAAATGTCAAGGCATCTGTCAGCAAAGGTTGGCAATGCAGGGGTTGTGTGATTGCATTGAGTGAACACCTTACCGTCTGATAAACTGATTCTTCATCGATCCGCAGAGCAGCACTGCAGCAGCAGCGGGGTACGGCAAATTTTCTCAATTCCATTCTGAGTCGCAGAAACTTATTCGTCCCTTCTTCGATTAAGTGATCAAGCTCTCTTTTTTTTTTCTCCGCCGAAAGATCAGTGATGAAGCTTTTTCTAGCTAGTTCATGCATCTGTTTCAGTGATCACCAATTTGATGTCGATCATTCGATTAATTTGCGTACTGTACTACGTTCAGCTCGGAGGTCGGTCGATCGGTCGCTCGTGGACGATGTTTTTGGACTCGGTGACGCAGTTCTGGAGCGACTGGGGGCTCCGGATCTCTGTCCTTGTCAGTTTAGCGGCGTACGTCCTCCTGGGTTTCCTGTCCGGGACACGGCAGCGCTCGGCGTCCGGCAACCTGTGGATCCTCCAGCGGGCGCTGAGGGCCATCCTCTGGACTTTGTACCAGTTCGCGGAGATCACCGCGACGAGCGCCATCGGCAATCTGTCCCTCCGCGGCGCCAGCGCCGGAGGCGCGTCGGGGGAGGAGCAGCAGCTGGTAGCGTTCTGGGCGGCGTTCCTCCTTCTCCACCTCGGCGGCCCCGACAACATGACCGCTTACGCTCTGGAGGACAACATGCTCTCCCTGCGCAAAACGGTGGAGATGGCCCTGCAGATTCTCGGGGTCATGTATGCCATCTGGAACTACATATACCGCGACCACAACAGCAGGGTTCTGTTCGCAGCGTCGGCCATCGTCTTCGTCGAGGGCGCCGCCAGGTACGTGGAGAGGGCATGCGCTCTACGGCGAGCCAATTTGGACAACATGCAGGAGCAGGAGCAGGACTACTCAAGCAAGAAGCCGGTGGCGGCAGCAGAGTCGTCGTCGTCAGCAGGGGCCTGCAGCAGCTCCAGATCCAGGTCTTCCAGCTCCAACGCCGCCGCGGCCGCGGCCGCTGTGGAATCCACGATCAGAACGTACGAAGGACGGGCGCTTGACGACGGCGAGGCGCTGCTCCTTGCCCAGGATCTGTTCCACGTCTGGCGTCGTTTCCTGGTGGATTCTTCCGTTGACCGACGGTCACCCTGGCAGCGTGCCAGCGAGAAGATACTCTCGCTGCGTTGGAGGAGCATGTGCAAGGTGGTGGAGATGGAGCTCTCCCTCGTGTACGAGGCCCTCTACACCAAGGCGGCCGTGGCGCACACCTGGCCAGGCTACCTCATCCGCTTCATGTCGCCTGTCTGCAGCGCTGCCGCCGCGTCGCTCTTCTGGCTCCATCGTGATCGTGATCGTGGTAGCAAGGATGGCCGCCGCCACCCGGTCGGGGCATCCACATCCTTCGTCGGGATCACCTACCTCCTGCTGGGCGCCGCCTTCGCCCTGGACGTGGTGTGGCTGCTGAGAGCGCTCGGGTCCACCTGGACCTATGCCTTCCTGAAGAAGACGAAGAAGGTGGCGCGGCGTCGACCATGGACTTGGTCTTGGTTTCGCCACCAGGCTCTGTGCGGTGGGTGGTGGCGCCGGCTCCACCGCGCCGTCGTCTACCTGGACCCGCTGCGGCTTGCGTTCGGCGTCGATCCCGTCGCTCACAGGAGGTGGTCGGGCACCATCGGGCACTACAACCTGCTGCACGAATGCACTGCTCCTCGTCGCCCGTGCCTCCGGTGGCTGGCCACCAAGCTCGGGCTGGAGGAGAAAAGGTATCTGTCCGAGCTTCCTCGATGCGTCAAGAAGCTGGTGTTCGAGCGGGTACAGAGGATACTGCCGACGGCCGGCAACCCGGTTCGTCCTGATGACGGTGGCGCCTACACCATGGTGAACATCACGACATGCTGGGGCCAGGAGGCCATCCGGAGGGGCGCCAAGCTATTTCCTATCCAGGAAGAACAGCCCATCCCCGCCCGTGAGTTCGAGCAGGACGTCCTCGCGTGGCACATCGCCACCTGCATCTTCCTCTCGCGCGCCATGGTCAGGAAGGTGGCCAGGTCATCGTCGACCCACGCGGAGGCGATCAAGGTGATGTCGGAGTACCTGATGTTCCTTGTCGCCGAACGCCGGCAGATGCTTCCTGGCCTCGTCCTCCACAGCCTGCTCGACGAAACCCGCAGAGCCTTGAATTTGTTGTGGAGGGAAGGTGGTAGGGGAGACCAAGAAAAGTTCATCAAGTTCCTGCGACAGAAGAGGATCCCCGACCGCGACGACCGCGAACGCTACAGAACAAATTGGGCTGAGCAGGAAGGCGACCGGCTCGTTTCGGACGCACTTGCGGTTGCTGTCGCGCTCACAAAAGGCAGCCGGCATCAGCAGCAGATGGTGCCGATGCTGGACCTCATCTTCAACGTGTGGGTGGACAAGCTGCTCTACGCGAGCATCAGGTGCAGCAGGGAGTCCCATGCCCAGCAGCTCAGCCGTGGCGGCGAGCTCACAACCGTGCTGTGGATGGTTGTCCAACATGCTGGCCCATTTCACATTGGAGAAGAGATGCCTGCGGATGCAAAGCAGCGCCAGGAGAAGAAGAAGGAGAAAGAGGAAAAGAAGAAGCGCTGTGGATGGTTGGCCGACGAAAGGAAGCCTGAGAAACCTGCTCCTACACCGCCCCAGGTGCCGTGGATGTCGCCGTATCCGTATCCGTATCCATATCCATATCCATATCCGTCGTATTCGTATCCTCTCGAGCCGTCAACAGAAGATGAACAGCCTGTGATGCTGAAGCCAATGCCTCCAACAGAAGGGGAACCTGAGGAAGCCCGAGTATCTGAGATACCCATACCAGACGATGAAGAAGATCCTGAGGATGCAAGAGATTACAGGACGACAGTAGAGTATATTACACTGTATTGATGCGTTGGAAGTTGGAACCGGAATGCAAACTATATCTCTATGTATAAGACGACAGTAGAGTATATTACACTGTATTAACTGTGCCTAGTGCCATGCAACCGTTCCAGATTCTTGATCTGTTCAGAAGGCAATTGAATGTTCGGTTTTTTGATGGAAATCATTATCCTCTTGTGCTGGGGCATTTGGATGTCAAGAAACAACTGTATTTTCAGAAATAATGAAGCTTCAGTGGAAGGCTGCAAGGCAATTTTTAGAGATGTCTTTGGCTTAGTTATTCTAAGAGCAAAGAAAAAATATCTCCCAGATATCTCTTTATGGCTATAGTATTTTGTGTAATTTTGTTTGTCTTCTCTGTTTCTTGAACTCTGTCCCCGGGACCTTGCTGTTGTTTTCTTTTGGTTTGCTTTTATTTTAATAAATTTTCAGCAGGGGCGTAAGCCCCTCCTATTTCCTCAAAAAAGATGACTGAAAGTATCTAAGCCCCTAATTTAATTTTGGTGATTACCGACGACACAATTAACGTGATTAACACGTGTTTTGCAGTCACAATACCTAACTGGACGCGGATATGGTACCCAGTGGCGGATCTATAGGGGGGCTGGGTGGGCTCCAGCCCCCCTAATGACTTGATTTACCACTAAAAAAACTGTAACAAAAACCTCAAATCACCGTTAAATCTTCATGCAAATCAGCATCTCCATTATTTTAGCCCCCCTTATTCTCATCCTGCATCCCCCACTGATGGTACCCCTGGGGGTACGCGCCCATCCTGGCCAAAGCCGTACATCTGGCCTTTGAGATTCGAAACCGTGTTTAATGACTACTCACTAGGGAAGTCATTAGCTGACGTGTAGTTGGAGAAGGACCTGACTGGCGTGTGCGCATAGCAAAAAAGACGAAGCACTGTTGCCTCGTTGTCCTGTCAGATCAATTCAATAGAATCACTGTAGTGCTGAACAGCCTCTGGCGGAGGCCGTCGCGCTACAGGCTACGAGTGGGCTGTCGCCACCGGCGTCCATCAGGGCACCTTGCCAAAAATTTTATCAAAATTTTTAGATTCTCCGTCACATCGAATCTTTAAACGCATGTATGAAATATTAAATATAGATAAAAAATAAAACTAATTACACATTTTAGACGAAATAGACGAGACAAATCTTTTAAGCCTAATTAGACTATGATTGAATAATATTTGTTAAATAACAACGAAACTGCTACAATATCGTTTCGCCAAAAATTTGCAACTAAACAGCCTCCAGGTCGCGTGCCGCTGCGTCCCCGACCCTGAGGGGACGTCGCCCGCATCTCGGTGACCGGAGGTCCAAGCGGCGGCGGTTACGAGCGAGGAAGGCAGCAGCACGAGCAGCACTCCGGTTCTTCGTCTTCCCCCCAACCCGGTTCGTCAGCTACCCCAACCCTGAGGCAGCACGAGCGGCGGCGGAGGCAGCACCAAGTCGCTGACCCGAACCCCAAGCAGTTCTTCGTCTTCCCCAACCCCAAGCAGCAGCGGCTTCATCTTCAGTTCTCCCTCTTCCCAAACCCCAAGCAGCAGCAGCAACACCAAGTCGCAGCAGGACACCATGGCAGATCAATGTAAACTTTCTTCTATGTTGATCTGCTCACATTGCAAATTAATATGGTCCTTGCCTGCTTGTAGAAATCTTCAGTAAAGATTTAAAGATCTATATTCTTGTTCAAGTATGCAATTATTTTTTTCTGTGGTTTAGCTTGCATAGGATCTATGCTTGTTCAAGCAAAAACTGAGTACCAGAGACTTAACTCAAGCTGCAACCAATACTCAGCAATTATTTAAATGTTTTAGGTTGCCATATTAATTCTGTTGCATTTTGTGTCTGCTCTTTGCATAGGTGGTGATGACGGTATCCCAATCATAGTTTTAAATCTCCCGCTATAGCTGCCGCTATAGCCCGCTATAGCCTTTTGAGGCAAGGTGCCGCTATTTGTGTTCATGTACAATTTAGCCGCTATATCCCGCTATAGCCCGATATAGCTCCGCTATTAGCTGTTTTAGAGATATACCGCTAAACACCTTAGCCCGCTATTTAAAACATTGATCCCAATGCAGCCGGAAGGTTCATCATCCGACTCAGAAATGGTGATGATAGTATTCCAATGCAGTCTTCTGATTCGGATAAGTCTCCCTATGTCTCTGAGTCTGATTAGTAGAAGAACAAATGCAATTATTCGATCTCGTGCTATTCCGTACAGCTGTGACTGATTCGTGAATGTAACTTGTGCTTGGGGGAAAATTGAATGGGCTTTGCAGGTTTTCATGCGGGGTTTGAGGACAGCGTGAGCGTGCTTCTGACTTCAGAATAGCGTTTCTGAAGAATTAGCAAGTGCTCTGTGTTCGATGGTATACAAATCGAGGTGTGAAATACAAAGCCGTACACCTGACACCTGAGGCCGACTCCAGCATCTCGCTGCTCGGCTCGTCGGAGAAGCCCAACGTCAACTACAGTGTGAGTTCCTGCTGTAATTGCTCTCATCTCAACCGATTTTTTTTCGATAAGTCGACGGTGGGGGGAGAGGATCCCCACCTGAGTTGTATTAATTGGTTGGCTCTTTAAGCCTAATGTTGAAAATACATAGTTCAAAGCTTACACTTTAGTTTACATTGCGTTAACCAAAATGGAGCACCAAGCATCCACAATCTCTCTGTCTTTCTTTGGCAACCGAGCTTTCCACAAGCTTGCTTCGGATTTGCATGCTGACAGAGCTCTACGTATAGTAGTTCCATCATTCCTAAAGGCCTTGTTGTTTCTTCTCTTCCAAATGTTCCAACAGCACAGCAGTAGGAAAGTCCCGAAGTGTTTGCTAGGGACATGTATTGGTGGATCAATGCCTTGCAGTCTCTGAACCTCCCAATCGACGCCGGTTTGAATTTGAACGGCATCCCAAAACTCTTTTGCCTATGCACAGCCAAAGATTACATGGGCCGGCGTCTCAACTGATTTATTTGATGTGTGCTATCCATCTTAGGCAGCTTTATTGTTTGTTTCAGATTTTAGATGTATCGTGAGTTACAGCTGCTTGGATTTGTAGTTGAAATATAGCAGTTGCAGTAGGATTCTCACTCATTTCAGTATCAACCATGAGATGATTACCAAAATTGGATATTGACTTAAGTATTCACAGAAAGCGTGAAATTCTGTTAATGGCAGGATGCACCTGCAGGCTTTGTGCAGTGACTGATTTTGTGGACTATTGGCATCGTTGCAACAGGCCTCATCTTTACTCCTTGTAATATTGTTATTCTAGTAGCTATTATAAGAATGCAGGGGATCTGCATTATTAGATAAGGGGATGTGGGCTTCAAATTTGGTGCAATGCTGTCAACAAGCAATGAGATTTTACCTTCAGCTTTGTTGTTTTTGTATCTAAAAGTGTGTCATGTTTTGAGGTGTCCCTTAATGTAATCATGTTCACTTGTTAGACTAGATAGTGTTTGGATGGCTTTGGAACGTTGCTAGTCTTGGTTGCGCCAAAGTGTATCAACTAACAAGTCAGAAATTTATGGCCACGAATGACCTCAAATTTGTCTAACATTAATTTACAAAGCAGAGAGAAGAGCTTTGGTCGGAGCGATGAGGGAAGCACTGCAGGGTTTCATCAAGACATTACGAGATGGATGAAACTAGTGATGGATACCACAAATCACTGCTTAAATTATCTACAACAGTGTCTACCTAGTTACCTAACAGCCACGACAGGACAAGAGTGTCTACAATGGCAGCTGTGGGAGCAGTGCATGTGTGGGTAACTGACTGTGCAACTACACTGAACAAGGATAAAACAGAAGCAACAAAGGTGGTTTCAATGGTGCTGGGAAGGGAAGAACCTCTGGAGTCATTAGTTCGTCATCCTGTCACTATTAGCTGCCTATTTTTTTTGCATCAACTTTGGCAACCTCGAACTGATGAGGCGCTTACGCGGCTAGTTTGCTGAAGGTTGTTAGTGGTCCTTATGGTTTAATATCAGGACAACTTGATGTTTCACTATTACGTACTTTAATATTTTCTTAGAGTTTGTGTCGGACTGGTTTGGATATTGTTACAAGACAACAATTAAGAATATCCTGTGTACTAGGCGTATCTGTGTCCTGGTCAAATCTGTTGGACGTATATGGATACTTGGTGATTTATCAGTAGTTATAAAGACCGACATAGGAAGCATACATGGGCGACCAGGACAGTAACTGCACTGTGATTTTCATCTAGGGATAGCACATACACCCTGAAACAACATCAAGTGCACTGCAGAAATTGATGATAATATATGATACGGATATCATCTAGCGATAGCATTGTTGATGAATTACAAATGTGCAAGTTCTAAGAAAATATTAGGAAGATACAAATCAGATCATCAACCTAGGTGAATGCATGAGAGTCTGATAACGATGGTTCAAAAGTAGAAAACACGAAATTAACATGGTAAGCCGGCAGATACGGCAAAGCGACAAACAGAATGATCTCTAGAGTTACATAACTTCTGCGAGGAGTCGTGTCTTGCCTCCCCTTGGGTTCTCTTCATCAGTTGAGTCCTTGTTGGAACCGAGGATCGACGAACGATCATAGTAACATAAACAATAGACAAGGAAATTCCGGCGACGAACGCCGCGGCGACAAACGCCTGTATCTTGGCTATTATTAATGATAACACAACTCGGGACACACTTGGAACACGAGAGGAGACTCACCGGGCGACCCACGCCTGCCGGGGCGACGAACTCCGCAGCGGCGACACAACACTGACACTCTCTCTATTTCTCTCGGCTCAACTCACACAACGCACACACATGGCTATAAGAAGCCCGACTTACATGCATGAGCAACAGCTGCTTGGCCGGGTCATGCGCACACACACATCCACGATCTCTAGCGCTAGTACATGAGCCACTCACTCTTATACACCTAGTCTTCGCCTTCCAGCGGCAAGCCATGCTACAACGTCCTCCACTACTATGCATGCAAGCACTTCCTATTCCACCGCTTCAAACTACGACAAACGCAGCTCCTAAAAATAGCTAATTACCTTAGTGACCACACATGCACAAACAGGGCGTGGTTTATGCTAACATCCCTTTGCTTCCTCTTCTGTTCATCGTTCCATGATTTCAAGCTAGAGTTAGCTGGTCTTCCCTTCTTTATGGGTCTGTCTGGGCAACGAATAGGTATGGTGCAATTGAGATGAGAAGCAGCGTTTGGAGCATGTGGTGGTGTATCTGCAATGTCACTTTCGGCAGCTACTGAATCCATAGCTGACATTGCTTGCGAAAACGCACTTTCACTTAGAGGCTTTGATCCAGATGCCACCTCAAGAGCGCGTTTCAAAAAAACTCTCTTCATCAGTTGATCAGCAGAGGCTCCAACGTTTGGACCACTCTTCTTACCATCGGACATTACTGGAATGTCGGGTTCAATCTTCAACCACCTTGCCATAATGTTCTGGCTGGGTATCTCCTTAACGTCAAGGTTAACTAATACCTACATTTGCCATCACAAAGTATTAAATATGAACGAGTAAAGATTGAATGGACAAAAAATAAAAAAGACCAGCAATGGTACTACCTTTAGAGAATGCCTGCATAACATCCCCATGTGTTCATACAAACCACAGTCACATGTTACCTTGTCACTACACTCATACCTCACCGTAAAAGTCAATTGGTCAGGATTGCCTTCGGCACATGAATGTGCAAGTACAAAGAGTCCACCAACATCTCTACTCTTAATAAGAAATCCACCGGATTCAGTTCATTGTAGAACTTGTCATACATTCTTCTTGTATATAACTGTTTGGCGTGCCTCTCAATAGGCACACCCACCCTATGCTTCCTGCGCATCTGCATAATAAATAGGTAAAGGATAGATTAAGGTACATAAGTTAGATTAATTGACAAAGAGTTTGGAACATTGGATAGTAATTTTAAAAGGGAATGATATACCCACATGTTTTGTGAGATGAACCTCCTTCTCTTCTTGATCATTCCTGTCACTTTGGAACTCATTAAACTTCCTTATAAACATGTGCATTGGCGCAGACCTCTGGATGAATCGCTTTAGCATGTGATTGGCACTCTCACTTCTCTGAGTGCTAGTCATACCCGCACAGAAGACATCCATAAAATAAGGCTTGGCCCACATTGCCCTATGCTTATACAATCTCACTAGGAACTTGTTATTTTCGAGGTTGTACTTAGGGATTAGCTGCCTCCACTTCCTTTCAAACTTGCAAACAATGGTTTCTTCAGTGACTAGTTTATTGAATTCTTTCTTGAAGTTGCTATGCTTACTATATTTCGGTCCAACTTTCTGCTTTGTCTTGCTCAAAACATGCCACCGGCACCATCGATGCTTAGTCGACTTGAACGTAGACTTTATTGCAGCAGCCATCGCTGCACATTGATCTGCCAAAAAAGAAAATGTCAGCAGTCACTACAAATAACATGTCATGCCATTTCCATGTTGAAGAGCACGGAGGAGGAAAAATAAATAGAACGTGCAAGCTGGTTTACCTGTGAGGTTTGTGGCTGGTTCCTTGCCACCCATTATTTCAATGAAGTTGCTGAAGGCCCACTCAAAGTCTTCTGTCCTTTCATTGGTTAGAAGTACACCTCCGAATACTATAGACTGGAAGTGGTTATTGACACCAATAAATATACCAAAGGGAAGGTTATACAAATTTGTGCGATAGGTGGTGTCAAAGGTAACCACATCCCCAAACTGTGCATAATCAGTCCTGTTCTTTCCAGTACACCAAAGCATCGATTTAATTTTTCCATCATCATCAACAGCAAACCTCACTTCCATACACACATCATTGCGCTTCATATCTTGGAGGAGTGTCAATGTCTTCGCTATATCATCCTTAATGTTCTCTTGCGCCAATCTAGCACACAAAGACCTGACAGCTTCCTTTCTAATAGGAGGTCCTGGTTGAAATCCATGAACACCTAGGATGCTGCAAACGCAGCCTATGGGTATGTTATTTTGACAGAGCTTTTGAACAACATCCTTGGTCATTGGATCAATCTCGCTATGAGATGGCCACTGTTTGTTCTGCCCATATGTAGCAGAGCAAGGATGATTATGCTTTGTCTCTACACGACTAATGATCCAGCCATGTTCACTGGAGCGTGCAAGCCGGATCATGGCCTTGCACCCAGTCCTGAATGTTGCAGCCCTGCTGTTAGGGCATATGCCCTGCAGAACAAGCAACAAGAAACGATTTGAATTAGATAGGCAATTCAGTATTGTAGGAGGTTTGGTAGTAAAGATATATTATTTTTACCTCACAAGAGCATACAATGTCCTGCCTGGTCATGTAATTGTTGTCATTGGTTCGATTTCTTCCTTTCGTAATGCCAAACCCAATCTCCCACGAATATAGGTTGTAGAAATCTTTTGCATCTTTTGCTGAGTTGAACTCCAGCCCGACATATGGCATGAATATAGGCTCGCCTGGACGGTTGATAGAGGTTCTTAAAGCATAGGTGACAGGGCTTTCTTCAAGAGGAGCCAACCTGAAATCAGGACCATGCTTCCCTCTCCCTCTGTATTTTATTAAATTAGTCAGCAAGTTGGCCTGACAATGTAACTGTTAAATGGCAATGTAGTTATGGCATTGATAATTCTTGTATTGAGTCTAGGCGCATATCATCAAATTTTTACACTTCACATGTTGGCTGTTTCCCATACTCTATTCGTGAAGTAGATCATTGCTATATGCACTTACAAAATTACATGTATTCCATCACCAGTGAACACCCAGAAGTAGTGTGGAAGTATAAGAAAGAGCAACCTATTCCATGTCATTATAAAACTGAAGCTTGATACTTGCGCTTTGAATAGGCTCTACTGTTAAGCACTGCAAGCACCAAAAGCAACTACACCATTGCAGGGCGCCTAGCACTATATGTCCTCTAAGTGTAATGCGTCATTATCAGTTCTAGTTGGTTGTGTTCGACAAATTTGCTATTTGGGTTCTGTGATTGCAGCTGTAGAGGAGATGTGATTGCCTCTTGCGTGGACATTGGACAGGCAAACAACGTGTCTCAGCTGAAAAAACACGATTATTATCAAATGAATGCCGTTCTCCATCTTCAGAGGCTGATCGACTGACATCTGCAGGTAAAGATAGCACTCCAAGATTATTCGCCGCTTGAATAGCATTTTCGACAATAGAGGGTTCACTTGATGGAGTGAAGCGCCTTTGAACAACGGCAGGACGAGTCAGTGCTTGGAAATCTTGGGCCAGTCCATTTCTGCAGTTTTTTTTAGAAGTCGACCGGGGGGGGGGGGGGGGAGAGAATCCCCCACCTGATTTCATTGATGAAGTGGCCCTTGAAGCCAAATATTACAAATACATGGTTTACATCCCATTTCTTATATATTGGTTTACATTGCGTTAACTAAAGCAGAACACCAAACGTCAGCGACTACTCGTTCCTTCTTCGGCAAGCGGGCTTTCCATAAGTTAGCCTCTGATTTGCATGCCATCAGCGCCCCTTGTAACGTCAACCGATCATTCCTGAAGATGATGTTCTTCCTCCTTTTCCAGATATGCCAACAACACAGTAGAATGAAGGTATGGAAGTGTGCTCCTGGGATATGTGTCGGGGCCTCGATCTCCTGCAGCTTATGTCCATTTCTGCAGTGATTGATATTAAAGTGTAAAAGCTATGGGAATGGGACTGATAAACAGAAAATGGTGTTTCGATTAATGATGACTGAATTAGACATGGAGGGTAGGTTATTAAACTTGTAGATACTTTGTAAGACTGAATGACTTCGGAATATAACTGGATTTCGCAGAACCAAATATGCACATAACTATTGAATTTGTTATTAAACAACTAATACAAACAGGATTTCAATGCAGAACTGATTTTTCGGAGAAAGGCATACGGTCATACAAACAGTTCACTTGCTTCCTTTTGCTGACAGTTGTTAGTAAACTGATACAAGACTGCAATGCAGAACTGTTTTTTTCAGAGAAAGCCGTACTGTGATATCTACAAGCCATACTGTCATACTGTCAGTAAACTTGCTTTATACTGTTATATCACATAGAGAACTGCCCTACTGTTTTTTTAAAGACAAGCAACGAATTTGTTGATGAACAACTGGAAAGTTCATAAGTTGGGAGGGGTGTAGTAATTACCTCGGGTACATACTCGGTTTTGAGGTAAGAATATACGAAGCTAGAGAACCCTGTGTCTGAATAACTGGACTGCCTGCAACTGGTTCAGATAGAGTATGACGAATCTCTGAAATTATGCCCGACACATCAACATTATTAACTGATTCAGTCTCATGTTCACAGAGACAACTAGCCGTGGATAATCCAATGGGCGATTCTTGCATAGGATGGCTCACTGAAAGTGAGCAATTGGACACTCCGATCCTTCATATTTCACAATTCACAGAAGTGTGTTTAACAATTTAATAATGGATCTGTTAATACGGAGGACTGAATTGAATATGATGGGTGTCGACTACAGTTACGGTTACCTCGAATCCATCACAGGCTGGGTGTAGAACCGATTGCCAGAACTAGCAAACACTGAATGCAACACAGGGGTATCAGATGGAGTGAATCGGACTCTACAATCAGAGAGATTAGAGTAAATCGGTGGACACAAGCAGACTTGTCACACCCATTTTTAAGGACAAAAATAGGATGTATAAAAGACTCATGTGCACCCCAGGAAACAGTCGCGCACATAAGTTGACAAATTACAAAGTATCATCACAGTGCTTATTACATAACGAATAAGTATTTAAGACATAGTCTTGAACAATAGGTAATAATATCTAATAGTAATTCATCAGCGGAAACTCCACACAGGGACACGGTTGACTGGTTGACATCAAGACTAGTACTCATTCCGATAATCTTCCTCATTATCTTCATCTGTTATGGTGGAAATAGCAAGGGTGAGTCCATGTTGAACTCAACAAATATAACGCAGGGTTCATGAGGCTCAAAAAGGCTATACACTGTTTAACTGCGTTTAGCTTTTTAATCATATATTAGCAATTGAGTAGCATCAAGATAAACCACTTCCCATTAAAGAACCAATGATCAATTGCAATAATGATAACGAATAACATTAACAAGAGCATAATAATAACAACAGTAATTAAACATGATATAACAATGATGATCATCTATCTGTAAATGTTCCAAGGCCGCTCGTATCCGTGAGCACGGCTAGTATACCAGTTTTTAACTCTGCGCAGAGGTGTACACTTTCACTGTAAGTCATGATTTCCAAATGAGTGGGGAGATCAAGCCCAAACACCCGAGAACCATATAAAGCCACTCAAAAGTTCGTCTAACAAGTTAGGGCCATTAGATTTCACTCGGCAGGCAGATGTAGAACCCCCCTTCCCTGTGGCACAACAACCGCAGCCTATACACACTAGGCCAGGGGCTCGCACTACACCCAAAGTGTCAAGCCATTCTTACGCCATTTAAGGTAACCACTAACAAGCTAGAAAAGGTCTCTTGAACAACTAAAGCCAGAGCCATATAGCCCTCACAGCTGTACTGTATATCCCGGATGATCACGTACAGATAAGTCCTTACGGAGAGTAACTAGAGCATCAAAAATAATACACATGCTCTAGCCCCCTTTTAACAAAAATTAAATCATCTTAATAATTGGTTGCTTGATCCATTAATCATATCGCAAGATCATTGTTCTTAGTTTAAGCACTAGCCATAGCTACCCATATGCATACCCAAGGTTGACAAGGAATCAAGACATCAAGCACTAAGTTATAATCTCTAAGGTTGTCAAGGTAAGCACATGCATATGTATGATCATTTTGATGAATAGGTAGCAAGGATAGTCCTGTGTTATACTTGCCTTGATCAAAGCTCTCCAAATGATACTGCTGACTTGGCTCAAAGTAATACTCCGAATCGTCCAAGTACTGCTCACCTTCTATACTCGATCATCAATCAACAACATACATGCATCCAATCAAACATACACGAAGCAAACAAATAGATATAATTAGAACAGTACACCAACAGTAACAAAACAGTAATAAAAGTTTATAAAACTCTTCTACACGTTTCTACGATCACACAGACGCAAAGATCACCAAAATCGGAGTTAAAACGTAAAAGTTATGAATTTTCTAAGATTTCCTATAGATAAATAAATACTTAATTATAAACTCGAAAAATAAATTATCAAAACTAACTGTAAAACTATACTAACATGTAGAGTTCGCAAATACGAACCTAACGCAATTTGAACGGATCAAATCGGAGTTAAAACGAAGATTTTATGACTAAAACAATTCTAGTGGCAAATCTGTAAATACCTGAAAACGTATTTTTGAATAAACCGGAAAAGAATACGCCTTCCCAACGCGAAAACGTATTTTCAAAACTACGCTAAGGACCGCGGGTTGATTTCCAAAAACCCGAGGGTCTCTTTAGAAAGATTACCCGCGAAGGGGTATCTTCTATTCTGGGCCGTTGATCTCGAATCGGACGGCTCAGATTCATCATCAACTTCACTGTGCTAATCCGGCCACCCTCTTCACATCCGGCCGGCGGCTCCTCCATGGCCGGCGACTCCACCATGGCCGGAGGTGATGAATCTCCCCACCGAGACCATCATTCAAGCCCAAACTTGAACCAAACGATCGAGATTCTCCGTGCGAACTCACCCAAGCGACAAAACAAGCTACATCTACCCGTAACCGCCGCACGGCAACAAGGGGACGGCGGCGCCATTGCCAACCACGGTGAACTTCAAAACCTACAGTAAACATCACCAAAACTCCAACGGAGAGCATGGGAAGTAGGAGGAGAGGAAAACAAACTCACCCAAGCGAAAGACTTTGCCTCCGGTCCACCCGAAAGCCTCACCCGCTTCCAACCGAACTCGTCGGCACCGCCCAACCCTAGAGCTCGATTTCGTGTTGTGGAACTTGCGTTTTAGATGAAAAACGGAAACTAGATGACCTACACTTCCTATTTATGACCTCTACTAGACGTGTTCGGGTAGGAAACCCCGGGTAATGCGGATATGGCGGCGGTAGTTCACCGGTTCGGACGGAGTCCGTCTCGGTCACGAGGTTGAAGATGAAACGGAGACCAACAACTGGGACCCACACGTCAGCGGAAGAAAAGAGAAGGAGGCGGCTGCTGTGGCGCTGGGCTGGCTTGGGCCGCGGCAATGCTGCCGGGCCGGCCCACCAACACGAATCCAGGGAAGGGCGGCCGGCTGGTTCGGCCCACCGCGCGGAAAAAAAACAGGCCGGCCCTGGTGGTTCTCCAGGCCGCCACAGCAGGTAAACTTCTTCTCTTTTTTTTTTCATTTACTTGCTTTCAAAAATATTTAAAATACATTCTAATCCAAAATAAAATAAAATAAAACAAATCCACACCACACAATAAAAATATATGCAACAGCATGAATGCAACACAAAATTTATTTTATTATTATTTTAAATTGGCCATTATTTATTATCTAACTTATTCCAATTTTTTTTTATCTCTAAAATTTGGGTGTTACAAATTCTACCCCCCTTAAAAGAATCTCGTCCTCGAGATTGGATTGCTTACTCAAACAACTGCGGATATGATTTCCTCAATTCATCCTCTCTTTCCCAAGTTGCCTCTGCCTCTGAATACCGATTCCACTGTACTTTGCACATCTTAATAATCCGACTTCGAGTAACTCTCTCAGCCGTTTCTAAAATCTTGATCGGAAACTCTTCATATGTAAGATCTTCCTTAACAGTCAACTCTTCTAAAGGTATCTGCTCCTCAGGCACACGCAAACACTTCTTAAGTTGTGAAACATGGAACACATCATGTACTCCAGATAAGTTCTCAGGCAACTCTAATTGGTAAGCAACTTCCCCACGTCTAGCAATAACTTTAAATGGTCCAACATACCTTGGTGCTAGTTTACCTTTCATGTTAAATCTCTTCACACTTCTCATAGGTGACACCTTCAAATAGACATAATCACCTACCTCAAAAACTAAATCTCTTCTCCTATTGTCAGCATAACTCTTCTGACGAGACTGTGCTACTCTCAAATTCTCACGAATCACTCGCACTTGATCTTCTGCGTTTCTAAGAACATCTGTACCAAACACCTGAGATTCACCTGTCTGATCCCAAAACAATGGAGTTCTACACTTACGTCCATACAAAGCTTCAAACGGTGCCATCTTGAGACTCTGTTGATAACTATTATTGTAAGAAAATTCTGCATAAGGCAAACTCTTATCCCAACTAGTTCCATATTGCAATGCACAAGCTCTCAACATATCCTCTAATACCTGGTTGGTCCTTTTAGTCTGTCCATCTGTCTGTGGATGATATGCTGTACTAAAGTTCAATTTAGTTCCTAAAGATTCATGCACAGCTTGCCAAAAGTGCGACGTAAACTGCGTACCCCGATCAGACACAATTTTCTTTGGTACTCCATGCAAACATACTATCCTTTCCATATACAAGGTAGCTAATTGTACTCCCGTGTAATTAGTCTTGACTGGAATAAAATGAGCAACTTTAGTCAACCTATCCACTATCACCCAAATAGAATCATAACCTCTCTGAGTACGCGGTAACCCCACTATAAAGTCCATACCAACTTCCTCCCACTTCCATTCAGGGATCTTCATTGGTTGCAACAATCCAGCAGGTCTCTGATGCTCTGCTTTCACCCTCTGACAAGTATCACACAAAGCCACATACTCAGCCACATCTCGCTTTAGTCCAACCCACCAATATTTCTGTTTAAGATCCAAATACATCTTAGTACTACCAGGATGAATAGAATAAGCTGACTCATGAGCTTCACGAAGAATTGCCTGTCTAATAGCTTGATCCTCAGATACACACAGCCTCTTTCCAAACCACAAAATTCCATTATCATCCATTCTAAAGCCTGGTGACTTACCAATCACTATATCCTCCGCTATCTTCTTTAGTTTCTCATCCTTCAATTGACCCTTATAGATCTCTTGCTCTAAAGTAGGCTCTATTACTAATTCCATTGCATTAGTAACAATTCCCAAGTTCAAATATTCAAATTCAGCACATAACTCACTAGCCATAGACAATGTTATTATCTCATTGGCATAACTCTTCCTACTAAGAGCATCAGCTACTACATTAGCCTTACCAGGATGATAGTGTATCTCAATATCATAATCCTTAATCAACTCCAACCATCTGCGTTGCCTCAAATTCAGATCTGACTGAGTGAAAATATACTTCAAACTCTTATGATCAGTGTATATATCACTCTTATGTCCAATCAAATAATGTCTCCAAATCTTTAAAGCATGAACGACAGCTGCTAACTCCAAATCATGTGTAGGATAATTCAACTCATGCTTTCTCAACTGTCTAGATGCATATGCCACAACTCTGCCTTCTTGCATAAGAACACATCCCAAACCTTGACGAGAAGCATCACAATAAATAGAAAACTTCTTACTCAAATCTGGTAAAACCAAAACAGGCGCTGTAGTCAACCTCTTTTTCAACTCCTCAAAACTAGCTTGACATTTATCTGACCACACAAATTTGACATTCTTCTCTAACAGAGATGTCATAGGTTTAGCAAGTTTAGAAAACCCTTCAATGAACCGTCTATAATATCCAGCTAATCCCAAGAAACTACGAATCTCACTAACATCAATAGGTGGTTTCCAATTCAATACATCCTTTACCTTGCCTGGATCCACTGATATACCTCCATTAGAAACAATATGACCAAGAAAAGAAACTTCCTTCAACCAAAACTCACATTTACTTCGCTTCGCATACAGTTTATGCTCTCTAAGTTTCTGCAACACCAACCTCAAATGTTCAGCATGCTCTACCTCTGTCTTGGAAAATACCAGTATATCATCAATAAACACTACCACAAACTTATCCAAATATTCCATGAACACCTTATTCATCATGTACATAAAGTATGCAGGTGCATTGGTCAATCCAAACGACATAACAGTATACTCATACAATCCATACCTTGTAGTAAAAGCTGTCTTTGGAATATCAGAAACACGAATCTTCAACTGATGATATCCAGAACGTAAATCAATCTTAGAGAACACACAAGCACCTCTCAACTGATCAAACAAGTCATCAATCCGGGGCAAAGGATACTTATTCTTGATAGTTACTTCATTTAGTGACCGATAATCAACACACATCCTCTGACCACCATCTTTCTTATCAACAAAAATAACTGGTGCTCCCCAAGGTGATGAACTAGGTCGAATAAAACCTTTATCTTGTAATTCTTTAATTTGTTTCTTAAGTTCTTCTAATTCATCTACTCCCATCCTATATGGTCGTTTGGCTATAGGTGCAGTTCCAGGTAATAATTCAATAAGAAATTCAATGTCTCGGTCAGGTGGCATACCTGGCAATTCATCAGGGAAGACATCCGGAAATTCCTCAATCACTGAATTCTCCTTAATAGTATCTTCAATCTGATTCACCACCGCGGTTGGTTGCTTCTGCATTGCTACATCCACATTGATTTTATCTCCATTAGGCGCAGTCACAACTACCACTTTCTGCTGACACTGAATCTCTGCCTGATTTTGCATCATCCAGTCCATACCCAATATCACATCAATCCCAGATGTTCTCAACACTATAGGAGTTATCTTAAACTCTACCCCCCTTAATACCATACTAATCGGAAGACAACGATTGCTAGTTTGCATGGTACCTCCAGGTGAATTTACTAAGAGAGATTCTTTCATAGCTAACATGGGTATACTATGCATTTTAACAAAAATGTTGGATATGAATGTATGAGATGCTCCAGAGTCAAAAAGAACAGTTGCGGGAGTGGAATGTACATTGAACGTACCAATCATAACTTCTGGTGCATTATGAGCTGTATCAGAAGACACGTGATTCACCCTTCCAGCACCGGATTGCCTCTGATTGCTCTTCTGGCTCTGAGGAGTCTGTTGGTTCTGCTTCTCAGGACAATTATAAGACAAATGACCCTCTTTACCACAGACAAAGCATCTAATAGGAGTGCTGGGAGTACTATTCTTTATGGGGGTAGCATTGGGATTTCCAGTGCGAGGAGTCTGTTGCCCAGTCTGCTGATACTGTTGACGCTGTGGATATGATGAACGCTGTTGTGACTGATTGTTTTGCCAATTTTGGGACCACCTCTGATTTGAATTGCGATTCCACTGGCTAACCGGTCCCTGAAACTTCTGATGAAAGCCATGCTGAGAATTTGTGCGTTGACGGTTGTTGCTTCCTGAGCCTTGCACCTTCATCTTTCTTTTTCTATCCATCTCCCTACGCTCATTATCCAGCACAATCGCTTTGTTCACAAGCTCTTGAAAACTAGCATAGTTATTCCCCTTCAGTTGCAAGCGAAGATCATAATATATTCCCTTCAAGAAAAGACGCTGCTTGTCTGCATCTTCCCTAACTTCATTGGGAGCATAGCGAGCCAACTGGGTAAACCTGTCATGATATTCACTCACACTCATCTGTCCCATCCTCAGGTTTCTGAATTCTTCCTGCTTCAGCTCAATTATACCTTCAGGAATATGACGAGCTCGAAAATCTCTAACAAACTCATTCCAAGTGATAGGAGGAGCATTGTCAGGGCGTGCAGCCTGGTACGACTCCCACCAAGTCTGAGCTGTCCCCTGTAACTGACCAGATGCATACAACACCTTTTCCATATCATTGCATTGAGCTATATTCGGCTGTTTCTCCACTGCCCTCACCCAATCATCTGCCTCTAAAGGATCAGCAGCATGAGAAAACACTGGAGGGCGTCCCTTTAAAAATTCTCCACGCTTATCCCTCACTTGCACAGGCGGTGGTCCTCCAACAGGGGGATTGTTCTGCATATGCTGCATAAACATCTGCATCATCTGGTTCTGAGTTTGCATAAGTTCCTCCATAGTAATGGGTAAGTTAGCACCTCCACGACCTCTGCCACGACCTCTGCCTGACATCTGTTTCCAAAAACACAGAAATTGGAATTCAGTACGATCCGAGATGATGTATTCAATAGATAAGCAAAATCTGATTTTTCTGGACAAGCTCCAATTTCAGCAACTCAGTAAAACTGTCATATCTCGAGCTACAGACGTCCAATTCAGATGATCTTTACATGGTTGGAAAGCTTATAAAATTATCTACAACTCGTATTCACAACACTTTTTCTGATTCTGTCAATAAATTGGTCAAAAACTGAACTTAACAGAAACTGTTCCAGATTTCCAGACTGTGCAGTAACTCCAACTTGAAACAGGTATATCTCTTAACTCATAATAGATATTAAGGTGATTCTTGTGGGATTGGAAAGATATAGAAGTCTAATTATTCCCAGTAAAATTTCTTAAATTTCTCATGAACGGATTTTAAGTTATTTCTAAAACATCCCAGACTGATCCAAAAATCAGCAAAGGACAGAACTAATTTAACCTCATATTCAACTAATATATCTTGATCAAACTTAATATTCTTAACCATGGAACTTGTAGACATGTCTACAAAACTCCAGCACACATTACAAAGATCCAAATCACACATTATCATAATAACAATCCATCAATCACACAATTGTTCACACCACAAACTGACTCTTAAAACAATCCAAACTTAAAGTTAACTCGCAACTACTATCGTTCCTATTACATAGGGATTTTTCCTATTTCCTAATTAAGCTTCTCATAAATCTTAGGACGACCTAACTCCGCCCTTAATTGGTCAATCTCCTTGTAAGCTTGCTCCTTAAGTTCTTTTTCCTTTAGCAACTCATCCTTCAAATCCACCTCATGGAGAGCCAATTCACGAGCTAATCCCACCGTAGCTTGTAAAGTCAAGGAGGAATCATCTGCAGGCGGCACGGTCCAAATACCCTTGTCATGTATGAAACAAGGAAAATGCCGAAGTGCACCCTTTAGCGTCTTGTCCGAGCGTAGACCATGGTAGTAAACAAATGCATTGAAAGCGACATCCTCCATGCTTGTCTCCACAGTTGCCCGGCTCACTCTGGTAATGAACTTTGACTCCACCTTAGGCTCCTTAGTGGTAGGATCCCTTTTCTTGACCCATAATTCCGTCTTCCAATAGGAATCCATCCATGGATGACTATACTCTGCACTGCGATACTCTAAAGTAGCCTCCCAGTCGTAGTAGTAGTTATCCAAGGTTCTTGTCAACATATCATGGAAGAAAGCATCAGCCTTAGGAACCATGATATGAAACTTCGTAGTCCACCCCATAACTACATCTTCCATAGGTGTATCACCAACTCTTGATTCAGCATCGGATAGCTCTTGATCGCCCTCTTCCTTTGGCTCCTGGGGTTTAAAACGGGCAACATATTGTGCAGCTGACAAACGGGGATGAGGAGGCATCTACAAGATTTAGGCATAGATTAGATAGAATCAATGTATTTTCGCAATAGAGTAAAGTAGAGGAAGCATAAAACTTTAGTAATTAACAAGGTGAAAAGAGGAAGCATGAATTAAGTGGAGTATGGATGCTATTAACGACCATTCTAACTAGGCTTGCGTCCTACAGTCAACACGGCTCCGATACCAATCTGTCACACCCATTTTTAAGGACAAAAATAGGATGTATAAAAGACTCATGTGCACCCCAGGAAACAGTCGCGCACATAAGTTGACAAATTACAAAGTATCATCACAGTGCTTATTACATAACGAATAAGTATTTAAGACATAGTCTTGAACAATAGGTAATAATATCTAATAGTAATTCATCAGCGGAAACTCCACACAGGGACACGGTTGACTGGTTGACATCAAGACTAGTACTCATTCCGATAATCTTCCTCATTATCTTCATCTGTTATGGTGGAAATAGCAAGGGTGAGTCCATGTTGAACTCAACAAATATAACGCAGGGTTCATGAGGCTCAAAAAGGCTATACACTGTTTAACTGCGTTTAGCTTTTTAATCATATATTAGCAATTGAGTAGCATCAAGATAAACCACTTCCCATTAAAGAACCAATGATCAATTGCAATAATGATAACGAATAACATTAACAAGAGCATAATAATAACAACAGTAATTAAACATGATATAACAATGATGATCATCTATCTGTAAATGTTCCAAGGCCGCTCGTATCCGTGAGCACGGCTAGTATACCAGTTTTTAACTCTGCGCAGAGGTGTACACTTTCACTGTAAGTCATGATTTCCAAATGAGTGGGGAGATCAAGCCCAAACACCCGAGAACCATATAAAGCCACTCAAAAGTTCGTCTAACAAGTTAGGGCCATTAGATTTCACTCGGCAGGCAGATGTAGAACCCCCCTTCCCTGTGGCACAACAACCGCAGCCTATACACACTAGGCCAGGGGCTCGCACTACACCCAAAGTGTCAAGCCATTCTTACGCCATTTAAGGTAACCACTAACAAGCTAGAAAAGGTCTCTTGAACAACTAAAGCCAGAGCCATATAGCCCTCACAGCTGTACTGTATATCCCGGATGATCACGTACAGATAAGTCCTTACGAAGAGTAACTAGAGCATCAAAAATAATACACATGCTCTAGCCCCCTTTTAACAAAAATTAAATCATCTTAATAATTGGTTGCTTGATCCATTAATCATATCGCAAGATCATTGTTCTTAGTTTAAGCACTAGCCATAGCTACCCATATGCATACCCAAGGTTGACAAGGAATCAAGACATCAAGCACTAAGTTATAATCTCTAAGGTTGTCAAGGTAAGCACATGCATATGTATGATCATTTTGATGAATAGGTAGCAAGGATAGTCCTGTGTTATACTTGCCTTGATCAAAGCTCTCCAAATGATACTGCTGACTTGGCTCAAAGTAATACTCCGAATCGTCCAAGTACTGCTCACCTTCTATACTCGATCATCAATCAACAACATACATGCATCCAATCAAACATACACGAAGCAAACAAATAGATATAATTAGAACAGTACACCAACAGTAACAAAACAGTAATAAAAGTTTATAAAACTCTTCTACACGTTTCTACGATCACACAGACGCAAAGATCACCAAAATCGGAGTTAAAACGTAAAAGTTATGAATTTTCTAAGATTTCCTATAGATAAATAAATACTTAATTATAAACTCGAAAAATAAATTATCAAAACTAACTGTAAAACTATACTAACATGTAGAGTTCGCAAATACGAACCTAACGCAATTTGAACGGATCAAATCGGAGTTAAAACGAAGATTTTATGACTAAAACAATTCTAGTGGCAAATCTGTAAATACCTGAAAACGTATTTTTGAATAAACCGGAAAAGAATACGCCTTCCCAACGCGAAAACGTATTTTCAAAACTACGCTAAGGACCGCGGGTTGATTTCCAAAAACCCGAGGGTCTCTTTAGAAAGATTACCCGCGAAGGGGTATCTTCTATTCTGGGCCGTTGATCTCGAATCGGACGGCTCAGATTCATCATCAACTTCACTGTGCTAATCCGGCCACCCTCTTCACATCCGGCCGGCGGCTCCTCCATGGCCGGCGACTCCACCATGGCCGGAGGTGATGAATCTCCCCACCGAGACCATCATTCAAGCCCAAACTTGAACCAAACGATCGAGATTCTCCGTGCGAACTCACCCAAGCGACAAAACAAGCTACATCTACCCGTAACCGCCGCACGGCAACAAGGGGACGGCGGCGCCATTGCCAACCACGGTGAACTTCAAAACCTACAGTAAACATCACCAAAACTCCAACGGAGAGCATGGGAAGTAGGAGGAGAGGAAAACAAACTCACCCAAGCGAAAGACTTTGCCTCCGGTCCACCCGAAAGCCTCACCCGCTTCCAACCGAACTCGTCGGCACCGCCCAACCCTAGAGCTCGATTTCGTGTTGTGGAACTTGCGTTTTAGATGAAAAACGGAAACTAGATGACCTACACTTCCTATTTATGACCTCTACTAGACGTGTTCGGGTAGGAAACCCCGGGTAATGCGGATATGGCGGCGGTAGTTCACCGGTTCGGACGGAGTCCGTCTCGGTCACGAGGTTGAAGATGAAACGGAGACCAACAACTGGGACCCACACGTCAGCGGAAGAAAAGAGAAGGAGGCGGCTGCTGTGGCGCTGGGCTGGCTTGGGCCGCGGCAATGCTGCCGGGCCGGCCCACCAACACGAATCCAGGGAAGGGCGGCCGGCTGGTTCGGCCCACCGCGCGGAAAAAAAACAGGCCGGCCCTGGTGGTTCTCCAGGCCGCCACAGCAGGTAAACTTCTTCTCTTTTTTTTTTCATTTACTTGCTTTCAAAAATATTTAAAATACATTCTAATCCAAAATAAAATAAAATAAAACAAATCCACACCACACAATAAAAATATATGCAACAGCATGAATGCAACACAAAATTTATTTTATTATTATTTTAAATTGGCCATTATTTATTATCTAACTTATTCCAATTTTTTTTTATCTCTAAAATTTGGGTGTTACAAGACTTACCAGGTTGGGTACTCCTATCTCCACCAATCAACTGACGGCCTGGGATCTTGCTAGTTAGTGCATCATCACATCTGCTTCCATCAATCGAGACGTGAGAACTATTGGAGGCCATAGCTTCAACCTGCATTCATTGAATCACACACCTTGATGCCAGGATGAATAGGAACCCCTGAAGCAAATGGCGAGGACAAGTGAACGCGAGTGTTTCAGATGCCTTACGGAATAAGGAAGGTGGGAAGGGAGCGATGGATTCTAGAGGCTGCGTAGGCCAATATAAATGCTGTAATTTTGAATTTTTGGCAGGTGCACCCGAAGCCCGCCAAACATCGACGCCACCCTCCACGTAAGCGTCTGTTTTGAAGATAATGGTATCCCGATAACTTAGGCCCTGTTCGTTTAGGCTGAAAAAATAAGCTGAAACACTATTTCGGCTGATTTGTGTGAGAGAAAAACGCTGTTCTGACTAAAAAAACAAACTGAAAACTACGGATTATAAGCCGGCTGAACAGGGCCTTAAGTGCTAGGCACGCGTCGAGCATCTACGGGTCTGGCAAACACATCAGAACCGTTGGAGCCTAGGCGTACATACCCCTATAGGTACTGAAACATTCACGATACTTAACTAAAGTCCTGATGGCAGCGACGCGCCTACAACATGATGGACATCACGACATGCTGGGGCCAGGAGGCCATCCGGAGGGGGGCCAAGCTATTTCGTCGACCGGATTGACAGCCCATCCCTGGCCGAGAATTCGAGCAGGGCGTCCTTGCGTGCCACATTTGTCAGGAAACGACGCCACCAGGGAACTGAACGAGGAACGGGGAGTGAGTTGGAAGCTGTTGATTTCAGTTGCCGTGTTGGGCTTCGACAAGCTGGGCTTGCCCCATTGTGTAGTGGGTCTACGGAGTATGTGCCGAATGGGTGCGAATATAAGGCACCTTGTAATGGTTGGGGACGGTAACGAATCAGAGTATCAGACGATTCTGTAACCGCCTTGTCCAGCTCTGTTCCCCTTCTGTTCTTCCCCAACCTAGCTCTTGCTCCTACCCTGGATTATGTGTCTTGATTTTGCATTGTGAACTCTACTGAATCTGAGTATCTAGTGAGAAGTGCAATCAAGGATTGTAACAATTGGTATCTAGAGCCTCGCGATTTTGGAGAGCAATTTTTTTGTTCACAGCCGGTTCGTCGTTCTGGCGCCGAAGCGAAAGCTGAAGTTTCAGTTGGAAGTGGCCGTATCAATCAATGGATTCATTGAAGACGACCGTAGAGGAGACAGCGACGCAATTCGCTGAGTTCCAAGATATGATGAAGACTACCTTTTTTTTTATACAAGAATTACAAAGAAAGAGCTCAAGAAACCAAAAAATAGAGACAGAAAATAAAGAAACTATCTAGAAGTCGGGTTAAGGCCAATTCTGAATCCATTGATTATAAGTCTGAGAGATGCTTTCCTTTGCTCTTATAGCAGTTAATGCCAATTCTCTGTTGAAAGATAATTTACTGCTGTGAATGTTTGGGCCAATTCCTCTAAAAATTACATCATTCCTTGCTCCCCAAATGGTCCAGCACATCAAAATGACGGCATTTAGGAAGAATTCTGAATTCAGTTGATCACTAAAATAAAGGATCACTTCTGGGAAGCCTGATTGAGGTTGTATATCTAAGTTTAAAATTCCCCAGCAAGATCTTGCAAAGGGGCATTCTAGGAATAGATGGTGGGAATGTTTCTTCTGTTGCTAGTTGACAGAGTTCACAATTATATGTTCCAAATGCATGTTCTTCCTCCTAAGGATGTTCCTTGTGCTTAACATGTCTTTTAAGAGCAACCAAAAGATGATCTTGTGTTTTGGTTGGCAAATTGTTTTCCACAGCCATCTAAAAACAGGATCAACTTGGTGTTGTCCTGAAGGACCGGAAACGGCGACCATTGGGGGTTGAATGGGAGCCTCAACTTTGTTTCGAAACTTTTGACCACAGTCCCAAAAAAATGACCCCAAAAAGGCACACAACCAAAAGCAATAAAAATACGAGCCACCAAGTGTCAAGAGAACCTAGAGAAGTTCCTTAGATCACTAGAAGCCCAATGCAAAAGACAGAAATCGAATCGGAACACAGACGAGCGAGAAATGGACCGAATAGCCCAAAACAGGGAACAACAGACTGTCTACTACAGCACCTCGGACAGTCCGCTACAGTACCCTGAACAGTTTGCTATAGTACCCCTAGACTATCCTCAGTTAATAAAAACATAAACCAAACTTGCTGAGATAGATTCTGTACGCTGGCAAAAATGAACAGCGGACAGTCCGAGGGTCAGTGGCGGACTGTCCGCAGTTCAACACAGCGAAAGACGAAGTTGCAAAACAGGTTCTAGACTCAGCTGAAAAATGAATGGCTGACTGTCCGCGGTCAGGGCCCGGATTGTCCGCTGGTCAAAAAGCAAACACCATACCGAGGAAAAAGATTATGTTCATGGTCTGAAACACAACCCCGGACTGTTCGCCACTTGGGGCCGGACTGTCTGCCGGTATGGACACCGAGCAGCAGCAAATGCACAGAAACGAGATTGACTCGTGGACTATCCGAGGGTTAATGGCGGACTATCGGCGAATTGCGAATCAGCAAGAACAGAGCTGTCCAAAAATCGCCTCCTCCCAAACTTTCAAAGATCTGCGGTCAAATCTCAACCAACTGCCACCAAAATTGGTATGTAAGATCACAAGGCAGTAGGTGAGCTACCTCTAAGAGGTCATCACCCACTTTGAAGCCAATCAACGGGAAATCACGAAAAACCAAAGAACACCGGTTTTGAAACCCTAGAGCATGATTCGTCCCGATCTATGAACTCGTGAGGAATTAGATGAAATCCTTCGGTGGAAAGGCTCAACTCACATCTCAGTTCATCTCAGCGCAAAAGGAATGAATTGAAACGGTCTCAAAGCGACGAATCGAGCCACACAAGAAAAGGGGAAGAGGAAGAACGCGATTCACAAAAACAACTCACAAATCAAATCCTAGAGGACACGAGGAGGTAAGGGCCTCCATTCTCGCAGCCATCTTTGGTTCTTACACAAATCTCATAATTCGTGGACCTCTCTCACAAGAAACCCTAAGGGAAAGGGGAAGCTAGGGAAGGAAGAAAGGAAAAATGAAAGAGGTGAGGGAGATGGGGGCTCCCTCATCCTATTTAACAGGGCTATTACACAATCCTATTTTTCTCCTTAGATATTTTAAGTCGAACCACATAACTCGAGGGCGTTATGGTCTAACCTGAACTAATCTTCATCCGATGGCCACCGCGCCCTTCATGAGATAGCTCCAAATGAGGTGATTCCAATTATGTTGGGTTATATATAAAGTGTAGTATTTAGGAAAAATATAACATACATAGCTATTATTTAAATTATGGGATAATTAAATGGACCTTTGAAATGTGTTTTAAAATAGATGCAAATTGTTAAATGGATAACTTGAGTTGTAGTGCTCCAAAAATTATGAAATTTGGTGGGTGTGCTATTTCATATCTATGCTAGATCTAGTAAAAATTTGGACATTGTTGCTTGGGTAGTTTTCAAGTTATGCTTTTGTCATTTTATATTAGGAGATACTTGAATGAATTTTCATAATTTTCTATGTGTGTAATGCTCATGAAATTTTATAGAGAGTGTCCTGGTACTCTAAGGTTGCTAAGAAAAATATTATTTCTGTTGTCTGATACTTTTCAATATGATTTCTTAATTATACAAAAATCAGCCTTGCTGGCTTGTGAATTTTGTGTAGTGGGTTTCTATGAATAACTTTGGCTCAAAATTTTACAGTAGCCTCCTAGTAGGGTATAGAGTCCCCTGTAATTTTTGTAGAATTTTCTAAGCTGTTTGCATATAAGTTTATGTTCTCACTTAATTAATCAATTAAATTAGGAAAATGATTAAAATAAATGATTTGATTTGGTGTACTTTACTTTCTGGTGGTTTTAGCTCATGTGTGAACTAGTAGTGCCTTTGGTTTAGTCAAAAAGTTAATTTGGCACATAAGTAAATAATTAATTCTCACATTTCTAGGTTCTCTGGACAGCTGGTAGCATTTCTGGGTTTAGACCTTGATAAAGGTGTTTGCTGGAAATCTTGTGAATACCAAAGTGGTAGTAAACTTGTTAAGCTTGCTTGTGTCAAAATTTGGTGGCATTTGGCCTAGTAGTTTAGTAGTTATAGCTGTTTAAAGTTGCTGTCCAGAAATGACTGCTCTTTGTTTGGAGAGGGTAGATTCTGGAACTTTAAGATTTTGACTGAGTAAACTTAGGAATCAAGTCTTGAGGTCTGAAAGTGAATTGCAGAGCATTTTATAAGCTTTTCAGATTATCTTGTGTCATATCATTTGGATTTATGAATCTCTAGTTATGGTGAAAATACTTAGTTGCTGTTTAGAATGGTGTTGTGCTATATTGTGCTTGGGTTTGTGTGAGCCTAAGTGATGTTACTCTTGTCAATTGTTTAGGTGCTAAGTCCTTAACTGAGGAAGAGCAATTGTATATTAGGTTGTATAGACTTGGTAAGTTCTTCTCGACCGGAGAAGAAATTTGCACATGTTGTAAAGTGATTTGAATAGAGCACTAGTGTTGCTGTAGTTTACATTGCATTCACTAAGCATGTTGCATTCATTATTATGCATCCATGAGATTCATTTGTGCATTCATGCAATAGGTGTTCTGGAGGGGGTGACACTCCTGGAATTCGAGGAAGCACTTCCAGAGGAGGAGCAGGAGCAGCCGGGAGAACCCGAAGAGCCAGCCAGCGAAGGAAGCGCTGTTGAAGAGCTACCTGAGTGCCCATGATGAGTATAGGCCCGATCTTTCGAGAGGTAACCAGTAAGTTTGATTTGTGGAGATCTCGACGTTGGCGATCCGGCTTCAAATCAGACACGATTCGAACCCTGCAACCGTTACACCACTGCTCCGTTGGTTATCAACCAAGCACAACTTGATTGACCTCGCCAAGAAGGCTTTTCCTACAAGCGAATCGAAGAGCACAAGCAAGAAGGTAAAAACACGCAATCTGAAATTGCAAATATGAATGTTGCGAATATCAATAGAGGGTTTAAGAACTCGGTTTCAAAGGACTAATCGACACAGTGGAGGAGATCAAGAACAGGGGCCCTGGATCACTGTAAAAGGATTTGTCACCACAGTTACAATGAACGATTCAGTTTCTCGATGGAAAACTAAACTCTAAACAAAACCCAATTGTCTAACAGCGGCGGCGACTTTGTTTATAGTCTAAGACTCGTCCTAGGGTTGGGAACGGCCAGGGGTTGGACGTCCATAACTTGGGCTTAAGGCCCGACACGATACATGGCCAAGTTGGCCCAAATAGGTGATGTAGCACCTTGGCCTGGTCACACAGAATGATCCATGGACCTTCTAGAGCTGGGACCAGATCCAAAACGACGGCATCGTCGTCCCCTTTCCAACGCATCCAAGAACGCCCCGTTTTGATGTCGTATGAGAGAGTTATGACCAAAACAGTGACGACGTGTCTACTGAATCCGAGGGTGACGTGGCAGCTGAGTTGGGGACGAATTGCAACTTGAGAAAGACCATAACGTCGGTGTGTCCAGCGTGGCGATGTCCTCATCATCCTCCCCTTCTTGAATTGGAGTCGTCCTCGACTCCATCTTGGCGATGTCCTCATCATCCTCTCCTTCTAGAATTGGAGTCGTCCTTGACTTCATCCCATCATTAGCGAACTCCTGCAAAAGGTTAGTGACAGTAGGCAATGCACCAGACAAAATAGGTTGACAAAATATAGTATAACATGGTGCATCAGGATTATCACATAACTCAGCAGTAGCAGAAGTTGTAGCAAGAAAAGTACCTCCTTTTAACTTAATCCCATTATTTTGAGCAATGTGAGTTGGAGGTTTATTTTTAATCTCATTAGCATGTTTAATAATATCTGTAGGAGACAAAGGTAGCAATGTAATTTTCTTGTCCTTACGTATGATAGTGTATGTATTAGTTCTACCATGGTGTAAAGCATCATTATCAAATTCCCATGGGCAACCTAATAAAATGGAACAAGCTTGCATAGAGACAACATCAAAATCAGCAGTATCATGATAAGAACCTGTAAAAAAGCTAATGCGTGCTGATTTAGTTACTTTAGTCTTACCACTATTATTGAACCATTGAAGTTTATATGGATACGAATGTTGTCGTGTGGTCAAACCAAGCTTCTCAACCAAATCTGAACTCACCAAGTTATTGCAACTTCCGCTATCAATGATAGTGAGAACACGACAACCCTACATAATGAAATACATGTGGAACAAATTGTGGCGTTGGATCGCGAACTCTTCTTCATGTCCCACACGTGTACTCAACACACGTGCACAAAAAGGCTAGGGTAATCTACGGAAGCAGCCACAGAGTCAATGATGATGGCCTCCTTGTCTTGATCGCCCTCGGTGGAATCTGCATCAATGTTAGCAGCAAGGGCTAAATCATCTTAAACATCACTAGCACTTACATATCCATCCTCGGTAGCAATGAAAGCACGACGACTGGGACAATCCTTCATGACATGTCCCATGCCTTTGCATCGGTGGTAAATGATTTTAGAGCTAGACGAGGAGGAGCTAGGAGAAACATCCGGAGTGGCACATTTCTTCTGCACATTAGACAATTTACTTACCCCAGAAGAAAATGGAGGTGTAGATGGCTGTGATGCAATAGGAATGTTGGGCGTCTCCGGCTCGGAACGGTGCTGAAAATTCCTCCCATTGTTAGACCTGAAAGACTGGTGTTGTTTGCGGCCCTGTACTTCACGTTCTGCCTTAATAGCAAGATGATATAATTGGGAAAAATTACGCTATTCTTTGTAATCTAGGATGTTTTGTATATCATGGTTTAAACCACCAAAAAATCTAGCACTAGAATCATTATCGTCTTCATTTATACCACAACGGGCTAAACCAATAAGCAATTCTTGATAGTATGCTTCTACTCCTTTATCACCTTGTTTTAAAGTTTGTAGTTTCAAACATAAATCACGTTAGTAATAAGGAGGAACAAAATGAGATTTCATATGTTGCTTTAAAGCATTCCATGTTTGAGGCACAACAGCATTATTAGCATTGCAAAGATCACTCCACCAGAACAAAGCAAAATTAGTAAACTCGCTAGTAGCAAGTCTAACTCTATGCTCAGCAGGAACATTATGAGAATCAAATTTTTGTTGAACAGTAAGCTTCCAATCTAAATAAGCCTCTGGATCAACATTACCAGCAAAAGGAGGAAGGCTAAATTTAATTTTAGCAAAAGGATCATTATTACCTTGAATATTACCTCCCATACCGCGACGGTTGAAATTGAGGCGGTGACGGGCATAACCGTCAGCATCCGCATCGTCATCACCAAAATCATCCGCATCTTCATCATCAGCACGATGAAGTGGAGGGCGTTGCTCGAGTTGTTCAATGCGGGTGACCAGATTGTTCACATTGCGCGTCAGCTCGGTCATAAGATTGCATTGTTCAGTCATGAACGTTGTAAGCTCGCCCTTGGACACGTACTCATTGAAGTCCGTCGGAGATCCTGCCATGGTTAGAAGATAGAAAAAGACAACACCAAAGTATTATCCCTATCAACTAAAAAGAAACAAGTGGTGGTGGTGGTGAAAGTGGAATGCAAAATCACAAGCGGCTTACCACCGTCTTGCCTGTATTCTTACCAACGCCAAATAGGAGCTAAACCAAAATGGCGAAGTAATCTGTTGTTGAGCGTGGGTAACAGTTGCAAGATGAACCTGTGCTGACAGAAGAATATGTGGAGCTATAGGTAGGCACACAATATGACAACAAGGATTAGCAATTAACAAATGCAAAGTAGCAATTGTTTAATTCGGATCCAAAGTACAAATCATAGCTGCTGGCTAAGACGTGTCGAGACGTAGCGCAACAATGTGAAAGCAAAGGATGATGGAAAGAACTCACAGAACTAGCAAATAACCCGAATTTTTCCTTTTTCCTGAAATTTTTCCTGAAATTTTCCAAAAGGCACTAGTAGGAATCAAACTTTTTTATTTTTTTGCTATTTTTTTATATTTTTCTCTGAACAAGGATAAAAAATGCAACCACAAAAATTGGCACCTACAACTGAGGTGGGATGTGGTCTACAGAAATACAGCACGGTCTCTGAAAAGCGTGCAAAAACTTTGACAATTTTTTTCTTTATTTTCCTGATTTTTCTGGCAATTTTGACGAAACCAAACAGGGCAAAGCCCAATTTGGGTCGGCTCCAAATGGTGTCAAGAAGCTGCTCAAAAAATTTTAGATTTTTCTGATAAACGAGCGAAAAGTTATGCCTGTTTTACCGAAGGTATCTCAAGTTATGTTTTCCGGAAGACACAATACAGTAGCGGTAGTTAAGGCAAAGCGTCCCTAAACTCTAACACCGATCACAAGATGGTTCCTGTGACTAACAGCAGTAGGTATTCGCCAGATGATGGAAGGAGGGCTACGATGCAGGCAAAATAAGAGCGGCTGGCAACCTATCTAGGGTTTGCGCGGTGGCGAGAAGTTACACAAGGCGGCTAGCGGGGCAAGTCGAGTAATGGCGAGAAGTTACACAGCAACGGGTGATTGAACTACGACTACGAACACAATCCTAAACCAGCAACAAGACTCGACCACGGACACAAACTCAACAACGCGAATCTGAAACGAAATTGCAAAGGCACAAAGGTGATAGGACAGCAGAAATTGAAATAGTATTGGGCTTTTTGTGGACTCTAGGTAATGAACGAATATGAAGCTAAGGCAAACGAGATTATACCTCGTGATAAACCTGAAATCTCTGATACCAATTGATGAGTATAGGCCCGATCTTCCGAGAGGTAACCGATAATTTCGATTTGTGGAGATCTCGACGTTGGCGATCCGGCTTCCAATCAGACATGATTCGAACCCTGCAACCGTTACACCACTGCTTCGTTGGTTATCAACCAAGCACAACTTGATTGACCTCGCTAAGAAGGCTTTTCCTGCAAGCGAATCGAAGAGCACAAGCAAGAAGGTAAAAACACGCAATCTGAAATTGCAAATATGAATGTTGCGAATATCAATAGAGGGTTCAAGAACTCAGTTCCAAAGGACTAATCGACACAGTGGAGGAGATCAAGAACAGGGGCCCTGGATCACTGTAAAAGGATTTGTCACCACAGTTACAATGAACGATTCAGTTTCTCGATGGAAAACTAAACTCTAAACAAAACCCAATTGTCTAACAGCGGCAGATTTGTTTATAGTCTAAGACTCATCCTAGGGTTGGGAACGGCCAGGGGTTGGGCGTCCACAACTTGGGCTTAAGGCCCGACACGATACATGGCCAAGTTGGCCCAAATAGGTGACGCAGCACCTTGACGTGGTCACACAGAATGATCCACGGACCTTTTGGAGCTAGGACCAGATCCAAAACGACGGCGTCGTCGTCCCCTTTCCAACGCATCCAAGAACGCCCCGTTTTGATGTCGTATGAGAGAGTTATGACCAAAACAGTGACGACGTGTCTGCTGAATCCGAGGGTGACGTGGCAGCTGAGTTGGGGACGAATTGCAACTTGAGAAAGACCATGTAACACTTCAAGTGTTTAGTCCTTAATTGCATTGCATTTGCATGGCATAAGCATAAGCATGCATCATTCATGTTGTTATTTTATGTGATGCAACACATGTGATTATTTAGGGTTTGTTTGATTTATTTCATGAAGTACTTAATAGTTGGGTAACAAAAAGGTGAGGTAGCCAACCATGACCTACAACACCTTAGTTATACTTAGGGTAACATTTGGAACAAGGTTCATGTTGACCAAAATTACTAAATTGCCCTCCAAGAGAAGTTTGACCACCCTTTGACCCTAGAAGGCCCTAGTTTGACCAATTAAAAAGTCTAATTTAGAGACCTTGCATGGAAGAGCACCCTTAAGCAAAGTTGTAGAGAATTTCATGAGGAACAAAAGTTCTAATGTGGCCATCTCATGAAAATGACCAGAGCATGCTCAAAAATGGCCCACAAGTCAGCTTGAGTGGGAATCAACACTTAGAAAAAATTCTAAGTCTGGAAATTGGACTTTTCAGTTTCACTGTACCTCACTTTAGCAACTTGTAACTCACAAACTAGGCCAAACCAGTCCTAGAGCCAATTGACAAAGTTGTTGTCCACACATAGCTCTACAACATTGTCAATATCACCATCACCTGGTTCTCAATGGTTTAGGAGATTTGGTGCCTAGAAAATCGGGTTTCAGTCGGCATTGTGACTGAAACTAAGTTTCAGTTTTCGGGTGACCCACTTTGGAGCTCTGTAGTTTCAAATCTAGTCCGAACCAGCCCAAACTCCAATTGACAAACTTGTAGTCCTTATGTAGCTCTACAATTTTGGTATTATCATCTTCTTCTAATTCGAACTGGTTTGGGAGAAAATCGGTGTTGAACTTGCCCTGTCAGTCGATACCTTTGAACTCTGAAACGAAACGTTCAGACACGACGGCCGCGGCCGACCGCGTCGTGGCGCTCGGGCAGAGCCCGGTGGCCGCGTGGCGCGCGTGCTCTGCCGTCGCCTCCACGTCGCGAGCCCAGGCGCGGGGATGAAGACCGAGCCGACACCTCCACCCCCACACTCGCGCTCACTCTTCTCTCCTTCACTCTCGCTCTGGCCGGGTTCACCGAGGCGGAAAACGGAGGCGCCATTGCCGCCGCAGCCGCCCCGTGCTTGTGCAAGCTCACCGTCGCACCACCGTCCTCCCAATCCCGTCCACCGCTCCACCAGCATCCCCTCCACCTCCTCCAACCGTTGCTTGACCGGATTGTGTAGAGGTGAGGGCGAATTTCGGTTTCCGCCACCGTGAGTCCTCGCCGGCGCACTGTCCGCGCGGCGGCTCACCGTGGCCAGCTCCCTACGGTCATCCTCCATTCTCACTAGTACATGTTTTGGGTTCCGGGTCGGGTAGAGAAGCCTAGGTGATGACGTTACCGGATGGGATGGCCGGTACACGTCGGAACACCGTCGTGCGCCGCCGCGCCATGGCCGCCGGTGCGGTGCTCACGTGGCCAGCGGCACTCGCTCCACCTCCGTCCTTTTCCGTGGCCTGGAGAGGTCCGCCATGTCTTCAGGAAGCCGTAGCACACCTGACTTAGGTCCCTGACCCCCGGAGCTCGCCGGACCACCACCGGGTGCCGCCTCCGAGCCGCGGTCGCCATGGCCGTCGTAGCTAGGGTGGGATAGGTTCAGCAAATCTAGGTTTGGTCGATGCGGGAAGTCACGGGGAAGCCGTTGGGGCTCCTTTCGTCGCCGGAGTCGCCGTCGTCGGCGAGCTTGAGCTCGCCGGAGTCACGGCCGTCTTCCCCCTTTCGCTCTCTCTCGCTGACCGCGGGGGTCCGCCTGTCAGTGTCGCGTGCGGGCGGGAACGCTGAGCGGGCCGCGCGCGCGCGAGTGTGGGCCGAGTTTTCCGGGCCGGCCCAGTTCATCTGAAACGAAATTCATTTTTAATTATTTTGTCACTGATTTTTGTACAAGTTGGAAAAATATAGATCTAGGGTTTTAATGATCCAAAAATCATGAGATAAATTTTATTAGGGTCCACATGATGTGTAGTATTTTAGAAAAATATAAATCTGGAATGTGATGTTTAATTTTTAGGAGAATTTAATAGATCCTTTAAATGTGTTTTGGAATGCATGCAAATTTGTTAAATTTATAACTTGAGCTGTAGTGTTCCATAAATCATAAAATTTGATGGGTAGGTTACTCTATGCTAGTCCTAGCTCTGGTAAAAATTTGGGCATCAGTGCTTAAGTACTTTTCAAGTTATAATGCTATTTTGTTATTTTAGGAAATGCTTAAAGGAATTTTAGTAATTTTTCTACATGTGCAATGTTCTTATAAATTTTTGGAGAATGTCTTGGTATCTTAAAGTGTCTAAGAAAAATATGAAATCTGTTGTTTGACACTTTTCAATAGGGTTTCTTATTTATACAAAAATCAGCCTTATTAGCTTGTGAATTTTGTGTAGGGAGTTCCTGTGAATAAATTTAGTTCAAATTTTTACAGCAGTCTCTTTTTGGGTCAAAGAGTCCTCTGTAATTTTTGTAGAATTTTGGGAGCAGTTTACATATATGTTTAAAATTCTACTTAATTACTTAAGTAAATTAAGAAATGGGTTTAAATAAATGTTCTAGGTGGGCACACCTTACTTTCTGGTGTCTTTGTGATATTTGTGAACTTGTAGTAGCATTAGTTTGGTTTTAGAGAATGTTTGCCACAATCAATAAATATTTAACCTTTGTAATTTTGGTTTTCTGGACAGCTAAGTAGTAATTCTAAATTTGGCTTTGATAAAATTGGTTGCTGGTCAACCTGTGAATACCAAAGTTGGAGTAAACTTGATGAACTAGCTGGTGTTAAAATTTGTAAGCATTTGGCTTAGTAGTTTTAGAGTTACTGTTGTTTAAAGTGGCAGTTCAAAATCTGCTACTCTCTGTTTGGGGAAGACAGATTCTGGAACTTGTGAAGTTTGACATGGAAAACTTAGGAGTTTGGAGTTGAGGTCTGAAAATAAATTGTAGTGCATTTCTTAGGCTTTCCAGATTGCCTTAGATCATATCTTTTGGAATTGTTAATCTCCAGTTGTGATAAAAACAAGTAGCTGCTGTCCAGAATGCTTACTGTGGTGTTTTGCTGATTGAGATGGTGTGATATCCTAAGACATGCTACTTTTGTAATTGTTAGGTGTTAGGGCCTTAACTGAGGATGAGCAGCTTTACCTTAGGTTAAGTAGATTAGGTGAGTATTTCTCTACCGGGGAGGAAATTTGCACCTACTCTTTTGAAGTGATTTGAATAGAGCGTTAAATTGTTGCAATGCATTTCATTCCGAGCATGTTGCACCCATTTATGCATCCATGGTATTTATTATGCACTCATGCAATAGGTGTACCGGAGGGGGTGACACTCCTCGAATTCGAGCCGGTAATTCCGGAGGAGAACCAGGAGCAGCAGGAGCCCGAGGAACCAGCCGGCGACGAAGCTCCGTCAGAAGGTCTACCCGAGTGCCCTGACCACCGGCCTTCAACTTTTCTGAAAGGCAAGCCCCGGTGCATGCTGAACCTACTGATTTATAAATTAATCTTGCGTACTTTTAATTGTTTACTGCATTAAGTTGTAGGAGTTATATGAAAACACTTGTTGCATTATACCTGTCCTTGTCCAGATCTCGTACTTAATCCTATTTTAGGTTTAGGCGCGTGTCAATGCTTAGCCCTGCTTAGTACGGTAGAAGTCGGGTGATTTCCGGTCATCTGCGAGATGTAGGAAGGAGTCACGAGTGGCTCTATGGCTATCGCGAATGGAACCATGCTTAAAAATGAAATTGAGACCGGGCGGGAGTTCGATAGTACAGCCGCAAGACACTTCACGTCTTGGGTGTGGAGCTATGTCCGTCTGAGTCGTTTAAGGACCGATTCGCTGTACGTCCTTGAGTCAGGTTGAACGCAGTCTAACACTTAGTTGGCCGGATAAGTCGTTCCGACCGCGAAGCCGAGTAATGTGATTCAGGCCGGGAATCGAATGGTAGGTTGCTTCTTGGAGGAGAGAAAGGATGTGCTTGGGGTCATTGGCGTGAGACCAAGGGGGGGGGGGTTAGAGTCCCTATCACCTGGCAGAGTGTCGCCCTTGGGGTCGCGACATCATTCGGACCCGCGATTCCTGAATCATATGACAAGGTGGCCTGTGCGACCCTGGCAGGGGTCTACACGGTGAGTGTTAGAAATACCCCTCCAGCTGGATAGGAATTCGATTCGAATCGCCGTCGCTCCCGGTTAGTGAGCACTTGACTTGAGCAGCGGCAACGTAGATCTCATTAAATGAACAGATGGTTAAATAAATGATATGATGTTGCCGCAATGATATACCTGCTATGGATATAATAATAATGTTGTTTGATTATACTCAAGTGAATGTTTAGTACAGGTGCTAAGATAGACGACAGGTAAATGCTAAAAATAACTGCTAGTACAGGTTATAAGAGTTTCAACTACTTATGCCTTTATGCAAAATGTGGTGTCAGCTAGCCTCTTGTGTAAGCCTTGTATAATCCTTGGTGTCATCTTATTTCTGGTTTTCGACGGGTAAGTCTAGCTGAGTACATTCCAGTACTCAGGGTTTATTCCCTCCTGTTGCAGATGACATGCTTTATCAGGGATTCTGCAAGACGTGTCTCCACCCTGCGGGTGACGATGACTAGATCACAAGGGCGTGATCGTCTTTATGTACTTTCCTCATGCTTTTGCGAGATGTCGATCATCCAGACTGGCAGTATTTAATTAACTAATGTGTGTGTTATGCTTCCGCTACTTTCAAACTTGGTTTGTAATAATTGCTACTCCGTGGTGTAAACTTATTTCAGAACTACTTGCGAAATGTATCGTATGATGTTGTATGTTGAATGATGCGATCCTGGTTGTAAGCAGTTTGGTTTGAAATCCTTCGTGATTTCGATTGACTACCGGGATTATATGGGCTCAAGTTTGAAAATTTGAGCGCTTCGGTGCTTGTTTTCGTACTTGTGCTCTTATAATTTGGTCGGTTCTGTTACAGACCATAACGTCGGTGTGTCCAGCGTGGCGATGTCCTCATCAGCCCGGACCACCGTCCTTCCTCTTTCCTGAAAGGCAAGCCCCGGTGCATGCTAACCCAATATTTGGATGCTTATCAATTGAGTACTTTTACTTGTTTATTGCATTAAGTTGTAGGAGTTGGGTGAAAACACTTGTTGCATTATATCTATCCTTGTCCAGATATAGAACTTGAATCCCAATTAAAGTTTAGGCACGTGTTAATCTTAGCCCTGCTTAGTGCGGTAGAAGTCGGGTGATTTTCGATCATCCGCGAGATTTAGGTGAAGTGGGTCACGAGTGACTATATTTGCTATCATGGATGGAACCATGCTTAAAAATGAATTTGAGACCGGGCGGGAGTTCGATAGTGCAGCCGCAAGACACTTCACGTCTTGGGTGCGAAGCTATGCTCATCTGAGTCGTTTAAGGACCGATTCGCTGTACGTCCTTGAGTCATGTTGAACGTAGTCTAACACTTAGTTGGTCGGATAAGCCGTTCCAATCACGAAGCCGAGTAATACAGTTTAGGCCAGGAATTGAAGGGTAGGTCGCATCTTAGAGGAAGTAAGGATGTGCTTGGGGACATTGGCGTAAGACCAAGGAGGGTTAGAGTCCCTATCACCTGGCAGAGTGTTGTCCTTGGGGATGCGGCATCAGGCGAACCCGCGATTCCTAAATTGTACCAAAGGTGACATGAGCAGCCCTCGCCAGGCGTGTCTCGATGAGTGTTAGAAGTACCCCTCCAGCTAAATAGGAATTCGATTCGAATCGCCGTCGCTCCCAGTTAGTGAGCACTTGACTTGAGCAGCGACAACGTAGATTTCATTAATTGAACAGATGGTTAATTGGATGAGGAAGTACATGTTGCCTCAAATTTATACCTGCTATGATTATTATTGTTTGCTTAATCATCAGATGATTGTTTAGTACATGTTCTAAGATAGCTGACAGGTTAATGCTAAAATAACTGCTAGTACAGGTTAAAAGAGTTACTCCTACTTATGCTTTTCCGCAAAACATGATGTCAGCCAGCTCCACTTTAAGAAAGCCTTGCATGATCCTTGGTGTCTTTTATTTTCTATTTCAACGGGTAAGTCTAGCTGAGTACATTCTCATACTCAGGGTTTATTCCCTCCTGTTGCAGATGACATGCTATATCAGGGCTTCTGTAAGAATTGCCTTCACCCGGCGGGTGACGAGGACTAGATCACTCGGGTGTGATCGTCTTTTAGTTTACTTCCCTTAATGCTTTTGTGGGATATTGATCTGTAAGACTGGCAATCGTACTTAAACTAAGTGTGTGTTCCTTTATGCTTCTGCTACTTTATAAACTTGGTTTGTAATAATTGCGACTCTGTGGTGTTGTAAGTTTACTTCCGAACTACTTGTGAAATGTAACGTGTGATGTGTTTTGTTAAATGATACGATCTTGATTGTAAGCAAGTTGGTTTGAAATCCTTCATGATTTCAATTGACTATCGGGATTATATGGGCTCAAGTTCAAAAATTTGAGCGTTTTGGGCTGTTGTTTTTGTACTTGTGCTCTTATAATTAGGTCGGTTCTGTTACAGCTGGCATCAGAGTAGAATTCAACACTAAACACATCGTACGGGTATTTAAAAACAAAAGCTTTTGCTTGCGAAAAGTGTTTTCAACTTACAAAATATACAAGTGTTAAAAATCTAGAATTATTTCTATAGTATGCCAGTGATCACATCCCGTAGCCCAAATAAGGATTCTTAGGTGGCTTATTAAAGTACTAACTTGGGGGTCTTGTTTGTTTTTGTTTCGTCGTCCATACGACGTGATATTGTATGGATGCTATCTGCTTGGGTGGTAATGTATGGATCAAACACCTCGACGCTCTGGTAAGTGTGAGTTGTGAGAGCATGACCGTCCAAACGTCGGTCTAGGGGAGAGTAGTTGTGGTTACTTGCATACTTACATGTTCAATCATGTATTTATGAAAGTACTTAATTATGGGTATATCTGTCAGGTAGTTGTGATACTAAAATATATACATCGGGGGATATGTATATGGAAAGTATTTAGTTTACTACTTACTTTGCGTGCTTTATTGGAAAACTATTGGGCTGCAATGAAATCTTCTGCGGGTACACTAACAGCACAAACGAGTAGACCGATAGTTTCACCTATATGAGAGAGTGTATGTATGCCACCGCCTAGCGTTAGAAGTTTAAGATTCTAGTAGGGTGAGAGGGCGTACGGAATGTGCATGCATCATGTTTAATTCATGTCATACATTTCATATTACTCCCTCCTTAAAATTTTAATTGTCCCGACTAAATTAAATTTCATATCCCCTAAATTATCCTCACTTTAAGTTATACCTTGTTGCTACAGATGGCTCGCACCAAGAGGACCGCTCACAAGTCCACTGGTGGCAGGGTTCCTCGACATCAGTTAGCTCCACGTGAGCCCCGTCCTGAGCCTACCGTGGAGGAAAGGCCGAGGGCAGAATTGGCTGAGGTGACTACGGAGAGAAATGCTGCTCAACAACGTCTGGAGCAAGTGACACATGAAAGAGATCAGGAAACACTTACAGTTTAGAGGTTGACAGTTGCTCATCGCAACTGTCAGTGCATGCTTGTCCATGTGTTGAACCAGCGGAATAAAGCTTGGCACGAAGAGAACATCCTAAGAGCTCGACAGGTGGAGCTTGAGCAACAGTTAGTAGCTGTAGAAGAATACAACGACAATCTTCATGAGGAAGTGAACCTGCTAAACAATCGGCTCAATCCTCTGCTCCCTCATGACAATGACGATGATGAGGAGATGGGCTCGGGTGTCATCATGGCTAAAGGTGATGACGACATTGAGATCGATGGGCCAGAGGATGTTCTGTCTGAAGAAGAAGAAGAAGATGAGGAGCTAGAGCCTGCTAGTGATGAAGACGGTAGGGAGATCTTCGACACTGACTCAGAGGACGTTGGAGGAGATGGAATGAAATGCGCAAGGCAAAGGTATAACCTAGGGTATTTTCATTTCACCGGTCATAGGTGTGTAGAGAAGTTGATGACCGGGTTTAGGATAGATGGTCGTACTATTAAGAGGGGCAAACTTGTTTGCACATTGGTCATCTAGTGCCACTTGAGCGATCTAACTTTGCATACGTGTTAGGATCGAGTGGCGAGGCAAGTTGAGTGCCTAACTTCTTCGATAAAATGATTATGAAAAATGCTAACACACGTGCACAAGGTGGTGAACACTTGTTGGTGTTGGCACATTTGCGAAGGCGATGGAGTTTGAGCGGTAGAGAGGGGTTTTGGGTTCCTCTCTCCATCCCGCCGAGCTTGCGAGGCAGGATTCAGCGCTTTGTGTAGAAGTGAAACGCCTATTTTCACTATGCCGAAAGTCAGAGAAGAAACTGAGACGAACGGTGGTCACCGTGGTGACCGGACGCGGTCACGGTTTGATCGGACGCGTCTGGTCAGTTCAACGCAGTAGTCAGGCGCGCGGGTGTTAGGGTTTGCAACCGGCACGTCCGATCCCTCGCGGAACCGGAGCGTCCGATCGGGCACCCAGAGGAGTAGAGCATGGCGAAGAGCTGATCGGACGCGCGACGCATCCGGTCACATGCGATCGGACACGTTCGGTCGTGATAGGCGCTCTTTGGACCGTGACCGGATGCTGGCACTGTCGCGTCCGGTCATTGCGTGGAGCGCATCCGGTCAGTGCGTCGCGTGCGCAGGCGCTGTGCGATCAGCGCGTCCGGTCGTTTGAGCGGCGCGTCCGGTCGATTGCGTTTGACCATTGGTGCGCAGTGATCGTTGGAGGATCGAGTGGTCGCGGTTGATTTCAGGAGGACACATGGATGACGCAGGGCGATCGAACGCGATGCAGCGTGTTCGATCTGTTCGACCAGCGCGTCCGGTCGTTGCGTGTTGTGCCCAGTGAAGGGGTACAACGACTCTTTCCGTGGAGGGGCTTTTAAATAGCCCATTGGCCGGGCTTGGCCGGCAGCTGAGCATACTATAGTATTGGTGGCTTATGTGGTGGTGCTTGGGAGCCCTCTAACTCACTCATGCTTGATAATATTCATCGGATCGAGTGAGAGAGCGATTCTAGTGCAATTGCATCGTGAGGTTGCATCGAGTGGCACTTGGTGATCGTGTTGCAAGCCGGTGGTGCTTGTTACTCTTGGAGGTTGCCACCTCCTAGACGGCTTGGTGGCTCCGTCGAAGCTCGTAAGAAGATTGTGCGAGGCTCCGGAGAAGCATTGTGAGGGGGATTGTGCTCACCCCGCGGGGATCATGAAGAGCAACTCTAGTTGAGCGTGTCATTGAGCTACCACACTTGATGGTGGGTTCTTGCGGTGCTCTTTGGGAGAGCTCGGTTGTGGATACCAATTAGCCACCAAACCACGAAGTGTTGGTCGACACAACAGGGACGTAGCTTGGTGGTAACCAAGTGAACCTCGGGAGAAAATCACCGTGTCAACATTGTCTACTCTTCTCGGTGGTTTGCCTTCGTGCAACACAAGCTTGTATTTACTTTCATATATACTTGTGCTTGTGTAGTAGCTCTCGTGATTAGTTTGCTTGTGTATCTTGCTAGTTGTCTTCTTGCTTGTATAGCTAGAGGCTTCCCCTTGAGTGGCTAATTTGGTTTGTGTAACCTTGTTAGTCACATTGCTTAGTTTGTGTAGCTAAGTTATTTGCGCTCTCTAATTTGGCATTGGTTGCCTTGTTATTAAGCATTGCTAGTGAGCTTAGGAGCTTTGTGCTTTTGCTTCACTAGTTGTGTAGGAGCTCCCTCGGTTGGTAAAGTACTAGTGCATAGGTTTGTGTGACCTTGCTCTAGAATTTATTAGGTGAGATCTTGGTAAGCTTAGCACCTTAGTTGCTTAATTAGGATCTTTGCAAGGTGCTAGAGAACTTAGATAGAGGGGTGTAGTCTTGGCTAGACTGATAAGTTTAATTCCGCATTTGTTTCGGTTAGCCAACGTGTTTAAGTTTTAGAAAGGACTATTCACCCCCCCTCTAGTCCGCCATCTCGACCCTTTAAGTGGTATCAGAGCCCAGTCTCTCATTTGTGGTCTTCACCGACCCGAGAGGATGGCGGCTTATGGGCTAGATGTTGAGTGTCCACACATTTTTGATGGCACACACTTTGCACGGTGGAGAAATTGGATGTAATGCAATTTTAAGTTTATTTCTCCTCAAATGTGGTGGATCGTAGATGTGGTTTTTCCTTTGCGATTGATAGAAAGAATGCAACTCAAGCGCAAAGTAAATGCCTACATCTCGATAGCCAAGCTACTAACGTTTTCTATCGATCTATGGATAGTAGCATATTTTGTGAGATCATGAGTTTCAAGTCCTCCCACGAGATTTGGATGTTTCTCAATGAGAAATATGGGTCGATCTCCAATGATGATGAGCCCAAGGAGGAGGCGCATGAGGATGTTGAGCATGACCACAACATGGTGGTTGTGGAGGATTGCTCTACCTCAATGTCAAGTGATGATGATGATGATCATACCACAAGATCACTTGACAAGATTGATGATAATGCCATAAGTGATTCAAGTGATGATTCTACTTCATGCACACTTGATGGTGAAGATGATGGCTATGAGAGTGATGCTTCAACAAGCTCTTCAACATCACCACATTGTTCCATGTCACATGGTGACACTAAGGTATCTATTGGTGGTTTTGTTGTTGATTGTGATGGTCAAAATTTTGAGCTTCTATATAAACTCTCAAAGGCCCTAAGAAATGAGATGGCAAAAACAAGTAAATTGAAAAAATGAAAACTCATTTCTAAAAACCACATGTGAACAACAAAAGCATCTACTTTATGTTACTACTTGTTCACATGAGGAGCTAAAATTGGCTCATGAGGAACTTAGTGTTGCTCATGATAATTTGGCACAAGAACATGCTTTACTCACTAAGAAGCCTTCTAATGAAGAAACCAAATCTAGTGAGAGCTCATCATTTGGGTTAAATGATCAATCATATATCACTAACCCTTGTGATGTAGGCATGAAGCATGTATCCACCTCTTGTGATGATTTATTATATATGCCATGTTCTTCACAATTAAATGCTTGTTCTACTTCTATGTCTTATGAGACTAACCTTTTGAAGGAGAACAATGAGCTCAAAAGTGAAGTGAAGAATTTGAACAACAAATTAGAGAGGTGCTACAACTCAAAAGTCACCTTTGAGCACATGATGAAGACTCAAAGAAGCTTTGGTGACAAAAGTGGCCTTGGCTTCAAGAAGGAAATGTCAAAGGGCGAAAGAAAGCAAGAAAAGAGGATGAAGAGGCTACTCCAAAAGAACCTCTCGCATTCCATGTGCTATCGATGTCATGAAGCGGGACATCTTGCTAATGGTTGCCCAAACATTGAGAAGCTCAAGAAGATGAAAGAAGAAGAGAGGCTAAAGCATGTCAAGTGCTTCAAGTGCCACACTTGGGGTCATCTCACCTCAATATGCCCAACCAAGCAATTGGTGAAGCAACAAGTAAAGCCTCAACCAAAGCCACTAGTTGAGCAAGAGAAGACACCCCAAGAGCAAATCAAGATCAACCATGGAGATGATGGTGACTTGATGAAGAAGAAGAAAAAGAAAACAAAAAGGGGTGGTTGAGCAAGGCATCCAATGCAAATTTAAGATGCCAAGATGATGAGCAAGAAACAAAATGAGAAAAGAAATTTGGCTCACATCATGTGCTTCAAGTGTGGAGATATGAGACACTTTGCCTCGGGGTGTCCTACTAAGCTTGAGAAGAAGGCTCAAGCAACTCATGAGAGGCTAGGCAATGGGAAGCACAACATGAGCAAGGAAGAAAAGGTTCAAGCAAAGAGAATGTGCTACTCATGCCGGGAAAGGGGACACATGGCTCATTCATGTCCTCTAGGTAACACTTCTAAGCCTATTTCAATTGATGATACTAATGTGCTTAGAAAGGATGGTAATGGTACCTCCATGGTTGCTATTGCAAAACATCCCGCTATTCATACTAAGGCTTTGCCTAAGTATGTTGCTTCTAACTTGAGAGGACCCAAACTTGTTTGGGTACCATCAAAAAGTGAATAAAATTTTATAGGTACCATGGCATTAGAGACTTGGTTCAAGTGGTATTCATAATATTGATCATGTGTTTGAGCCAAGTAATGAAGAGTGATGATCATTATCCCAATGCCAAGTCAAAATGAGTGAAGTCCAAGTGCTATAACATACAAGTGTCATGATCTAGCTGCGGTAATTTATTGGAATTATTTGTTGGCTTGCAAATATTTGAGTTGAAGCTTGCTTTTGGATGATCATGAGATAACCAAGGTATATCTTTTGTTGATCATTTCATTTGGGTGCATATGAGTTGTTTGAAGTGGATACATATGCAATGTTGTTTGCTATGAGATGGTTGAATGGATTAAATGCTTAGTAATCAAGTTTGGATTGATTTGTGTTGAATAAGTTCATGAGATGACCTTTAGCAAGTGGATTGAATGGATATATGTCATGTCAGAGAGTTCAAACAAGTTGATCTCAAGTTTGATTCACATTTGATGAAGAATAGCTAAAGTGATTGAAATCTGTCCTATATTAAAAATCTAAGCTAGCTGTGATCTTAGTCATGATTGAATGATCAAATCTATTTGGATTGGCTTGAAATTTGGTATGCATTCTCTAGACTTATGTTATAAGATGCTGTACAAATTTCATGAGAATTGGATAAGGGATGCTTCGGCTTTGGAGTACATCTTGTCAGCTATAGTACAGCAGTTTTCAGCATGTAGCAGTGGTGAAAGAATTAAAATATGGTAGCCATATAGATGTCAAATAAAGCTCAAATTTTTACAGCTGCTAGATGACTTAGCAATGCACATCTCCATCAAATTTCATGGCATTTGGATCTATACATTGGGAGATATATTTTTTTCTTTGAAGGGTACAGAATCTGCCAGAAAAGTGACATTTATTGGATATATTTGGAGTCACTTTGATTGAAAGGTCCTCAAGTTGGAATCATGTTTACAAGTGTTTGAGGTACCTAAGTTTGGTTTTAGATTAATCTAGAAGCATGACAAGCAATGAGTACAAGGCTTTTAATTGTGGAATATACTTGGTGTACATATTTGGTACTCAAATTTGAAGATCAAGATCGAACTCAAGATGAAGATGAAGTTTAAGTTCTAATAATGTTTGGAGATCTTTCGGTAGAAAGAAAAGGACTTAAAGAAGAATTCAAGGTTACTCATCAAATTAAGTCCATCATTTGGATCAATCAAACAATGTCATTTCAAGTAAGTATCAAGAATGACTCTTTGGAGAAAGGTCACTTCTCCGTTTTGTAGGAGCTTGCCGCCTTTGGTAGGTAAACCAAGTGTGGTACTTGGAAGGCTAACATGGAAGTGGTGATCTGAGGGACATTTGAGATGCTTAGTTGAAGAAATCAAAAGGGGTGATCAAGGAAAGCAAGCAACACCCAAAAGAGAGCTAGTCATGTATTTCAAGTGGTATTCTAAGTAGTTATCTCATGCAAGCATTGATCAAAAAGATGAAGCAAGCCAACCACAACTCAAGAGATAGTGCACTTGATCATAAGTGGTTTTCATTTTATATGGGTGAAGAATGGTTTTATCTATGATGATTGGTCTTCACCAAGCTTATAAATTGGACTTCACATTGCTATTGGAGTAATGAATTGGAATCTATGTGACTATTCTCTACTCCAACATAGCAAAGGTATCATTGTAATGTGCATGATCATTTCATCCCTTACTAGTATGCGGTTAGTGCATATAATACATGCTTATTAGGATCATGCATAACAAATGGAAAGTTTAAATTCATAACCTACCACTATTGCTTGAATGATTAAATGATCTAGTGGTATGTGTATGAGTTTGTTCATGAGCTAGTGAACCCAAGCACTTGATCTAGTTTGGATTGCTAACAAGTGACAAGTATAACATTGGCAAGATAACCCTTAGCATGAGGTGTGAAGAAGCTTGTCATTGGATCAAACCGGACTTGGAATCTTAGGCAAATCAACTTAGTTCAAGTCATACTAGAAGCTCATGATGATGATAAGAGTATAAGAAAAAGACAACAATGCAAACAGATATCTAGTTTTTCAAGTGGTATATTGACTCATTTGATTTTTCACGTGGTATTTACAAGTGGTGTCTAGATCAACTTACAAGTGATATCTTACAAATGGTACTCATGAAGATAGCAAATGTTCAAGAAATGATTCTTATTGACAAATCCAACAAGTGGATCCATACTAGAAAATTCTTTTAAGTGGTATCACACCTTCACATGGTATCTTCATGTGGTATCATTCATGCAAGAAGATGGTTCCACAAGTGATCCTCAACTTTAAGTGATCATCAAATGAAGAAAGTTCCCTCACACACAAGAGCTCAAGATTATCAAGTGAATGACCCATGCTATGACATAGAGGGAGGAGCCCCACCTAATGGTATCAAGGTCAAAGATCCTAAGTGGTATCTCAAGAGCAACATACAAGTAATGTCATTCCAACATGTGTGGCGATGTCCATAAAAATGCAATATTCAAGTCTCAACCATCTACCCCAATGCAAGCCTTTTTATCAATTGAGAAGAACACCTTTTATGGAAATTGATGACAAAGGGGGAGAGATTGTACAAAGATATGAGTATAGGGGAGAGATAGAAGATAAAAAAAGTATGGGGGAGAGATAGAAGATAAAAGATGGACATGGACAAAGAGAGAGCAACATTGAAGAAATGAGAAGGATCAAAATTCTTGGACAAAAGAAGCACACAAGTAGGGGGAGCAAGCTCATGAACATTGATTGGTTGCATTTGATATGTGCATATTCATGTGCTTGCTTGCATTGCATAAGTTTTATATTTAATATGCATGCTTGTGTGTTGTATGCTAGTTATAGAACTTGAATGATGATATGATAACTAGCATGTATAGGATGATAGCTAGACTTGTTTTTCTACACGTGGTACTAGAACCTTGCTTATAATGTTGATCTCATAGGGTTTCTAGTATTTTTGATGTCTAGCTACTCATGATGCTAAGGATGATGGCAAACTTATGATTTTCAAATGGTATCGAGCTATCAAATGGTATCGAACTACAAAGGTTTATTCTATACACCTTAGCATCACTTAGTAGTGCTAACCCTCCCACAAATTTCATATTTATACATATGTGCAATCTTGAAACCAAACCATTTAAGCACATATGTAGGGGGAGTTATCACTACCAAGTCAAATTTTATGGTGCTTATCCAAATCCTAACATAGAGCTTAAAATGTTGGATAAGTGGCATAAAATCCAAAAGAGCTTAATTTCCATATCTTTGTAGAGTTGTCATCAATTACCAAAAAGGGGGAGATTGAAAGGTCCTTGTTTGGTTTTGGTAATTGAGTGACAACTTAGGTGGACTAATATGTGGTTATGAGAGATACGTAGGAGATTAGTCCATAGGTGATGGTGTCATGGAGGAGCTCATTGCATATGAGACATGACATAGAGTCATGTGACCAAGGTGGAGAAGATCGAGATGAGGCTTGGCTTGATGGACCGGTTGCAAGTGTGAAGGGCAAGTCGGAGGCTTTAGAGCGAGGGACCACGTGTGATGGTGAAGCTTGAGCAAGACTTGGCGCCGATGGACCGAAGCAACGGTGAAGAGCAAATGAGGTCAAGATCGATGAACCAATACGGTCATGTGATGATATGAAGTGGATCATATCATTTGGTGATTGGTTGGTGCATGTGTTGCATCAACGTTGGAGGAGATGGAATGAAATGCGCAAGGCAAAGGTATAACCTAGGGTATTTTCATTTCACCAGTCATAGGTGTGTAGAGAAGTTGATGACCGGGTTTAGGATAGATGGTCGTACTATTAAGAGGGGCAAACTTGTTTGCACATTGGTCATCTAGTGCCACTTGAGCGATCTAACTTTGCATACATGTTAGGATCGAGTGGCGAGGCAAGTAGAGTGCCTAACTTCTTCGATAAAATGATTATGAAAAATGCTAACACACGTGCACAAGGTGGTGAACACTTGTTGGTGTTGGCACATTTGCGAAGGCGATGGAGTTTGAGCGGTAGAGAGGGGTTTTGGGTTCCTCTCTCCCTCCCGCCGAGCTTGCGAGGCAGGATTCAGCGCTTTGTGTAGAAGTGAAACGCCTATTTTCACTATGCCGGAAGTCGGAGAAGAAACTGAGACGAACGGTGGTCACCGTGGTGACCGGACGCTGAATCGGACGCGGTCACGGTTTGATCGGACGCGTCTGGTCAGTTCAACGCAGCAGTCAGGCGCGCGGGTGTTAGGGTTTACAACCGACACGTCCGATCCCTCGCGGAACCGGAGCGTCCGATCGGGCACCCAGAGGAGTAGAGCATGGCGAAGAGCTGATCGGACGCGCGACGCATCCGGTCACACGCGATCGGACACGTCCGGTCGTGATAGGCGCTCTTTGGACCGTGACCGGATGCTGGCACTGTCGCGTCCGGTCATTGCGTGGAGCGCATCTGGTCAGTGTGTCGCGTGCGCAGGCGCTGTGCGATCGGTGCGTCCGGTCGTTTGAGCGGCGCGTCCGGTCGATTGCGTTTGATCATTGGTGCGCAGTGACCGTTGGAGGATCGAGTGGTCGCGGTTGATTTCAGGAGGACACGTGGACGACGCAGGGCGATCGGACACGATGCAGCGTGTCCGGTCTGTTCGACCAGCGCGTCCGGTCGTTGCGTGTTGTGCCTAGTGAAGGGGTACACCGACTCTTTTCGTGGAGGGGCTTTTAAATAGCCCATTGGCCAGGCTTGGCCGATAGCTAAGCACACTATAGTATTGGTGGCTTATGTGGTAGTGCTTGGGAGCCCTCTAACTCACTCATGCTTGATAGTGTTCATCGGATCGAGTGAGATAGTGATTCTAGTGCGATTGCATCGTGAGGTTGCATCGAGTGGCACTAGGTGATCGTGTTGCAAGCCGGTGTGCTTGTTACTCTTGGAGGTTGCCACCTCCTAGACGGCTTGGTGGCTTGTGGCTCCATCGAAGCTCGTAAGAAGATTGTGCGAGGCTCTAGAGAAGCTTTGTGAGGGGGATTGTGCTCACCCCGCGGGGATCGCGAAGAGCAACTCTAGTTGAGCGTGTCATTGAGCTACCACACTTGATGGTGGGTTCTTGCGGTGCTCTTTAGGAGAGCTCGGTTGTAGATACCAATTAGCCGCCGAACCACGAAGTGTTGGTCGACACAACGGGGACGTAGCTTGGTGGCAACCAAGTGAACCTCGGGAGAAAATCACCGTGTCAACATTGTCTACTCTTCTCGGTGGTTTGCCTTCGTGCAACACAAGCTTGTATTTACTTTCATATATACTTGTGCATGTGTAGTAGCTCTCGTGACTAGTTTGCTTGTGTATCTTGCTAGTTGTCTTCTTGCTTGTATAGCTAGACGCTTCCCCTTGAGTGGCTAATTTGGTTTGTGTAACCTTGTTAGTCACATTGCTTAGTTTGTGTAGCTAAGTTATTTGCGCTCTCTAATTTGGCATTGGTTGCCTTGTTATTGAGCATTGCTAGTGAGCTTAGGAGCTTTGTGCTTTTGCTTCACTAGTTGTGTAGGAGCTCCCTCGGTTGGCAAAGTACTAGTGCATAGGTTTGTGTGAAGTTGCTCTAGAATTGATTAGGTGAGATCTTGGTAAGCTTAGCACCTTAGTTGCTTAATTAGGATCTTTGCAAGGTGCTAGAGAACTTAGATAGAGGGGTGTAGTCTTGGCTAGACTGATAAGTTTAATTTCGCATTTGTTTTGGTTAGCCAACGTGTTTAAGTTTTAGAAAGGACTATCTGTCACACCCGGTTTTAAGGACAAAACCAGATATACACTATATGTGAAATAAAGAAGACAAATCTCACATATAGCCACAGATAAGTGTAATATCAAAAGACAAATGCTTAATATACATAACACAATAGTATAAAATATACCTTAGAGAACAACACAGCGGAAAGACAACTCTGAACACCGGGTGCAACCTTCACTCCAGGATCAAACTAACTGGTTGATCACAAGCCTAACAATTCCAGAATCTAACAGTCTGGTACCCTTCCTGAGATGTGGGGAAATAGCAAGAGTGAGTCCATGTCGAACTCAACAAATATAACATGGGGTTCATGAGGCTCAAAAGTTTGACACGGTTTACTGCAAAAGCTTTTAGTGAGTCATCTTTTAGCAATTTGAGTAGCAACAAGTTTAACATAATCCCAAATAACCTCATGATCATGTAAACGAGAATAATGTATAGCAAGAAACAATAATCATTAGTGAGCATCAATATCATCAGTATTATCATTATCATCAGTGTTCATCATTTATTCTGTAAGGGTCCAAGGCCACTCGTGACCGTGAGCACGGCTGTTATAACAGTTTTACACTCTGCAGAGGTTGTACACTTTCACTGTGAGTCATGATTACCCATATGCCCGGGATCGCGACTCCCAAAACACTTCCAAGGTGAGCAGGCAAGGAATCACTATGAAGCCTTTCAAAGGTTCGTCTAACAAGTTAGGGCCGCTAGGTTTCCGGAGTCAGTCCGTGTGATACACCACGCAGGGATCCACAGTCTGCTCTACCCCATTTGCGCCACAAGGGTAACCTCTAACAAGCTAGAAAAAGTCCTCATACTGAGCTAAAGCCAGAGCCATTTTAGCCCTCACAGTTGTACTGTAAGTCCCGGATTTTCGCTTACAGATAAGTCCTTAGGGAGAGAAACTAGAGCACCATAAAAACCAAATATGCTCTAGCCCTCTTGAGCCATACTGCTTTAAAGCATCATTTAAACGTTTATTGCATATACCATTAGTCAAGTTACAGATCATGATTATTCAAAAAGAGCACTAGCATCACTACCCAATGCAATGTCCCATAGGTGTCAAGGTACAAGATACAAAAACTAGGATATCCTTAATGGTAACAAGGTAGACACATGCACATGAATTAAGTATATTAAAGATGAATAGGAAACAAGGATAATCCCATGCTATACTTGCCTTAAACACCGATCCTTCGGTAAGCTTTAATCTTCAACGTTCTTCTTCTTCTTCTTGATATCCACGTATATCTCACCGACTGGACTTGATCAATAAATCATCACACACACATCGAGCAATCATACACGAAGCAAACAATAGATCTATATTAGAACAGTACACCAATCATACAAAAATAAATAAAAGAGTTTGAAACACGATTCTACGCATCACTACGAACACACAGACGCAAAAAGCACACTAATCAGAGCTACGGTTGAAAAGATACATCTACCGAAAGATTTGCTCATAGGAGAAAATATAAAACTATTAGCTTCATGAGTTTTAATAACATATATAAAATATTTTATAAATACTATATATGGAATTAAGTCAAATTTAGATTCAAATTATGAAACTAAAGTAAAATAAATCATATTTTATTTACAAAACCCAGTTGCATAATTATTAATCAAGATATGATTTAGACCATAAAATTTTAGAATTAGTAATATGGTAAACACTGTCACTAACGCGTAGATCTCGTTGCTATGAATCTAACGCAACTCGAATGAGCTAAAACGGATCTAAAACGTAGAAGATATGATTTAAACAAGATTTACTTTATTAAAGTAATAGATTAAATCTCACATCGGAACTTAAAAATAGAAAACCTAACCAACAGTAACACTAACAGTATAACAAGTTTGTAAAACTCTTCTACACGTTACTACGATCACATAGACATAAAGATCACAAAATTTGGATTTAAAACGTAAAAATTATGAATTTTCTAAGATTTCCTATAGATAAATAATTACTTTAATATAAACTCGAAAATAAATTAATTCAAACCTACTGTACAGTTGCATCATTAGATAGAGCTCTCAAATATGAATCTAACGCAATTTGAATGGATCAAATCGGAGTTAAAACGAAGATTCTACGGCTAAAACAATCTGAGTGGCAAAACTGTAAATATGAGAAAACGTATTTTCCAATTATTGAGACGAAATACGCTTTCAACAGATCAAAACGTATTTTCGGAAGTTACGCGATCAAAATACGCTTTACAGAAAAGAAAACGTAAACCGGGAATACGCTTTGGACTGCGGGTTACAAACTCTGAAACCTCAGGGGCTCTTTAGCAAAAATATCGGCCGAAGGGGTATCGTGAATTATCAGCCGTTGGATCTGAAATAGATGGCTCGGATTGGATCGGGGAGGACGGTGGCGGCACTCCCGCCGGAACAGTGGCCCGGCGGCGATTCCGCGGCGGCGCCATGGCCGGAGACGGCTAACTAGCGCTACAAGGCACGAGCTTGCGAAAGAAAAACACCAGCGGGTAGAGAACACAAATGCGAACTCACCACGAGCGAATACGAAGTCGATGGTGGACCGAGGAAGGCGTGCAGCTCGGGGAAGCGGACGGTGGAGGCGGAGGTTCGAGCAATGTCGTCCCGGGGTATTAGGGCTGCAATTTGTGGACGAATATGGAGCGGGGAGGTACGGCGGCCCCGTTTTTATAGCCCGGAGCGGCGCTAAGAAAGGAAGGAGGAGGATACGGAGAGGGATTCGACGTCGGCAAGAAAGGAAAGAGAAGCCGGCGTTCGGCGTGGGGAAGAAGATGAAGGTGAAGCCGCTGACGCGTGGGCCCCGGATGTCAGCGTCACGCCAGGAAAGGAAGGCGCGCGCGCGTTGAGTTGGGCCAGCGGCCTCGACTGGGCTCGGCCCACGCGGGAAAATGGCGGGCGCGGGAGAAGGAAGCGGGCTGCTGAGGCAGGCCGGGGAATTGGGCTGCGGGAGGAAAGCGGCCCGAGAAGAAAAGAAATTCATTTCCTTTTTCTTTTTCTAATTTTTCAAAGCAAATTTTCAAATGATTTTCAAATCCAAATTTAAATTTGATCAAACCACTCATCTCAAAAATTTAAATGCAACAGCATGAGTGCACAAACATGTTTCTACTCTTATATTTGATTTTAAATTTATAAAAATTATTATTATTCTAAATTTTCATGCTCACAAAAATATAAAAAAAAAATCATATTTTCCTATTTTTCATTTCTTCAAAATTTCAGGGTGTTACACTATTCACCCCCCTCTAGTCCGCCATCTCGACCCTTTACCAGTGCTGCGACAAAACCAAGGGCCTCCTGTGGTGCACGACATAAGGTTGTGCTGCTTGGTATGTGCTGGTGTCGAGGTGGCTAGTCATGATCCATCATGGAAATCCACCAATGTGTTGTCTCCTCGTGATCATTTCCTTGGGTATCCTTTCCTATTTTGGTTAGAAGTTTAGATCGAATCAGGACGCCTCTATTATGTATGATTGGAACCTCGTTGGTATGGATGTAACCTATCAGACATGTTGGTTACATCCATACCAACAAGGACTAGATCACTCGGGCATGATCGTCTTTTAGTTTACTTCCCTTAATGCTTTTGTGGGATGTTGATCTGTAAGACTGGCAATCATACTTAAACTAAGTGTGTGTTCCTTTATGCTTCCGCTACTTTATAAACTTGGTTTGTAATAATTGTGACTTCGTGGTGTTGTAAGTTTACTTCTGAACTACTTGTGAAATGTAACGTGTGATGTGTTATGTTGAATGATGCGATCTTGGTTGTAAGCGAGTTGGTTTGAAATCCTTCGTGATTTTGATTGACTACCGGGATTATATGGGTTCAAGTTCGAAAATTTGAGCATTTCAGGCGCTTGTTTTTGTACTTGTGCTCTTATAATTTGGTCGGTTCTGTTACAATAGCGATCACACATCATGTCAAAGAGGAACCTAAGACTTGTGTTTTTAACAAATTTTAAATTGCATCAGAGTTTGCAGCTTAACACAAGGCTTAGTCAAAACTTGTGTGTGTGAGAGGTTATCTGTACCGTCAGACCTAACTTAGCAACCACGCCAAGCCTATGCCATAGATAATCAGAAGCTTAAGACAATGGTTTTGGCATCCACTACAAGGCTCAAGTTCATCCAAATGTGCAATTGGAAGCCATCTCGATACCTTGACGTAGGATAGTACAGACCCATCTTGATCTTTTCTTATCACTTAGCTTGTTTGTTCAAGTTTTAGCACAAAAATCTCCAAGTTGTCCAAGCAAGTGAGTAACTCAAAGCATGAGCCATAGCAACCTAGCATACAAGTGATAGCATTGGGGATCTCAACAAATCCTACACATGCTAGTGCCAATCCCAGTGGTGAACTAATTTTATGTTTCAACAAGTTTTAGTCAAGTCCACAGATTGGAAAACAAGCTTAGATCATAACATGCATTAATTAATCAAAAGGAGTCTAAGCCAAAAGCACCATCATGTACATGCATAACATACCATGGAGAGAATAGTCTGTTTGCATGGAGTACCAAAGAAGATTGTATCTGATCGAGGATCGCAGTTTACGTCGCATTTTTGGAAAGCTGTGCATGAATCATTGGGAACAAAATTGAATTTTAGTACAGCATATCATCCACAGACAGATGGACAGACTGAAAGGACCAACCAGGTATTAGAGGATATGTTGAGAGCTTGTGCATTGCAATATGGAACTAGTTGGGATAAGAGTTTGCCTTATGCAGAATTTTCTTACAATAATAGTTATCAACAGAGTCTTAAGATGGCACCGTTTGAAGCTTTGTATGGACGTAAGTGTAGAACTCCATTGTTTTGGGATCAGACAGGTGAATCTCAGGTGTTTGGTACAGATGTTCTTAGAAACGCAGAAGATCAAGTGCGAGTGATTCGTGAGAATTTGAGAGTAGCACAGTCTCGTCAGAAGAGTTATGCTGACAATAGAAGAAGAGATTTAGTTTTTGAGGTAGGTGATTATGTTTATTTGAAGGTGTCACCTATGAAAAGTGTGAAGAGGTTTAACATGAAAGGTAAACTAGCACCAAGGTATGTTGGACCATTTAAAGTTATTACTAGACGTGGGGAAGTTGCTTATCAATTAGAGTTGCCTGAGAATTTATCTGGAGTACATGATGTGTTCCATGTTTTACAACTTAAGAAGTGTTTGCGTGTGCCTGAGGAGCAGATACCTTTAGAAGAGTTGACTGTTAAGGAAGATCTTACATATGAAGAGTTTCCGATCAAGATTTTAGAAATTGCTGAGAGAGTTACTCGAAGTCGGGTTATTAAAATGTGCAAGGTGCAGTGGAATCGATATTCAGAAGCAGAGGCAACTTGGGAAAGAGAGGATGAATTGAGAAAATCATATCCGCAGTTGTTTGAGTAAGCAGTTCAATCTCGAGGACGAGATTCTTTTAAGGGGGGTAGAATTTGTAACACCCAAATTTTAGGAGTAACAAATTTTAAATAATTTAGAGAAAGGGAATTAAAATTTAAGAAATATTTGGTGTTGCATTCATGCTGTTGCATTTATTTTATTTTGTGGAGTGGATTTATTTTATTTTATTTTGGATTAGAAAATTTTATTTGAGATATTTTTGAAAACAAGTAAACAAAGAAAAGAAAGAAAAATAATAATAAAAAAACAACTTACCTTCAGCTGGTGGCCGCGGCCCGTTCAGGGAGGTCTGCTTCCTCCTCCCTATGCCGCGTGGGCCGTTCGGTGGCGTTGCGGGCCGAGCCAACCGAGTCCAGTATCGCCGCGCCCTCCCTCCTTTCTACCGCTGACAAGTGGGGCCCAGACGTCGGTCTTCTTCCTCCTCTCGTATTCGTTCCGGACTCCAAACCGAACACGACCATGTCGGTCAGTTCCGCGATTTCCGGGCAGGTCTAACCAAAATCAACGATTTGAGGCTATAAATAGGACGCCTTGACCCTCTAGTTTCCGTTTTCATCTAAACCGTGAACTCTACCGCAAGGAATCGAAGGTTTAGGGTTGAGGTGGTTGGAGGTGACGGTTGCTTGTAGGTGGAGCTCGCGGGTGGATTTGAGGCCGTGTTCTTCGTTTTGGTGAGCTCGCCATCTTCTCTTCTCCCTCCCAATGCTCTTCTTTTAAGTTTTTGTGCTTTAAATCACGGGTTTGGAGCTCACCGTGGCCAACAATGGCGTCGCCGCCCTAATTGAGCCGCGTTTCATCCTCGGTCCGTCGTAGCCTTCCTAAACCGCGTAGATAAGTTCGAGTGGACCTTCTCTTTCGATTGGTGTCGGTTGCGGGGTGAATCGTGGTCGGAAAAAGGGGAGACGGAGTTCTCCGGCCATGGAGGAGCCGCCGGCCGGACTTGATAGAGATGATCGGATGGTCACTGTGCACTTGATGATGAACATGAACCGTTGGATTCGAGATGAAGGGATGAGATTAGAAGATACCCCTTCGCGGGTAAAATTGATAAAGAGCCCCTAGACTTTCTCAGATTAAAACCTGCCGTCCTAAGCGTAATTCCTGAATTACGTTTCTGAGTTTTGAAAGCGTATTTTCTCTCGGTTAAATCAAAAATACGTTTTCAGATATTTACAGTTTTGCCACTAGAATTGATTTGGTCATAAAATCTTCGTTTTAACTCCGATTTGATCCGTTCAAATTGCGTTAGGTTCGTATTTGCGAGCTCTACATGTTAGTGTAGTTGTACAGTTAGTTTTGATAATTTATTTTTCGAGGTTATAATTAAGTATTTATTTATCTATAGGAAATCTTAGAAAATTCATAACTTTCACGTTTTAACTCCGAATTTGGTGATCTTTGCGTCTGTGTGATCGTAGAAACGTGTAGAAGAGTTTTATAAGCTTTTATTACTGTTTTGTTACTGTTGGTGTACTGTTCTAATTATATCTCTTTGTTTGCTTCGTGTATGTTTGATTGGATGCATGTGTGTTGTTGATTGATGATCGAATATAGAAGGTGAGCAGTATTTGGACGATTCGGAGTATTACTTTGAGCCAAGTCAGCAGTATCACTTGGAAAGCTTTGATCAAGGCAAGTATAACACAGGACTATCCTTGTTACCTATACATTGAATTGTCATACATACGCATGTGCTTACCTTGACAACCTTAGAGATTATAATTTAGTGATTGTTATCTTGATTCCTTGTCAACCTTGGGAATGCATATGGGTAGCTACTGCTAGTGCTTAAACTAAGAACAATGATCTTGTAATTTGATTAATGGATTAAGCAATCAACTATTAAGATGATTTTATTATTGTTAAAAGGGGGCTAGAGCATGTGTATTATTTTGATGCTCTGGTTTCTCTCCATAAGGACTTATCTGTAAGTGATAACCGGGATATACAGTACAGCTGTGAGGGCTATATGGCTCTAGCTTTAGTTGTTCAAGAGACCTTTTCTAGCTTGTTAGAGGTTACCTTAAATGGCGTAAGAATGGCTTGCCATGTTGGGTGTAGTGCGAGCCCCTGGCCTAGTGTGTATAGGCTGCGGTTGTTGTGCCACAGGGAAGGGGGGTTCTATATCTGCCTGCCGAGTGAATCTAATGGCCCTAACTTGTTAGACGAACTTTTGAGTGGCTTTATATGGTTCTCGGGTGTTTGGGCTTGATCTCCCCACTCATTTGGAAATCATGACTTACAGTGAAAGTGTACACCTCTGCGCAGAGTTAAAAACTGGTATACTAGCCGTGCTCACGGATACGAGCGGCCTTGGGGATTCTTATGGAATAGTTGATCATAACTGTTATATCATGCTTAATTATTGTTGATTATTATTATGCTCATGTTAATGCTATTCATTATCCTTATTACAATTGATCATTGGTTCTTTAATGGGAAGTGGTTTATCTTGATGCTACTCAATTGCTAATATATGATTAAAAGCTAAATGCAGTTAAACAGTGTCTAGCCTTTTTGAGCCTCATGAACCCTGTGTTATATTTGTTGAGTTCGACATGGACTCACCCTTGCTATTTCCACCATAACAGATGAAGATATAGAGGAAGATTATCGGAATGAGTACTAGTCTTGGTGTCAACCAGTCAACCGTGTCCCTGTGTGGAGTTTCCGCTGAAGAATTACTATTAGTTATTATTACCTATCGTTCAAGACTATGTCTTAAATACTTATTCGTTATGTAATAAGCACTGTGATGATACTTTGTAATTTGTCAACTTATGTGTGCGACTGTTTCCTGGGGCGCACATGAGTCTTTTATGCATCCTATTTTTGTCCTTAAAAATGGGTGTGACACTCTCAGAGTAGCTATCATCCAAAGCAACTGGGAACAACAAGTAGCAGTAGCAACATACTTAGCTTCTATGGTGGATTGGGTGATGCTAGACTGCTTGCGAGAAGACCAAAACACAAGAGAAGATCCAAGAAACTGACAAGTCCCCAAAGTGGACTTCCTCTCAACATGACACCCAGCATAATCCGTATCGAAATACCCACAAAGGGAAAGAGAGGAGGAGGCCAAAAACTAAAGACTGAACTTAGGTGTGAAACGAAGATACTTGAAGATCCGCTTGATGGCTTGACGATGAGACGTGCATGGCGAGGATTGAAAGCACGTGCACAAACAGACCATGAACTGAATGTCTGGTCTTGTCGCTGTCAGGTACAACAAGAATCTGATCATGCTTTGGTATTTCGTCTGGTCCATGGCTTCTCTTTCCTTATCTTCATCCAGGGCCGTTGTGGTCGACATGGGCATCAAAAGAGGCTTGGCCTTACCCATATCAAATTTCTTGAGCACGTCCTTGGTGTACTTGCCTTGGTGCATGAACGTCCCCTCGTGAGTTTGCTTGATTTGTAGCCTGAGAAAGAAAGTCAATTCGGCCATCATGCTCATCTCAAATTCCCTACTTATAGTATCTGCAAACTTGGCAACAAGTGCATGAGAAGAGCCACCGAAGATTATATCATCCACATATATCTAAACCAAAAGGGTGTCAGTACCTTGCTTAAGGAGAAATAAAGTTTTATTAACAGAGCCCATCTTAAAACCCTTATCAAGCAAGAAAGCTTTCAAACGCTTATACCAGGCTCTTGTGGTTTGTTTCAACACATACAAGGCTTTGTGGAGTTTAAAGACATGGTTAGGAAACTTAGGATTTTCAAAGCCAGGGGGTTGCCTCACATAAACCTCTTCCTCTATGTACCCATTTAAGAAGGTACTCTTCACATCCATCTGATATAGCTTGAATCCTTTCGAAGCTGCAAACGCTAAAAGGATCCTAACGGCTTCTAGTCGGGCAACAGGAGCAAAGGTTTCTTCATAGTCTATTCTCTCTTTTTGGTAAAACCCATGAGCCACTAGCCTGGCCTTGTTTCTCACTACCACCCCATCCTCACTCTATTTGTTCTTGTAAACCCACTTTGTCCTATGGGGTGGCAATCTGATGGAGGTGGTACTAAAACCCACACTTGGTTCTGCTCAAAGTTCTCTAACTCCTCGTGCATAGAATTGACCCAATCGGCATTAGATAGAGTGTGTCCAATATCTCAAGGCTCAAAAGAAGCTATGAAAGTAGAGTGAGCAAAGTGTGAAATGTGATATGACCTGGACAGTGTAACTCGCTGGTCGATGTCGCCGATTATGGTTTGAGGCGGGTAGCGACATTAAATGTGCCAAGGTGCTTCCCTCAAAGAAGTCACCTCCCCTCAACAGCAGCTGGGGCCTCCTCAGGTGCAGCCGGTTGTAACACCCTAAAATTAGCCTCTTTTAAAGTAGAGTTAAAATGATTTATTTATGAATTTTGTGCACATGAAATATAGGAAAATAACATTTTTCATTAATTTAAAATACATTATAAGGTAGTAACATGTGTGAGCATACATGCTGTTGCATCTTATTTATTGTGATGGATGGTGAGGATCCAAAACTCCGAAGTAAATTGGAATGTTTTTGAAAAGAGTTTGAAAATGGCTTTGAATTAAAAGAAAGAAAAGAAAAGAAAATTAGGAAAAAAAATATAAAAAGTTGTATAAATTATTTTTGAAAACTTACTAAAATTTTCTCACTTTTATTGGAATTGAAGAGTATGTTCAAACTCTATTTGAATTTGCATTTGGTTTACATTTGAATTTGGATTTGAAAATCTTTTGAAAATTTGCTTTGAAAAATTAGAAAAGGAAAAAGAAAAGGAAAATCATTTTCTTTCGGTTTTCAGCCCAGCGCTCGTCTCGGCCTGCTAGCGCGGCCCGCTCACTCCTGCGCCCCGCTCCCGCGTGGGCCGAGCCCAGGCGTGGCCTGCCGGCCAACTCGCACGCGCTGCTTCACTGAGTCGCTGACGAACCGGGCCCGCCTGTCAGCGTCTCCTTCCACCTTCCTTTCTTCTTCCTCCGGCCGAACGCCGCCTTCCCTCTCTTCCCCGATCCGAATCGATCTCCAATCTTTCCTTCCCTTTGTTTCCTTGCGCCACCGGGCTATAAAAACGGAACCCCGTGCCTCCCCGCTCCTCATTGAGCCCCTAAAACCCTAGCCTCGACGTCCCAGGAGAGCCACCGTCGAAGCTCCGCCTCCACTGCCGCCTTGCCGAGCTAGTCGCCGCCCTCCGGTTGCTCTCCAGCTTCGTTCTCGCGCGGGGTAAGGTCGTCGTGATGTGCTCGTTCTTCCGGTGCTTTCGGTTTGGCAAACGGTGCTCGGGAGGGTCGTCTTCGCAAGCTCCGGCGAGCTCGGGCTCCATCCGGCCATGGCGCCGCCGCCAGGGTTACTGTGGCCGCCGGCCTCCTTCCCAGATCCAATCTGGACCCTCCAATTTGAATCCGACGGTCTAAATTAGAAGATACCGATTCGGCCGACGTTTTTGCTAAAGAGACCCTGAGTTTTTATCTTTTCGAACCCGCAGTCCAAAGCGTAATCTGGAAAATACGTTTTGATCTGTGGAAAGCGTATTTCGTCTTGGTAATTGAAAAATACGTTTTCTGATATTTACAGTTTTGCCACTGAGTTTATTTTAGTTATAAATTATCCGTTTTAACTCCGATTTGATCCATTCAAATTGCGTTAGATTCATATTTGCGAACTCTACATGATGAAAGAACTGTACAGTAGGTTTGAGATAATTTATTTTTGAGTTTATATTAAAGTAATTATTTATCTATAGGAAATCTTAGAAAATTCATAATTTTTACGTTTTAAATCCAAATTTCGTGATCTTTATGTCTATGTGATCGTAGTAACGTGTAGAAGAGTTTTACAAACTTGTTATACTGTTAGTGTTACTGTTGGTTAGGTTTTCTATCTTTAAGTTCCGATGTGAGATTTAATCTATTACTTTAATAAAGTAAATCTTGTTTAAATCATATCTTCTACGTTTTAGATCCGTTTTAGCTCATTCGAGTTGCGTTAGATTCATAGCAACGAGATCTACGCGTTAGTGATAGTATTTACCATATTACTAAGTCTGAAATTTTATGGTTTAAATCATATCTTGATTAATAATTATGCAACTGGGTTTTGTAAATAAAATATGATTTGTTTTACTTTAGTTTCATAATTTGAATCTAAATTTGACTTAATTCCATATATAGTATTTATAAAATATTTTATATATGTTATTAAAACTCATGAAGCTAATAGTTTTATATTTTCTCCTATGAGCAAATCTTTCGGTAGATGTATCTTTTCAACCGTAGCTTTGATTAGTGTACTTTTCGCGTCTGTGTATTCGTAGCGAGACGTAGATTCGTTCTACAAACTTTTCATCTTAATTTTATGTTTGGTGTACTGTTCTAATTTAGATCTATTGTTTGCTTCGTGTATGATTGCTCGATGTGTGTGTGATGATTTATTGATCAAGTCCAGTCGGTGAGATATACGTGGTTATCAAGAAGAAGAAGAAGAACGTTGAAGATTAAAGCTTACCGAAGGATCGGTGTTTAAGGCAAGTATAACATGGGATTATCCTTGTTTCCTATTCATCTTTAATATACTTAATTCATATGCATGTGTCTACCTTGTTACCATTAAGGATATCCTAGTTTTTGTATCTTGTACCTTGACACCTATGGGACATTGCATTGGGTAGTGATGCTAGTGCTCTTTTTGAATAATCATGATCTGTAACTTGACTAATGATATATGCAATAAACGTTTAAATGATGCTTTAAAGCAATATGGTTCAAGAGGGCTAGAGCATATTTGGTTGTTTTTATGGTGCTCTAGTTTCTCTCCATAAGGACTTATCTGTAAGCGAAAATCCGGGACTTACAGTACAACTGTGAGGGCTAAAATGGCTCTGGCTTTAGTCAAGTATGAGGACCTTTTCTAGCTTGTTAGAGGTATTCCTTCATGGCGTAAGAACGGCTTGACGAATCGGGTATAGTGCGGCCTCTGTCCTTATGTGTATAGGCTGCGCGTTATTGTGCCATTTGGAAGGGGGGCTCTACATCTGTTTGCCGAGTGAATCTAATGGCCCTAACTTGTTAGACGAACCTTTGAAAGACTTCATAGTGAACCCTGCCGACCTTCCTTGGAAGTGGGTCAAGAGATTAGCTACCTCGGGCGAAAGGGTAAATCACGACTCACAGTGAAAGTGTACAACCTCTGCAGAGTGTAAAACTGTTATAACAGCCGTGCTCACGGTCACGAGTGGCCTTGGACCCTTACAGAATAAATGATGAACACTGATGATAATGATAATACTGATGATATTGATGCTCACTAATGATTATTGTTTCTTGCTATACATTATTCTCGTTTACATGATCATGAGGTTATTTGGGATTTTGGTAAACTTGTTGCTACTCAACTGCTAAAAAGATGACTCACTAAAAGCTATTGCAGTAAACCCGTGTCAAACCTTTTGAGTCTCATGAACCCCATGTTATATTTGTTGAGTTCGACATGGACTCACTCTTGCTATTTCCCCACATCTCAGGAAGGGTACCAGACTGTTAGATTCTAGAATTGTTAGGCTTGTGATCAACCAGTTAGTTTGATCCTGGAGTGAAGGTTGCACCCGGTGTTCGGAGTTGTCTTTCCGCTGTGTTGCTCTTTAAGGTATACTTTATACTATTGAATTATGTATATTAAGCATTTGTCTTTTGATATTACCCTTATCTGTGGCTATATGTGAGATTTGTCATCTTTATTTCACATATAGTGTATGTCTGGTTTTGTCCTTAAAACCGGGTGTGACAGATTGGTATCGGAGCAATGCTGACTGTAGGACGCAAGCCTAGTTAGAACTGGACGTTTAGCATGTTCTCATTGTTGCCTATTTCTTGCTTCTCTTTAACTTTGTTATTTTCTTAAAGTTATGCTTAATTCTATCCCTGTTCTGTTATAAAAACCTTGTCTCTATTTTGAACCTTTTCTCCTTGTCTATTAGACGGCTCGTGACGAGAAGACTATGGATTTCAGAGGTTAAGAGGACTGAATTGTGTCGCTCTTGCTCACTTTTGACAAGAAACCATTAGCGATGCAAAACCAATTACTAGAAGAAATGGCTCAACATGGGAATTCTCAACGATGCTTATCTCAAGGTCAAGCCAACATATCCAAGGGGTCAGAGAAGGTACAAGTAGCAGAAGCTTGGAAGAATATGAAATCCAATAAAGATGTTGATAATAAGGCATTTGGAGAGCAGGAACAATGTCACTGCTGTAAGCATTATGGTTTTCCCTGCCTTCGAAATGAGTCTAATAAGGGAAAAGTCAAGGTGGATCCAAATTTTGAGAACAACATGGACAAAAAGAGAAAGGCAATCTCATTAGAACCATTAGTGGAAAGCAATCAGCAAGCGAGTTATACTACATTGTCACATGTAGCCCTGATCCCCTGTCAAACAAATCCAAATCCTGAAGAGTTAGAAGTCCCTCCCGCTAAAACTACTCCCCATGAAGTAGTCATAGATGGGTGGACAATTACCTATAAGGAGTATCAACCTCGAAAGGCCAAACAATCTAGGAAACAAGCCAAAGGGACGAAGGTGAACTTTTATGGCCAGCAAGATAGCAACATACCAAACAACAGTTCCTTGGAGTATGACATCACAAAAGATCCAACTAAGAGAAAGTGTTATCATTGCCAGCAGGAAGGACATTATATCAAATCTTGCCCACAGAAGAATCAACAACAGCGAGACCCAGGACAGGATGTCCAAAAGGAGCATGTGCAGGGAAATAAATTAAAGAGAAATTACATCCATGGAAGGTTGAAACATGTGGATATTTCTACCATTCCCGGAGCTAAGGAGGTCGTGTTTGGATCAATTCCAGTAAGTTCAGGAAATGCTAAGGTTTTGTTTGACCCCAGTGCCTCACATTCGTTCATATCTAGACAATATGCAAAAGATCATAACATACTTATGCTTCCAAGGGGGAAAACAGTTATGGTTGAAACTCCAAGAGGTGAAATAAAGGCAGACCGCGTATGCCCAAAAGTTAGTCTGGACATAAAGGGGGTAAATTTTAAGGTAAACCTCATTGTTTTGGAATTAATGGGCATTGATGTTATCCTTGGAATAGACTGGTTATCTACTTGTAAAGGAGTGATTGAGTATGCCCAATGTTCAGTGTTTCTAACTACACTTTCAGGAGAAAGGATTGAGTATGAGGGTATTAAATCTATACCTGAGGGATACCAGGTTGACCCATCTTAAGGTATGAGTTATAAGAATGGTAAAGAGAGATGCAGAGATTCAGATGTCCATATAAAGCAATAAGGAATGTAAGAGACGTTATCTACTCTGGAAACTGCTACAATCACACCATGTTTAAGGAATAGGAGTTATGTCCCGTGTAATAAAACCGTTAGTAGCCAAGTTGAGTCGTCTTAATGTGTGGCTAATGAACATTTAAGTGTTTAGTTGTTTTGTGCTTATGTTTATGCTTGAGTTGGAATTTTGTAATGAGTGAAATGATCTCGTGGGTTTTGACCATGATTTCATTTAGTTTATATGTATAAGGTATAAGGATTAATGAAATAAATAGCTGGGTTTTGGTTATCTCCTGCTTTCTATATCTTGTCTTTCGGAGCAGCCTGTCTTTATCAACTTATATCTCTGTTCTTGAAAGACCCAAAAATCATGAGAAAATTCTGAACAAGAGTGGACTTCAACATCTCTCTCTAAATGCAAGAACCACCCTCATAGTTGTTTTGGTTTGGGAGATACAAAAAGCATAAGGCAATGTATATGTGCTGTCATAAACCTAGAACAGTTTCTGATAAGTACTGTTTTCGACCAAGTTAACTGCAGAATTTGGAAGTGTGTTCTATAAGAAAGTTGCAGAGAATTTTATAAGCTTTCCATCGGTGTAAACTACAGTTTCATTGGATTAACAGAATGAGAGTTACAGCTGTTTTACTGCACTGCTGATTTTCTGCTCGTGAGAAATTTCAGATTTCTTGTTCTTACCCATACACATGAGTATCATTGGGATGTCAGAACACTTTTTAGCTCATCTAGAAGGAGGGTTCAAGCTACCCTATTTAGTGTCTCTTATTTTAAGGGGGGTAGCCAATATAAAGAAGGATTATTAAGATTGAACTCTTTAGTTGGAAGTATTGGTTAGTCTCCATGATTGAGTTGCCACTCTTGAGCAAAAATGTTCTGTGAACAAGGTTGATAATTTTGGATCCATGGAGACAAGAGTTGTCCTTTTGGATAGTTCATGATTATGATCATCTATACTTGCTCGTGTTGCTGATGATGGTCACTTGATGACAGGAAGTGTAGTGTCTCATGACTCAGGAGTCCTATATGACGTTTCGCACTGATATGTGGAAAAAGATTGATGTTTCTGCTATTGAAGAATGTTATGGGTATGATGAAGCCGAGCACTATCAAAACAACAATGTTGAAGAGCAAGTTGGGAGTGAACTAAGTCGGAATTCACAACAACGAAAGCGAAAAAGAAAAGCCCATAAGAAGCCTGTTCAAGGAAGTAAAGCGCAGCAAAACTATGTCAATGGAAGACTGAGCAATGTGGATATGGATAAAATTCATGGAGTTACCAAAGTAGTGGGAGGTTATATTCAAGTAAGCTCAGTACAAGTTTTTGCTTTATTTGACCCTAGTGCTTCGTATTCTTTCATTTCCGCCGACATGGTAGAGACGTGCAAGATGGTGAAGTGTCCAATGAGGAGGCCTTTGCTAGTTCAAACCCCAGTGAGAGAAATGCAGGCAGATCAGATATGCCCGAATGTCAGTCTTGTCATAAACAAGGAAAAATTCACCGCAACACTCATTGTGTTGGAGTCATTTAAAATTTGCGTGGTTCTTGGTAATGGATGGCTCTGTGCACACAAAGGAGTGATTCATGGTACTCGGTGCACAATGCTCTTAACAACGCCATCAGGGAAAAGAATTGAGTATCAAGGTGGTCGACTTTTACCTGAGGGAGACGAGAATGATCAATTAGAAGATAGGTACACCAAGGATAGCAAAGTGGACCATGAGTTTACTGGAGTCATAGTAGAGGAACAAATAACTTTGGAGAAGCTTTTAAGTTCGTTTAGATCAAGAGACCTCAGGCAAATGTTTGAAGGAGTCTAAGAAAAGGTTGAAGTAAAACCCAAGTATTAGCTTTGTCAGATCCAGACAAGAGCTTCATATCTACAATGATGCACCTTATCAAGGTGTGGGATGTGTCCTTATGCAAGAAGAAAAATATAGTATCTTGTTCAGTAAGTCAACTAAGGAAGTGTGGGTTGAATTACCTAACGTGTTATCTGGAGTTTTTCACTATGGAGTACTGTCTTTTGGAAGAAAAGTGACATATAGGAGGGTCACAAGAATCTACAGGACATCTTCGCTAAGTTGGTCTTGAATTTGTGATATCCTCGTTGGAATAAAATGGATTAGGACTTGGAAAAGTGCTATTACTTGGAGAAGTAAAAGTCGCAGCCGATGCCCTTAGCAATGGAGAATAATGCTAAGAAGGTTCGGGTGACACCAAGGATTAAGAATCGTATTCCAAATTTGAGCAACTTGACCAGAATCATTAATGTTTTGAAGGTTGGTAGTAGAAATTCCTTCTGACTAAGAGATTCGTCAGGCTCTGTTGGAAGATAAGTATTCTAAGGAAGAAAATTCATATTATAGGAAAGGTGCCTAGTGATTGGAGATACCAGAGTATTGTTTGGAGCATTTGTCAAAAATCTTGGAATTAGTTACATGTATGCAAAGTAAGACGGAATTTTTATCAAAACGATGGAACTACACGATGAAGTAAAGAACAATCTAGAGACGAACTATCTCTATCTCTTTTGTCATCATCTTCCGAATCTCGGGACGAGATTCATCTTAAGGGGGGTAGAATTGTAACACCCCAAAATTAGCCTCTTTTAAAGTAGAGTTAAAATGATTTATTTATGAATTTTGTGCACATGAAATATAGGAAAATAACATTTTTCATTAATTTAAAATACATTATAAGGTAGTAACATGTGTGAGCATACATGTTGTTGCATCTTATTTATTGTGATGGATGGTGAGGATCCAAAACTCCGAAGTAAATTGGAATGTTTTTGAAAAGAGTTTGAAAATGGCTTTGAAATAAAAGAAAGAAAAGAAAAGAAAATTAGGAAAAAAAATATAAAAAGTTGTATAAATTATTTTTGAAAACTTACTAAAATTTTCTCACTTTTATTGGAATTGAAGAGTATGTTCAAACTCTATTTGAATTTGCATTTGGTTTACATTTGAATTTGGATTTGAAAATCTTTTGAAAATTTGCTTTGAAAAATTAGAAAAGGAAAAAGAAAAGGAAAATCATTTTCTTTCGGTTTTCAGCCCAGCGCTCGTCTCGGCCTGCTAGCGCGGCCCGCTCACTCCTGCGCCCCGCTCCCGCGTGGGCCGAGCCCAGGCGCGGCCTGCCGGCCAACTCGCACGCGCTGCTTCACTGAGTCGCTGACGAACCGGGCCCGCCTGTCAGCGTCTCCTTCCACCTTCCTTTCTTCTTCCTCCGGCCGAACGCCGCCTTCCCTCTCTTCCCTGATCCGAATCGATCTCCAATCTTTCCTTCCCTTTGTTTCCTTGCGCCACCGGGCTATAAAAACGGAACCCCGTGCCTCCCCGCTCCTCATTGAGCCCCTAAAACCCTAGCCTCGACGTCCCGGGAGAGCCACCGTCGAAGCTCCGCCTCCACCGCCGCCTTGCCGAGCTAGTCGCCGCCCTCCGGTTGCTCTCCAGCTTCGTTCTCGCGCGGGGTAAGGTCGTCGTGATGTGCTCGTTCTTCCGGTGCTTTCGGTTTGGCAAACGGTGCTCGGGAGGGTCGTCTTCGCAAGCTCCGGCGAGCTCGGGCTCCATCCGGCCATGGCGCCGCCGCCAGGGTTACTGTGGCCGCCGGCCTCCTTCCCAGATCCAATCTGGACCCTCCAATTTGAATCCGACGGTCTAAATTAGAAGATACCGATTCGGCCGACGTTTTTGCTAAAGAGACCCTGAGTTTTTATCTTTTCGAACCCGCAGTCCAAAGCGTAATCTGGAAAATACGTTTTGATCTGTGGAAAGCGTATTTCGTCTCGGTAATTGAAAAATACGTTTTCTGATATTTACAGTTTTGCCACTGAGTTTATTTTAGTTATAAATTATCCGTTTTAACTCCGATTTGATCCATTCAAATTGCGTTAGATTCATATTTGCGAACTCTACATGATGAAAGAACTGTACAGTAGGTTTGAGATAATTTATTTTTGAGTTTATATTAAAGTAATTATTTATCTATAGGAAATCTTAGAAAATTCATAATTTTTACGTTTTAAATCCAAATTTCGTGATCTTTATGTCTATGTGATCGTAGTAACGTGTAGAAGAGTTTTACAAACTTGTTATACTGTTAGTGTTACTGTTGGTTAGGTTTTCTATCTTTAAGTTCCGATGTGAGATTTAATCTATTACTTTAATAAAGTAAATCTTGTTTAAATCATATCTTCTACGTTTTAGATCCGTTTTAGCTCATTCGAGTTGCGTTAGATTCATAGCAACGAGATCTACGCGTTAGTGACAGTATTTACCATATTACTAAGTCTGAAATTTTATGGTTTAAATCATATCTTGATTAATAATTATGCAACTGGGTTTTGTAAATAAAATATGATTTGTTTTACTTTAGTTTCATAATTTGAATCTAAATTTGACTTAATTCCATATATAGTATTTATAAAATATTTTATATATGTTATTAAAACTCATGAAGCTAATAGTTTTATATTTTCTCCTATGAGCAAATCTTTCGGTAGATGTATCTTTTCAACCGTAGCTTTGATTAGTGTACTTTTCGCGTCTGTGTATTCGTAGCGAGACGTAGATTCGTTCTACAAACTTTTCATCTTAATTTTATGTTTGGTGTACTGTTCTAATTTAGATCTATTGTTTGCTTCGTGTATGATTGCTCGATGTGTGTGTGATGATTTATTGATCAAGTCCAGTCGGTGAGATATATGTGGTTATCAAGAAGAAGAAGAAGAACGTTGAAGATTAAAGCTTACCGAAGGATCGGTGTTTAAGGCAAGTATAACATGGGATTATCCTTGTTTCCTATTCATCTTTAATATACTTAATTCATATGCATGTGTCTACCTTGTTACCATTAAGGATATCCTAGTTTTTGTATCTTGTACCTTGACACCTATGGGACATTGCATTGGGTAGTGATGCTAGTGCTCTTTTTGAATAATCATGATCTGTAACTTGACTAATGATATATGCAATAAACGTTTAAATGATGCTTTAAAGCAATATGGTTCAAGAGGGCTAGAGCATATTTGGTTGTTTTTATGGTGCTCTAGTTTCTCTCCATAAGGACTTATCTGTAAGCGAAAATCCGGGACTTACAGTACAACTGTGAGGGCTAAAATGGCTCTGGCTTTAGTCAAGTATGAGGACCTTTTCTAGCTTGTTAGAGGTATTCCTTCATGGCGTAAGAACGGCTTGACGAATCGGGTATAGTGCGGCCTCTGTCCTTATGTGTATAGGCTGCGCGTTATTGTGCCATTTGGAAGGGGGGCTCTACATCTGTTTGCCGAGTGAATCTAATGGCCCTAACTTGTTAGACGAACCTTTGAAAGACTTCATAGTGAACCCTGCCGACCTTCCTTGGAAGTGGGTCAAGAGATTAGCTACCTCGGGCGAAAGGGTAAATCACGACTCACAGTGAAAGTGTACAACCTCTGCAGAGTGTAAAACTGTTATAACAGCCGTGCTCACGGTCACGAGTGGCCTTGGACCCTTACAGAATAAATGATGAACACTGATGATAATGATAATACTGATGATATTGATGCTCACTAATGATTATTGTTTCTTGCTATACATTATTCTCGTTTACATGATCATGAGGTTATTTGGGATTTTGGTAAACTTGTTGCTACTCAACTGCTAAAAAGATGACTCACTAAAAGCTATTGCAGTAAACCCGTGTCAAACCTTTTGAGTCTCATGAACCCCATGTTATATTTGTTGAGTTCGACATGGACTCACTCTTGCTATTTCCCCACATCTCAGGAAGGGTACCAGACTGTTAGATTCTAGAATTGTTAGGCTTGTGATCAACCAGTTAGTTTGATCCTGGAGTGAAGGTTGCACCCGGTGTTCGGAGTTGTCTTTCCGCTGTGTTGCTCTTTAAGGTATACTTTATACTATTGAATTATGTATATTAAGCATTTGTCTTTTGATATTACCCTTATCTGTGGCTATATGTGAGATTTGTCATCTTTATTTCACATATAGTGTATGTCTGGTTTTGTCCTTAAAACCGGGTGTGACACCGGTGTAGGCTAAGGAGGCTGCTCGCATGGACACCAAGTAGTGGAAGAAGAAGGATCAGGGCCATGGGTTGAAGTGGATGTCGCAGGCTCGAGAGGGGCAGCCGGTGGAGTCAGCTCGGGATCACCCCAATCAACATCTTTCTGCTCCTCCTCCACAAAGATGCTCTCACCTATCTCCTGATCACCTGTACATTCAAAGATAGGAGAAGAACAAGGCATGGTTTTGTTGAAAGTGACCTCACAGGTCTCCACAACTCGGTTAGTTTTAAGGTTAAGAACATGATATTCATGAGAGTGAGAAGCATAACCAAGAAATATACCATCGAAAGACTTGGACTCGAACTTGTCCAAATTACCTTGTTTCAAGATGAAGCATTTGCACCCAAACTTCTTGAAGTGGCTTATCTTGGGTGGTCGTCCGAATCACAACTCATAAGAAGTCTTCTTCAAGAAAGCTCAAAGGAAAATGAGATTGGAAACATGGCACACGGTGTTGATCGCTTCGACCCAATATCTCCTAAGAGTCCTATGCTCATCGAGCATCGTCCTAGCCATCTTAACAAGGGTCCGATTCTTGCGATCAACAACACCATTTTGCTGAAGGACATAAGCAGAGGAAAACTGATGCTCGAGGCCTAAAGAAGCACAAAAGGTTTTAAAATGAATATTCTTGAATTCTGTGCCATTGTCACTGCAAATCGCTCTCATGGCATTCTTAGGGAACTCATTTTGTAACCAAAGAATCAAATCCCGAGTATGTGAAAAAGCCTCATCCTTACTCTCCATGAAAAACACTGAAGAGTAGCAAGAAAAGTCATCCACGCTGACTAGAACATACCACTTCCCACCATTTGACCGAACCCGAGCAGGACCAACTGTGTCCATGTGAAATAGCTCGCTCGATTCCTTGGTCATGACTTGGTTCACAAGTGGGTGAGAAGCAGCAACCATCTTCCCGTGACGATAAGGGTGGCAAACCAAATCCTTTTTAAATTTCAACTTGGGCAATCCTTGGATTAAGTCAAGCGAGCTCAACCTAGCTAGTAAGTCAAAGCTCAAGTGACCCAGTCTCCTATGCCACTTCCAAAGCTCAGAGGAGGATCCAGCCACCAAACATCAGGAAGAGCCAAAGGAGTGAGAAAAATCAGCTCGAAAGGCATGACCAAAAGGGACAATCTGGCAAATAAGATTTCACTGAGAATCAAGAACTCAAGACAAGCTGGTCTTAAAGCGCACTTCAAAGCCATCCTAAAGTAGTTGCGAAACTAAAAGCAAACTAAAATGCAAATTCAAAACCAAAGCAACATCCTTCAAGACCAGACTCTCGTTGACCCAAATGGTCCCACGAGAAAGCATCTTACCTTTGCTATTACCGCCGAATGTGATGTACTCCTTACATTACATGGGGTCAAGGCTGGAGAACCATTTTGAACTTCTAGTCATGTGGCGCGAACAACTGGAATCAATGAGCCATGTGTTCTCTAGGCCTCCGTCCTGCATCAATAGAAGGACATGGGATGAGAAAATAGCGTAACACTGGGGTTAGTAAACTGTGAAGGATACCAGTGTTGGCTCATTTGCCCTAGAAAAGTGTTGGGAAAAACACCAAACATGACATGCCCCATTCGAGGAAAGCGGGCACCATGTGGGGAAAAACGTGGTCCGCTAGGGCTGTGGGACTAAAAACCAAAGCCACCGCCACGGGGTTCAAAGACATATTGACCATGACCTGAACCACACCGGGCATGGCCACCACAACCACCGCATGGTCTCGCAACCTGAGGCCTAGCACCTTGAGGCATTGCACCTCTAGGCCTAGCACTATGTCTCTGAACAGGCGGCACATGTACGCCATGCGGCGGGCGGTCCATGTTCCAGTTGTTCAACTTGTACTCTCACCGCTCATCTCTGTTCTTCCTAAAGCAAAACTCAACAAGGTGACCATCCCTATGGTAGTAGTCACAGTGATACCTCACCTCTCTCTTGGGTGGTTGTTGGCTCACTCTCTTGTGGGTATGGTTCACTCTTGGTGGCTTTTTGGCTTTAGAAAGGGGATCCTTAGAGATGTTTGATAGAGTGTCAAGTAAGTTCTTGAGATGGTTAGGTTTTGAAACCCAAACTTATTTCTGGGGTGAAACTTTTGGAGGTTCTTTAAACACCCCATCTTTGACAACAGGCTCAATGGGCTTAGGTGGACTAATTTTGATCAACTTGGGAGTAGTGGAAGGCTTCTCACTTGGGTTTAAACCACTAAACTCACCAACCTTGCCATAGACACTTTCACCCTTTCCACCTAAAGCAAAGCCTACACCCAACGCACCAGTTCCCCGCCTGAACTGGCTCATCATCATGCCCAACTGTGGCTCATTGCAAGACACCTAGCTCAAGATGGACCGAAGATATGTGTTGTCTTCCTCGGTTCTCATCTTGTCGTGTCTACAGGACTCAAGCTCCAGCACTAAGCTCTCACAACGTACGCACTTAGCAACATCTATGCTATCTGAACTGGCGTTCTTAAGAGTAGAGATCTTGGCATTCTTCTCTACCAGCTTAGATTGCAAGCCCAAGCAGGATTTGCACGCACCCAACAAGCTAGACCTAGATTTCAGCTCATCATTCTCATCAAGCAAAGCAACATATTTGGATTGCAAGTCAGTAAGGTTGGACATGTAAATAGCACACTCATCGCATTCAACCTCATCTGACACTATTACAGCAAGCTTCTTAGCTTCCTTAAGCTCCTTCAGCATGATTTCTAGCTTGTTCTTAAACTGTTTCCTCTCACAGGCAGCATGCTTTAACAGCTTATCTTGGCTCATCAAAGTGTCGGTCATGATATCAAGCTCAGCAACAAGATTATTGATGGAAGGTGTTACCTCAGTGGTGTCATCATCGATGGGAACTACATCCTTACTAGCCTTCATCTTAGTATCGACCACCATGGTGCAAAACCCTCCGTGGGTAGAATCAGTGATGAAGCAAAGCCCAGTCAGCTTGTCCTCATGCTTCCTCTCGAACTCATCATCGCTTGATGAGGAAGAAGAGCAGTCATCATCGATGTCGTTGTCGAGGTCGCTGAGGGAGGCAAGAAAGGCATGCTCCTAGGCCTTGGCTTTCTTGAGGTACTTCTTCTTGAATGCCTCCTTGTCAAATTATGCCTTCAACTTGTGCTTACCAGAGGTGTACTCATGCTAGTCCTTGCACTTGCCGGAGTCGTGCTTGCCGAAGAAGCTCTTGTTCTTCTTGGGGCAGTGGGTGTAACAGAACTGCCCAACTTATAAGAGCACAAGTACAAAAACAATCACTGATGTGATCAAATTGTTATACTTGAGCCCATATAACTCTGGTAGTCCAACGAAATCATGAAGGATTTCAAACCAACCAATGATAAGCCAAAATCGTACATGATTTAACATAACACATCACATATTACAACATTTCATAAATAATTAACAAGTAGCTCATATACATTGGTGTCCCATAAGTTATTACATACCATGTTTGAAAGTAGCGGAAGCAAATAGTTTAAACCATCTCACACACACTTAGTTCAAATGTAAGCTAGTTCCATGGTCACAACCAACAAAAGCATCAGGATGAGATAACATAAGAGATCATGGCCATGATCTAGTCTTCGTCACTCGCTGGGTGGAGACAGTACTTGCAGTAATCCTAATAAAGCATGTCATCTGCAACAAGAGGGAATAAACCCTAAGTACGAGAATATACTCAGCTATACTTACCCATCATAAAATAGAAATAAAGTGACACCAAGGAGTATGCAAAGCTGATATATAAGTGAAGCTCGCTTAACAACATTTTGCATAAAAGCTTATGTACAAAAAAGTAACATTTCCTTTCTTAGGAGCAAGTTATTAATATTAACATGTCATCTAGATTAGCACTTGTACTAAAGCAATCACTTGATTAAGATACAAACATTAATAACCATATCAAGTGTAATAAGCCATCATCATAACCATCAAGTCCATTTAGTGCTTCTATGTTGCCGCTGCTCTAGCAAGTTCTCACTATCCGAAAGAAACGACGACTCGAATCGATTCCTATTTCTAACACAAACCTAGGTATACCCGTACCAAGAACCTAGGTCACCTTTGGTACAACTTAGGAACCAACTTCGCGGGCCCGATCAACGTCGTACTCTCAAGGGCGACACTCTGCTAGGAAGTTCGGGACTTTAACCCATCCTTGGACTCATGCCAATGTCCCCTCGCACATGCTTACTACCTCCAGAGTGTGCACTTCCACTTATTGACTTCTGGCCTGAGTCGAGCTACTCGGCTTTGCGGTCGAAACGACTTATCCGGCAAGTTAAATGTTAGGCATGCATTCAAAATGACAAGAGGACGTACAATGAATCAGTCCTTAATCGACAAAGATGGGGATAGATCCACACCTAAGGCCTCCTTATCTTGTTGCTTCACTATTGATATCCCGTCTGGTCTTTATTCATATTATTAACACAAGGTTATTTTCACGATAGCAAATATAGTCAACCGTGACCCAATAGATCCTATCTTGCAGGTGATAGGAAATCACCTAACTCTACCGGTCTAAGCATGGCTAAGCAAGTATTTGATCCTGAACCTAAATAGGATTCAAGGCATATTTACTAGACAAGGAGAAGGTATATATACAACAAGTGTTTCTAATCAACTCCTATAACTAAATGCATCAAACATATAAGATACTCAAATTGTATTTTGCAAAACATAGGAGGCTTAGAATGCTCTGGGGCTTGTCTTTTAGGAAAGAGGAAGGCTAATGGTCAGGGCACTTAGGTAGCTCCTCATCGTTGACTCCTCCTTCTAGTGCCTGCACCTCCTGCTCCTCCGCTAGTGGATGCTCCTCCGAATTCAGCACCTCGAATTCCAACAGGGTCACTCCTTCCGATACACTTATTGCATGCATATGCATAAGATAAATATCATGTATGCATAAGAGATGAAGTGATATGATGAACACATGAACATGTACATGACTAACAGTAAGATGATATAACCAGATTAACACTCATTGACCGAGTAGGTGTAAAGCTCTATTTAAATCACTTTTAAAGAGTAGGTGCATATCTCCTCTCTAGAACAAGAGCATACACTCACCAAGTTCTACCAATCTAAGGTATAACTTTTCATCCTCAGTTAGAGGCCTAGCATCTGCATCTAACAACTTATCTTAATTAGCCTAAGCACCTAAAGCATCAAAAGCAAGCTTATATAAAGCAAACTGTCATTCAGGCAATTTTAGCAAATCTAGGCACATGGACAGCAACTAAGTAATTAAATCATAACTGGAGTTTTACAGAACCAAATTACATGCAACAAGATATTCTGAAAAGCTTATAGAATTTTCTATATTTCATCTTTAAGCATCTCAACATGATTTCCAAGTTAACAGAATCAAACAAACACATTTCTCAACTCTAGTCCAGAAATTCCAAAGAGCAACAAGTTCTGGAGACTAACTTTGAATAGCTATAACTCACAAATCATTTGGCCAAATACCATAAAAATTTAATAAAAGATATATAAGTGAGTTATCTACAACTTTGTTATAGACAATATTCATAGCAAACATCATCTTCACCATGTAATTTGCTTAACTTTAAAATCTATCCAGAAAGTCATATTAGTGAAAATTAGGGAAATAACATTTCGCTACATACAAGAATGGTACTTTGAGGGCCACCAATATTACCAACAGTTAACATACATCAAATAAACACTAGAAAACATAGTGGTCATCCCTAAATAAATTCTGTTCATGCCTTTATTAAGTTATTTAGATAATTAGGTGAAATAATAACATATAGCAAAAGTGCATAGTAAATTCTACAAAATTATAGTAGCTCATACATGTCCCCAATAGACTACTGTATAAATTTCATAACATTTGAGCAAGTAAAACATCCTGTGCAAAAATGACAAGCTAGCATAGCTTATAATAGCATAATTAGGAAATTATAGTGAAAAGTGCCAAACAATAGATTTCATATTTTTCTTAGCTTCACCATGATACAAGAACTTTGTCCACTTAATTTCATGATCATTGGTTATATATTTTTACCATGAAAAATAGCAAAAGAAACTAGTATTTATTTGAAGAAAATCAATAACTCAAACATACAACACCCAAATATCATAAGATTTTTACTACAACACTCATAAATCTTGACTAACCTCCCATAAAATGTTCACATTAATTGGGGCACTATAGCAAGGGTTAAGAATTTCCCTTTGGAAAACCCTAAATAAAAGAGATAAATAAAAACAGTGAAAACTTTCCACTTGACTCTTTTATATTATCACACTATCAAATAGATCTACTCACAGGGATTCCAAAATGTCCTCATTTGTATTTTTCTGATTTTTCGATGAATTTATATGATTTTCCAAAGTTTGTATCCATTTTTGGAAAAAGGAATAATAGAAAAACCTAAATTCAAATCCACACAGTGCTGACAGCGGGGACCCGCAGGGTCAGTGGGCCCACGCGTCAGTGGCTTAGAGACAGAGCACCGGTTCTTGATCGGCGATAGCTCGCCGTCGGCGAGGTCTCCGGCGACACTGACCTCACCAATGTGACCTTCAAGATGAGCCGCGTCGAGGTGTATCCTCCTTGGCATGGCGGCTCACCGGAGCGACCTTGCTGGCGTCAATGGCGGCATGGCAATGTGGCTATGGCGCTCTGGCCATCTCCAGCCATGACAAGCTCGGCTAAGGGCTGCTAAAGCACTACGATGACTCCACAAGGCTTCTAGGGCCGGATTAGGGTTGGCAGGGGAACCAGGGAAGCTCGGCCACGTGCATGTCCGCGCGGCGGCGCGAGCACATCGGTAGACACGGCGATGTTCTGCTCCGACGGGGCGGCCATTGGTCGTGGCGTCATACCCTAGGCTAGGTCTAGACTCCCACTGGTTCTAACATGAAGAAGAAAGGAGAAAGAGTAAGGGAGTAGAGCAGCAGTGAGCTCATCGTGATGGCGACTATGGTGATCGTGACTCCGGCGTGGACAAGAACGATGAATTCGCCCTCACCGTGGCTTGCCAGGCCCTGCAACTCAGTCAAGGATATAGAGAGGAGGATGGTGAAGCTATTGGCTAGCTAGAGGTGGCAATGGTATGATGGTGAGGGAGCTAGGCGGTGGCGGAGTTCCGACGGCAATGGCGCTCGGCCCTTTCCGCGGCGAGAGCAAGAGAGAAGAGAGAGAGAGAGTGGAGAGGATGAAGGGATAGCAGCAGCATGTTGTTCTCTTCCCTCTAGCCAGCCTACATTGCGTGAAGGAGAGCACAACGCATGGTGTCCATGCGGCGGCGCTTCTCTGCGCACGGTCGGCCACTGAGACCGGCCTGACCACGGCCATCATGCATGACGACGTTGACTGATAGTGCATCTTCATGCCCCATGATCTCCCAATCTAGCTTGATTTGGCAAAAACTGTAATGAGTAAAGTTGTAGAGCTATATTCCATCTTCAACTCTTCTCATATAAGTTTAGCCTAGTTTGGTCTAGATTTCAAACCACAACGCTCTAAACATAGGTACATGGAAACTAGAACAACTCCAACACTTAGCCAAAATGGCTAAGTCCAAAACAACCCCCAAAACTGAATTGTGGGCCCTTTTTGGACATATTCTGCTCACTTTCAACTCAAGGTCATTAAACAACTTTTGTTCCTTATAAAATTTGCTACAACTTTTCTTAAGGGTGCATAGACATGCAGACACTTTAAGCTAGACTTTTTAATTGGTCAACCAAAGTCACTCTAGAAGCGCTCCTAGTCAAACTAAACCCACCCTAGTTACTTAATTAGGCAAAGTGATCAACATGAACAATGTTCCATTTTATACCCTAAGCATAGTTAAGGTGTTTTAGTGACCAAACTTCACTCACTTGCATTAACGAGCCTGACCTATAAGCATACACACATTAGAATAACAAAGATATGTTGCATATGTTTCAAGGCAATGTTTCATATGTTTTACTAGTATGTTTCATAGCAATAGTTACATATGTTTCAGTTGCATGCCTTCACATGTTTCAGTGGTATGTTTCACATGTTGCACATGTATGTTTCATATGTAAATGCTCAAATATGACTGAATGATGCTTATGCTCATGCAATGCAAGTGCAATTATGCAATCCTAACACCTGGGGTGTTACAGCCCTTCCCTCTTATAAAAATCTTGTCCCAAGATTTGAAAAGCGTACCATTTTGAATAGAAGGTAGGATAGACATCTTTCAAATAATCCTCCCATTCCCAAGTTGCATCGCTCTCACTACCTTGATTACTCCACATGACCTTGTAAAACTTGATCACACGGCTTCGGGTTACTCTCTCTTTTGTATCAATAACCCGTACCGGCCGCTCTTCATAGGATATATCCGATTTCAACTTGATATTTCTAATTGCAACTCTTTCTTTTGGAAAATGGATACATTTCTTTAATTGAGACACATGGAAGACATTGAAGATAGCTCTCATTTCAGGAGGTAACTCAATCTTATAGGCTACCCTTCCACTTTTCTCAATAATAGGATATGGGCCTACATATCTAGGTGCAAGCTTCCTTTTTACTCCAAACCGTTGAAATCCTTTCATCAGTGATACCTTCAGATAGACATAATCACCAACCTCAAACTCTATAGGTTTCCTTCGTTTATCAGTATAGCTTTTCTGCCTAGCTTGAGCAGCTACCATATTTTTCTAGATGATACAGACCTGTTGTTTGGCCTCCTCGATGAAATAAATACCATAATACCTCCTTTCCACATATTCAACCCAGTTCGAAGGAGTTCTACATTTGTAACCATACAAAGCTTTGAAAGGAGCCATCTTGATACTTTCTTGATAGCTATTGTTATAGAAGAATTCAACTAATGGTAACCACTTCTCCCATGAACCCTTGGAAGATATGACACAAGCTCTCAACATGTCTTCCAATATTTGATTCACACGCTCAGTTTGTCCAGAGGTCTAAGGGTGATAGGCAGAACTTCTGACTAAGTTAGTGCCTAGCATCTTGTGCAACACTTCCCAAAAACGAGCAATGAACTGAGGTCCTCTGTCAGATACAATAGTTCTCAGAACACTACTATCTGATTGAAATATAACTCAGCATAATCACTTGGTCGGTAGTTAGTTCTAACTAGAATGAAATGGGCAGACTTGTTAGACGGTCCACTATCACCCATATAGAATCAAAATACTTTTGAGTAGGTGGAAGTCCAACAATAAAATCCATACAAACTTCTTCCCATTTCCAACCTAGAACAGACAATGGTTGAAGCAGTCCAGCAGGTTTCAAGTGAATTGCTTTGACCCTACAACAATTGTCACACCTCGCAACAAAAGCGGCAATTTCTTTCTTCATCTTTGTCCACCAAAAGCAAGGCTCCAGATCTTGATACATTTTACTACTACCTAGATGGATGGATAACTTAGGAGAGTGGGCTTCAGCTAAGACTTGATTTCTAAGTTCCTTGTCCTTCGGCACTACGAGTCTATCTTTGAACCAGAGAATACCCTTTTCATTGACTCGAAAGTGCTTGGTCTCTTGTTCTTTCATCTTTCTTTTGATATGAAACACCCCTACATCGGTCTTCTGTAACTCGATGATTCGACTTTTAAGAGAGCAACTTATAGTGATATTGTGCAACACGACAGGATGTAAGAGATGTGATAGATGAAAGTCTTCTTCCATAAGAAAGTTGCAATGAGATTTCCTGCTCAAGGCATCAGCAAACACATTCGCCTTGCCAGGATGATAATGCACTTGAAGATTGTAGTCCTTAATTAACTCTAACCATCTCCTTTGTTGCATGCTTAACTCAGGTTGAGTGAAGATGTACTTAAGACTTTTATGATCAGTATAGATATGACACACATTGCCAAGCTAGTAATGTCTCCAAATTCTCAGAGCATGGACCACTGCAGCTAGCTCTAAGTCATTGAAAGGTCCTAATATGGCTAGAGGGGGGTGAATAGCCTAATAAAAACTCTACAAACTCACTAGAGAAAAAGGTTAGTATAACAATTGGTGAAATGCAATTTTGCTCTAGCTCTACAAGGGTTGCAAGCTACTTATCCAACAATTCTAGTAACTATGATCACTATAACAATCAATGGCTAAGTCACTACGAGCTCTCAAAAGCTAGCTACACTAAAGAGCTCAACTAGGTCACAAGCTACACTAGCAAGGATAATTCAAGCTCTCAAAACTAATTACACTAAAGAGCTTGATACAACTAGTTTGTGGAATGTAAATGGAGGGGATGTGATCTTTATACCACCATATAGGGGATGAACCAATCAATGAATATGAAGACTAATCACCAGGAGAAGTCAATCAACACAGGATGAACACAATGATTTTCCCCCGAGGTTCACGTGCTTGCCGGCACGCTACGTCCCCATTGTGTCGACCACCACTTCGTGGTTCAGTGGCTAATTGGCAATCCAAAGCCAAGCTCTCCAAGAGCACCGCAAGAACCTACCACAAGTGAGGTAGCTCAATGACACGAGCAATTTACTAGAGTTGCCTTTGGTGCTTCGTCGGGAAAGGCACAACACCCCTCACAAATCACCAGGAGGTGGCCAAGAATAAGCATCACTCTTGCCACAACTCCTCCACTGCCTCCAAGCCATCTAGGTGGTGGTAACCACCAAGAGTAACAAGAATCCCGTAGCCAAAGATCACCCAAGTGCCACTAAGATGCAAACTCATAAGCACAATGCACGTGGATCACTCAATCTTACTTTGGATTAGCAACCAAGTAAGGGAGAGGAGTGGGAAGGAGTATGCTTAGCTCAAGAGGATGTTAGGATATCAAAATGTCTAAGAGAGTTGCCCTTGAGCCGGCCAACAAGTATATATAAGCCCCCTCAAAAGATAGAGCCATTACAAAACACGAAGGGGTACTCTGCGTACCGACCGGACGCGCAGGTCGATATGACCAGACGCGTTGCCCTATGTCTGGTCATCCTACGCCGTCCACGTGTCGCCCACATTCAACATCAAACGCCTAATCTCAATGGTCACTAGCCATACGCCAAGGGTCAAGAGCGACCGGACGTGCAGGTGCAACGTACCTAACGCACGGCCAGTGTCCGATCGCTCACGCACACGCACTCGTGAAGCCTGACCGGACGCGCCGCTCACTCGACACACTGGATGCTATAGGACCTGCGTCCAATCATTTCCAGTAAGGGTCTAGAGAGCAAAATTAGCGACCGGACGCATTAGGTGGAGTGTGATCGGATGCACCTCAATGTCCGGTCAACACTTCTAGTTTCACTGCTCTTGCACGCTGCTGACGTCACTTAGACCAGACGCTGACGCGCGTCTGGTCACTCGCACCTGACACATAGGTGCACGCGTTACAACTTCGCCCGTGGCTTGAACTAACCAAATGTGACCCTAGCATCTGATCGATTCGACCACCATGTCTGGTCAACAAAAAAAGGGAGAGAGGGTCCCAACCCCATCTCTACCGCTCAAACTCCACCTCCTTTGCAAATGTGCTAACACCACCAAGTGTACATCACCATGTGCATGTGTGTTAACATTTTTCGCAATCATTTTGAAGGAGTTAGGTTAGCTCTCCACTAGATCTAAATGCATATGCAAATGAGTCCTCATCTAGTGGCACTTAAGTGATCAATAGCCCTAGAAATTCCCCTCTTTATAGTACGGCTGCCAATCCTAAACGTGATCACACCCTCTATGGTGTCTTGATCACCAAAACCAAAACCCTAACAATATCTTTGCCTTGATTTCCATCGGGCTTTGTTTTTCTCTTTCTTCTTTTCCAAATATGAAGCACTTGATCATCTTTTGGTCATCACCATCATCACCATGATCATCTCTAGGCTCCACCACTTGGCATGGGACTTTATCATTTCATGTCTATACACTTAGCATAATGATTAGTCCCTAGGTTTCATTAATTATCCAAAACCAAACTAGGGCTTTTAGTCATGAGTAGGATAATTGACTTCATGCTTCCTTAGCTGACGCGAGGCATAAGCAAAGACTCAGCCTTCTTGTGTAAGAACACAATCTAAATCGGTACCTGATGTATCACAAAACACATCAAACGGTTTCTCGATATCAAGTTGTGTCAAAACAGGAGCTGAAGTCAATAAAGTCCGCAAAGTGTGGAAAGCTTCTTCACACTCTGGAGTCCAAACAAATTTCTTATCTTTCTAAAGCAATCTTGTCATGGGCTTAGCTATTTTAGAGAAATCCGAGATGAAGCGACAATAATAGCCAGCCAACCCAAGAAAACTCCGAACTTCATGAACCAAAGTCAGGGCCTTCCAATCCAATACTTCTTGTACCTTGGTTGGATCTACAAAGATTCCCTCATCAGACAACACATGACCTATGAAAGGTACTCTCTTTAATTAGAACTCACACTTGCTGAACTTAGCAAAAAGCTTATGTTCTCGCAATCTGGTTAAGGCAACTCTTAGATGTTCAACATGCTCTTCCTCATTATCAGAATAAACCAGGATATCATCAATGAATACGACCACAAATTTATCCAATTCAAGCATGAACACTGAATTCATTAGATACATGAAGTGTGCAGGAGCATTTGTCAACCCAAAAGACATGACAAGATACTCATACAAACCATATCTAGTAGAGAAAGCCGTCTTAGGCATATCTATAAGTGCAATCAAGATCTAATGTGGGTTTTGGTGTTGATGACCACCTAATTAGAGGACTAATGAGCTTTACTAAGATGATAAGCAGGGAATTATTTTAAGAGGATATTATATGGAAAGGAGGAGCCCCAATTACTTTTAGGAAAGGCAACGAGCTTAACAAAGGTTCAAATTGTTGGGAGTATGCCCTAGAGGTTATCATAGAGATGATTGTATTACCTTGTATCCATGACATATTATGAGTCCATTGAATATCCATTAAAGACAACTTGTATTGATTAGCAATTATGTGAATTGTTTGTGAAACTCTTTTACTTGTATGGTTATTCTAGAATGGTCCCTGATCGGAGTTCATGTTAGGACACACATGAATATTAGATCAACACATTATTAGTTGATGACTATGTTTCACAATTCATATACATAGAGATGTTGAACTAATAATGTGGGCACATGTGTGACATGTAGGCTGGACTGACCCAACGTGAGATGTTGTTATTGTCTCGATTCACATCATGTACGTTATGTCCTTAGACCAGAGATTGTTGTATGTACTCAAGATGTGAAATGACCTACTTAGATACTATCAAACACTACTCTGTAACTAGGTAGTTATAAAGGTGGTCTTCGGGTTTGTCAAGAAACAGGCTGTGAGACATAGACAATCAAGATGGAATTTGCCTCTCTCTATGTGAGAGAGATATCAATGGAACACTCTAATGATTGGATCAACAAATGCATGACTGTGCTTAGGTTAAGTGTTAACCTATGAGTTGGACCAAATATCGTGTGGCAAAAGGAATAACATGTATATGGTTTGTGGTGGTTCGTCTAATATGATCTTTGCGTACACATAGGAGTTGACACGTCTTGCTAGAGGCCTCTATCAACTAATGGCCGAGTAGGAGTACTCGGGCCACGTCTACGTGTGCATGAACCCATAGGGTCACACGCTTAAGGGTTGGAAGCCTAATTCGGGTTGGACCCAAATTTTAACTAGGCTTAGGGTTTTCTAATTGGGTCTCCAACTTGGGGCTGATTAGAGGCGCCTATATAAGAGAGGAAGGGGGCACGACCAAGGTGACTCATGCCATTAGGCAGCCACCATCGCCCCCATGCTCACGCCTACTGCTCCTCGTAGACCTAGCAGTCCGGAGGCGCAATGCTTCCTCCCCGTACGTGTGGGATACCTTGGAGGTGCTGCATCTGGAGCACAAGGACGAACCGCACGAGAGGGACGATCTGCGAGTGGAGGGTGGACATGACAGATGATCACACAACTGCACGACACTGCTACGACATGTTTGACTACATTGAGTCGCTTTCGCTGCACCTACGCGTCTAGTGGTAATCCCGTAACCTATAACTAGGAGTAGATCCTGGTTTATGAGGTCAAAAATTTTGATTTTATGGCTAGCGTAGCACCCTCATAACCCTACAGTGGTATCAGAGCCATAGCTGCTTCGTTATAGGTTCAGTTGTATGCATATAGAGATATGCACGGTTGTAGATGAGTCTCTGATCATGGTTCGTGATCTTACTATGTTGGTCTTGTAACGATCTACTCATACCGGTCAGAATTCCGCCATCCGAGTTAAGTGATACATGTAAACCTAGTTATGACGAGATGGAGATCAATTAGATTGATCAAATCAAACCTAGGTCAAGTGCCGAGCGCATATGATGCATGGCGGTGGTAGATTGGTTCTACTGCCGGGCGCCGGGGTGCAGAAAAAAGTGTTGTTCGGTAAAACGGCCATAACTTTTGCATACGACCTCGGATTGAGACACATTTTATATGAAAATTGATCTATAGAAAATTTTACATCCGATGCTCCCCGATGTTGTCAGGTTTGCTGAAATTAGATTTTTGAAAAAAGGCCAGGAAGATGGTGTTTTTGGTGTTTTAAAATTGGACGTCGGAATCGGTTAACTCTGTTTTGCAGGATTTCATGACTGGTATAGCCCTTATGTGTATGTGATGCATCTATGTAATTAATTCATGGCTTGTATGTCATAAGGAAATATGGGCTGGAGCCAAGTAGATATTGTCAATTTAATGTAATGGCCTGCGTGTCAATCTGTGATGACCGCGACTATGTAATTATATTTCACTGCCCTGCGTTAGTGATAGATAGTCTTGGTGGATTCATCACTGATGGACGGCGTACATGGATCATGGAGATGGAGATCATCATGATGTACAGATTGATGGAGACGGAGATCCCCAAAGTGACAATGGGCTATACCAAGTCATATATGTGATAATGTCGTTCTTACTATTATGTTCTACTTTCACGTGATAATGTTTTTGTCTACATATGCGATAGTGAAGTAGAACAATCCCTCAGCAATGTTTAAGTTATAATGCTTCCCAAAACCTTGCACTGTCACATGTCTTGTACAATCAGTGGTGGGTCTATGAAATTAGGGTGCCACTGATTTTCCTTGACTAGGCAGGTTCGTATCAGATACTTACAGCGAAAGGGTTGGTTACTTGAACAAGGTCATCCTAACGGTTAGGGACCTTGAAGCATGAGTAGTTGGGCGTTTAGCATAGAGATGATACCCAAAAACAAGAGTCATATGTGATATGATTAGCAAAGAGTTGCTTACCAATCTACCATGTCTTCTAGCGGTGATGCTAAAGCTCACTAGTCGACTTGTTAGTTGTGGGTCTTGAATCACTAAGTTTCAATTGAGGGATATTGATTTTAGTGGGAGTAGATTCTATTAAGATTTTAATATGATTTACTCTATCTTGGATACTTTGTCTTAGTATTTTGCATTACTTTTGTTGTAGATAAATGGTGCCTAGCAATCAACCATTTACTTTGCGTTCAATTCTTGAGAAAGATAAGTTGAATGGAACAAACTATGCGGATTGGATCCGCAACCTGAGAATTGTTCTCAGGGCTGAGAAAAAGGAAGAAATTCTAGATAACCCATTACCTGAAGCACCTACTGACAATGCACCCAATGCTAAGAAAAACTCTTACAAAAGGGCATGTGATGCTGATCTTGAAGTGAGTTGCCTTATGCTTATTGTATGTAACCAGATCTGCATATGCAGTTTGACAACAACCATGCAGCACACGATATGATCGTGGCGCTAAAAGATATGTTCCAGACTCAAGCTAGGACTGAAAGGTTCAATGTCTCTAAGGCATTTGTTGAAACCAAGCTTGCAGAGGGCGCACCTGTCGAGCCACACGTGATCAAAATGGTTAGTCACACTCAGAGGTTGGAGAAGCTAGGCTTCCCAATTGGTCTAGAGTTGGCTACTGATTTCATTCTCGTGTCTCTTCCGCCCAGCTATGGGAACTTCATCTCGAACTACCATATGCATAGGGCGGAGAAGGGCTTGAATGAATTGTGTGGCATGCTTAAGACAGCTGAGGCTGATATTAAGAAAGGTGCTGGCACTAGCCATGTGATGGTTGTCCAAAACAAGCCTAACTTTAAGAAGAAGGGCAATGCTTGGAGGAAGCAAAAGGGCAAGGGTAAGGCCAAAGGTGAGACCTCTAAGCCAAACCCACCTACGCCCAAGGCTAGACCATCTGCTGATGAAGAGTGCTTTCATTGTAAGGGTAAAGATCACTGGAAGAGGAACTGCAAGCTGTATTTGGAGTCCTTAAAGAAGGATGGTGGTAAAGGTACTACTGTTGCTCATACACTTGTTGTTTATATTACGGACATTTTTCTCGCTAACTCTTATATCAATTCTTGGGTATTTGATACCGGATCAGTTGCTCATATTTGCAATACGATGCAGGGAATGATAAGAAGTAGAAGCGTGGAAAAAGGAGAAGTTGATTTCCGTGTGGGCAATAATGCAAGAGTTGCTGCGTTGAACGTCGGGATGATGCAACTCCACCTGTCGTCAGGATTTATTTTGGAATTGAATAATTGTTAGTATGTTCCTAGTATAAGTCAAAACATTGTGTCACCTTCATGTTTGATGAATGATGGTTATTCATTTGCGAGTAATGACAATGGTTGTGTAATCTCCAAGGATGATATGTTTGTGGCTTTTGCGTCCATTGTGAATGGGATATTTATTTTAAATCTTGATGATGCACCTGTCTATAATGTTAATGCTAAAAGGCCTCGGCTTAATGAGCTAAGTCCTACTTATATGTGGCATTGTCGTTTAGGTCATATAAGTGAGAATCGCATGAAGAGGCTCCATTCTGATGGGCTTCTAACTTCGTTTGATTTTGAATCATACGAGACGTGTGAGGCTTGCTTAATGGGAAAGATGACCAAGGTGTCTTTCACAGGTTTTCCTGAGAGGGCGGCAGACTTGTTGGAACTTGTACATACTGATGCATGTGGACCAATGAGCACGATAGCTAGAGGCGGATTTCAATACTTCATTACCTTCACTGATGATTTTAGTAGATATGGCTATGTCTACTTAATAAAACATAAGTTTGAGACTTTTGAAAAGTTCAAAGAATTTCAGAATGAATTAGATAATCAACATGGCAAGAAAATTAAGGCCTTGTAATCTGATCATGGAGGCGAATATTTGAGCCACAAGTTTAGCAATCATCTAAAGAGTTGCGGAATTGTTCCACAGGTTAAGCCACCTGGAACGCCTCAGAGAAACGACATGTTCGAGCGACGTAATCAGACTTCGTTGGACATGGTTCGGTCTATGATGAGCCAGTTAGACCTTCTTTTATCGTTTTGGGGATACGCTCTAGAAACAGCCGCTTTCACACTGAATAGGGTACTGTCTAAGTCCGTAGTTAAGACACCATATGAGATGTGGACTGGTAAGAGTCCTAGTTTGTCTTTTCTAAAAATTTGGGGCTATGAAGTTTATGTCAAATGACTTATATCAGATAAACTAACACCCAAGTTGGACAAGTGCTTTTTTGTGGGATATCCAAAGGAAACTTTAGGGTATTATTTCTACAACCGATCAGAGAGCAAAGTGTTTGTTGCTCGAAACGATGTTTTCTTAGAGAAAGAGTTTCTCAAAAGAGAGAAAAGTGGACAGAAGGTGTATCTTGAAGAAGTTTAGGATGAGCCAATAGGGAATGATTCTACAAGTGATGCTAATGTAGCAGAACAAGTTGACATACCTATGGCAATAGAGACACCGCCACAACCACGAAGGTTAGCTAGAATCCATGCATTACATGGTGATTTGTTATTGTTAGACGATGACGAACCTGCAACATACGCGAAAGCAATGATGGACCCAGATTCTGAGAAATGGCAAAGTGCCATGAGATCCGAGATAGATTCCATGAGTGAAAATCAAGTTTGGAACCTGGTTGACCAGCCTGATGGGGTTAAACCTATCGAGTGCAAATGGATCTATAAAAAGAAAAAGGATATGGATGGAAATGTTCATGTCTATAAAGCTTGACTTGTCGCAAAGGGTTTTTGGCAAGTTCAAGGAATTGACTACGACGAGACTTTCTCGCCGGTAGCGATGCTTAAATCTATCCGGATCATTCTAGCAATAGCTGCTTATTTTGATTATGAGATATGGCAGATGGGTGTTAAAATAGCCTTTCTAAATGGAAATTTGAAAGAGGACGTGTATATGATACAACCTGAAGGTTTTGTTGATCCTAATAATGCTGGAAAAATATGCAAGCTTAAGAAATCTATTTGTGGGTTAAAGCAAGCATCTCAGAGTTGGAATATTCGTTTTGATGAGGTAGTCAAAGGGTTTGGCTTCCGTCAGAATGATGAAGAACCTTGTGTTTACAAGAAGGAAAGTGGGAGCGCTGTAGTATTTCTAATCTTGTATGTGGATGACATACTATTGATTGGAAATGGCATTCCTATGTTGCAATCTGTAAAGACTTCACTGAATAATACTTTTTGTATGAAGGATTTAGGAGAAGCAACATATATTTTGGGCATAAAAATCTATAGAGATAGAACAAAGAGGCTTATAGGTTTAAGCCAAGATACGTACATTGACAAGGTATTGAAATGGTTCAACATGGAGCAGTCCAAGAAAGGATTCTTGCCTATGTCACATGGTATGCGCTTCAGTGAGAAACAGTGTCCTTCGACAGCTGAAGAGCGAGAGCGCATGAGTAAGGTTCCATATGCCTCAGCTATTGGTTCTATAATGTATGCCATGATATGTACTCGCCCAGATGTCTCATATGCTCTAAGTGTTGCGAGCAGGTACCAAGCTGATCGAGGTGAAAGTCATTGGACACTTGTCAAAAACATCCTTAAGTACTTGAGAAGGACTAAAGATGTGTTCCTAGTCTATGGAGGTGAGGAGGAGCTCGTTGTAAATGGTTACACCGATGCTAGCTTCTAAACTGACACGAATGATTCACAATCTCAATCAGGTTTTGCGTTCACAATAAATGGTGGTGCTATAAGTTGGAAAAGTTCCAAGCAGGAGACGGTGACCGATTCTACAGCAAAAGCCGAGTACATTGTAGCCTCTGGAGCTGCAAAGGAAGGTGTTTGGATGAGGAGGTTCCTCATTGAGCTTGGTGTGTTTCCTGATGCGTCTAGCCCATTGAATCTACATTGTGATAATAATGGGGCGATAGCACAGGCTAAGGAGCTAAGGAATCACCAGAAGAACAAACATGTACTATGGAAATTTCATCTCATTCGAGAGTTTATTAGACAAGATGAGATCAAGATGTGCAAGATACACACGGATTCAAATGTTGCAGATCCTTTGACAAAGGCTCTTCCATAGCCTAAGCATGAGGCGCACGTGAGAGCTATGGGTATTAGATATCTTTGAGATTAACTCTAGTGCAAGTGGGAGATTGTTGGGAGTATGCCCTAGAGGTTATCATAGAGATGATTGTATTTGTGGCAGAACCTCCTAATTAATGTGGCCCACATGTACTTGTTATTATCTTAAAGACCTCTAACCACTGTACACGTGTACCACAGAACTTAAGAAGTCTGTCAGGTGTCCTCGGGAAACCCGAATCATCCACGATCTTCTGAGCAGGATCACATTTCAGAGGCATTACAGTATTACAACAGTTTATATAATAAATTACATCAGAGTACAAAAGCAGAAGTCTTACATAACATAAGTTCACAAACCCATTGTTCCAAACTTACAAAGCTTAAGTTTAGTGTTACAACCATAATAGTGGAGTAGCATTAACAACATTATTACAAGCACCAAAACACGACGCTCTGCCCAAGAGCCAAACATCTTACTCGTCATCGCTCACCACAAAGACGGTCATGCAATAGGGTCCAAAACACACCTGCTCATGAGACGCACCTGCAATAGGGGTTCAACAAACCCTGAGTACGAAAGTACTCAACAAGACTTAACCGACAAAACTGGGTGAAACGACTTAGGAATGCAGGCTCAGGGGAATCAAGGTGAGGTTCCAGCAAGAATCAAAGTTCTTTTGCATAAAAGCTACTAATAGTGAATCCTTAAGATCAAGGTTTTATTTCAATATTATTTATCAACAATATGTAAGTGATTCTAATCTAGATCATATCACTCATTCAATATCTTTTTGATTCTCCAACCAAAGTTCCATTTCTTAACTATGATGTTGAACAGAGAATCAAGTCTCCGTAACCGAGGAGCAGCGATGATTCGAATCGATTAAACCCAGCTGGGGATTCCTAACCACACGACATATGCAGGACTTTAACCTACAGATATCAACCTTCACTCGGATCCTCTAAAACATGACCGGATCCAGCGCCACCCAAGAGTACAGTACACCTCCAATCTAGCCATAGGCTACGAGGGTACACACTACTCTCGCCATCTTTCCACTCCTAGTGTGCGGTTGGCCATTCACATGTTGACATTACCGAGGTCTTAGGCTTACCGGAGCATGTGATCAGTTGTAAAGTCTCGACGCACACAATTCAAACAACGATACGATCCTTAACTGACTCAGTCGGAGACACTACATGGGGACTCCTTTCCCGATGCAAGTCCACCGACCGGTCCCAGATTATCATCATCATTATTCATCAAGTGGTTGTCCAACAACCCTTCAAACTTTGCTCAATATTTTTAAAGTTTTCTGTAACACCCGGTTTTCTAAAGAACAAAACCAGGCTAATCATATGTGTGCCCAGGAAGTCCACACATATGCCAGAATGAAAAAGTATCAGAAACAATGTTATTATATAACGTATACATAGCTATATTAACACTTACATCAGAGTATCGCGGAACGGTGACTAAACTTCAGGCTCCATTCTTCTCAGGGACGGCTGACTGGGGGCTCCGTATGCCAAACACTTCTGAAATACTTCTAGAAACTCCACTACATCTTTTATCCTTCTTCTAAGCAGCATCTTACTACATACTGGAGTGTGGTGGAAATAGCAAGAGTGAGTCCATGTCGAACTCAACAAGTATAACACAGGGTTCATGAGGCTCAAAAAGGCTAGACACTGTTTGACTGCGTTTAGCTTTTAATCATCATATAATTAGCAATTGAGTAGCATCAAAGTAATCCAATCCCGTTAATGAATCAATGATCAATTGTAATAAGGATAATGAATAGCATTAACATGAGCATAATAATAACAACAGTAATTAAGCATGATATAACAATGGTGATCATCTATCTGTAAATGTTCCAAGGCCGCTCGTATCCGTGAGCACGGCTAGTATACCAGTTTTTAACTCTGCGCAGAGGTGTACACTTTCACTGTGAGTCATAACTTCCAAATGCATGGGTTCGTGACTCCCCAAAACACCAGAAATCATATAAAGCCACTTAAAGGTTCGTCTAACAAGTTAGGGCCATTAGATTCACTCGGCAGGCAGATGTAGAACCCCCCTTCCCTGTGGCACAACAACCGTAGCCTATACACACTAGGCCAGGGGCTCGCACTACACCCAAAGTGGCAAGCCATTCTTACGCCATTTAAGGTAACCACTAACAAGCTAGAAAAGGTCCTTCAAGCAACTAAAGCCAGAGCCATATAGCCCTCACAGTTGTACTGTATGTCCCGGATGATCACGTACAGATAAGTCCTTATGGAGAGAAACCAGAGCAACAATATAACCCCTTGCTCTAGCCCCCTTTTCAACAGTAATAAAATCATCTTTAAATGGTTGGTTGCTTAATCCATTAGTCAAATTACAAGATCATTGTTCATAATTAAGCACTAGCAATAGCTACCCAAATGCACAACCCATAGGTGACAAGGAAACAAGATATCAATAACTAAGTTATAATCTCTATGGTTGTCAAGGAGGACACATGCATATGAATAATATTTTCTGTGAATAGGACAACAAGGATGGTCCCATGTTATACTTGCCTTGATCAAAGCTTTCCTGATGATACTGCTGGTCTGGCTCAAAATAATACTCCTGATCGTCAAGAAATTGCTCACCGTCTATACTCGATCATCAAGCATCAACACACAATCATCCGAGCAATCATACACGAAGCAAACAAAGAGACATAATTAAAACAGCATACCAATAGTAGCAAAACAGTATAAAAAGTTTGTAAAATTCTACTACACGTTACTATGATCACACAGACGTAAAGATCACGAAATTCGGATCTAAAACGTGAAAGATATGAATTTCTGAAGAGTTCCTATAGAAAAATAATAGAGTAAATATAAGCTCGAAATTTAAAAGTTGAAAACCTACTGAACAATTGTTCTAACATGTAGAGCATGAAATTACGAAACTAACGCAACTGGAACGGATCAAATCAGAGTTAAAACGTGGAAGATATGATCTAAACAAGATTGTATGTATACGTATTTCTATTGTATTTTAAGATTTATTTTTCTAAAGGAAAACGGCAATAAAGTGAGTGTGACATAATGATGATGTCAACAAGCTAGTTAAGCAAAACTGGGCAACCGGATGGACAGGCGGTTCTGTTATTGGACAAACTAGGTGACCACAACTTGCATCTACTGAACGTGAATATCGATGAGCTTTCAAAGACATACAATGAATTGATATAAGGAGATAAAATTTTCAATATGCCTGTAGATGTATATCACAGGAAGGAAAACATGGAGGTGCTCACCAACAAACAGGTACGATCGGCAGCAGCGGCGGCGGAAAACTTGCCGGTGCAGTTCGGTTAATCAGACGGCGGCGTTCTCGGCAACAAGTTGCAGTCGACGGGGAGACGACGGTGCAATGACCGAACAGCGGCGGCTACGATCCTTTACGTATAATTCGGCAAAGAGTCATGGATGGCGGAGAGGCTCCCAACGACTTTGAGTTATTTTCATCACCACTATCGGAATCAAAAGTACCTTCATAGTCTATTTCTATTTCAAATTCTGGCCAAGAAGTGCTAGCAGGAACTTTTCCTACAGCTGACCGAACTGAATTTGAAGCAACAGAAGAACTTATTATCTGGAGGCAATCATTTTTATGACCAGTACGCCAATGCAGTGCCTGATGTTTCTCAGAACAGTATCTTGCTTTCTTGCAGCTACTACATATTTTATCACCTTTCTAGGTACCACACCAGTGGCATACAGGAGCTCCTGGACACAGTGGTTTGTCAGAGCCATCGTGCTTTAGAGGCTGAGCTGAGTAGAAGGCGTCAGTCCGTGGCAATTGGCACCGGAAAACCTTCACGCTTCTACATGGATTCCCATGCTTGTGTTTCCATTGTTCATGTTGATCTCGAAGCAAGCACGCCATGGATGGGCACATGAACACGAACAGCGTTCGGTGGAAGGCTGCTACATTATCTTCAATTGGTGCATATATCTGGAGGACGAACTGCAGAGGCTCGCCACAGAAACAGTAGCAGCTGGACTTTCCTGAAGGCAAGTTCACGGGGTCCAGCCACGCCAGGGTGCCGCCGGCCTTGCTGGGGAACAAGTGGCGGAGGAGGAGGCCTGGGTGCTTCGGTTTGCTAAGGACACCAAGCGTCACTTCCACTTCTTCATCCTCATCGTCGTCGTCCTCGTAATCCACTGCAGCGGTAGAGGGGCCTGCTGGAGGGGCTGGTGCGGGACCTCGGTCTCGTCGTCATCATCATCCAGGGAGGTGATACGGAGGCTGCTAAGCTTCTTGGCGCTGGACTCCATTATGGGCGGCGGCACGGACAGAAGCTAGGGCATAACGAACGGGCTTTACATTGATATATATAGGCTAGCAATTTATGGGCCTGGATGTGTTTTGCCCAAGGGGTAGGTATGTATATATAGGGAGGAAAACTCTCCACCTCCATGTCAACTAGCGATATGGTGCTAATTGACGTTGCACCCTCCCTCTTTACTAATAGGCCAAATTAATTATTAAAGCCCATTAGTAAATAAATGAATGAGCATTTAGGATTATTCCACACAGGCTTTGGTGGAAAATGAGATATTTATTATTTTCGGAATTAATTAATTTCATGGATAAAATAATTCTAGAAAAGTCCAGAATTATTATTTAAGCCGCGAAAAATACTCCGAAAACTCCGAAAATTCAAGGGAATTTTCCACAGACATTATGGAACATGAGGAACCCAAATAAAATATTTGGAGCTCATGAAAAGATTGATGAAAAGATCAAGGAAAAAGATTAAGCTCACGGAAATTGAAATTTTAAATCCAGAAAATACCAAAAAGTTTTCCGATGAGAAATAAACGTCGTCCTATGATATTTTGAAAATAATAGCACTCACCAACACTAAAGACAAGCATCAAACAAACATCACATTATCAAATTAATATGAAAAAGTTTAAAACCATAATTTTCTATATTTAAATTAGAAGCAACTTAACTTATCTAATAAATTTATTCAGATATTGAAATCATTTATTTTATTTAGTGTTTTTCATGCACAATCCAAAATAGGAAATTTTGGGTGTGACAAATCTACCCCACTTAACAAGAATCTCGTCCCGAGATTCGGAGAGACTAGGAAGAAAGATAAAGTTGATCTGCAAATCTTCACGCTTCTCTGATCAACTCTTATCCAATGATGATGCCACAAACTGAAAACTAACTTTATAAATGTCTCCTTTAGACCCTTACGATTCTTATAGTTGGTTCTAACAGGTTACCAACCCTGAGAAAAGATACTTGCGCTCGATAGTGACTTTGCAATCATGTAGATAGCTGATGCTTCCAGGTGACGAAATAGAACATATAAATCCTCCATCTTGTATCGTCTTTAGTTTGTCAAACCCCCTTAAGAAGAGATCAATTGGAGAACATCAATGGATAGATTGCATTTGTTTCTGAATGATGACTACCATCATGTCCTTCTACCACCTCAAAGAGACTCATGAGCATATGCAAGAACAAGTAATTTGCACTTCCTCGCGAGTAGAAAAATGGTAGAGCAGAAATACAGTTATAACTCAAGTTCTACGAATCCGATGATATTGTAGCTTATACCGTTGGAAAGATTATCAAATTTACTACAACTTTCTTATAGAACACTTCTCCAGATTCTACAGTTAACGTGGTCGAAAACTGTGCACAACAGAAACTATTCCAGATTGCTGACAGCATAGATACGTCGCCTTGTGATTTTCATAAATCCCAAACCATAATAGCTATCAGGGTGGTTCTTACGGTCAGAGAAAAATATTGAAGTCTACTATTGTCCAGAATTTATCCATGATTTTTGGGCATCCAAAAATAGAGGTATAAGCTAAGGAAGACAGACTGCTCTAAAAAGACAGGATAAGATACAAATGAGATTCAGAGAGATTAGAGAGATAGATAACACTAATCTTTAAATCTTCATGCTTCTTTGATTTATGTTGATGAGATATAAGACATGGATCGAGGATAGCCAAAAGATGACAAGAAAGATAAAGTTTGATCTTTAGTTCTTCATGCCTCTTCATGCCTCGTCACTTGAGATATTCAGGACTTGCTGTTGTTGATAGCAGATGCTACCCCACTTAACAAAGATCTTGTTTCACCTGACGATGTCATTGAAGGAAACACTTTCTCTAAGGCTTGCTGCTATCGATGAGTCCTTCACTTAAAACTTACTAAACATACTTGATATGGGGGTGATGTCATCTAAGTTTTCATGAAACTAACTATAGACTTCCAATCATAGAGATAACCACTTCTTCCAAGTGAAGCTCTAGGACATACGAAACATTCATCTTGCAACACTCACAACTTTGCTACCCCCTTAAGAAAAAGAAACTAGGGGACACCAAAGTAACTCACATCCCTTTTATACTAGATAACCATAATAATCTCTAATGTAAGATTCCCAGGCAAATCAATGAGATTCAAAGATATCCAATGATATATTCACTTATACAAGATAAGGAAGTAATGCAGAAAATTTCTGGGCGAATTCTAATTTCAGCAGTTCAGTAAATCTGGCATATCTCGAGATACAGACATCCGATTAAGGTGATCTTTATATGGTTGGAAAGCTTACGAAATTATCTACGACTTTTATTCACAACACTTTTCCAGATTCTGTCAATAAGTTAGTCAAAAACTGAACTTAACCGAAACTATTTCAGAATTCCAGACTGTGCAGTAACCTCAACTTAGAACAGGTATATCTCTTAGCTAAAAATAGATAAAAAGGTAAATCCAATGGGTTTGGAAAGATACAGAAGTCTAGTTATTTCCAGTAAAATTTCATAAATTTCTCATGTCCATATCTTGAGATATAACAGAAACATTGCAGACTGCTATAGAAATCAGCATGCGGAGTATTACGTAAAACCTACCCCACTTAGCATAGATCAAGCTACTCCTCAAGACTTATACCTTCCGAGCCACCTTTGAAATATGAGAACAAGGATAACACACAAGCAACACATCAAGCAAAACAAACACACATCACATCATCGATACTACACGTGCTTGTTCAACAATGGTGGTCATCCTAATGGCACCTTGGAGATGATGAAAGGCCATCGAACTTTTGAACAAGGTAAGATCAGAAAACTTTTAGTAAAATCAACATAAAACAAAATCCAATGGAGTAAGAAATAATAGCTCAAAGGAAGCTATATCAAGGAGGGGATACAACAAGACAAGGAAGAGAAAATAGTCAAAATCAATGAGTCAAGGTATGACAAATTAGTTTTATAGTAAAATAAGTTTTAGAATACGTCCAGTGCTACTTGGCAAACGTCCTACAGTCAACACCGCTCTGATACCACTCTGTCACACCCGGTTTTCTAAAGAACAAAACCAGGCTAATCATATGTGTGCCCAGGAAGTCCACACATATGCCAGAATGAAAAAGTATCAGAAACAATGTTATTATATAACGTATACATAGCTATATTAACACTTACATCAGAGTATCGCGGAACGGTGACTAAACTTCAGGCTCCATTCTTCTCAGGGACGGCTGACTGGGGGCTCCGTATGCCAAACACTTCTGAAATACTTCTAGAAACTCCACTACATCTTTTATCCTTCTTCTAAGCAGCATCTTACTACATACTAGAGTGTGGTGGAAATAGCAAGAGTGAGTCCATGTCGAACTCAACAAGTATAACACAGGGTTCATGAGGCTCAAAAGGCTAGACACTGTTTGACTGCGTTTAGCTTTTAATCATCATATAATTAGCAATTGAGTAGCATCAAAGTAATCCAATCCCGTTAATGAATCAATGATCAATTGTAATAAGGATAATGAATAGCATTAACATGAGCATAATAATAACAACAGTAATTAAGCATGATATAACAATGGTGATCATCTATCTGTAAATGTTCCAAGGCCGCTCGTATCCGTGAGCACGGCTAGTATACCAGTTTTTAACTCTGCGCAGAGGTGTACACTTTCACTGTGAGTCATAACTTCCAAATGCATGGGTTCGCGACTCCCCAAAACACCAGAAATCATATAAAGCCACTTAAAGGTTCGTCTAACAAGTTAGGGCCATTAGATTCACTCGGCAGGCAGATGTAGAACCCCCCTTCCCTGTGGCACAACAACCGTAGCCTATACACACTAGGCCAGGGGCTCGCACTACACCCAAAGTGGCAAGCCATTCTTACGCCATTTAAGGTAACCACTAACAAGCTAGAAAAGGTCCTTCAAGCAACTAAAGCCAGAGCCATATAGCCCTCACAGTTGTACTGTATGTCCCGGATGATCACGTACAGATAAGTCCTTATGGAGAGAAACCAGAGCAACAATATAACCCCTTGCTCTAGCCCCCTTTTCAACAGTAATAAAATCATCTTTAAATGGTTGGTTGCTTAATCCATTAGTCAAATTACAAGATCATTGTTCATAATTAAGCACTAGCAATAGCTACCCAAATGCACAACCCATAGGTGACAAGGAAACAAGATATCAATAACTAAGTTATAATCTCTATGGTTGTCAAGGAGGACACATGCATATGAATAATATTTTCTATGAATAGGACAACAAGGATGGTCCCATGTTATACTTGCCTTGATCAAAGCTTTCCTGATGATACTGCTGGTCTGGCTCAAAATAATACTCCTGATCGTCAAGGAATTGCTCACCGTCTATACTCGATCATCAAGCATCAACACACAATCATCCGAGCAATCATACACGAAGCAAACAAAGAGACATAATTAAAACAGCATACCAACAGTAGCAAAACAGTATAAAAAGTTTGTAAAATTCTACTACACGTTACTATGATCACACAGACGTAAAGATCACGAAATTCGGATCTAAAACGTGAAAGATATGAATTTCTGAAGATTTCCTATAGAAAAATAATAGAGTAAATATAATCTCGAAATTTAAAAGTTAAAAACCTACTGAACAATTGTTCTAACATGTAGAGCATGAAATTACGAAACTAACGCAACTGGAACGGATCAAATCAGAGTTAAAACGTGGAAGATATGATCTAAACAAGATTGTATGTATACGTATTTCTATTGTATTTTAAGATTTATTTTTCTAAAGGAAAACGGCAATAAAGTGAGTGTGACATAATGATGATGTCAACAAGCTAGTTAAGCAAAACTGGGCAACCGGATGGACAGGCGGTTCTGTTATTGGACAAACTAGGTGACCACAACTTGCATCTACTGAACGTGAATATCGATGAGCTTTCAAAGACATACAATGAATTGATATAAGGAGATAAAATTTTCAATATGCCTGTAGATGTATATCACAGGAAGGAAAACATGGAGGTGCTCACCAACAAACAGGTACGATCGGCAGCAGCGGCGGCGGAAAACTTGCCGGTGCAGTTCGGTTAATCAGACGACGGCGTTCTCGGCAACAAGTTGCAGTCGACGGGGAGACGACGGTGCAATGACCGAACAGCGGCGGCTACGATCCTTTACGTATAATTCGGCAAAGAGTCATGGATGGCGGAGAGGCTCCCAACGACTTTGAGTTATTTTCATCACCACTATCGGAATCAAAAGTACCTTCATAGTCTATTTCTATTTCAAATTCTGGCCAAGAAGTGCTAGCAGGAACTTTTCCTACAGCTGACCGAACTGAATTTGAAGCAGCAGAAGAACTTATTATCTGGAGGCAATCATTTTTATGACCAGTACGCCAATGCAGTGCCTGATGTTTCTCAGAACAGTATCTTGCTTTCTTGCAGCTACTACATATTTTATCACCTTTCCAGGTACCACACCAGTGGCATACAGGAGCTCCTGGACACAGTGGTTTGTCAGAGCCATCGTGCTTTAGAGGCTGAGCTGAGTAGAAGGCGTCAGTCCGTGGCAATTGGCACCGGAAAACCTTCACGCTTCTACATGGATTCCCATGCTTGTGTTTCCATTGTTCATGTTGATCTCGAAGCAAGCACGCCATGGATGGGCACATGAACACGAACAGCGTTCGGTGGAAGGCTGCTACATTATCTTCAATTGGTGCATATATCTGGAGGACGAACTGCAGAGGCTCGCCACAGAAACCGCAGCAGCTGGACTTTCCCGAAGGCAAGTTCACGGGGTCCAGCCACGCCGGGGTGCCGCCGGCCTTGCTGGGGAACAAGTGGCGGAGGAGGAGGCCTGGGTGCTTCGGTTTGCTAAGGACACCAAGCGTCACTTCCACTTCTTCATCCTCATCGTCGTCGTCCTCGTAATCCACTGCAGTGGCAGAGGGGCCTGCTGGAGGGGCTGGTGCGGGACCTCGGTCTCGTCGTCATCATCATCCAGGGAGGTGATACGGAGGCTGCTAAGCTTCTTGGCGCTGGACTCCATTATGGGCGGCGGCACGGACAGAAGCTAGGGCATAACGAACGGGCTTTACATTGATATATATAGGCTAGCAATTTATGGGCCTGGATGTGTTTTGCCCAAGGGGTAGGTATGTATATATAGGGAGGAAAACTCTCCACCTCCATGTCAACTAGCGATATGGTGCTAATTGACGTTGCACCCTCCCTCTTTACTAATAGGCCTAATTAATTATTAAAGCCCATTAGTAAATAAATGAATGAGCATTTAGGATTATTCCACACAGGCTTTGGTGGAAAATGAGATATTTATTATTTTCGGAATTAATTAATTTCATGGATAAAATAATTCTAGAAAAGTCCAGAATTATTATTTAAGCCGCGAAAAATACTCCGAAAACTCCGAAAATTCAAGGGAATTTTCCACAGACATTATGGAACATGAGGAACCCAAATAAAATATTTGGAGCTCATGAAAAGATTGATGAAAAGATCAAGGAAAAAGATTAAGCTCACGGAAATTGAAATTTTAAATCCAGAAAATACCAAAAAGTTTTCCGATGAGAAATAAACGTCGTCCTATGATATTTTGAAAATAATAGCACTCACCAACACCAAAGACAAGCATCAAACAAACATCACATTATCAAATTAATATGAAAAAGTTTAAAACCATAATTTTCTATATTTAAATTAGAAGCAACTTAACTTATCTAATAAATTTATTCAGATATTGAAATCATTTATTTTATTTAGTGTTTTTCATGCACAATCCAAAATAGGAAATTTTGGGTGTGACAAATCTACCCCACTTAACAAGAATCTCGTCCCGAGATTCGGAGAGACTAGGAAGAAAGATAAAGTTGATCTGCAAATCTTCACGCTTCTCTGATCAACTCTTATCCAATGATGATGCCACAAACTGAAAACTAACTTTATAAATGTCTCCTTTAGACCCTTACGATTCTTATAGTTGGTTCTAACAGGTTACCAACCCTAAGAAAAGATACTTGCGCTCGATAGTGACTTTGCAATCATGTAGATAGCTGATGCTTCCAGGTGACGAAATAGAACATATAAATCCTCCATCTTGTATCGTCTTTAGTTTGTCAAACCCCCTTAAGAAGAGATCAATTGGAGAACATCAATGGATAGATTGCATTTGTTTCTGAATGATGACTACCATCATGTCCTTCTACCACCTCAAAGAGACTCATGAGCATATGCAAGAACAAGTAATTTGCACTTCCTCGCGAGTAGAAAAATGGTAGAGCAGAAATACAGTTATAACTCAAGTTCTACGAATCCGATGATATTGTATCTTATACCGTTGGAAAGATTATCAAATTTACTACAACTTTCTTATAGAACACTTCTCCAGATTCTACAGTTAACGTGGTCGAAAACTGTGCACAACAGAAACTATTCCAGATTGCTGACAGCATAGATACGTCGCCTTGTGATTTTCATAAATCCCAAACCATAATAGCTATCAGGGTGGTTCTTACGGTCAGAGAAAAATATTGAAGTCTACTATTGTCCAGAATTTATCCATGATTTTTGGGCATCCAAAAATAGAGGTATAAGCTAAGGAAGACAGACTGCTCTAAAAAGACAGGATAAGATACAAATGAGATTCAGAGAGATTAGAGAGATAGATAACACTAATCTTTAAATCTTCATGCTTCTTTGATTTATGTTGATGAGATATAAGACATGGATCGAGGATAGCCAAAAGATGACAAGAAAGATAAAGTTTGATCTTTAGTTCTTCATGCCTCTTCATGCCTCGTCACTTGAGATATTCAGGACTTGCTGTTGTTGATAGCAGATGCTACCCCACTTAACAAAGATCTTGTTTCACCTGACGATGTCATTGAAGGAAACACTTTCTCTAAGGCTTGCTGCTATCGATGAGTCCTTCACTTAAAACTTACTAAACATACTTGATATGGGGGTGATGTCATCTAAGTTTTCATGAAACTAACTATAGACTTCCAATCATAGAGATAACCACTTCTTCCAAGTGAAGCTCTAGGACATACGAAACATTCATCTTGCAACACTCACAACTTTGCTACCCCCTTAAGAAAAAGAAACTAGGGGACACCAAAGTAACTCACATCCCTTTTATACTAGATAACCATAATAATCTCTAATGTAAGATTCCCAGGCAAATCAATGAGATTCAAAGATATCTAATGATATATTCACTTATACAAGATAAGGAAGTAATGCAGAAAATTTCTGGGCGAATTCTAATTTCAGCAGTTCAGTAAATCTGGCATATCTCGAGATACAGACATCCGATTAAGGTGATCTTTATATGGTTGGAAAGCTTACGAAATTATCTACGACTTTTATTCACAACACTTTTCCAGATTCTGTCAATAAGTTAGTCAAAAACTGAACTTAACCGAAACTATTTCAGAATTCCAGACTGTGCAGTAACCTCAACTTAGAACAGGTATATCTCTTAGCTCAAAATAGATAAAAAGGTAAATCCAATGGGTTTGGAAAGATACAGAAGTCTAGTTATTTCCAGTAAAATTTCATAAATTTCTCATGTCCATATCTTGAGATATAACAGAAACATTGCAGACTGCTATAGAAATCAGCATGCGGAGTATTACGTAAAACCTACCCCACTTAGCATAGATCAAGCTACTCCTCAAGACTTATACCTTCCGAGCCACCTTTGAAATATGAGAACAAGGATAACACACAAGCAACACATCAAACAAAACAAACACACATCACATCATCGATACTACACGTGCTTGTTCAACAATGGTGGTCATCCTAATGACACCTTGGAGATGATGAAAGGCCATCGAACTTTTGAACAAGGTAAGATCAGAAAACTTTTAGTAAAATCAACATAAAACAAAATCCAATGGAGTAAGAAATAATAGCTCAAAGGAAGCTATATCAAGGAGGGGATACAACAAGACAAGGAAGAGAAAATAGTCAAAATCAATGAGTCAAGGTATGACAAATTAGTTTTATAGTAAAATAAGTTTTAGAATACGTCCAGTGCTACTTGGCATATGTCCTACAGTCAACACCGCTCTGATACCACTCTGTCACACCCGGTTTTCTAAAGAACAAAACCAGGCTAATCATATGTGTGCCCAGGAAGTCCACACATGTGCCAGAATGAAAAAGTATCAGAAACAATGTTATTATATAACGTATACATAGCTATATTAACACTTATATCAGAGTATCGCGGAACGGTGACTAAACTTCAGGCTCCATTCTTCTCAGGGACGGCTGACTGGGGGCTCCGTATGCCAAACACTTCTGAAATACTTCTAGAAACTCCACTACATCTTTTATCCTTCTTCTAAGCAGCATCTTACTACATACTGGAGTGTGGTGGAAATAGCAAGAGTGAGTCCATGTCGAACTCAACAAGTATAACACAGGGTTCATGAGGCTCAAAAAGGCTAGACACTGTTTGACTGCGTTTAGCTTTTAATCATCATATAATTAGCAATTGAGTAGCATCAAAGTAATCCAATCCCGTTAATGAATCAATGATCAATTGTAATAAGGATAATGAATAGCATTAACATGAGCATAATAATAACAACAGTAATTAAGCATGATATAACAATGGTGATCATCTATCTGTAAATGTTCCAAGGCCGCTCGTATCCGTGAGCACGGCTAGTATACCAGTTTTTAACTCTGCGCAGAGGTGTACACTTTCACTGTGAGTCATAACTTCCAAATGCATGGGTTCGCGACTCCCCAAAACACCAGAAATCATATAAAGCCACTTAAAGGTTCGTCTAACAAGTTAGGGCCATTAGATTCACTCGGCAGGCAGATGTAGAACCCCCCTTCCCTGTGGCACAACAACCGCAGCCTATACACACTAGGCCAGGGGCTCGCACTACACCCAAAGTGGCAAGCCATTCTTACGCCATTTAAGGTAACCACTAACAAGCTAGAAAAGGTCCTTCAAGCAACTAAAGCCAGAGCCATATAGCCCTCACAGTTGTACTGTATGTCCCGGATGATCACGTACAGATAAGTCCTTATGGAGAGAAACCAGAGCAACAATATAACCCCTTGCTCTAGCCCCCTTTTCAACAGTAATAAAATCATCTTTAAATGGTTGGTTGCTTAATCCATTAGTCAAATTACAAGATCATTGTTCATAATTAAGCACTAGCAATAGCTACCCAAATGCACAACCCATAGGTGACAAGGAAACAAGATATCAATAACTAAGTTATAATCTCTATGGTTGTCAAGGAGGACACATGCATATGAATAATATTTTCTGTGAATAGGACAACAAGGATGGTCCCATGTTATACTTGCCTTGATCAAAGCTTTCCTGATGATACTGCTGGTCTGGTTCAAAATAATACTCCTGATCGTCAAGAAATTGCTCACCGTCTATACTCGATCATCAAGCATCAACACACAATCATCCGAGCAATCATACACGAAGCAAACAAAGAGACATAATTAAAACAGCATACCAATAGTAGCAAAACAGTATAAAAAGTTTGTAAAATTCTACTACACGTTACTATGATCACACAGACGTAAAGATCACGAAATTCGGATCTAAAACGTGAAAGATATGAATTTCTGAAGATTTCCTATAGAAAAATAATAGAGTAAATATAAGCTCGAAATTTAAAAGTTGAAAACCTACTGAACAATTGTTCTAACATGTAGAGCATGAAATTACGAAACTAACACAACTGGAACGGATCAAATCAGAGTTAAAACGTGGAAGATATGATCTAAACAAGATTGTATGTATACGTATTTCTATTGTATTTTAAGATTTATTTTTCTAAAGGAAAACGGCAATAAAGTGAGTGTGACATAATGATGATGTCAACAAGCTAGTTAAGCAAAACTGGGCAACCGGATGGACAGGCGGTTCTGTTATTGGACAAACTAGGTGACCACAACTTGCATCTACTGAACGTGAATATCGATGAGCTTTCAAAGACATACAATGAATTGATATAAGGAGATAAAATTTTCAATATGCCTGTAGATGTATATCACAGGAAGGAAAACATGGAGGTGCTCACCAACAAACAGGTACGATCGGCAGCAGCGGCGGCGGAAAACTTGCCGGTGCAGTTCGGTTAATCAGACGGCGGCGTTCTCGGCAACAAGTTGCAGTCGACGGGGAGACGACGGTGCAATGACCGAACAGCGGCGGCTACGATCCTTTACGTATAATTCGGCAAAGAGTCATGGATGGCGGAGAGGCTCCCAACGACTTTGAGTTATTTTCATCACCACTATCGGAATCAAAAGTACCTTCATAGTCTATTTCTATTTCAAATTCTGGCCAAGAAGTGCTAGCAGGAACTTTTCCTACAGCTGACCGAACTGAATTTGAAGCAGCAGAAGAACTTATTATCTGGAGGCAATCATTTTTATGACCAGTACGCCAATGCAGTGCCTGATGTTTCTCAGAACAGTATCTTGCTTTCTTGCAGCTACTACATATTTTATCACCTTTCTAGGTACCACACCAGTGGCATACAGGAGCTCCTGGACACAGTGGTTTGTCAGAGCCATCGTGCTTTAGAGGCTGAGCTGAGTAGAAGGCGTCAGTCCGTGGCAATTGGCACCGGAAAACCTTCACGCTTCTACATGGATTCCCATGCTTGTGTTTCCATTGTTCATGTTGATCTCGAAGCAAGCACGCCATGGATGGGCACATGAACACGAACAGCGTTCGGTGGAAGGCTGCTACATTATCTTCAATTGGTGCATATATCTGGAGGACGAACTGCAGAGGCTCGCCACAGAAACAGTAGCAGCTGGACTTTCCTGAAGGCAAGTTCACGGGGTCCAGCCACGCCAGGGTGCCGCCGGCCTTGCTGGGGAACAAGTGGCGGAGGAGGAGGCCTGGGTGCTTCGGTTTGCTAAGGACACCAAGCGTCACTTCCACTTCTTCATCCTCATCGTCGTCGTCCTCGTAATCCACTGCAGCGGCAGAGGGGCCTGCTGGAGGGGCTGGTGCGGGACCTCGGTCTCGTCGTCATCATCATCCAGGGAGGTGATACGGAGGCTGCTAAGCTTCTTGGCGCTGGACTCCATTATGGGCGGCGGCACGGACAGAAGCTAGGGCATAACGAACGGGCTTTACATTGATATATATAGGCTAGCAATTTATGGGCCTGGATGTGTTTTGCCCAAGGGGTAGGTATGTATATATAGGGAGGAAAACTCTCCACCTCCATGTCAACTAGCGATATGGTGCTAATTGACGTTGCACCCTCCCTCTTTACTAATAGGCCTAATTAATTATTAAAGCCCATTAGTAAATAAATGAATGAGCATTTAGGATTATTCCACACAGGCTTTGGTGGAAAATGAGATATTTATTATTTTCGGAATTAATTAATTTCATGGATAAAATAATTCTAGAAAAGTCCAGAATTATTATTTAAGCCGCGAAAAATACTCCGAAAACTCCGAAAATTCAAGGGAATTTTCCAGAGTCATTATGGAACATGAGGAACCCAAATAAAATATTTGGAGCTCATGAAAAGATTGATGAAAAGATCAAGGAAAAAGATTAAGCTCACGGAAATTGAAATTTTAAATCCAGAAAATACCAAAAAGTTTTCCGATGAGAAATAAACGTCGTCCTATGATATTTTGAAAATAATAGCACTCACCAACACCAAAGACAAGCATCAAACAAACATCACATTATCAAATTAATATGAAAAAGTTTAAAACCATAATTTTCTATATTTAAATTAGAAGCAACTTAACTTATCTAATAAATTTATTCAGATATTGAAATCATTTATTTTATTTAGTGTTTTTCATGCACAATCCAAAATAGGAAATTTTGGGTGTGACATTTTCTCATTAAGCATGGCTAAGCATACTAAGCATTTTCAAATAAAAACAGTAACAAGGATGATATCGAAGTATCAAGGATGGTAATGTAGTAATTAGGTTATCACTTAACTCCTATCACTTAATGCAATAAAGCAGTAATATAAGTGAAGTAAACTTTTCAAAACGCAAGGAAGGGTTAAATGTAACCGGGGCTTGCCTTGGTCGACGGGAAACTTAGGCTCTGGGTCAATACCACAAATGTCAAACCCCACTTCCACGGACGTCGGCTCTTCTTCGGGAACGGATTCGGCTTCGGCAACCTCCTCGTTCACGGGGACTACACGTGACGGTAGTGTATGCTTAAGATGATGAAGTAATAAACATGATGCTCGGTGGATGCATAACAAGGTTAACAACTTGAGTACAACTTTCCTTCACGGTACAGTTGAACAACAAAAGCTTCTAACCTAACCCTAACCTAGGGTTCGATTACGTTAAAGACTTCATTAAGGAATTTCATTAATCACATGAAATAACACTAATTAAGCCTTAACAACATAATTAAGAGAGCTTTTACAATCAATTAAGGATGCTAGAGGTCATTTAGTGTTATGACCTAAAGTCAACACTCAATCACAAAGTCAAACAACCCTAATCAATAAGCCCTAATTATTTGATTAACTACTTAATTAATAAAGCATAAATTAAGAATAAAATCAACTTAGTCTAATTAAGCTCAAAATTTTATTTTATGAAGCTTATATCATAATTAAGTGGTAAAACAATTTTCATGATTTTTGGACAATTATTTAAACCTAGAAAAAATTATGGAAAAGCCATTTAATAATTAAATGAGCTAATTAATTAACTTACAAAAAGTAATCAAAATTGGCATTTAATATTTTTCTTAAATAGTACACAGTACATAGAGGTTACACAAAAACTTTCACTATTTTTGGAATTCCAAATAATTTACAACAAAATAAATAAAACTAAATACTATTCACATTTTGGAAAAAGAAAAACAAAAAACCAGTCACACGGGCCGCTTCTTCTCTTCTCCCTCAGTTTGGCCCAGCAGCGTGGCCTGCCCGCATGCCCATGCTCTCCCTCGCGCGCTCGCTCACTTGGCCCAGCTGCGCATGCGGCCCAACCGCGCGCGCTCCTGCTCCCTCTCCTGCTCTGACTGACACGGCGGCCCCGCCTGACATCCCCTTCCTCTCCACCGGCCGTGGCCAACGGTGGCCGCCGACCGCTACCTCACCGGCGGTGGTGCTCCGATGAGACTGAGATGGACCAACACCACCAGACCGACCTTACGAACTCATTGCGACCCTCGAAGCCTAAGCTAGCGCTCCGGTGACCCCTCCTTGATGGCCATGGCGGACCGGAGGCGATGGCGACCCGTGAAAACGCGCCACCCGTGAAGTAATGACTAAAACAAAGCGAGGAAAACACTCAAGAGCTTACCGCGATCACAATGGTGCTCTCGGTGAAGACGAAGACGGACCGTAGAGGCTGGGCCACGTGAGGGCGGTTGATACGCTCAGGGGGTCCCGATCTTCATGACGTAGGATGATCACCGATAACTAGCTGAAGAATAGCCGGATAACTTGCTGCAAGCAGCGATAACTAGTGCAACCTGGCAAATAAAACTCGAAGCCAACCACCGTCTTTAACCGGCAACCTGAATCGAGGATTCGCCTAACCACACTCTCAAAGAACCAACCAACACAGCCTACAATCAATCGAGGAAACCTCGAAGGGAGTAGGAGCACCAATTGGGAGCGGATGAAGCCGCCGCTTCTGTAAATCCCGCAAAGGAAATCACAAGAGCAAAGGGGTAGAGATCTCTCTCAATATTTGTTAGCACACAGCTGAACAAAAGGAGGTTTATATTCCATTATCAAAAGTCTATGAATGCTATGGAGTAAGGGGATATTTATACAAGGAACAACCCTCCTGGATAGGTAGAAACACGAAAAGAAAAAGATAAGTCGAACTATGTGAAAGGGCCTCTTCGAATTGGCTTCCTGCTGGGTTCCCGTGTGGCTGTTTGACTTCTGCGCAGTATTCAGTGTTTTGACAATAACTCCATCTTGGAAACTCCAAATGACATGCGGTTTGTTGGGTTGGAAAGTTAACTTGATAACCTTTCACACCATGTGCAGCATGTACCACGAAATATTGTAGATTGGTATAGTTTTGCATGGGAACTTGGACATCAGGCTGACTGCTGACTAGCTGACCAGTCTGTACTAAATCAGTCGAATCTCAACATTGGAGAATCCAAATCAAGTGAAAGAACTTGGGCTTGAAACTAGACTTGATAGGCTTTCCAACAAGTCCTCATGGGCCTTCATAGCTTTTGCGAGCAAAAAGTTGTGACTAATTCTTTCTGATGGTTCTGTCACACGGGACTGGCTCGAACGTGATCCTCCTCTTTGGTTCACCCTTGGTGTCTTCTTGTCATCCTCCGTGGTGCACCTAAGTAATAGCAACGTGCACGACTTAGGCAGTATATAATTCTCATTAACATTAAAATGATTTTCAGAAAGTAGCGCGTGCACCTCTTGTTGTAGCTTCTTGGCTCGACTACGTGTAATTGGTCCATCAAAGACTTGGACTGGTGTTGGTGTAACTTGACTTGGAGGTTGTAACATGTTGTTGGTTGTCGTGGTCATATCATCCTCCCCCCTTGAAAAAGAGTCGTCCTCGACTCTAATCCGTCGAAGTCCAAAAATTGTGCTAGGCCAACAGGGGTAGATGCTATGTTTCTGTTGCAATCTCCTTCTTCCATCACAGCAATGTGTTTGAATCTGTAATCATATAAACCAAGTAGTAGTCTTATAGGTGGAAACCAAAAGGATTTAGAATCAAGTTTAGCTTTCACCTTGAATGGATCCTTAGAATTAAGAGTGAATGTTGATGTCCTTGGTATGATCCTATCATCCTTCCTCTCTTCAAAAAAACTTGTCCTCTGCTTTTGCTCTCCTGAAAACAGTCTAAAGAAAATAGAGAGTGGATGCATATGCCAATTGCTATGATTACTTGTTGAAGATTGTTCATTATCTTCTTTATAATTCATATGCACATTATTTCCTTTTCGATGAGATGAATAGTTTCTCAGATTTTGTGAACCTGAAATTAACTTTGAAAATGGAAGCACAAAAATTTCTTTTAAACCACTCATTTGATTCAGGTTATCATGTTTTATCTTTGCAAAATCAAACATTTCAATAGATGTGAACGAAGCATGTCTAGTATTCCAATAATTCTTGATGCTCAACTCATGCAAAGGTTTAGTAATGTACCTTTCATACTCAATGGTTCCACATGTATATGGAAAGACTTTGGGTGAATGAACCAAACACATTTGCACAAGATTTCTTTGTTTCAGTGGAGAATATGAACAAGAAAATAACACTGATTGTTCTGAATAGCAAGCTCTAAACAACCTTTTTATCTCAAATAAAGAAAAGTATGGTTCACAAGATGTACAACTCATTTTATTCAACTTCAATTCAGCAATGTTGTGACATGTTATGCAAAGAGCACAAACATAAAATTTATTTATAATGTAGTGTCCGATGATGTTAAATGTAAACTTGCAGCAATAGGCATTATTCAAAGATTTCATAGATGATATATCAAGAACGCTTTCAACCATTTTATTAATATCAACAAATTCATCAAGCTTGACATAGAACATACATTCAGCAAGAGATATTCTTCTAAAGAATTCAGCATGACTAATCAATTTCACATGGCCCACATTATCGACATGTAAATTATCATATATTTCAGTCAAAGTATAGCAATGGTCATGCATGATTGAACAATGTTTGTCAACTTTCAAAATTTCAGCACTTGTATCAACATGTGGATCAATCAAATCAGCACAAAGATTTTGTGTATACTCAATTTCAGTTGAAGCAAATTTGTCATCACAATTACTGGTCAATATATGTTGCAGATTCAGTTCTAAATTGTTTGCATTACCTTTCAGATTTTGTGATGGTACATGAGTGATGCATTGTATCTCTGAACTTTTACCTTTTTCCTTGTCATGGTTCAGGTTTTGCACAGCATAGAGTTGGTTCTCAATAGTGGCAACCCTCGCATTTCTCTGGCCAAGTTTGGGGGTCTTTTGAGCAGCCATCTCCTCTGAATCTTCTTTATAGACCTGCATGTTGGGAGAAACAACACTAAGAGTAGACATTAGTGGGTTAGTGTTAAAATCATCCGTGCATGCCTTGCAATAAAGCTCTCTCTTTTTGTGTGGTGTATCTCTCACACTCATATTGTGGATACTCTCAATCTCACATTTGGTGGAATCACACAACTCACTTTTGTTTTCACTCTCACTCAATTTGGCTATGTGGCACTCATTCTCACAAGGGATTTGATGCATAATATTTTCAATGTCTTCTGGAGCAACATATGAATATCTTCCATCATTCATGATGTAATCGATTGCCATTGGGGTAGTAATGGTGGCAGCAACACCATCAGGTCTATCCTCTTCAAACAATGATGATCTCTCAATTGCTGATGTGGATTCATCCCCACTAATATTGCCTTCAATCTGAACTTTCTGTGGCATTGGAACAGCAATAGATGCAACCAAATAATCATCTTTGACCTCTTCCAAAGATGCCGGACTAGCATTAGTATAAGTGGAATCATGTGCACTAATCTTTCCTTCAATAATCTCAACACTCTGTGACATGGGGGAGCACAAAATTTCAGCACCACTGTCCAATAATTCATCACATAATGCAGCTGATGGTACAACACATCTTAACACCACATTTGTGCTTGGAACCATGTTGGTTCGAAACTTCAGATCCATTAGATCATGATGAACTTCACCTTGGATAGATTTATTACTTGCAATATATGGCACAATGGCATCATCTTTGTGCGCACATTCAGCTCTCAAACTGAAACATTGATTGGCCTTCAAATTTAGATTAGATTCACCTTCAAAAATTAGAGTGTTGTCAACCTCTTGGTCATAATTGGGTACTGATTTTTCATCAGATGACATAGAAAATTTCTGGACAGATTTGGAGCATATAACTTCTCCACTTTTAGCACTAGAATAAGACTCAGAACTTTTAAGATCTGCAGCACTTGTGTTCAAACATGGTGGCAGTGCTTCTTGATGAAAATTTTTTAGATTTCCATGGCGTGGAACTGTAGCATGTTCCCTCAACTCAACACACAAAGGATCAGCCTCGATCAGAGAAGTATCTTCTCTAGTTTTACAACTCAACTGATGATCTTCTACAACTTGCATAGTGGCTTCTGCTACCTCACTTTGTGTGTCATGTGCAGCAGAATTTTCTTCTTGATCTTGCTCAAAACTGAGACAAACATTGATGGGAACATTTGCAACTTGATTCTCATCAACCTCAGATTGTAAATGGCACTTTGGAATAGCAACAACATCAAGAGATGGTGTAACACTATGATCCATTGTAATGTCACACACCTCACCATTTTCCATATCAATTTGGGACATAGAGCCTTCTTCTTGCTGCACAACAAAGTTCTTCTTGGAGTTGAATTGTTGATGTTCACTTCTCTTGGTACTAGAATCAACTAAAGAAACTTTTGGGACAACATGTCCTCTCTTCTTGCATGGACTTGATGATTGCTTCTTTCCAACAATGGAGGACATATTGGGCTGCAACTTAACACTTTTATCTTGGCACAAACTAATGTTCTGGGTGACCTTGCCTTGCTGCACCTTTATAACTTTCTTTTCCTCTCTAATTGCACAACTTAGAAGATCTTGCATACTTCTAAAATATTTGCCCTCAAGTGCAGTAGCAATGTTATCATTAAGACCTCTCTCGAAATATTCCATTGCATTCATGTCATCAACAACATTTGCACGATGCAAGGAAGAATTCAGCTTATCATAATATGCTTGGACAGATTTACTACCTTGCTTCACACGTTGCAAACGACGAAGCAAAATCAGCCGATATTCCCTTGGAACAAATTCTTTTCTCATGGCCTTCTTCAAATCTTCCCAATTCTTGATGAGATGCTTATGTGGATATTGTTTCCACCAATCATGAGCATAATCTTCAAATTCAAGCACAACTCGTGATATCTCCTTGGCTTCTGAAAAATCTTGAACCTCAAGTTCAATCTCCATTTCTTCTGCCCAAACGAGAAATTCTTCCGGATCATTACTTCCATAGAATGGAAGATTAGTATATCTTCGGCCTGTCATGGTTATTGCATATGCAAAATAGCAAGCTTATATGTGGTATAGGAAAATATGTAGAACTCTCACAACCTCACCTCTCTTACCAACCAAAGCTCTTATGAATTCCCTGCCGCGGATTACAGAGAAACAAATGTGTGGTGGTAACTGAAAGTGATGGCGTGGCGAATACAAGACTAGAGAGTACAGATTACGGTGGTTTTTATGTGGAGCTTGGTGGAGAATAAAACAAGGAATGCAATCTAAATTCTAGTTATTGTAATATTAAGTAACAATCCAAACTAGAAGTTCTCTGCCTAGTGCTGATCACAGAATATGAATGAGATGTAAATCGATCACACACACACGCAAGGAAATTTCAAATTTGATGCAAACAAGGAGTATGATTGGGATGCAAGTGTTGCAATCAAACCCAACCAAAATTTTGCACCTAAACAAGGATAGCACACTGGTTGCACTACTTGATATGAAAACTTTCAGCACTTGTGCACATAAACCTACTGATCTTTCAACCTTTCTTTCTCAGTTTTTCTCTATTCTTTTTTTTCTACTTTTCTTTCTTCTCTTTTTTTTGACACACTTTTTTTTATAACTAAACACAAAGACCAGATTAAGACACTTGCACAATTAAGATAAGAACAAAACACAACCGGTAGCTATAATAGGATCAAAGTTTATGCGAAGGACATGATATGCGTTTTTTTTTCAGATTTTTTTTGTAGGGATTTTCAGATATATAAAGAGGCTCAAAGGACACGCAAAGGATAATGATCAGCAACTAAAACAAAGACTCTAATGAACTGAAACTTAACAAAACTCACTAAAATAAACAGATTGAAACAAAGGGCTAAAGCAATGTATTTTTCAGGCTTTTTGGTGGATAGGACAAAACAAAATATATAAGTAGCTAAGGAAAAAATCCTACCGTGGTAACGAAAGCTCTGATACCAGATGATACGCTCAGGGGGTCCCGATCTTCACGACGTAGGATGATCACCGATAACTAGCTGAAGAACAGCCGGATAACTTGCTACAAGCAGCGATAACTAGTGCAACCTGGCAAATAAAACTCGAAGCCAACCACCGTCTTTAACCGGCAACTTGAATCGAGGATTCGCCCAACCACACTCTCAAAGAACCAACCAACACAGCCTACAATCAATCGAGGAAACCTCGAAGGGAGTAGGAGCACCAATTGGGAGCGGATGAAGCCGCCGCTTCTGTAAATCCCGCAAAGGAAATCACAAGAGCAAAGGGGTAGAGATCTCTCTCAATATTTGTTAGCACACAGCTAAACAAAAGGGGGTTTATATTCCATTATCAAAAGTCTATGAATGCTATGGAGTAAGGGGATATTTATACAAGGAACAACCCTCCTGGATAGGTAGAAACACGAAAAGAAAAAGATAAGTCGAACTATGTGAAAGGGCCTCTTCGAATTGGCTTCCTGCTGGGTTCCCGTGTGGCTGTTTGACTTCTGCGCAGTATTCAGTGTTTTGACAATAACTTCATCTTGGAAACTCCAAATGACATGCGGTTTGTTGGGTTGGAAAGTTAACTTGATAACCTTTCACACCATGTGCAGCATGTACCACGAAATATTGTAGATTGGTATAGTTTTGCATGGGAACTTGGACATCAGGCTGACTGCTGACTAGCTGACCAGTCTGTACTAAATCAGTCGAATCTCAACATTGGAGAATCCAAATCAAGTGAAAGAACTTGGGCTTGAAACTAGACTTGATAGGCTTTCCAACAAGTCCTCATGGGCCTTCATAGCTTTTGCGAGCAAAAAGTTGTGACTAATTCTTTCTGATGGTTCTGTCACACGAGACTGGCTCGAACGTGATCCTCCTCTTTGGTTCACCCTTGGTGTCTTCTTGTCATCCTCCGTGGTGCACCTAAGTAATAGCAACGTGCACGACTTAGGCAGTATATAATTCTCATTAACATTAAAATGATTTTCAGAAAGTAGCGCGTGCACCTCTTGTTGTAGCTTCTTGGCTCGACTACGTGTAATTGGTCCATCAAAGACTTGGACTGGTGTTGGTGTAACTTGACTTGGAGGTTGTAACATGTTGTTGGTTGTCGTGGTCATATCAGCGGTGGTGGCGATGCTCCGACCTTGCACGGAGAAGACGACGGCTACGCGGGCGTCCCGGGCGGTAGAGGTGGGTGCGAGTGGCCGAGGAGGTGCGCGGGAGCAAGGTGGTTGTTGTGGAGTGGTTTGCATGGCTGGAGGTGGCTTGACGGAGGCGACAGTGAGCGGCGGAGCTTCGGTAGCGGCGGAAACAGAGGAAAAGAAAAACACGACGACGATGGTGCTCGGTAGTTATAAGGCGAAGAAGATGGCCTCACGACGACGCGTGGCACGTCGCGAACACGCTGAAGCCCGAGCTGGCAGTCGAAGGCATGCCTGGAAGCCGTTCGAAGCTCACCGGTGTCGGGCGGGAGGTGGCGCCCTGCGGTTGGCTGAAGTTTGAAATATTTATAGAAATGCCACTGGTGAATTTTTACAAATTACTCAAAATTTTTCTATAGAAGTTGAAAATATGTAAATACAAAAGTTGCTCAATTTTCAAAGTTCTACAACTTTCTCAATATAAACATTTTCCAATTCAGCCTAGATTTTGAAATTTAAATTTGAATTGAAAATGGGATATTTTCTAGAAATCTGTAAATTCAAAATTACTTTGAATTTTATATTGAAACTTCAAAAACTCAAAATACCAAAGTTGTACATCTAGGTAAGACCTACAACTTTGCTATTCAAAACATTTTCAAATTATGCCTTCATTTTGAAATTGGATAGGGGAGATGAAAAGGGGTCAAATTTGAGATTTGAATCTTTTCAAAATTACTCCAAATTTTACACAGAAACTTTGAAAACTCAAAACACTAAACTTGTAGCCCTTGAAAAGATCTACAAACTTGGTTTTACACTTTTTCCCAAATTTTGCTTAGATTTTGATTTATCCAAAAAGGGGTAGAATTAGGGTTTTGCTTTTCAGGGTTTTCGGAAAGATTTCAAATTGAAACTTGATACTCTATTAATTGGTGTTTATTTAGTGATCACACCATCACCCAAGGGCATCATTGAGTCAAGCATCACATGTTTGACCAAATGTCACTCTTGGTTGACCACTTTGACCTTAGAAATTCTTTTAATAATTCCTCAAATTTGAATTCAAATTCGAATCGAAAAACTTGCAACAAGTTTTGGACTCCAAAAGCCAACTCAAACTCGAAGCTTTATTTTATAGTTAGACTTGAGCTCATACCCTACACTTGGCACTAGTGTATAACACAGTCATACACCTCAAATTACACAGGGCACAAACTAAGTATTTGCGGTGACATTCGAAATTAGGGTTTTCGGATTCGAGTCACACAACGAGAAACACATCCAACCTAAGAAGGTAAACTCATTTTAGTTGATGCATAACATAGTTAACCTAATCATAGATGATTTGCAGTGCATAGGATGACATGGCATGTTTTTAGTTACTATAACACCAAGGGTGTTACAGTATTGCCTTGTATCCATGACATATTATGAGTCCATTGAATATCCATTAAAGACAACTTGTATCGATTAGCAATTATGTGAATTGTTTGTGAAACCCTTTTACTTGTATGGTTATTCTAGAATGGTCCCTGATTGGAGTTCATGTTAGGATGCACATGAATATTAGATCAGCACATTATTAGTTGATGACTATGTTTCACAAGTCATAGACATAGAGATGTCGAACTAATAATGTGGGCACATGTGTGACATGTATGCTGCACTGACCTAACGTGAGATGTTGTTATTGTCTCGATTCACATCATGTACGTTATGTCCTTAGACCTGAGATTGTTGTATGTACTCAAGATGTAAAATGACCTACTTATATACTATCAAACGCTACTCCGTAATTGGGTAGTTATAAAGGTGGTCTTCAGGTTTGTCAAGAAACATGCTGTGAGACATAGACAATCAAGATGGAATTTGCCCCTCTCTATGTGAGAGAGATATCAATGGAACACTCTAATGATTGGATCAACAAATGCATGGTCGTGCTTAGGTTAAGTGTTAACCTATGAGTTTGACCAAATATCGTGTGACAAAAGGAATAACATGTATATGGTTTGTGGTGGTTCGTCTGATATGATCTTTGCATACACATAGGAGTTGACATGTCTTGCTAGAGACCGCTATCAACTAATGGCCAAGTAGGAGTACTCAGGCCATGTCTACGTGTGCGTGAACCCATAGGGTCACACGTTTAAGGGCTGGAAGCCTAATTCAGGTTGGACCCAAATTTTGACTAGGCTTAGGGTTTTCTAATTAGGCCTCCAACTTGGGGCTGATTAGAGGTGCCTATATAAGAGAGGAAGGGGGCACGGCCAAGGTGACTCATGCCATTAGGTAGCCATCGTCGCCCCCCACGCTCATGCCTACTGCTCCTCGCAGACCTAGCAGTCCAGAGGCGCAACACTTTCTCCCCGTACGTGTGGGATACCTTGGAGGTGCTGCATCTAGAGCACAAGGACGAACCACACGAGAGGGACGATCTGCAAGCAGAGGGTGGACGTGATGGATGACCATGCAACTACATGACACTGCTACGACGCATTCGACTACATCGAGTCGCTTCCGCTGCACCTGCGCGTCTAGTGGTAATCCTGTAACCTATAACTAGAAGTAGATCCTGGTTTATGTGGTCAAAATTTTTGATTTTATGGCTAGCGTACCACCCTCATAACCCTACATAAATTTCTTTTACGTTTTAAAGATTGAGTATAGGAATGCCGTACTATCAAGGGGGACACAACATCTGGTTAAAATTGTGTGACCAAGTGCTTAAATCTTTACTTAAAATATTCTCACACCTCTGCCATGACAGTCAGCTCAACCATTCCCACCTTTTGCTATCTTGGTGGGTGCAGCAGCGCCGCCCTTGGAGAGAGGCAGTGCCGCACCAAGCACTGTGGCACTAAGGGCGGCACTGCCGCACTTAAGTGACCGTTAGAAAGCAGGGGGGTATTTATACTTTTCCCTTGGCTCCTCCAACGTCTCTCCTTCTTTTCCAATGGCTCAGTTCGACAGAACACAAGCAAGTGCTCATCTCTCTCTCCTTCATTGGTAAACCTTGAGCTCCGAAGCTTCTTCATCAATTCCTCCATTAATCCTTGAGAGAAAAGGTGCCAAAACTCGATTAGAGAGCAGCTCCACTATTTCCCAATCTCAAAAGAGCATTTGGTTCATGTTTTGGCCAGCAGTTGCGTTTGTTACTCTTGGAGCTTTGCTCCAAGCCGGCTAGAGCGTTGCACGGTGAGTTTGCCAAACTTATGGCAACCCCGAGAGGTTTGTAACCACTTCTTGCAGCTAGTAAAATCACCCCTCACCTTAAGAGCTCACCCTCTTGACTTGAGAATGAGGTAGGGTTGGAAAGCCCAAGCCTTAGTGGCAAACCTCAATAACGTGGACTTAGGCAAGCATTGGTGGCGAGCTGAACCATGGGATAAATCATTGTGTCACTTGTGCTTATGGTGCTTCACTTGTCTTTGTGGTGATTTCTAGGGTTTAAGCCCGATCTACTTGTGTATGGTATTCGAGCCACTTCTAGCTGTTGATCTGTGAACCTCTACCCTGTATGAAGCTAAGAAATTTACTCGATCTAAATTTTGTTGGATAGATTTTGAACTATGAGCTAATCTTTTCGGCAGGTGCGGCAGTGCCGCTGCTGGGTGCGGCAGTGTCATAGGTGTAGAGCGACAGTGCCATGGTCAAATTTGACATTTGCTTGAGCTAAATTTTTATAGGCCTATTCACCCCCTCTAGGCACTCAGGGATTCTACAAGTGGTATCAGAGATGGTTACCTCATATACGCTTCACCGCGTGAGGTATAAAGCCTGGAGGAGGAACTAGCGGTGTGAAGCCGGTGGATGTCGATCCGGAGCGAGTTGAGCTGCACGACACTGATAGCAACGAGCTAAGCATGTCAATAGCAAGTGTCTCCACACTCCCACATCTTGAGGCTATCGATGCCGAAAGAGTTCTCAATGAAGAAGAAAAGAAAGCAAGAAAAGAAGCTAGAAGGCTCAAGAGAGAAGAAAGAAGAAGAGAAGGGAAGCTAGAAAGAAGAAAGAAAAAGAAGTCAAAGCCTCCAACACATCCTCTAGTGAGCTCTCTAGCAGCTCTGAAGATGGTGACGATGATGTGTCCTACCAAATTCATAGCAAGAGGGATAAGAAAGGAAAGGGCAAGGGAAATGACAACAACAAATATGCCGCCATATCCTTTAACTATTCCTCTATGTCTATGACTAACCATGATCGCAAGTCTTTCATCAATGTGCCCGCGGGCAAGTTACCTCATTTTGATGGGACTAACTTTGCCAAGTGAAAGCACTTGATGAGAGCCCATCTGTAACACCCTAAAACTTTGAAAAGAAGAAAAATAGGAAAAATATGATTTTTGTATATTTTTGTGAGCATGAAAATTTAGAATAAGAATAATTTTTATAAATTTAAAATTTAATATAAGGGTAGGAACATGATTGAGCATTCATGCTGTTGCATTTGGGATTTTGTGATGAGTGCTTTAAATCAAATTCAAATTGGATTTGAAAATACTTTAAAATTTGCTTTGAAAAATTGGAAAAAAAAAAGAAGAGAAATGCCATTCATCTGGTTTTCGGCCCGTTTCGGCTGCCTTGGCGCGCGGCCCGCTCACTCCCGCGGCCTCCTTCTCCTTCGCGGGCCGAGCCCAGCCGCAGCCGCCGGCCCAGTATCGCGCGCGCCTTCCCTTCTCCTTCCAGTCGCTGACGACACGGGCCCGCACGTCAGGTCGTCCCCTTCCTCAAGCCACCGTCGGTTTCCTTCCAAAATTCCCCCGATCCGAATCGATCTCCCCAATCTCCCTCTTTCCTTCTTTAGCGGTGCTCCCGGGTTATAAAAACGGAGCCGCGCCACCCTCCGCAACCCATCTTGCCTAGTTGCAGTTCCTGTGGTGGCCGAGAGCTAGGTTACCACGAGCTCGAGTTCCGCCGTCCGCCATATCGAGCACACCGTCGCCTCCATCCATCCCACGCCCTAGATTTCACCCTAGGTGAGTTCGCCATGCTTCGGTCTTCCTCCCCGTGCTCTCCGCTTGCTGAATGATGCCGGGAATCGAGGTTTTGCGGTTTCCAGTCATGGCGCCACCGCGGGAGGTCACCGTCGGCCCTGTTCCGGCCGGAGCGCCGCCGGTTTCCTCCCTGATCCGATCTGGACCGTCCGATTTGAATCCAACGGATGTAAATAGAAGTTACCGGTTCGTTTGTAAAATTGTAAAAGAAACCCTGAAGTTTTAAGTTCTTAACCCGCAGTCCTAAAACGTAAAGCTCAGAGTACGTTTTGATCTGTTGAAAGCGTATTTCGTCTCGGTAATTGAAAAATACGTTTTCTGATATTTACAGTTTTGCCACTGAGTTTGTTTTAGTTATAAATTATCCGTTTTAACTCCGATTTGATCCGTTCAAATTGCGTTAGATTCGTATTTAAGAGCTCTACATGATGATAGAACTGTACAGTAGGTTTGAGATAATTTATTTTTGAGTTTATATTAAAATAATTATTTATCTATAGGAAATCTTAGAAAATTCATAATTTGTATGTTTTAAATCCAAATTTCGTGATCTTTATGTCTATGTGATCGTAGTAACGTGTAGAAGAGTTTTACAAACTTTTTATATTGTTAGTGCTGCTGTTGGTTAGGTTTTCTACCCTTAAGATTCGATGTTAGATTTAATCTATTACTTTAATAAAGTAGATCTTGTTTAAATCATATCTTCTATGTTTTAGATCCGTTTTAGCTCATTCGAGTTGCGTTAGATTCATAGCAACGAGATCTACGCGTTAGTGACAGTGTTTACCATATTACTAATTCTGAAATTTTATGGTTTAAATCATATCTTGATTAATAATTATGCAACTGGGTTTTGTAAATAAAATATGATTTGTTTTACTTTAGTTTTATAATTTGAATCTAAATTTGACTTAATTCCATATATAGTATTTATAAAATATCTTATATATGTTATTATATAATTAAAACTCATGAAGCTAAATAGTTTTATATTTTCTTCTATGAGCAAATCTTTCGGTAGATGTATCGTTTCAACCGTAGCTCTGATTAGTGTGCTTTTCGCGTCTGTGTGTTCGTAGTGATGCGTAGAATCGTGTTTCAAACTCTTTTATTTATTTTTGTATGATTGGTGTACTGTTCTAATTTAGATCTATTGTTTGCTTCGTGTATGATTGCTCGATGTGTGTGTGATGATTTATTGATCAAGTCCAGTCGGTGAGATATACGTGGTTATCAAGAAGAAGAAGAAGAACGTTGAAGATTAAAGCTTACCGAAGGATCGGTGTTTAAGGCAAGTATAGCATGGGATTATCCTTGTTTCCTATTCACCTTTAATATACTTAGTTCATGTGCATGTGTCTACCTTGTTACCATTAAGGATATCCTAGCTTTTGTATCTTGTACCTTGACACCTATGGGACATTGCATTGGGTAGTGATGCTAGTGCTCTTTTTGAATAACCATGATCTGTAACTTGACTAATGGTATATGAAATAAACGTTTAAATGATGCTTTAAAGCAATATGACTCAAGAGGGCTAGAGCATATTTTGTGGTTTTTATGGTGCTCTAGTTTCTCTCCATAAGGACTTATCTGTAAGCGAACATCCGGGACTTACAGTACAACTGTGAGGGCTATATGGCTCTGGCTTTAGCTCAGTATGAGGACTTTTTCTAGCTTGTTAGAGGTTACCCTTGTGGCGCAAATGGGGTAGAGCAGACTGTGGATCCCTGCGTGGTGTATCACACGGACTGACTCCGGAAACCTAGCGGCCCTAACTTGTTAGACGAACCTTTGAAAGGCTTCATAGTGAACCCTGCCTGCTCACCTTGGGAGTGTTTTGGGGATTGGCCGCCTCGGGCATATGGGTAATCACGACTCACAGTGAAAGTGTACAACCTCTGCAGAGTGTAAAACTGTTATAACAGCCGTGCTCACGGTCACGAGTGGCCTTGGACCCTTACAGAATAAATGATGAACACTGATGATAATGATAATACTGATGATATTGATGCTCACTAATGATTATTGTTTCTTGCTATACATTATTCTCGTTTACATGATCATGAGGTTATTTGGGATTTTGGTAAACTTGTTGCTACTCAATTGTTAAAGAGATGACTTACTAAAAGCTATTGCAGTAAACCCGTGTCAAACCTTTTGAGCCTCATGAACCCCATGTTATATTTGTTGAGTTCGACATGGACTCACTCTTGCTATTTCCCCATATCTCAGGAAGGGTACCAGATTGTTAGATTCTGGAATTGTTAGGCTTGTGATCAACCAGTTAGTTTGATCCTGGAGTGAAGGTTACACCCGGTGTTCGGAGTTGTCTTTCCGCTGTGTTGCTCTTTAAGGTATATTTTATACTATTGTGTTATGTATATTAAGCATTTGTCTCTTGATATTACACTTATCTGTGGCTATATGTGAGATTTGTCTTCTTTATTTCACATATAGTGTATGTCTGGTTTTGTCCTTAAAACCGGGTGTGACAGATTGGTATCAGAGCAATGCTGACTGTAGGACGCAAGCCTAGTTAGAACTGGACGTTTAGCATGTTCTCATTGTTGCCTATTTCTTGCTTCTCTTTAACTTTGTTATTTTCTCAAAGTTATGCTTAATTCTATCCCCGTTCTCTTATAAAAACCTTGTCTCTATTTTGAACCTTTTCTCCTTGCCTATTAGACGGCTCGTGACGAGAAGACTGTGGATTTCAGAGGTTAAGAGGACTGAATTGTGTCGCTCTTGCTCACTTTTGACAAGAAACCATTAGCGATGCAAAACCAATTACTAGAAGAAATGGCTCAACATGGGAATTCTCAACGATGCTTATCTCAAGGTCAAGCCAACATATCCAAGGGGTCAGAGAAGATACAGGTAGCAGAAGTTTGGAAGAATATGAAATCCAATAAAGACGTTGATAATAAGGCATTTGGAGAGCAGGAACAATGTCACTGCTGTAAGCATTATGGTTTTCCCTGTCTTCGAAACGAGTCTAATAAGGGAAAAGTCAAGGTGGATCCAAATTTTGAGATCAACATGGACAAGAAGAGAAAGGCAATCTCATTAGAACCACTAGTGGAAAGCAATGAGCAAGCGAGTTATACTACATTGTCACATGCAGCCCTGATCCCCTGTCAAACAAATCCAAACCCTGAAGAGTTAGAAGCCCCTTCCGCTAAAACTACTCCCCATGAAGTAGTCATAGATGGATGGACAATTACCTATAAGGAGTATCAACCCCGAAAGGCCAAACAAGCTAGGAAACAAGCCAAAGGGACGAAGGTGAACTTTTATGGCCAGCAAGATAGCAACATACCAAACAACAGTTCCTTGGAGTATGACATCACAAAAGATCCAGCTAAGAGAAAGTGTTATCATTGCCAGCAGGAAGGACATTATATCAAATCTTGCCCACAGAAGAATCCACAACAGCGAGACCCAGGACAGGATGTCCAAAAGGAGCATGTGCAGGGAAATAAATTAAAAAGAAATTACATCCATGGAAGGTTGAAACATGTGGATATTTCTACCATTCCTGGAGCTAAGGAGGTCGTGTTTGGATCAATTCCAGTAAGTTCAGGAAATGCCAAGGTTTTGTTTGACCCCAGTGCCTCACATTCGTTCATATCTAGACAATATGCAAAAGATCATAACATACTTATGCTTCCAAAGGGAAAAACAGTTATGGTTGAAACTCCAAGAGGTGAAATAAAGGCAGACCGCGTATGCCCAAAAGTTAGTCTTGACATAAAGGGGGTAAATTTTAAGGTAAACCTCATTGTTTTGGAATTAATGGGCATTGATGTTATCCTTGGAATAGACTGGTTATCTACTTGTAAAGGAGTGATTGAGTATGCCCAATGTTCAGTGTTTCTAACTACACTTTCAGGAGAAAGGATTAAGTATGAGGGTATTAAATCTATACCTGAGGGATACCAGGTTGACCCATCTTAAGGTATGAGTTATAAGAATGGTAAAGAGGGATGCAGAGATTCAGATGTTCATATAAAGCAATAAGGAATGTAAGAGACGTTATCTACTCTGGATACTGCTACAATCACACCATGTTTAAGGAATAGGAGTTATGTCCCGTATAATAAAACCGTTAGTAGCCAAGTTGAGTCGTCTTAATGTGTGGCTTATGAACTTTTAAGTGTTTAGTTGCTTTGTGCTTATGTTTATGCTTGAGTTGGAATTTTGTAATGAGTGGAATGATCTCGTGGGTTTTGACCATGATTTCATTTAGTTTATATGTATAAGGTATAAGGATTAATGAAATAAATAGCTGGGTTTTGGTTATCTCCTGCTTTCTATATCTTGTTTTTCGGAGCAGCCTGTCTTTATCAACTTATATATCTGCTCTTGAAAGACCAAAAATCATGAGAAAATTCTGGACAAGAGTGGACTTCAACATCTCTCTCTAAATGCAAGAACTACCCTCATAGATATTTTGGATTGGGAGATACAAAAATCACAAGACGATGCAACTGTGCTGTCTGAAACCTGGAACAGAATCTGTTATGTGTTGTTTTCGGTCAAGTTAGCTGCAGAATCTGGAAGTGTGTTCTATAAGTAAGTTGCAGAGAATTTTATAAGCTTTTCATCGGTGTAAAATACAGCTTCATTGGATTAACAGAATGAGAGTTACAACTGTTTTACTGCACTGCTGATTTTCTGCTCGTGAGAAATTTCAGATTTCTTGTTTTTACCCATACACAAGAGTATTATTGGGATGTCAGAACACTTTTATGCTAAGTAGCTCATCTAGAAAAGGGTTCAAGCTACCCTATTTGGTGTCTCTTATTTTAAGGGGGATAGCCAATGTAAAGAAGGATTATTAAGATTGAACTGTTTATTTGGAAGTATTGTTTAGTCTCCATGATTGAGTTGCCACTCTCAAGCAAGAAATGTCTGTATACAAGGTTGATAATTCTGGATCCATAGAGGCGAGAGTTGTTCCTTTAGATCGCTCATGATTATGATCATCTATACTTGCTCGTGTTGCTGATGTTGGTCACTTGATGACAGGAAGTGTAGTGTCTCATGACTCAGGAGCCCTATATGACGTCTCGCACTAATATGTGGGAAAAGATTGATGTTTCTGCCATTGAAGGATGTTATGGGTATGATGAAGCCGAGCACTATCAAAACAACAATGTTGAAGAGCAAGTTGGGAGTGAACTAAGTCAGAATCCACAACAACGAAAGCGAAAAAGGAAAGCCCATAAGAAGCCTGCTCAAAGAAGCAAAGCGCAACAAAACTATGTCAATGGAAGACTAAGCAATGTGGATATGGATAAAATTCATGGAGTTACCAAAGTAGTGGGAGGCTATATTCAAGTAAGCTCAGTACAAGTTTTTGCTTTATTTGACCCTAGTGCTTCGCATTCTTTCATTTCCGCCAACATGGTAGAGACGTGCAAGATGGTGAAGTGTCCAATGAGGAGGCCTTTGCTAGTTCAAACCCCAGTGGGAGAAATGCAAGCAGATCAGATATGCCCGAATGTCAGTCTTGTCATAAACAAGGAAAAATTCACCGCGACACTCATTGTGTTGGAGTCACTTAAAATTAGCGTGGTTCTTGGTAATGGATGGCTCTGTGCACACAAAGGAGTGATTCATGGTACTCGGTGTATAATGCTCTTAACAACACCGTCAGGGAAAAGAATTGAGTATCAAGGTGGTCGACTTTTACCTGAGGGAGATGAGAATGATCAAGGATAGCGAAGTGGACCATGAGTTTACTGGAGTCATAGCAGAGGAACAAATAACTTTGGAGAAGTTTTTTTTAGTTCGTTTAGATCAAGAGACCTCAGGCAAATGTTTGAAGGAGTATAAGAAAAGGTTGAAGTAAAACCCAAGTATTAGTTTTGTCAGATCCAGACAAGAGCTTCATATCTACAATGATGCACCTTATCAAGGTGTGGGATGTGTTCTTATGCAAGAAGAAAAATATAGTACTTTGTTCATTAAGTCAACTAAGGAAGTGTGGGTTGAATTACCTAACGTGTTATCTGGAGTTTTCCACTATGGAGTACTGCCTTTTGGAAGAAAAGTGACATATAGGAGGGTCACAAGAATCTACAGGACATCTTCGCTAAGTTGGTATTGAATTTGTGATATCCTCGTTGGAATGAAATGGATTAGGACTTGGAAAAGTGCTATTACTTGGAGAAGTAAAAGTCGCAGCCGATGCCCTTAGTAATGGAGAATAATGCTAAGAAGGTTCGGGTGACACCAAGGATTAAGAATCGTATTCCAAATTAGAGCAACTTGACCAGAATCATTAATGTTTTGAAGGTTGGTAGTAGAAATTCTTTCTGACTAAGAGATTCGTCAGGCTCTGTTGGAAGATAAGTATTTTTAGGAAGAAAATTCATATTATAGGAAAGGTGCCTAGTGATTGGAGATACCAGAGTATTGTTTGGAGCATTTGTCAAAAATCTTGAATTAGTTACATGTATGCAAAGTAAGACGGAATTCTTATCAAGACGATGGAACTACACGATGAAGTAAAGAACAATCTAGAGACGAACTATCCCTATCTCTTTTGTCATCATCTTCCGAATCTCGGGACGAGATTCATCTTAAGGGGGGTAGAATTGTAACACCCTAAAACTTTGAAAAGAAGAAAAATAGGAAAAATATGATTTTTGTATATTTTTGTGAGCATGAAAATTTAGAATAAGAATAATTTTTATAAATTTAAAATTTAATATAAGGGTAGGAACATGATTGAGCATTCATGCTGTTGCATTTGGGATTTTGTGATGAGTGCTTTAAATCAAATTCAAATTGGATTTGAAAATACTTTAAAATTTGCTTTGAAAAATTGGAAAAAGAAAAAAAAGAAGAGAAATGCCATTCATCTGGTTTTCGGCCCGTTTCGGCTGCCTTGGCGCGCGGCCCGCTCACTCCCGCGGCCTCCTTCTCCTTCGCGGGCCGAGCCCAGCCGCAGCCGCCGGCCCAGTATCGCGCGCGCCTTCCCTTCTCCTTCCAGTCGCTGACGACACGGGCCCGCACGTCAGGTCGTCCCCTTCCTCAAGCCACCGTCGGTTTCCTTCCAAAATTCCCCCGATCCGAATCGATCTCCCCAATCTCCCTCTTTCCTTCTTTAGCGGTGCTCCCGGGTTATAAAAACGGAGCCGCGCCACCCTCCGCAACCCATCTTGCCTAGTTGCAGTTCCTGTGGTGGCCGAGAGCTAGGTTACCACGAGCTCGAGTTCCGCCGTCCGCCATATCGAGCACACCGTCGCCTCCATCCATCCCACGCCCTAGATTTCACCCTAGGTGAGTTCGCCATGCTTCGGTCTTCCTCCCCGTGCTCTCCGCTTGCTGAATGATGCCGGGAATCGAGGTTTTGCGGTTTCCAGTCATGGCGCCACCGCGGGAGGTCACCGTCGGCCCTGTTCCGGCCGGAGCGCCGCCGGTTTCCTCCCTGATCCGATCTGGACCGTCCGATTTGAATCCAACGGATGTAAATAGAAGTTACCGGTTCGTTTGTAAAATTGTAAAAGAAACCCTGAAGTTTTAAGTTCTTAACCCGCAGTCCTAAAACGTAAAGCTCAGAGTACGTTTTGATCTGTTGAAAGCGTATTTCGTCTCGGTAATTGAAAAATACGTTTTCTGATATTTACAGTTTTGCCACTGAGTTTGTTTTAGTTATAAATTATCCGTTTTAACTCCGATTTGATCCGTTCAAATTGCGTTAGATTCGTATTTAAGAGCTCTACATGATGATAGAACTGTACAGTAGGTTTGAGATAATTTATTTTTGAGTTTATATTAAAATAATTATTTATCTATAGGAAATCTTAGAAAATTCATAATTTGTATGTTTTAAATCCAAATTTCGTGATCTTTATGTCTATGTGATCGTAGTAACGTGTAGAAGAGTTTTACAAACTTTTTATATTGTTAGTGCTGCTGTTGGTTAGGTTTTCTACCCTTAAGATTCGATGTTAGATTTAATCTATTACTTTAATAAAGTAGATCTTGTTTAAATCATATCTTCTATGTTTTAGATCCGTTTTAGCTCATTCGAGTTGCGTTAGATTCATAGCAACGAGATCTACGCGTTAGTGACAGTGTTTACCATATTACTAATTCTGAAATTTTATGGTTTAAATCATATCTTGATTAATAATTATGCAACTGGGTTTTGTAAATAAAATATGATTTGTTTTACTTTAGTTTTATAATTTGAATCTAAATTTGACTTAATTCCATATATAGTATTTATAAAATATCTTATATATGTTATTATATAATTAAAACTCATGAAGCTAAATAGTTTTATATTTTCTTCTATGAGCAAATCTTTCGGTAGATGTATCGTTTCAACCGTAGCTCTGATTAGTGTGCTTTTCGCGTCTGTGTGTTCGTAGTGATGCGTAGAATCGTGTTTCAAACTCTTTTATTTATTTTTGTATGATTGGTGTACTGTTCTAATTTAGATCTATTGTTTGCTTCGTGTATGATTGCTCGATGTGTGTGTGATGATTTATTGATCAAGTCCAGTCGGTGAGATATACGTGGTTATCAAGAAGAAGAAGAAGAACGTTGAAGATTAAAGCTTACCGAAGGATCGGTGTTTAAGGCAAGTATAGCATGGGATTATCCTTGTTTCCTATTCACCTTTAATATACTTAGTTCATGTGCATGTGTCTACCTTGTTACCATTAAGGATATCCTAGCTTTTGTATCTTGTACCTTGACACCTATGGGACATTGCATTGGGTAGTGATGCTAGTGCTCTTTTTGAATAACCATGATCTGTAACTTGACTAATGGTATATGAAATAAACGTTTAAATGATGCTTTAAAGCAATATGACTCAAGAGGGCTAGAGCATATTTTGTGGTTTTTATGGTGCTCTAGTTTCTCTCCATAAGGACTTATCTGTAAGTGAACATCCGGGACTTACAGTACAACTGTGAGGGCTATATGGCTCTGGCTTTAGCTCAGTATGAGGACTTTTTCTAGCTTGTTAGAGGTTACCCTTGTGGCGCAAATGGGGTAGAGCAGACTGTGGATCCCTGCGTGGTGTATCACACGGACTGACTCCGGAAACCTAGCGGCCCTAACTTGTTAGACGAACCTTTGAAAGGCTTCATAGTGAACCCTGCCTGCTCACCTTGGGAGTGTTTTGGGGATTGGCCGCCTCGGGCATATGGGTAATCACGACTCACAGTGAAAGTGTACAACCTCTGCAGAGTGTAAAACTGTTATAACAGCCGTGCTCACGGTCACGAGTGGCCTTGGACCCTTACAGAATAAATGATGAACACTGATGATAATGATAATACTGATGATATTGATGCTCACTAATGATTATTGTTTCTTGCTATACATTATTCTCGTTTACATGATCATGAGGTTATTTGGGATTTTGGTAAACTTGTTGCTACTCAATTGTTAAAGAGATGACTTACTAAAAGCTATTGCAGTAAACCCGTGTCAAACCTTTTGAGCCTCATGAACCCCATGTTATATTTGTTGAGTTCGACATGGACTCACTCTTGCTATTTCCCCATATCTCAGGAAGGGTACCAGATTGTTAGATTCTGGAATTGTTAGGCTTGTGATCAACCAGTTAGTTTGATCCTGGAGTGAAGGTTACACCCGGTGTTCGGAGTTGTCTTTCCGCTGTGTTGCTCTTTAAGGTATATTTTATACTATTGTGTTATGTATATTAAGCATTTGTCTCTTGATATTACACTTATCTGTGGCTATATGTGAGATTTGTCTTCTTTATTTCACATATAGTGTATGTCTGGTTTTGTCCTTAAAACCGGGTGTGACACCATCTTATAGGTCTTCATCCTAGCATTTGGAAGGTTGTGTGCAATGGATTTGAGCCACCCGTTGACCCTAAGAATCCAATCATGGAAGAAATGAGGATCATCCATCTCAACGGTCAAGCCACTAGTGTGCTACTTAGTGCCTTGGATGGTGATGAGTACAATAGAGTGATTAGTGTAGATGTTGCCAAGCAAATTGGGGATACTTTGCATCTTGCACATGAAGGGGTTGACAAAGTGAGAAAGGCAAGAATCGATTTGATGATGTCCAAGTTCAACCGGTTTTTTATCTTGGATGGAGAAGGGCCACAAGAGATGTTTCATAGGTTGATGACCATGGTGGAAAAGATTAGAGGCTATGGTTGTGATGAGCTAGATGATCACAAAGTTGTCAATATTATGTTGGAAGCCTATTCACCAAGAAATGAGACCGTGGTCACTCTAATTAGAGATAAGAAGTTTGAGTACTTCACGCCAAATGATGTACTTAGGAGAATCTTGACCTTTGACATGCAAAGAGAAGAAGCAAATGAGAGAAAGAAGCTTGGAGAGTTGCAAGCAAAGCTAGAAGGCATCAATATCAACAAAGATGTAGCTCTCAAGGCCAATAAATCAAGCAAGTAAGACTCTACTAGCAAGTCTAAGATCAACAAGCAAGCTTCAACTAGCAAGCCCAAAGTGACCAAGCAAGTTCAAGAGATTATAGAGACCACATCATCCTCAAGTGAGAGTAAAAATAGTGATGATCAATTTGAGAAAGTGGATGATGTTGCTCTCTTTATGAAGAGATATCACAAAGGGTTGAAGAAGTAAGGGTACAAGGTAGTGAAGGGGACCATGCTATCATAAAGAAAGAAAATATTGCTCTCAGGAAAAGGTATTGTGACTTAGATGAAAAGCACAAAGAGCTTGAGATGCAATATAATGTTCTTTGGGATAGCAACTCACATCCCTCTAAAGTAAAGGATTCCTCTACTCCTTCCACTAGTTAAAGTTGTAGAAAATGTTATAATCTTGATTTGAATACTTATTCCACTAACCTTACAAACATGGAGGCAATGAGAAAGGAGATTGCTAGGCTCAATAAGATCATTGGCAAGGGCTGCTTGAGTGGTAAGGCTCAAGTAAGTGGCAAGAAGGCAATTGATTCAAAAGTGCCTCAATTCAAGCAAGGGAGACATCCCTCAATCAAGCATGGGCTTAGGCACACTGCAGGAGCCAAAATAAAAGAAAGAAAGATCAAAATGGCTATGAGTGTGTCAAGTTTGAGAGGAAGAGCAAAATTGATACAGATCGGCCTGCACAGACAGCGGTAGTGCTGCACCATAGAGCGGTAGTGCCATAGTGAAGGGCGACAGTGCCGCTCCCCGTAAAAATGGGAAGGCCACCAATTTTGTTCTTGATAAGACTAAGCCCAAGAAGAAGGTGTCTCAGCAGAAACAGGTTTAGCAGAAGCCAAAGGAATCTATGTGGGGCACCATGAACAAGTATGCTTATCAACTAAAGGTTCAACCACCTCGACAAAGTTTGACATCATGCTTTGTTTTGAGAAGCAACGGTAGTGAAAAAGTGGTTGCCAAATATGTTAGATAGGAAACCAATGTTTATAACAATACTTCTATTTGGGTTCCTAAGTTTCTTGTGATTAACATGCAAGGCCCCAAGTCTAATTGGGGACCTAAATCTAGCAACTAAACTTGTTTTGCAGGCATACTCCTCCAGTGGATTAAGTTGGGTGCTTGATAGTGGATGCACAAATCATATGAATGGAGAAAGGAGTATGTTCCAATCATATTCCCCGAAGTTAGACTCAAATAAAAATATTGTCTTTGGAGACAATTCTAGGGGGATGTGCTTGGTCTTGATAAAGTTGCTATAACCCTTGAGCATTCAATTATAAATGTCTTACATGTTGATTCGTTGAGTTACAATTTGTTGTCCGTTTCTCAACTTTATGAGATGGGCTACAATTGTCTCTTTACGGATAAGGGTGCAGAAGTCTTTAGAAGAGAGGATTCATCTATTATCTTTACGGGTCAATTAAAGAATAAGCTCTATCTAGTTGATTTCAACAAAGGAAAAGCTAATCTTGAGACTTGTTTAGTGGTAAAATCTAGCATGAGTTGGATATGGCATCACGGGCTAGCTCATGTTGCGATGAGAAACTTGTCCAAACTTCAAAAAGAAGAACACATCCTTGGACTAACAAATGTCCACTTTGAGAAAGATAGGATATGTAGCGTTTGTCAAGCCAAAAAGCAAGTTGGCGTATCTCACCCACCAAAGAGCATCATGACCACTATACAACCATTAGAGCTCATCCACATGGATCTCTTTGGACCAGTCGTCTACCTAAGTATCGAGGGTAACAAATATGGTCTTGTTATTGTTGATGACTATTTTCGTTTCACCTGGGTATTTTTCTTGTTTGATAAGTGCCAAGTTAGGGACAAAGTGAAGACATTTATTTAAAGAGCTCAAAAGGAGTTCGGTCTCCCCATCAAGAAGATGAGTGACAATAGGACCGAATTCAAGAACACTCAAGTTGAGGAGTTTCTTGATGATGAGAGCATCAAGTATGAGTTTTCAACTCCATACACCCTCAACAAAATGGTGTAGTAGGGAGAAAGAACTGGACACTCATTGATATGGCAAGAACAATGCTAGATGAGTATAAGACTTCAGATTTATTTTGGTGTGACGCCCTCAACACCGCTTGTCATGCCATCAACCGCCTCTACTTATATAAGAAGTTGAAGAAAACTCCATATGAGCTTCTAACCGGTAATAAATCAAAGGTGTCTTACTTTAGAGTGTTTGAGTGCAAGTGTTTCATACTTAACGGGAAATCCAAAACCTCTAAGTTTGCACCTAAAATTGATAATTCTTGGTTATGGATCAAATGAGCATGCCTATCATGTTTTCAACAAAACCTCCGGTAGAGTTGGAATAGCGGTAGATATGACATTTGATGAATCTAATGGCTCTTAGGTAGAGCAAGTTGTTGCAAGTGTTGTAGGAAAGGAGGATCCACCATGTGAGGCAATCAAGCAATCGGCGATATAATGCCACAAGAAGATAAAGCCATTAATCTGGTGGTTCCTCTAGCTGATGATGAAGAAGTTTTCACTGACATTGTCACACCCGGTTTTAAGGACAAAACCAGAAATACACTATATGTGAAATAAAGAAGACAAATCTCACATATAGCCACAGATAAGTGTAATATCAAGAGACAAATGCTTAATATACATAACACACTAGTATAAAATATACCTTAAAGAGCAACACAGCGGAAAGACAACTCCGAACACCGGGTGCAACCTTCACTCCAGGATCAAACTAACTGGTTGATCACAAGCCTAACAATTCCAGAATCTAACAGTCTGGCACCCTTCCTGAGATGTGGGGAAATAGCAAGAGTGAGTCCATGTTGAACTCAGCAAATATATCATGGGGTTCATGAAGCTCAAAAAGTTTGACACGGGTTTACTGCAATAGCTTTTAGTGAGTCATCTCTTTAACAATTGAGTAGCAACAAGTTTACCAAAATCCCAAATAACCTCATGATCATGTATACGAGAATAATGTATAGCAAGAAACAATAATCATTAGTGAACATCAATATCATCAGTGTTATCATTATCATCAGTGTTCATCATTTATTCTGTAAGGGTCCAAGGCCACTCGTGACCGTGAGCACGGCTGTTATAACAGTTTTACACTCTGCAGAGGTTGTACACTTTCACTGTGAGTCATGATTACCCATATGCCCGGGATCGCGACTCCCAAAACACTTCCAAGGTGAGCAGGCAAGGAATCACTATGAAGCCTTTCAAAGGTTCGCCTAACAAGTTAGGGCCGCTAGGTTTCAGAAGTCAGTCCGTGTGATACACCACGCAGGGATCCACAGTCTGCTTTACCCCATTTGCGCCACAAGGGTAACCTCTAACAAGCTAGAAAAGGTCCTCATACTGAGCTAAAGCCAGAGCCATATAGCCCTCACAGTTGTACTGTAAGTCCTGGATGTTCGCTTACAGATAAGTCCTTAGGGAGAGAAACTAGAGCACCATAAAAACAACCAAATATGCTCTAGCCCTCTTGAGCCATATTGCTTTAAAACATCATTTAAACGTTTATTGCATATAACATTAGTCAAGTTACAGATCATGGTTATTCAAAAAGAGCACTAGCATCACTACCCAATGTAATGTCCCATAGGTGTCAAGGTACAAGATACAAAAACTAGGATATCCTTAGTGGTAACAAGGTAGACACATGCACATGAATTAAGTATATTAAAGGTGAATAGGAAACAAGGATGATCCCATGCTATACTTGCCTTAAATCAAGATCCTTCTTCTGATCTAAATCTTCAATTAATAGCTTCTTGAATCTTCACGTAAATCTCACCGACTGGACTTGATCAATAAATCACCACACACACATCGAGCAATCATACACGAAGCAAACAATGAATCTAAATTAGAACAGTACACCAAACATATAAACATCAATGAAAAGGTTTTAAAGATGTTCTACACGTTTCTACGAACACACAGACGCGAAAAACACGCTAATTGGAGCTACGGTGAAAGAAACGATTACCGAAAGATTTTGTTGTATAAAACGGAAAAATTATAGGTCTCATTTGTTTTAACTATATAAAATCATATATATAGGATAAAATACTTTTTATAGATATTCAAAAGTGACTTAGGCTAAATTACATTTAAAGGAGAAATCAATAATATTTTATTTATAAATCTAGTTACACAGTTATTAATCAACTATGAAATTCTAGAGATTTTGATAAAGAAAACATTAATACTAGTACATAGTTCATATTTTTATAAATCTATTGAAATTTGAACGGACTAATTCGGAATTAAAACAAATAAATTATGTATTAAACGAGATTTTCTTTATTAAAGTAATAGATTAAATCTCACATCGGAACTTAAAGATAGAAAACCTAACCAATAGTAGCACTAACAATATAACAAGTTTGTAAAACTCTTCTACACGTTACTACGATCACATAGACATAAAGATCACGAAATTTGGATTTAAAACGTAAAAGTTATGAGTTTTCTAAGATTTCCTATAGATAAATAATTACTTTAATATAAACTCAAAAATAAATTGTCTCAAACCTACTGTTCAGTTCTATAATCATGTAGAGCTCGCAAATACGAATCTAACGCAATTTAAACGGGTCAAATCGGAGTTAAAACGGATAATTTATAACTAAAACAAACTCAGTGGCAAAACTGTAAATATCAGAAAGCGTATTTTTCTTTTTCCGAAACGAATTACATTTTCAATTAATCAAAACGTATTTTCCGGTTTACGCTTTGGACCGCGGGTTCGATAACACAAAAGTTCAGGGTCTCTTTTACAAAAGTTCACGCGAACTGGTATCTTCTAATCTAGATCGTTGGATTCGAATCGGAGGGTCCAGATTGGATCTGGGAAGACCCGGCGGCGCTCCGGCCGGACTCCGGCCGTCGGTGAGCTTCCCGCGGCGGCGCCATCGTCGGAACACGCGAAAACACGACTCCGGGCACCATTCAACGAAGGGGAAACACCGGGAGGTAGCTTGGAGCACGGCGAACTCACCTCGGACAAGAACGAGGGCACGGGATGGACGAAGACGGCGGCGTGCTTGCGGTGGCGGACGGTGGAGGCGGTGGTGCTCACGGTGGCGGCGCTAGGCGGTTTTGGCTGCTCCAAAAGGGTGAGATGAGGGCGGTACGATGCAGGGGTCTCGTTTTTATAGCCCGAAGGCGTCACACTTAAGGAAGGGAAAAAGATTGAGCCGCGGATTCGAATCGGAGAAGGAGGAAGGCGAGCTCGCGGTTGGAAAGAACCGGAGGAAGAAGAAAGGAAAGGAGAACGGTCACTGACAGACGGGTCCCACATGTCGGCGACTCAGAAGAAAACGGGGTGGCGGCTGGCTTGGCAGGCCGCGGCTGGTTGCTGGGCTCGGCCCGCGAAGGAGAAGGAGGCCGCGGGAGAGAGGAAAGAGCGGGCCGCGCGCGCTGGGCTGCGGAGAGAAGCGGCCCGAGAGCAGAGAGAGAATAAGAAATCCTTTTCCAATTTTTCAAATTCCTTTTTCAAATGATTTTCAAATCAAATTTGAATTTGATTGAAACCACTCAATACAAAACTTCAAATGCAGCAGCATGAATGCTCAATCATGTTTCTACCCTTATATTTGATTTTAAATTTATAAAAATTATTCTTATTCTAAATTTGCATGCTCACAAAAAAATATATATAAAAATCATATTTCTCCTACTTTTCTTCTTTTCAAAATTTTAGGGTGTTACAATTCTACCCCCCTTAAGATGAATCTCGTCCCGAGATTCGAAAGATGATGATAAAAGAGATAATGACACTTTGTCTTTATTTGATCCTCATTTTTTTCAAATTACTCTTTCGTTCAGAGTCATAAGACAGTTTCTCATATCCTGACTAACTAATCTGCCTAAGCATGATCATCTCTCCTATTGAGCTCCTCCAAAGTTATTTGTTCCTCTGCTATGACTTCTGTAAACTCATGGTCCACTTTGCTACCCTCGGTGTACCTATCTTCTAATTGATCATTCTCATCTCCCTCAGGTAAAAGTCGACCACCTTGATACTCAATTCTTTTCCCTGACGGTGTTGTTAAGAGCATTGTGCACCGAGTACCATGAATCACTCCTTTGTGTGCACAGAGCCATCCATTACCAAGAACCACGCGAATTTTAAGTGACTCCAACACAATGAGTGTTGCGGTGAATTTTTCTTTGTTTATGACAAGACTGACATTCGGGCATATCTGATCTGCCTGCATTTCTCCCACTGGGGTTTGAACTAGCAAAGGCCTCCTCATTGGACACTTCACCATCTTGCACGTCTCTACCATGTCGGCGGAAATGAAAGAATGCGAAGCACTAGGGTCCAATAAAGCAAAAACTTGTACTGAGCTTACTTGAATATAACCTCCCACTACTTTGGTAACTCCATGAATTTTATCCATATCCACATTGCTCAGTCTTCCATTGACATAGTTTTGCTGCGCTTTGCTTCCTTGAGCAGGCTTCTTATGGGCTTTCCTTTTTCGCTTTCGTCATTGTGGATTCTGACTTAGTTCACTCCCAACTTGCTCTTCAACATTGTTGTTTTGATAGTGCTCGGCTTCATCATACCCATAACATCCTTCAATGGCAGAAACATCAATCTTTTCCCACATATTAGTGCGAGACGTCATATAGGACTCCTGAGTCATGAGACACTACACTTCCTGTCATCAAGTGACCAACATCAGCAATCACGAGCAAGTATAGATGATCATACTCATGAGCTATCTAAAAGGACAACTCTCGCCTCCGTGGAACCTTGTATATAGACATTTCTTGCTTGAGAGTGGTAACTCAATCATGGAGACTAACCAATACTTCCAAATTAAGAATTAAAACTTAATAAACCTTCCTTGCATTGGCTACCCCCCTTAAAATAAGGGACACCAAATAAGGTAGCTTTGAACCTTTTTCTTCTAGATGAGTTAACTAGCATCCATACGTTCTAATATCCTAATGATTCTTTTGTGCATAGGTAGAAACAAGAAATCTGAAGTTTCTCGCGAGCAGAAAATCAGCAACGCGGTAAAACTGCCACAACTCTCGTTTTGTAATTCCAATGAAGTTCCACCTTATACCGTTGGAAAGCTTATGAAATTTCCTGAAACTTTCTTGTAGAACACTTTTCCAAATTCTGTAGATAACTTGGTCGAAAACAGCACATAACAGACTCTGTTCCAATTTTCAGACAGCACAGTTGCATCGTCTTGTGATTTTTATATCTCCCAATCCAAAATAGCTATGAGGGTAGTTCTTGCATTTAGAGAGAGATGTTGAAGTCCACTCTTGTCCAGAATTTTCTCATGATTTTTGGTTTTTCAAGAACAGAGATATAAGTTGATAAAGACAGGCTGCTCCGAAAGACAAGATATAGAAAGCAGGAGATAACCAAAACCCAGCTATTTATTTCATTAATCCTTATACCTTATACATAAAAACTAAATGAAATCATGGTCAAAACCCACGAGATCATTCCACTCATTACAAAATTCCAACTCAAGCATAAACATAAGCACAAAGCAACTAAACACTTAAATGTTCATTAGCCACACATTAAGACGACTCAACTTGGCTACTAACAGTTTTATTACACGGGACATAACTCCTATTCCTTAAACATGGTGTGATTGTAGCAGCATCCAGAGTAGATAACGTCTCTTACATTCCTTATTGCTTTATATGGACATCTGAATCTCTGCATCCCTCTTTACCATTCTTATAACTCATACCTTAAGATGGGTCAACCTGGTATCCCTCAGGTGTAGATTTAATACCCTCATACTCAATCCTTTCTCCTAAAAGTGTAGTTAGAAACACTGAACATTGGGCATACTCAATCACTCCTTTACAAGTAGATAACCAGTCTATTCCAAGGATAACATCAATGCCCATTAATTCCAAAACAATGAGGTTTACCTTAAAATTTACCCCCTTTATGTCAAGACTAACTTTTGGGCATACGCGGTCTGCCTTTATTTCACCTCTTGGAGTTTCAACCATAACTGTTTTTCCCTTTGGAAACATAAGTATGTTATGATCTTTTGCATATTGTCTAGATATGAACGAATGTGAGGCACTGGGGTCAAACAAAACCTTGGCATTTCCTGAACTTACTGGTATTGATCCAAACACGACCTCCTTAGCTCCAGGAATGGTGGAAATATCCACATGTTTCAACCTTCCATAGATGTAATTTCTCTTTAATTTGTTTCCCTGCACATGCTCCTTTTGGACATCCTGTCCTGGGTCTTGCTGTTGTTGATTCTTCTGTGGGTAAGATTTGATATAATGTCCTTCCTGCTGGCAATGATAACACTTTCTCTTAGCTAGATCTTTTGTGATGTCATACTCCAAGGAACTGTTGTTTGGTATGTTGCTATCTTGCTGGCCATAAAAGTTCACCTTCGTCCCTTTGGCTTGTTTCTTAGCTTGTTTGGCCTTTCGGGGTTGATACTCCTTATAGGTAATTGTCCACCCATCTATGTCTACTTCATGGGGAGTAGTTTTAGCGGGAGGGGCTTCTAACTCTTCAGAGTTTGGATTTGTTTGACAGGGGATCAGTGCTGCATGTGACAATGTAGTATAACTCGCTTGCTGATTGCTTTCCACAAGTGGTTCTAATGAGATTGCCTTTCTCTTCTTGTCCATATTGATCGCAAAATTTGGATCCACCTTGACTTTCCCCTTATTAGACTCGTTTCGAAGACAGGGAAAACCATAATGCTTACAACAGTGACATTGTTCCTGCTCTCCAAATACCTTACTATCAACATCTTTATTGGATTTCATATTCTTCCAAGCTTCTACTACTTGTATCTTCTCTGACCCCTTGGATACGTTGGCTTGACCTTGAGATAAGCATCGTTGAGAATTCCCCTGTTGAGCCATTTCTTCTAGTAATTGGTTTTGCATCGCTAATGGTTTCTTGTCAAAAGTGAGCAAGAGCGACACAATTCAGTCCTCTTAACCTCTGAAATCCATAGTCTTCTCGTCACGAGCCGTCTAATAGACAAGGAGAAAAGGTTCAAAATAGAGACAAGGTTTTTATAACAGAACGGGGATAGAATTATGCATAACTTTGAGAAAATACAAAGTTAAAGAGAAGCAAGAAATAGGCAACAATGAGAACATGCTAAACGTCCAGTTCTAACTAGGCTTGCGTCCTACAGTCAGCATTGCTCTGATACCACTCTGTCACACCCGGTTTTAAGGACAAAACCAGAAATACACTATATGTGAAATAAAGAAGACAAATCTCACATATAGCCACAGATAAGTGTAATATCAAGAGACAAATGCTTAATATACATAACACAATAGTATAAAATATACCTTAAAGAGCAACACAGCGGAAAGACAACTCCGAACACCGGGTGCAACCTTCACTCTAGGATCAAACTAACTGGTTGATCACAAGCCTAACAATTCCAGAATCTAACAGTCTGGCACCCTTCCTGAGATGTGGGGAAATAGCAAGAGTGAGTCCATGTCGAACTCAGCAAATATATCATGGGGTTCATGAAGCTCAAAAAGTTTGACACGGGTTTACTGCAATAGCTTTTAGTGAGTCATCTCTTTAACAATTGAGTAGCAACAAGTTTACCAAAATCCCAAATAACCTCATGATCATGTATACGAGAATAATGTATAGCAAGAAACAATAATCATTAGTGAACATCAATATCATCAGTGTTATCATTATCATCAGTGTTCATCATTTATTCTGTAAGGGTCCAAGGCCACTCGTGACCGTGAGCACGGCTGTTATAACAGTTTTACACTCTGCAGAGGTTGTACACTTTCACTGTGAGTCATGATTACCCATATGCCCGGGATTGTGACTCCCAAAACACTTCCAAGGTGAGCAGGCAAGGAATCACTATGAAGCCTTTCAAAGGTTCGCCTAACAAGTTAGGGCCACTAGGTTTCAGAAGTCAGTCCGTGTGATACACCACGCAGGGATCCACAGTCTGCTTTACCCCATTTGCGCCACAAGGGTAACCTCTAACAAGCTAGAAAAGGTCCTCATACTGAGCTAAAGCCAGAGCCATATAGCCCTCACAGTTGTACTGTAAGTCCTGGATGTTCGCTTACAGATAAGTCCTTAGGGAGAGAAACTAGAGCACCATAAAAACAACCAAATATGCTCTAGCCCTCTTGAGCCATATTGCTTTAAAACATCATTTAAACGTTTATTGCATATAACATTAGTCAAGTTACAGATCATGGTTATTCAAAAAGAGCACTAGCATCACTACCCAATGTAATGTCCCATAGGTGTCAAGGTACAAGATACAAAAACTAGGATATCCTTAGTGGTAACAAGGTAGACACATGCACATGAATTAAGTATATTAAAGGTGAATAGGAAACAAGGATGATCCCATGCTATACTTGCCTTAAATCAAGATCCTTCTTCTGATCTAAATCTTCAATTAATAGCTTCTTGAATCTTCACGTAAATCTCACCGACTGGACTTGATCAATAAATCACCACACACACATCGAGCAATCATACACGAAGCAAACAATGAATCTAAATTAGAACAGTACACCAAACATATAAACATCAATGAAAAGGTTTTAAAGATGTTCTACACGTTTCTACGAACACACAGACGCGAAAAACACGCTAATTGGAGCTACGGTGAAAGAAACGATTACCGAAAGATTTTGTTGTATAAAACGGAAAAATTATAGGTCTCATTTGTTTTAACTATATAAAATCATATATATAGGATAAAATACTTTTTATAGATATTCAAAAGTGACTTAGGCTAAATTACATTTAAAGGAGAAATCAATAATATTTTATTTATAAATCTAGTTACACAGTTATTAATCAACTATGAAATTCTAGAGATTTTGATAAAGAAAACATTAATACTAGTACATAGTTCATATTTTTATAAATCTATTGAAATTTGAACGGACTAATTCGGAATTAAAACAAATAAATTATGTATTAAACGAGATTTTCTTTATTAAAGTAATAGATTAAATCTCACATCGGAACTTAAAGATAGAAAACATAACCAATAGTAGCACTAACAGTATAACAAGTTTGTAAAACTCTTCTACACGTTACTACGATCACATAGACATAAAGATCACGAAATTTGGATTTAAAACGTAAAAGTTATGAGTTTTCTAAGATTTCCTATAGATAAATAATTACTTTAATATAAACTCGAAAATAAATTGTCTCAAACCTACTATTCAGTTCTATAATCATGTAGAGCTCGCAAATACGAATCTAACGCAATTTAAACGGGTCAAATCGGAGTTAAAACGGATAATTTATAACTAAAACAAACTCAGTGGCAAAACTGTAAATATCATAAAGCGTATTTTTCTTTTTCCGAAACGAATTACGTTTTCAATTAATCAAAACGTATTTTCCGGTTTACGCTTTGGACCGCGGGTTCGATAACACAAAAGTTCAGGGTCTCTTTTACAAAAGTTCACGCGAACCGGTATCTTCTAATCTAGATCGTTGGATTCGAATCGGAGGGTCCAGATTGGATCTGGGAAGACCCGGCGGCGCTCCGGCCGGACTCCGGCCGTCGGTGAGCTTCCCGCGGCGGCGCCATCGTCGGAACACGCGAAAACACGACTCCGGGCACCATTCAACGAAGGGGAAACACCGGGAGGTAGCTTGGAGCACGGCGAACTCACCTCGGACAAGAACGAGGGCACGGGATCGACGAAGACGACGGCGTGCTTGCGGTGGCGGATGGTGGAGGCGGTGGTGCTCACGGTGGCGGCGCTAGGCGGTTTTGGCCGCTCCAAAAGGGTGAGATGAGGGCGGTACGATGCAGGGGTCTCGTTTTTATAGCCCGAAGGCGTCGCACTTAAGGAAGGGAAAAAGATTGAGCCACGGATTCAAATCGGAGAAGGAGGAAGGGGAGCTCACGGTTGGAAAGAACCGGAGGAAGAAGAAAGGAAAGGAGAACGGTCACTGACAGACGGGTCCCACATGTCGCGCGACTCAGAAGAAAACGGGGCGGCGGCTGGCTTGGCAGGCCGCGGCTGGTTGCTGGGCTCGGCCCGCGAAGGAGAAGGAGGCCGCGGGAGAGAGGAAAGAGCGGGCCGCGCGCGCTGGGCTGCGGAGAGAAGCGGCCCGAGAGCAGAGAGAGAATAAGAAATCCTTTTCCAATTTTTCAAATTCCTTTTTCAAATGATTTTCAAATCAAATTTGAATTTGATTGAAACCACTCAATACAAAACTTCAAATGCAGCAGCATGAATGCTCAATCATGTTTCTACCCTTATATTTGATTTTAAATTTATAAAAATTATTCTTATTCTAAATTTGCATGCTCACAAAAAAATATATATAAAAATCATATTTCTCCTACTTTTCTTCTTTTCAAAATTTTAGGGTGTTACAGACATACCTGATGCTGAGGGGGAGCAGACCCCTACTGCAGTCTAGTAGGGCGGCAGTGCCATACCCCCTCTAGTGGCAGCTACAAGTTTGACTCTGATTTGAGGACAAAACCTGCAACCAATCTTTGAAGAAGAAGAAGTTGAAGATCCAGAAGATGAACAAGCCATTGAACACCCAAGACTCAAGCAAACAATTCAAAGATATCATCCCACCGATAACATCCTTGGGAGTCTTTGAGAGGGGGTATTGACATGTTCTAATTTAGTAAATTTTTGTCAATATTACTCTTTTGTTTCTCCTGTGGAACCAGTCAAGGTTGAGAAGGCACTTGAGGATGAAGATTGGGTGATGGCTATGCAAGAAGAGTCGAACAACTTCGAGAGAAATCAAGTTTGGACTTTGGTGGAAAGACCCAATACTAATGTCATCGGCGCCAAGTGGGTCTTCCACAACAAGCAAAATAAGAATGGCGTGGTGACAAGGAACAAGGCAAGATTGGTCGCTCAAGGTTTCACTCAAGTAGAGGGCTTGGACTTTGAAGAAACATATGCACCGGTGGCAAGACCTAAAGCAATCCGAATGCTTCTAGCCTTTGCTGCCCATCATGACTTCAAGCTATATCAAATGGATGTCAAGAGTGCATTCCTCAACGGCCCTATTCAAGAACTTGTCTATGTGTCACACACCAAAATTTCTGATTTTGGGTTGTGCATAAAAAACATAAATTAAAATAAATGTTTTGATATTTGATAAATTTTTTCAAGTTTAGTTTAAGTTAGCATCAATTAGTTATAAGAAAAATGTGAATCTTCAAACTTTTTAGAATTAATTTGATGGAATATTGCTTGATGTGATGTTTGCTTATTGTTCTTTGTGTGTTGAGAGTGAGCAAAGTCTTCAAAATGCGTTTAGTAGGTCAATTTTTCTTCTTTGGCACGCCTTTATCCTTTCCTGCAATTAAATTTCTTGTTTCTTAGCTCAAGCTTTCGTTCGGAGCCTCTCAAAATCTTTTCTTTGTAACCCAAATCGCTCATTTCTGTTTCTCGCCCGTCAATCAATCTCTACAAGCTTCTCAGGAATTTTTTTTGGCTTTTCTTGAAACTTGTTCTCACTTTTCTACGAGCAAAATCTAATTTTTTAGATGCTCCAAAATATCTTTTTATGAGCTCCAAATACTTCATTTGGGTTCCTCGTATTCTAAAGGTCTATGAGAATTTGTCCCAAATTTTCAGAGCTTTCGGAGTATTTTTCGTGGCTTAAATAATAATTCTATACTTTTCTAGAATTATTTTATCCACGAAATTAATTCTAAAAATGATAAATCTCTCATTTTCCCAACGCTCAAAGCCCATGTGTGTCACACCCGGTTTTCCAAAGAACAAAACCAGGCTAATCATATGTGTGCCCAGGAAGTCCACACATATGTCAGAATGAAAAAGTATCAAAACAATGTTTATATAAAGCGGAAAACATACTATATTAACACTTACAACTATCAGAGTGTCGTGGAACGGTCACTAATCTTTTCTTCAGGCTCCAACATCACAGGGACGGCTGACTGGGGGTTCCATATGCCAAACACTTCTGAAAAGACTTTTGAAAACTCCACTACACTTCCATCCTTCTTCTAAGCAGCACCTTACTACACACTGGAGTGTAGGGGAAATAGCAAGAGTGAGTCCATGTCGAACTCAACAAATATAACATGGGGTTCATGAGGCTCAAAGGCATAACATAGGTTTATCAGCATGTAGCTTTTATTTAGCATTAATTCAGTATATCAATGATATCAAAGTGTCTCAATATAATCAATAAACATATGATCCATGTGAAATGATTAACGAATAGCAAAAACATATCCATTATTAATGATCAACTATTCCATAAGGGTCCAAGGCCACTCGTGACCGTGAGCACGGCTGTTATAACAGTTTTACACTCTGCAGAGGTTGTACACTTTCACTGTGAGTCGTGATTTACCCTTTCGCCCGAGGTGATCAGCCTCTTGACCCACTACCAAGGAAGGTCGGCAGGGTTCACTATGAAGTCTTTCAAAGGTTCGTCTAACAAGTTAGGGCCATTAGATTTCACTCGGCAAACAGATGTAGAGCCCCCCTTCCTGATGGCACAATAACACGCAGCCTATACACATGAGGACAGAGGCCGCACTATACCCGATTCGTCAAGCCATTCTTACGCCATAAAGGAATACCTCTAACAAGCTAGAAAAGGTCCTTCTATATGACTAAAGCCAGAGCCATTTTAGCCCTCACAGTTGTACTGTAAATCCCGGATTTTCGCTTATAGATGAGTCCTTATGGAGAGTAACAAGAGCACCAAAGTAACCCCATGCTCTAGTACCCTTTAACAGTAATAAAATCATCTTTTAATGTTTATTGCATATTCCATTAGTCAAATTACATGATCATAGTTCATGTTAAGCACTAGCAATACTAATCCATGCAATATAATAGGTATCAAGGAATAAGATCAACACTAAGTCATCCTTAACAAGGAAACATATGCATAATAATATTATTTGCTTATTGTGAATAGGACAACAAGGATAATCCCATGCTATACTTGCCTTAGAACTTGCTTTATGCCCAAAGCAACTTGCTCTGAAAAACCTCAACTTAATCTTTCATTTGCAACTTCTGGCACTCAGCTTCTGGTCTTCATCTTTGGATCTTCGGTGCTCACAGATAGTCTTTCTTCTACTCGTAGCAACCAAGTACAGTAAACAAACAACAAACACAACTAAGAACATGCATCAAACAAAAGAAACGCTTTAAAAGAGAACGCATTAAAGGACACGGTACGTTGCTACAGTCACGAAAACGCAAGAACGACGGATAACGGAGCTACCATTAAAGAGAACACGTGACTATCGAGACGATTACAACATAACGTAGAAGACCGACTATAAACTTAATACATTTTAGTTATTGAAATAAGGTGATAAACATTCTGAAGAAATATTCTAAAATTAGATTAATGAATTGAATTACAAAGCTAGGTTTAACCCGGTCATATTTTACTTATATATATATTTTATAGTATTCAAGTCATCTAAATATTTATAGTTTAGATAACACAAAACATGAGAGAAAACTAATCGAACTACTTTATGTTTCAAGATTGCCCAAGAAAGTCATCATAAATGAAAAGATATTAATGTTGACATTCACCATATTAACATTTAATATTATTTAAGTCACTTAAGCACATATGATTTAGTAAGCACAGTACGCATGATAACAACAAATCGCTCCATCATGTTTCGTGATTAGCTTAAGCAAGTTGTAATTAAAATAAAATATTTAAGTTGTTATTTATCAAGTTAGCATTTTATTTACAAGATGTCGAGATTATAAATCTAAGTTGCTTTTAATAGATTAAAGACAATAAATACACATCAACAAAATTGCATTTGACATGGCTTTATATGAATCATGCTTAAACTAGGCAAATTACAACTAATCAAATCATTATATGTTTCTTACATAAACTAAACAAGTTAAAATTAATCAATACCCACTAATGTTGGTGTTAATCAAGTTAACATCTATATTATAAAAGAACGGAGATAAACCCTATATTACTGTTAAGTATAAATATGGTTGCATAAGCATTAATTAATTTAATATTTAACCCATAAAATTTTAGAGGTGTGAGATATGCAGAACGTTGCTACTAACATGAAGTTTACATAGGCACGATCGCAACGCAACGAGTTAACCCTACGTTGCTTTTAAATTTAAAACAGCATGACACAAGCATTAGTTATTCTAATTAAATATTTATCAATATATAACCTAACACATATACAAGCACTAACCGAACCATCTCATGTTTTATATTTAAACTAAACAAATTATAACAAAAAATCAGTTAATATTAATCAAGTTAAACATAAATTGCTTTTTAATTAATTAAAGAGAGCACTTAATAAACTAAACATTAATCAAATTTATTATATTCATAAACACGGGACATGAAAAACAGCGTTGCTAACATATCGCTTACATCGCCATGACCACAAAGCAACCAAAACGGAATTATAATTTTATATTGCTTGTAATTATAAAATCAGGTGCATATATTAATTAACTAATTTAATATTCAACTATATATAGAAAAACATGTGACACGAAAAGTATTAATACTACTGCGTAGAGCACGATGACGCGAACCTAACGCGACTTGAACGACTCGAATCGGACGTAAAACATAAATGATATGACCTAAATAAGATTATATGTATACGTATTTCTATTGTATTTCGGGATTTATTTTTCTAAAGGAAAACGGCCACAAAACCTCCATGACGTCATGCAATAGTCATCAAGCTAGCAGATGAAAACTGAGCGTGGGCAAGATGGCCGGGCTACTCTGCTGGCTCCGTTCACACGGCGGAATGCAAGGGCTGATGATGCACCGGTTCTAACAGACTGGGACACTCACCTAGACGGTCTCCGATAGCGCAAAGCGGACTGCAGGGATCCAATGGCTCGCGGCTCGAAGAGAAGATGGCAGGTACCTGCACATGTCGGCGACAATGCACACAAGCACCCAAGTGCCAACGATGAAGAAAGAAAAGCAAGTGCGGCTTTAACCGTAACCTCGACAGCAGGTTGCGAACGACGTCATGGATCCAGATGGCTGCGGCGGCTTCGACGGATGACGACATACGGCTCGACGGAGCGGCAGCGGGCTTTCCTTGAAGCAGAAATCAGCAGTGGGTCACGAACGCCGGTGGGGCTTCAGACGACGTACACGGCTGCGGCGGCGACACAAGGAGGAAAAATATCTAATTTACTACATAAGAGATTTCCCAAACTAGGGGCTCCTCCACGGTAGTTTTGGTGTGCTTTTACCCAAGGGATAGGTACGTATATATAGGGAGGAAAACTCTCCACCTCCATGTCAACTAGCGATATGGTGCTAATTGACGTTGCACCATCCACCTTTACTAATAGGCCTAATTAATTATAAAAGCCCATTAGTAAATAAAGACATGGGCCTTTGGGCATGAGGAAATCTGAGATATTTTATTATTTTCGGAATTAATTAATTTCATGAATAAAATAATTCTAGAAAAGTCCAGAATTGAATTTTAAGCCACGAAAAATACCTCGAAGGCTCCGAAAATTTAGGAAAAATTCTCAGAGATATTTTAGAATGAGACGAACCCAAATAAAGTATTTGGAGCTCATGAAAAGATTGATGAAGAGATCAAGGAAAAAGATTAAGCTCACGGAAATTGAAATTTTAAATCCAGAAAATACCAAAAAGTTTTCCGATGAGAAGTAAACGTCGTCCTATGGTATTTTGAAAATAATAGCACTCACCAACACCAAAGACAAGCATCACACAAACACCACATTATCAAATTAATATGAAAAAGTTTAAAACCACAATTTTCTATATTTAAATTAGCAACAACTTAAGTTATCTAATAAATTTATTCAAATATTGAAATCATTTATTTTATTTAGTGTTTTCCAAGCACAACCCAAAATTGAAAATTTTGGGGTGTGACAATTCTACCCCACTTAACAGGAATCTCGTCCCGAGATTCGAGGAGACTAGGGAGAAAGATAAAATAGACCAATAAGATTGTTTCGAGACTTTTTGACAAGTTCGGATATAAGTGTCAAAGATTATCAATGGTTGACAAAAGAACATTGGATTGATCGTTAAGATTGATTCGAGCTAATGACCGAGGGTCAAAGGATTGAATGTCAATATAGGCGAAAAGAAAGATCAAAGGAGGTTGAAAAGATAGATCAAGGTTGATCACCGAGTCTTCACTTTATAAGGTGTAAAAACAAGGGTGGAGATTAGCAAGAGATAACGTAAGAGATAAAGATACATCTTAAGGTACTCAAAACTCCTAGATTCAAGATTTATGAGATATCACGAAAAAGTGACAGATTAGCATTGGTTGAAGAAAGGTAAAGACTAGCCTTCCATTTTACCATTCAGGGAGACCAGTAAGAAGGATAAATTGATCTTCAAGTCTTTGTAGGTCCTTGAATCAGGATTTATAAGATGTAAGAACAAGGGTCAAAAGTTGTCAAATGTTGATAAGAAAAAGTAAAGATTGATGGCAAGAAGGTGAGACTAGTTAAGAGGCAAGGACTAGCAAAAGATGATATTATGATAGCGATTGGTCTCGGGATCTTCTTGTCTCGTGACTTGAGATTGATGATGGTGGCGGACGCTACCCCACTTAACAAAGATCTTGTTTCACCTGGCAATGTCGTTAAAGGCAACACTTTCTCCAAGGCTTACTACTATTGATGAGTCATTCATGTGTTGATCCTTCATTGGGTTAAGATAAAGAAGAAAACATAGAAACCAAGAGTAAGCAAGGATGATATAGGGAAAAAGACTATAAGAATTAGGATTGATCGAAGGTTAAGTAGATCAAGAGAGGATACTACCCCACTTTAACATAGATTGAGCTAATTCTCAAGATGATTTCGGGCCTCCTTTGGAACACAAGAACAAAGACAACACACAGGCATCACGTCAAACAAGACAAGCACACATCAGGCAACACAAAGCACCAATCACATCATCGGTACTACACGTGCTTCTTCAACAATGGTGGTCATCCTAATGGCACATTGGAGATGATGAAAGGCCATCGAACTTTTGAACAAGGTAAGATCAGAAAACTTTTAGTAAAACAATATAAAACAAAATCCAAGGAAGTAAGAAATAATAGCTCAAAGGAAGCTATCAAGGAAGGGATACAACAAGACAAGGAAGAGAAAATAGTCAAAATCAATGAGTCAAGGGATGACAAAATAGTTTTATAGTAAAATAAGTTTTAGAATACGTCCAGTGCTACTTGGCATACGTCCTACAGTCAACACTGCTCTGATACCACTCTGTCACACCCGGTTTTCCAAAGAACAAAACCAGGCTAATCATATGTGTGCCCAGGAAGTCCACACATATGTCAGAATGAAAAAGTATCAAAACAATGTTTATATAAAGCGGAAAACATACTATATTAACACTTACAACTATCAGAGTGTCGCGGAACGGTCACTAATCTTTTCTTCAGGCTCCAACATCACAGGGACGGCTGACTGGGGGTTCCATATGCCAAACACTTCTGAAAAGACTTTTGAAAACTCCACTACACTTCCATCCTTCTTCTAAGCAGCACCTTACTACACACTGGAGTGTAGGGGAAATAGCAAGAGTGAGTCCATGTCGAACTCAACAAATATAACATGGGGTTCATGAGGCTCAAAGGCATAACATAGGTTTATCAGCATGTAGCTTTTATTTAGCATTAATTCAGTATATCAATGATATCAAAGTGTCTCAATATAATCAATAAACATATGATCCATGTGAAATGATTAACGAATAGCAAAAACATATCCATTATTAATGATCAACTATTCCATAAGGGTCCAAGGCCACTCGTGACCGTGAGCACGGCTGTTATAACAGTTTTACACTCTACAGAGGTTGTACACTTTCACTGTGAGTCGTGATTTACCCTTTCGCCCGAGGTGATCAGCCTCTTGACCCACTACCAAGGAAGGTCGGCAGGGTTCACTATGAAGTCTTTCAAAGGTTCGTCTAACAAGTTAGGGCCATTAGATTTCACTCGGCAAACAGATGTAGAGCCCCCCTTCCTGATGGCACAATAACACGCAGCCTATACACATGAGGACAGAGGCCGCACTATACCCGATTCGTCAAGCCATTCTTACGCCATAAAGGAATACCTCTAACAAGCTAGAAAAGGTCCTTCTATATGACTAAAGCCAGAGCCATTTTAGCCCTCACAGTTGTACTGTAAATCCCGGATTTTCGCTTATAGATGAGTCCTTATGGAGAGTAACAAGAGCACCAAAGTAACCCCATGCTCTAGTACCCTTTAACAGTAATAAAATCATCTTTTAATGTTTATTGCAT